>OZ004707.1:22514495-23114495 GCA_963924515.1 Vespertilio murinus
TAGAACACATCTAATTTAACCTTGATACCAAGTGCCTGGCACAGTGACTGTGAGAGGGCAGGGAGAGGCTAACTCCTGACTCCATTTTGTATTGTGGGGCAGGGCAGAACAGGGCAGAGCTATCCTCCATTTTGTGTAACGACCCTAGCCCTCACCCAACCAATCAGGGTGAGCCAAAGCAGTGACATCACCACCCTTATAAAACCCCTTGACTTGTCGAATTTCGCTCTCTCTTCCACCATGCTGTCAGCGTGAGTGGGACAGAGCCCATGTTAGCATGGAAGAGGCTCTTTTGTTTATTGCATCAGACTCAGCTCCCTGGTGGTCCTTGGGGATCACGAAGTCTGGGCATAACACCTGACACATAGAAGATGCTCAATGTTTGTTGAGAGAAGGAATGCTGTGATGAGGAAGAAAAGTGCATTCCTAAGGTTTAGAATATCTATCTGCTCTGGATTTCTTTCACATTATGATGAAATATTTTACATTATTTGCACACGTGTTACCTCCTTTATCCCCAAACCACTGAGCCATTGATTTCCCCCAGGAAATAACCTCTTGTTCTTTCACAATCCCCATTTTCATTCACAGCTCTAGTCAGGCCATACTTATCAAACATTTCTTGTGGCTTGCTAGAGACATACAAGATACACAGAACTCAGAAAAGAAAGAGAGTAAGATGAGGAAGTTGGTGGGAGAAAAACGAATGCCCCACACAATACGAGGTGGGGAATGAGTACCAAGAGCTAGCATGATAACTACATCCATGGGCTGAGGACAGGATAGAAGTAATTTAGCTCACTATTATAGTGATAATGCTGCCCACCCCCTAATTAAGAAAGTTATTATGTTCTCCCTTTAAACAATATCTTTAATCTGCTGAAGTTTTATTTACTCCTCTAAATACAGACACTGAAAATATACTGTTTAAGGAAAAACCCACAAAAACTAGCCAACACAACCTTCAGCCCTTGCTTCCGACAAATAAAACCTTTTCTCTGCTTCAGTTAAACCAACCACTAATCAAAAAGATCAAGTAATGTCTTCATGTATTTATAGAACTAACTAGTCACCAACACTGAGTCACTTCAAGACCATATGAATAATACACTGTGTAGAAAATTCACAGAAATATTTTGACCTCAAAGTTTAAGTACCCTAACCTGGTTTCTAAAACATTGTGTCTTCAATGTATTCAATTTATACTGATTCTTTTATAAGAGATCTAAAAGGCAGATTATCTATGGCTTATATGTGTGTGATATCCATATCCCAAATATTTATAAAAAACTTAATAAAACCATCATAGTTCCTAGACCCAGGAAACTATTTAACCTGGAAAAGACCTTAATAACCATCTGATCCAAACCTGTGATTCCAGACTTAGAAAAAAAGAAGGAAAGGAAAGTGTCATTGATTATCTTATCTAAAGTCATACTATGGGAGAAATGGGATGAAATTCAGATTCCATGAATTCTAGGCCATAATATTCTCCCGTAAATCATGGGGTCTACCGCAAAATACACTCAATGCTAAAACGCATGCATAGTCTACACATATACATATAAAGCAAGATATATATTTACTGCTATATAAAATTAATTCAGTCTGTTTAGCATAAAGATGAAAGACTAGACCTTTAGCAGAATACAATCTCAACATACTTTTTGATAACCCAATATATTTCATCTTGTGATTTTTACACTTCTAATGACCTTGAAATTTAAAAAAGCAAAAAGAGAAGAATGTGTTAGATGCCTTTTTTTTTTTTTTTTTTTTTTTTTAAGGAATTAGGGAACATTTTTAAAAGCAAGGGTGTGTTTCTTTTCTCCAACTGGGTAGGAAAAGGGCTCCCTCTTGTGTTCCTTCAGTGTCTTAGATTCTTCTGCCTGAGAAACTGCGCCCCCTTCCACTCCCCCTTCCCCCACAACCCCCTTCTTAAAGAATTCACTCAGTTCCTCTCCAGATAGAGGAAACTGGAGTCTGAAACATAAAATAGCCCTCCTGTCACTCATCTCTGCATGCTGCATGTACCGAGGATAAATCAAAGCATAAGTATGAAGAGTGAATCTTCATATTTATTCCTGTCTTCGTTCACTGTATTCGGCATGGTGATTCATTACCTCCCAGTCCAGAGTACATAACACAATTATAATTTAAGAAAAGAAGAGAGTACCTCCTTTTATGCTTAGACTTACTGCTACTTGAATGTGTTATGTAATTGGTTTTTTTAGTAGCTGTACTGGGCCAGCTCTGTTCCTTAATGTATCATTGCCAATTAATTTCTTAACCTAGTTTAATGCACTAATCCAGTTCATAAATCCCTTTGGAGCCTCTAATTCTCACAAATCAACTTGTTTATTAGTGTGGAGAATATAAGAAAAGGAACTACGCCTGCCTTCAAGGAACTTATCATATGTTAGAAGATAAAATATATGATCACAAGTGAAATAAGACAACTTTCATAAAGTGACACACAGAATGCTATGAGGGTTCAGAGCAGGAAGATTCTTGCTTAGGCCCAGGAAAGCCTTTACAGATAATGTGCGTGACACCTGGGCCTGGAATAATGAGTAGACTTTCAATAGTTAGACACAGGATTTGGGGAAGAAAACCATGCACACGAAAAAAGGTGGAACGAAAAATGGAATCAATTCTGGACTCGGCTGGAATAAGAGCATATATAGAGAAGCCACTCATAGATAAAGGGATAGGCTGGAGTTTCTGCAAGGAGGCTGTAACAATGAAACATTGAGGCCTGACCAATCTTAGCATCCTGAGTGTATAGGAATCAAACACATGACCTTGGTTTTATGTTCAGCATCATGCTCTTCTAATCAGCTGCACTAACAGGACCAGAAAAATGAAATGACAATGAAAAGGACAATGATTCACAAACACATGGACTGTAACGCTCCACAGTGACATTTTGAATGGAGAGTCTAATGGCTCATCTATTGATTTATCTGCTCTTAATTCTGCTTGGCTGTTACTTTTTTTCAAGTGACATTTCCAAATTACATTCAAATATCAGTTATCTGCATTAAGGAAACAGAATTGTGGAAGAGATAATACAATTGTCATTTCTTTTAGTCTTGCATTTCATTATAATGGGAATTTGAAGAAGAAAATTCATTCTATCCAATTCATATTTTTAGACCCATATTAAAATTAATGTGCTCTCCTTTATTAATGCATCAAGACTCACTGGTACTAAAGGTTTTTTGTGAACAATCTGCAGAAGGAATGATCCACTATTGCTAATGGACGTCACATATTTAGATGTCAGCTAAGCACATTATTTCACCTCAACAAAATGGAACATTTCTATGTGAGCACTAAGACGAAAAAAAAAAATGTCACCTCCTAATTTCTGGCCTACTTCCATCTGAATCCCACTGGAATGAAACTCTGGTTTAAAATCTGAGTTCATTACTTCCTTGTAGTGATATTCTTTAATAATATCAACATAGGTATCTCCTCATTCTACCAAAATTGTGGTAATTTATAATTTATAGTTTATAATAATTTAGAACTTTAGTTTTATGGTTATTAATATTTTACTTTTTAAACTTGACATTTCCTTATATCCTTCTTTACAGTCCATTGGATACCCCCTCATACCTCATTCCCCCATGGCAGGGAACCTTCCAGAGTGGTCCTTATAAATAAAAGCTATCGGGTGGTTTTGGGTTCATATCATTGATTAGCAAAGGAGAAACATTTGAAAGAGATGAGTCAAGTTTTCTGTTTTGTTTTGTTTTTAATTTTACCTTACAGTAATAGGCCAAGTTAGTCTGCATAATACAAGAGGGTCACCTACCAATGGTTATCACCTGCCACTCTCAACACCAACCTGTTTCCTTTCTGAAAACTATTGACAAAAATCGCTGCCTGGCAAGGACTCCAGCTGCCTGGAAACAGCAAACCTAACACATTGTGCCACAGCGGCGCCCTCTAATGGCTGACATGGCACAGTGCCTTATGGCGGAGGACTCATGGGTGCTGCTGGGGAAGCTGCCGCTAAGACTCTAAAAGTGGATATCCAGCCTTGGAGCAACGATGTGGGTTCAGTTGCAGTGGTGAGGAGAATGAAAATAGGAAGTGGTACCAGTTTCCTGATACTCACCTCAGAATTACCACTTCCATTGCAGTGACCAGGAAAACCAGTTATCAGATCTGAGGGGTGGTATGTATTCTGGAGTAGCATGGAATAATTAACCTGAGCAGCCATGCACATACATACACATATATAATACATGCCTAGAGGGAGTCATTTGAGATATTTTCATGACAATATATTAAACTTACGAGAATGGAAATATGTTTTTATTTTATATTTGGAGAAATGTGGGATATAATTACATTCTGTAGCAAGTCTTAGAATAAAAAAAAACATGGACTTTTTTTAGCATTGTTTTAAAAAATATATGATAGCAAGAAACAATGCTAATCCTCTCAGGTTTAACTTCAACACAATAATTCTAGAAGATCAGTTTTCAGAAACGCTCAGTGCACTCATCAATTTTTCCAATGGTCTCTCTCATCTTTGAATATTCAAACCATTCCCTTTTGAATAATTTGTCAGGCCAAAATTCCCTTCCATTTTTTCTAGTCTTCCCTTGGAGTAATTCTCCCAGATCCATATTTATCAGTGCCTCAGTTTGGGATTCCAGCAGTTTCCCCAAACAATAAATACATGCCATTCTGCCTTTTTGTAAAATGTGTAGCTTTACACTGCAATTTTATCAGACAAGGATAGTTGACTGGGTTCTAATTTTATAAATCATCAGTTTATTAATGAATATTTTAATATAAAACAGCTATTTCTTTCCCTCAAAAATGAATTCACTCATAGATAATTAATTTAGGGAAATACAGGACCCTCCAAGATAGCTGATTTGACAATGCCTTCAAATGGAGACCTGGACTCCTAACCTTTCCTTTGTCACACTGCTTTCCTCTATCTCAATAATGATATCCACAGCCCAATTGGACATTGGGAATTTCAGGATAACTATTGGTCATTATATTGAAATTACAAATGCCATATTAAAGCTTCATAGCTCAGGAGGCACTGTGTGATATTGGACTGAATTCAGAATTGATCTCATTACTATTTGCCTTGGGTTGTTTATTGGCATAATGATAGTCATCCATTTGTGCCCAAAGCATGAATAACAGACTAGCTTTCTATAGCCATCATAATTAGCATCTTATCTGGGAAAATGGCGGTTGAAGCAGAGGGGCCATGTCTATTAAGATAGTAGATGCTTTGAACATTAAGAACATTATCTGAAATCAAGATTTAATGAATTCTAGTTGTTTTTGTTTTCTTTGGGGGATGAGGGAGCTTACATGTTATCATAACTGGCATTGGCCATGAACTGTGAGCTAAACAAAATTTTAATCTTCTGAGCTACCTTTTCAATACTTAGTTTAAAACAACAACAACAACACCCATGTACCACCTTCTACTATGTGGCTTAGTCTCAAAGTCATGGGACAGTCAATAAAACAAACAAAAAGAGCTGAAAAGGATCCAAATACATAGTCCAAGGCAACCGTATAAACTCCTCCTTCCTTCCTATTTTCTTCCATTATATTTCGCAACTGCCAAGATGCACTTTTCTTAAAAGCCCCTGGACAAAATGATTTTTTACTCCAGCATGAGTAGCTTTGCTCTCTCCTCTCTTTCAATTCTATTATTTAGTTCAATGGATATGTTCTAAGTCTTCCTTCTCTTCCTCTAGCACCTTGAATTTTCTTTCAACGCTAAGTCTTATAGAAACTTAAAGAGGGAGAAGCTTTGTGAGGATGGGGAAAAAGCTGAAAGACAAACATCAAAGTCTGGATGGAATTGGGGGTGGTTAGAAGGCTAGGAATACTTCATAATTAATAATTTTTTGTCTCATCTGAGCATATATTATATATGCAAAAGGAATCCATAATTAGTGGCTGAAAACATATTAGCAACTTGCTTCCTGTACTCTTGCTATAGGTACAGGAGAAACTATCCCAGAGGCTGTACATTAAAACAGAAAATTTCCTCTATTTGAGCCAGCTCAGTTTCCCTGTGGATGAAAAATACTATAGCTCTTAACACTCCGTCATGATATTTCAAATTGTGGAAGTGTGTGTGTGTGTGTGTGTGTGTGTGTGTGTGTGTAGACACTAACCCACTAATCATACAATACCTGGGTTGAATTTATTTCACTTACACCTATCCACATCCAAGGTAAGAAATTGGAGGCCCAAAGAAATGTTGATTTGCTCACAGTAAACAAACAAACAAAAATCTGAATCCAGATTCCTTAGCCCCTACTACAGAAAGCCAATAAGTGGATTTATCCTCATGAGGACACAGGAAAAAGCTAGGGACGTGATGGCCCGGATGCTGAGAAGCGGAGGCTGCAAAGACATTCTGTTTGCACATCTCTGGCCCTCCATCCTTCTAGCCCAGACATCAGGGGGATGCCACGCCTGATGCCTGCACCTCTGACAAAATGGAACAGACATTAAGCCCTTCCAGAGATGCTGGCTGAGAGGACCAGCATCACCCTACAAGCAACCCTGGCCTCCAAATGGGCTCCTTGTTGTGCAAAAGGTGGGAAGACCGCACTTGCCCCTCATGCTTGTTTCACAGAGGCCCCAAGATTCCTGATGGAGCCCGGTCACATTGTTCTCCCTTTAAGAACAGAAAAGGGAAACTTGAAACTCAAAAGCAGGCTTGATAAAAATGTGCCACCCTCCAACAAAGGAGATGCAGTCCACAGAGATCTCCGAATTGTTTTCTGTCCTTCCTAGAGCAGCTCAGAGCACTTTTCAGCATCCTTTAATTTCATGCCATTTTCCTAAACCAAATATTAAATTTCCCCTTTGAAGTGAAAAGTAATAAATCACCATGGAGGGAACTGGCAGTTCTTATGAAAAAAAAAGCAGAGGTAAAAATTAGATGTGGACACCTTCCTCCTCTTCTCATTCCTTCCTGTACACAGCTGTGCAGGCCTCCGCTGTCCGCCAGGGGCTGTGCGGCTCCCCTAGCTCTGAGACTTGATGCAGTTTTGCTGCAATTGTTATTGATGCGGGTGCTGTTTATTTTGTTTGATTCTGTGTTCTCGTTGTTTTGCTTTCACAGGAAAGGTGTGGGTGTTTTAGTTTGCTTGCTATTTTATAGCTCAGAATCATTTTGATTTAAATCAATAACGACAGCAAACAGATCTATTGTTTGAAATACCAGGCAGTTGCTCTCAGTCCATTGTTCTGGGAAGACTATTTTTTTAAACTTTTCAAAATAGCTTTTATTATATCACATGTGGATTTATTGTTGCTTTGCACAATTATATGATAGAGTCTCCAGTTTTCAAAAGTCCTGCTACTTAGTATATAAAAAAACAGCAATGCATCTAGCAGCCTGCCAACCTGTTGTTCTCTTTACAGGACACGTCAAATGATGTTTGTGTATACGGTGTGGAAATAGGTTTACAATCAATCCCATGGGGCAATTTTGAAGACAAAGAGAATCTGCTTTTTATTTAAAGGGACGCTGTGCAAAATGGTAGGGAGAATTTCTCTGCTTCCTTTTAGCCCAACACAGAGAAGACTGGATTCAGCTGCCATTTAGGGGATAAATGTAAATCATTTACGTGATGACGTGGAACTCAAACTAAATCAAAGCGCAGAGATTTATTTATTTTTTGTTCATACTCTTTGTTTCATAAGTGCTAATTGTTCATAGCTGATACTGTAGCTGATTGAGTTTTGCCACCGGGATGAGGGCTCCATTTCAATAGCTCAGCTGTTACATGACAAGCCTCAGCTTTTGAGGTAGAATACTACATGGGGCAGCACAGAATCAGCCATTTATCCTGGTGTTTCAGGAATCCTTCACCACAGCCACAACTGAGACATCTACCTAGATTCATGACAGAGTGGAGGAGTTGAAAACATGTGTCTGGCGTTTTGTGAATCAGCCATGGCTGATCTTAACCTCATGCCCACCGCAGGTTATGTGCCTCTCTGGTCCTTGGACAATGGATGATCCTTACTCGGTGAACTGGCCATGTGGAAGGTTAAGGGAGCAACGGTCTATGGAACTTATTACAAATCCTTGTTGCAAAGAAAACGGAAATCTATTAAAAGTGCCGGCTCTGCAAACAATGTAAGACCCTGGTTGTTATGAAGTGGATAGCTATTTGGGCATGGAAAGATGACCACAGCAGGAACTGGTGTGAGATCTGGGTATGAGTCATTTTTAAAGCTCCCTAGGTGATGCTCCCGACCATTCAAGGCTGACAACCCCTGGAGTTGTGCTTTTAGCTGCCTGATAGGGATGGAGCACAAAACTCTACTCCATCTATTCACTGAGGGACACACCACTTTACCAAACCATTTCCCCCCAGCTTCTCTGAAGACAGAAGGGGATATAATAAAATAAAAACAGTCTAAATTTGAGTGTGAGGCATTTGGATTAGATCTAAGAAGAAACTTTTAGAAGGCAGGGGGTTGAGTATTCAAATGCATTACCTCTGGGATTAGCGTGCCACCTCATTTTCTGAGCATTTCACAAGGATGAATTTCCATCTGCCTTTGATATGTTTCTAATGGAAAGCCTAGACGATATTGGAGTCTGAAGCTCATTCTTTCAGACAGGGCTGAATTCTGCACTCATTCATTCAAAGCAAAGCAAGCGTGTCCCCAGGGCCTTGTGATGTCCTAAAGGAAGCCACTCGGTTGGAAGAACTATTTGGGTGTTCAAGCTGTGTCAGGTCCTATTTGTAAAACCATGAGAGTCAGTGCAGTAGTTTGGCTAAGTTTGTGTCTTCTGCAGCCAAACTGCCTGGGATTCAGTTTTTCCACTTACTAGCAGATAAGCATGTTTTTTTAACCTCTCCATCACTTTACTGGTAATGGGATGATAATGATGATGATGATGAAGATATTGCTGGTACTATCCTCATATAGTTATTATCTAAGTTCAGTGAGTTAGGATATGTAAAGTACTCACACCATGCCTAGAACATAGTAGACCTTTGTAATAAAATATTTTTTTCATCAAAATTCATTTCAGGTTGCTTAGGTCATAGATAAATCATTATATTCTGATTTCTATTTTTTAGTTGCAAAACTAAAATACAAAATCTGTTTTCTATTTTTTAAGCTAGTATAAATACAACACACACTTGGATGAGCAAAATCTCAAGAGGTTAAAGGAAATAGAAAAATTGTGTAGAGGAAAGTTTCTTAATTCTGTGTGCCTATTAGAATCACTGGGGAGGCTTTTAAAGGATACTAATGCTCAGATCCAATCACAAACAATACAATTAATTACCATGGTGTTTGTTTTTTAACTCTACTTGTCATTCCAAAGTCCAACAAAGGTTGAAAATTATTAATCAGAAAACACCTTTCTTGAAATGTAGACATTTTCTCAACCAATCTCTTTTAACATTTCCACTGAGAGAGAACTCAATATGGCACATAAAATGAACTATTCCTTTAAGTTCAAATAACACTAAGCAAACAATTTAGACTGAACAAATTTAGAGTTTACCTTCAAAGTCCTCACGTCCTCAAACGGTTGGCAAAAGATTTGTTCAATCAAGTGAAAAAATGCCAAATATAATAAAATGTTCTGCAAAGTCTCTAACCTTTCACTACTGTCACAGTTAAATGAAACAACATACTCTTAAAAGCAAATTGAATTCATTTGAAAAATATAAAAGTTATTATTGTTTAAATGAAATGACATAAGATGGCATTCCTGTTTTGAAAGTTATTTGATAATCTGTTTTCAAATGATAAATTTTACACATTTATTTTAGAGTTTTATTGTTCATTTATTACTAGTTGTTTGGTTAACTATAGTCCAGAAACAATGTCAGACTCTGGCTATAAACATTTATAAATACAAAAGCTGGTTTTAATACATTATATTTTTTTCTCAATATTCTATACCAGTTGAACCAGTTGACCTCAGTATACTGAACAAATAAGAATCTAGATTTGTGATTCAAGTAAATTAAGGACTTGAGGGATTCACTATGGAATTTTTATAAAAGTGAGTTCTACCTTATTTAAGATGTGATTTAATTTTCCAGAATGTCATTCATACACAATTTCTGGAGCCATAGATCAGGTAAACAAAGACCTACCAAGAACTGAGAATATCTATGCAGGAATCACTTTTTAAACATCAGTGGGCATTGCATCCAGGCAGGCTTAGAGGACAAACTGAGAGAAGAGCAGGACTACCAAAGGTTGGACACCATTTAATTAAATGAGAACAGCTGACCCATGTCAGTGTGGTTCAGAGGAGAGCTAAAAGTTGATCACTCCCATGAAGGACATCTACAAGGGCAGCCTTAAGGAAACTGCAGGCCACAGAAACAACGTCACTGATTCATGTCCAATGTGATTGTTGCAATATTCTTTATAAAATACTATTAATTTTTTATTTTTCATGGCAAATTGTCAGTGAGCCAAGAGTTATGAGCCCTCCCGCTGCTCATTGTATGTCCAGCTAAACTGGCAGAGACCAAAGGAGTTTGAATTAATACAACAAAACAAAATGTAGGAGAAAATGTATTTATAACAACGATAAATGGAAAGAAATTGGTGATTATAGTTTTAAACATTTCAAGGGGCTATTTTGTTTCCTAAATACTAAAATAAATTGTTATAGTATACCCATTTTCTTTTTATTGTAAACTCAATTTTCAGGTTCCTTTCTGTCCAATGTAAAAAAATGTAATCTTAATAATTTTCCTCCAATGATATGCAAGCAAATGATAATGCTCTTTTAGAATTATACAATATCATTCTCTGACATAACACATTCTCATAGTTAGCCTTGCACCAGATTTGCACTAAAAGAAAAGGCATTATAAAGCAAAACTCTGATCTTATTCTTGTGGGCTTTTTTTTTTCTTTCCCATTAATTGATCTGACCTTGAGAAAGATCCCTAAACTTTGCCATAGGTTTCTTTACCCATAGAAGGAAAGGGGATTTGAGTAGGTTATACATTAATTTTATTCCAGCTCTAACCTTTTATAAATCTCTATGTTGAAGTGCATTAAGATGGTGACAAAGAACTTCAGTAGCTTGCCCAAGGTCATGCATTTAGACAGAGGTAGTGAAGAACTCAGGTCCCCTGAATCATATTTCAAAGTGTTCCCACTACACTTGAAGGCTTATTATTGAAAATGTTAAAGTAAGACCTTGACTTATGTTATTATTTTATTTTACTCTTGGACTAAAACAACCTGTTTAAAGTTACACTATCATATGGGCTATTATTTGGCAACAATATATTTCAAGGAAATCGCGAACACCAGTGTTTTGCACTTAGTTGCGAAAATCAGGGGAGAAGGATTTAGTTTAGTTTCTGATTCACCATCACAAACTGCCACTTTCAGTTGGCTCTGTCTTGGGCTGGGACTGTTTCTTAGGGACAGTGATTTTATTCATGCTACAGGAATAAGATCTGATGACTTGCAATTTTCCAAGGGCAACAAGAAAAGCTAACCCATAGGACTAGATTGAAAGTTTCCCAGAGCTTTACTGTTTGCTAATTTGTCCTTAGACTGACCCAAACTTCATGGACTTCTAAGTAGTAGTACTTGAGTAGCTTAAGAGTTAACCATTTGAAAAAGAATTGATAAATAAAATTGTCTTCTCCTCTACAAGGAGGGACCCATATGGGCAGTAGCAGATCTTATCCCATTGTTTTTATTTCATTACTCAACCTTCCCTGTAGAGCAGACAGGTGAAATAATGACTTCCACTGGGCAATATTAAGTAGGAACTGGGGCATTTACATTGCAATAGCATAGAGGCCAGTTGCTTGGTTCTTTGTGAATCACTCACTCTCCCCTCTGTTTCTTGTTTTCACACAAAAAGCTCACTGGGAAAGAGTGCCTCCCTTCAAGCTTGTTTCACATTTCTCTAGCTTCACTGGAGGAGTTCAGTTGGAGGAGTGAGTTATAGCAAGCTATGATACTTTCTCCAGTTCAATATTACTAGGAAGCCCTATACTTTGAGAACTATTAAGCCATTGATAAATTAAGACTATAGTTGACTCCTGTTTGCCTTCTGGATGCAAAAGAGAAGAGGGATGTCATCAGCATCTCCAAATCAACAGAAGAATCAAAAATCAAAAATCACATTCTACAGAAGATGACTACAGAGGTCAAAAATATCTGCTATCAAAGTTTGCTGGAAGTTGACATAGCAATCCCAAATTAAGAAGGCTGTACAGGGACTGAAATTGTGGTTCATTTCTAATCTATTCTAATTAGATGTTAATGTCTTCACACCTTGTCGATTGGTTGGAGAAAAATTATACTTGGAAGCATCATGTGCCTCTCTCTCTAATAATTATCCTAATTTGTTTTGCTCATTTGTGTAGCAACATAGCACAAGGTGGAAAATGAGTTCCCTGCAGGTCAGTGAGTATTACCACACTACTCAATACACATTTGTAGATCATAAACATGGTTCGTTAGTTTCTCAAAGACAAGAAAGTTCTCTTGCCACAGACATTTCTGAAAGCAATAAAAATCAGGTAATTATTCTTGAAGAACATGTAACATTTACAATCTTCATATGTTTTCCATGCACATGTGCACATCTAACAAGTGGTTCAGAGATCTCAAGTTAGAGGGGTCTCTTTAACCACATAAAGCCACATGTTGACACTTTCTTTAATTGTGACAAATTCTGTTCTCTCACTCGAGAAGGTGACATTTTATGGCAAATAAGTCTGAGAGATCACCTGGAACATGAAAAAATTTCCTGTGTTTTAAGCTATTTCCTATAATGACCAGACAGTTGTGGACAAAAAGCTAGCTGTCAGTACAGTTGTTCTGAGCTTTATTAATCACATCAGGAAACCTATACTTTAAAAAAAAAAAGCCAATCAAGAACTCGGATTCTCCTCAGCATGAATGTATCTTAAGGAACTGTTAAATTGGAGTAAGTGTCTATATTGCCACGAACTCCAAGTCGCTGGAATTTCTGAGTAACATAAGGAGGCAGGAGGTCTGAGAATAAGCATGTAAAGCTGACAATTGGTATTAATATGCTGCCGTCTCTTCTTCCTTGTGATCTAGCTGCCACCACCATAACCACTTCCACTCACACAGCCCTGGGAAGTCATCAAAGTAATGTGAATGGAGCTGGAACAAACTGCTTTGCCACAGTGTTTCACCTCTTCCACAATTCCCCATCAGGCCTGCTAGCCTCTGATGTGACCTTCCCTGTTGATTTTCCCTAGAGGCTATTCTTGATATTTATCTTAATAAGACACCACAAAGATGTAGATGATAGAAAGGAAGAGCCTCAGCCATATAATTTATGTCAGGCAATTCAGTGGAGATAATTGCTAAATGAAACTCTCCAAATGTTAAAAGATAGCATTTAAACCTGGGGCAGGGGAGGGGGGAGTGGAAAAGGCTACATAAGAGAAGATCAACTTTTCAAACTTCTGTTTGCATTTTTATTTATTTTTATTTTTTATCTTTTAAAAATATATTTTATTGGTTTTTTTTACAGAGAGGAAGAGAGAGGGATAGAGAGTCAGAAACATCGATGAGAGAGAATCATCGATCAGCTGCCTCCTGCACACCCTCTACTGGGGATGTGCCTGCAACCAACATGCCCTTGACCAGAATTGAACCTGGGACCTTTCAGTCTGCAGGCTGACAGTCTATCCACTGAGCCAAACTGGTTTTGGCTCTGCATTTTTAGATTTGTTATTTTGCAAATAGTCCTGGCAGAAAAGAGCAGCAGCATTCACCTGTGGTCTCGTGGGTGGGGACTTCGTGAATGATAAGTTGATGAATGCAAAACAAAAACAGGAAAGAAAAAAGAAGTATTCTGTCCTGGCTGGTGTTACTCAGTGGGTTGAGTGTTGTCCCATGCACAGAGAAGTTTCTGGTTTGATTCCTGGTCAGAGCACTTGCCCAGGTTACAGGCTGAATTCCCAGTAGGGGGCATGCAGAAGGCAGCCAATTAGAGGTTTCTCTCTCACTGATGTTTCTATTCCTCTCCCTCTCCCTCTCTCTCTCTCTAAAATCAATAAAATATATTTTCAGAAAAAAATTTTTAAGAGGTATTCAGTTTTCATTCTGTTGTTGGATTTTCAGGGAGAAGTGCAAATAAATATATTTCTCCATTTGGCTCAAGATCCCATCTACGAACTTGTGAAGTGAATAGAACCCCCAAGTGGGCAGTTGAAATCTAGACCACTTAAAACACACACTTATAGATATGCAATAAAACAAAATGAACAAACACATTCTGGATTGAAGGGATCAAACATTTTTATCCTTCATTAAATATACCAGCTAAGCCCTCACAGCTGGTATCTATCCTGAAATGTAGTGAAATGAATACTCCAGTAGGAATCTGAAATTAAATCAGTTCTGGTTCTACTATTTGCTCTGTAACCTGGATGAGTCCCTTCATATCCCTAACCTCCCTCATTATAGCAAGGTGAAATAATACTTAACATACTACCCTCTAAGAGTAGTATGTCAATGTCAAATTAAGCAATAGATTAAAAGTATAATAGAATGCTACCCTTTATTGTTTTTCTTAAATGATTCTGCTTTTATAGGTTTACTGTCTTTATCCTCAGCCATTTTTTACTTGCTTCTCTTAGGCCCAAGAAATGGAGTAGGGAATGTATTTACTGGTATATATATACTTTAGTCCTGAAATATAGAAGACTAGGTGATAACTGTACATAATTAAATCAAGTTTAAGGAAAAATAAAAAAGGATAGTGGCATCTACTTTAATGTATATTCATTTTTTGATTTAATTAATTAGTTCAAAAATTCAAACCTGGCTTATAACTGAATAGATGAAAATAAGTATGGTTATGTAATAAAATGATGCCAAAATATTTCACAATGGGGGAGACTTCTCCTGAGAGTAGAAAGTGAGAATTTTAACAGAATATATCATGACATATAAGAGATTTAACTGAATCTCAAAAGATAAGTAGGTTTATTTCAAGTGAACAACAATATTCTCATCATTACTCGAACTATAAAATCTTCCTTTCTAAAAGGAGACTCAAGGTGAAATTATATAAGTAAATATGATAACCATCTTTCACAGTAGAATTGGTTCTTTTAAAAGCAAGTTAACGCTGTCCCCACTTAAACAACTGAGTACCTTAGGTAAGGCTTGCTGGAAGTTCCAACACAATCCAGTGAAAAAATGCCTAGGATCCAGATGTTCCAAAAGAGCTTAGAGGATGAGAAAAGGAAGAAGAGGGAGGATAAAGGAAGAGAGAAAAGATATGGGGAAGAATCACCCTATTCTTTTCATTCATTATAACCACACTACATCCCCACTCTGTACCATTACATCCATCAAGACTTGGGTTTACCGAATAAAATAGGATCATTACGTGGTTCAAGAATTTAAATGTCTTTATATCATGAGTAATGAATAAAGTATTTAAAATTATGGCAAATTATAACTTGAACTAGCACGATATAGATTTTTGAGTTCTGGGTATAGATGTTGATGAAAACTAAATATCTCTCTGAGATTATTTGTTCATTGGGTAACACTGACAAGTTCTGAAAGATGGGAAGAACTCTCTTCCTCTGTTATCTCCTGAAAGAGAGGCATGGGGAGCCAGATCACTTTGCTAGTTTTAAGAAGTGCTGACCTCAACACCGAGGTGTCAAATCCGCTCAAAGCAAGCAAATCTTCCCCTGAAACTTTGGGACTTCTTTCAGAGCAATAATGTCATTCTAGCTGAGAGAGTTCAACACATAAAAATGATTCCTGGAAAAAGAAATTTCCCAAACCTGATTCAAAATAGAAACTTGCAAGTGGTGGGAATGGGGCCAAATGCTGCATGGTGTAGGGCATAGAGGCAAAGGGAGACTCGTGATCAGCCTGTGGCAGGTATTCTCTTGGCTCCATTTTCTCTCTCTTCCATGGCTACCTCTAATACTCTGTGTCCAATCACTTTAGGCCTTTGAAGACTTTTAGAACATCTCAGACCTGGAAAAAATAATCATTTACTCTTTTCTACTGCTGAGGTTATAATAATACTGATTCTCAACCAGGCTTATGAATTGATAAGAAATGCAGCCCTTGGGGTCTACAGAGCACTGCTGAACCAATATTTCAGGGCTTTAAGAGATAATAAAGTCAATCAAACGGCTAAACTCTATTCCTCATATAGAATCTCTTTGAAAGGAAAGGGACCAAGAAGTAATTTTAAAAGATCTATAATGACTTCAAACCTTAGGAACATTATGGGGTTGGGGCTAATCAAGATAGAATCACATTAGAAATGTTAAACTCTTTGAATTTGCCAGGAAAGAATGTTTTATGATAGCTAATGTACCTAAAATGCTGTAAACTTAACTCATTATTTGATAGTATTCTTGACAATGGTAATTAGAAAAAAGTAATTAGCCACAGAGGGCATCTCTTGGTCCACAATTTAATTATTTTTGGCTTTAAAATTTGTAGAGCATCACATTTTCAATGTATTTCTATTGTTCTTTCGAACTTGCGATCTTTTTTTTAATTTTAAATGTTGTTGCTCTTCTGCAAAGCGAGTACATTAGAGATCACTTTGTGTCAAAGAGACTTCTAAGGCTGAAATCAAATTAACTTAAATTCAATATTTTATTTTGCAGACCAGAAAAACAACAATTACTCTGCTTTCCAACTGTTCTTTCTTTCTCAGAGAGAGCTAGTTGCCAGGAAAATCTCATCTCCCTTTGCTTGGCCATTATGGCTGCTCAGCTAGACTACATTTTCCAGACTCCCTTGCTTTGGCTCACGGCTATGTGACTATGGCTGTGTGCCTTGGAATAGGAGTGTGATGCCTACTACTCCCAAGACTTGATCTATAGTTATTGATGATCCGCATTCTCTTCCTGTGACAGGAGCCCAGTTCCCACTGCGAGATAGCAACAATGTCACGGGGGCATGAGGAAGCAATGACTGGTCCCTGATAGACTTTAAGGAACCCAGTTCCCCATTGGTCTGGACAGGTCACATTGAACCTTGTATTGAGAGAGAAAGGAGTAAAATGTTTAGATTTTTCTTTTAAGTCATTCAGTCATTAGGTCTTTATTTTTAATGTGTTGGTACCATTGTGTCAACTTCTTAAAACCCCTCACAACTTTCGGCTCCTACAACCAACAGTTGAACTTCATAAGAAATGCCTAAATATTATCTGTAACCAGGATTTAGAAAAAGACCCAGCATACCAATACAACAAATTATTGAAAGATTGTGAAAAAAAATGATTAAAAAATAACTTGCTTAAGGTGACATAGTCAATTGTTACAGAACTAAACAGAAACCTTATGTTTTCAATTATATTTAATTGATCTTCAATACACATCTTACTTTCTTATCCTGAGATAAATAAGAATGTTGATTTTAGCCTTGTTCATATAATTTTTTCTATATGTTACAAAGAAAATTTTAGAATATTTTTTATGTTGTTATTAAGAAGTATCAACTAGCTAGTCTTATCAGAGAATTGCCCTAGTGATGTTTTCATAGCAGACACAACATCTCGGTTTGTCATATATACTATAATTTCAGAGAGAAGAAAACAAGCTACTCCAATTATGCTTTGCCATTTGTCTGACACGTTCATTATTCTCAACACAATTCCTATCACATGTTGACTTCTTGTAAAAGCCATTTCTGTCAAATTAACTTAGGGAGGACTGGTGAAAAATGAAAAAAGAAAAGAAAACTCCTCATTTACTTCTAACACCTGGAGAATCAGCAGAGAAATACAATTTTGTCTCTTTCAAATTAAATCAGATTCTGGGCTTGCTGTTTCTGAAATAACCCAATATAAAATGGAAGAGTTGCATCCATCCATGACCATTTAGGAACACGCTCAATTCATGGAAAATCAATTCCAACTCACAGCCATGTGGCTTTTTATGATGATGCATTAAGATTTCTTTAATTTTTGTAAATCTACGGACTTATTCATTGGATGCTATCAGAAAAAAAGACCCTTTCAAGTCAATAAAATCCTTATCCAATAAAGTGATCTGGGCTCTGGTCACAGTTTCTACACATATTAGGAAATTCATGGTTCCCACTTAAGTGCAGGGCCAAAGCCTCAAAATCTTTTAAAAGGATATATTTTCTGTATTCTGAGTCACATTTATAGCCATTTCCTTTCATTTTTATTATTTTCATTCATTTATCAATAAATCTATAGAACAAGGCTATGAGATTGCAACTGTCAGAGAGGATTAAAAAACAACAACAGCGACACATACACATACACTAAAAAACTGATCAGAACAAATAATCAAATCAAGGCTAAAGTAAAGACTTAAATCTTGTTTTTCTCTCCTAGTTTGCCACTGCTGAAAGTATTCTATTAAAGTTGACAAGTCCAAGGAACACACAGTAGAATCTCTACAATTAAAAAAGGAGCTGAAAGCATGAGTGAATTCAGGAGAGATACTACAAGACACATGAATTTTTGAAGGTAGTGTTGGAATTGGTGCTATTGATGTTGAAGAGGAGAAGTGCAAAACAGAAGGGAAAAAAAGATGGACAGTACACAAAGTGAAAGTGGAAGGAAAATATTATTGCTCTGCCTTCTTCTGGGGCTCCCATTATGTACATGTTGCTACACGTGATGTTTTCCAACAATTCTAAGGTTCTGTTTGTTTTTGATTATTTTTCTTTCTGTTCCTAAGCCTAGATAATATCTATTGATTTATCTTCAAGTTTACTCATTCTTTCTTCTGCCAGCTCAATATTTTTTATCCTCAGCAAAGGATATAAATTGGTTGCCTCATATACCTGCCCCAAATATGACTGCTACCTAGGTATGTTCCCTGTCCAGGAATTAAACCTGAAACCTTTCAGTATATGGGACAATGACCTAACCAACTGAATCACTTGACCAGGGGTGCCAGTTCAATCGTTTGATTTAGCCCTTCTTCTTTTTTAAAAAAAAATATATTTTATTGATTGTTTTTACAGAGAGGAATAGAGAGGGATAGAGAGCTAGAAACATCGATAAGAGAGAGACATCAACCAGCTGCCCCTGCACACCCCTTACTGGGGATGTGCCTGCAACCAATGTACATGCCCTTGACTGAAATCAAACCTGGGACCCTTCAGTCCGCAGACCGACGCTCTATCCACTGAGCCAAACCGGTTTCGGCTAATAAATATTCATTTCCGTTAACATGCTTTTTTTTTCAACTATAGCATTTCTATTTTTTAAATACATTTTTGTCTCTATATTCATGTTCTTTGATCAGACATCTATGTCATACTTCTCTTTAGTTCTTTAGTTGTCATTTCTTTAGTTCTTTGAATCTATTCTGTTTATAATTGCTGACCTAAAGTCTACTAAGCCCATACTCAAAAGTATCTCCAGGACATTTTCTGCAGGCTCTTTCTTATTTCCTGTGTATGTGCCATATTTTCCTGTTTCTTTGCATTTCTCAGAGTTTTTGTGGAAAACTAGATATTTAGATAATACATTCTTTCAACTCTTGTATCAGATTCCCCCACAGTTTGTTATTGTTGGCATGTTGTTGTTGATGTTGTTTTCTTATTGGTGTTTATTTGTGTAGTATTTTTCCTAAACTAACTCTATAGATTCTGTGTTCTCTGCTATGTATGGCCTCTGAGTTGAGACCTCTGCTGGTTTTTATTTTTTTTAAGTTACTGTTTTTGCTTGTAAATCTGGTTTCTTGTGGGTCACAACTGGGGTCAATATAATTTAATGGAAGGCCAATGTTGGCTTCTATTTTCTTAAATGCCTTGCCTTAATGTCTATCTTTGCCACAACAGTGGGTATGAGAAGACAAGTTTTCATACGTCCGGTAGTTTAGAAGACAGCCTTAGCTTTGACTTTATGCTTATAGAAGGCCTCAAAGTTAGCTCTTTTCCTTTCCTATGGTTTTCCTGGGCTTTCTCAGTCTTTTAGGCCTCCTATAGGAATATATTGACATTTTTCAACATGTTGAAATTTTTCAAAGTTCCTTATGGTTGCTGTCTAGATCTTTGGATTTCCTTTTAAATTCCCACCCAACCTCTTCTTGGTCTTAACTGAAATCACAACCTTAGGCAGCCAAATTGTTTCTGGAATTGCTATTGTTTTGATAACAACCTGGGAGTAGGCTTCCTCCTCCTCCCTACTTCCACTGAGCTGAGCTCTGAATCAAATTATATAGCCACTATACTCTGGGAGTAGAGATTTCCAAGGAGCTGAAAGTTTGGATAAAACATTGGTTGAATTCTGGGGATGCTGCTTTTAAAGAAACTCTAAAATAGGTCAAATCTCTGTTGTCTGCAGTGCTGCTGTCTTTTGAAGATCATGCCACTGAGCTGGAGAGGAAGAGGGCCTCAATTTAAAACTTGACAGACCCACTTTCCTCCACTCCCTCTAACTGAGGTTTAGTAGTTTCTTTTGAACAAAGTTTTTAAATGGTTAGCTGTAGTTGTTTTGCCTGTATCTTTTTTTTTTTAATTTAAAGGAAGAGTAAGGTCACCAAGTTTCTCATTCTGCTATTTCAAAAGTTGACCTTCTCTTCTACGGTTTATCAAGTTGATTTAGCATTTTACTTAATTAATCTATGGTATGTTTTAAATTTACATCAAATATATGAGGTCTACCATACACAGTCACAGCTGGATTCTGGGCTAGAATCTCAGGCCATGACAGCTCATACTAGGCCAGAAAATTCTGACACCTGTAGGGATGAGTTTTTAAAATGTGTATCCTCATAATTTGATTTAGTCACCCTTACAAGGAATTTCTCAGTGAAAAGATACAGGCAGAAAATAAAAATGACAGGTGAGTTTCATGAGCATTTGATGACTGGATCATCTATCCTCAACTGTCCTCCTAGACATTTTTGTTTAAGTATCACTGTGTAACAAACTATACTCATTAAAGTGGAATAAAACAACAGGCATTTTATTAATGGTACAACTTTGTGGGCCAGAAATTCAGTCAGAAATCAGATGGGCTATATATATTTCTGTGCCACATGGAATGTTCTTCAGTTGGTGGTAGGTCTGGTATAGGTGGTCCACAATGGCATTATTAAATGCTTGAATGACTAAAAGGCTCTGCTATATCACTCTGTTTTTCTATCTGTGAAGACTCAGGGTTTCTTCATGTGGTCTCTCCTGCAAAGCAGTCAGACTTGTTACCTCATGGATCAGGATTTCCTAGAGAGTGAGGATAATCCTTTTAAAAGTTAGGCCTCAAATTGGTAGAATATCACTTCCACTGGCTATTAGTCCAAGTTGTCAAGGAGAGGTGATATAAAACCCACCTCTTGAAAAAAAGTATGTCATCTTTAATCTGCCACATTGCCCAAGTTCATTTGAAAAATGGGACACAAAGCCATTAGCAATTCTCTGGGGTCAGGACTGAACACATCCCTGTGAATCTCTCATCATAATGGGGTTCTGAGACATCCCTAATAAACCTTAGAATTTTGTTTCTCCAGTC
Source organism: Vespertilio murinus (assembly GCA_963924515.1). Taxonomy (NCBI): domain Eukaryota; kingdom Metazoa; phylum Chordata; class Mammalia; order Chiroptera; family Vespertilionidae; genus Vespertilio; species Vespertilio murinus. The sequence goes on from OZ004707.1 coordinate 22,536,010, forward strand.
AGGTGTTTCCCTGATTCATTGAGTGTGACTATGGCATCACCTTTAGAGAATCGCTAAAACATCAACAACAGTGGGATGAAGCCAGCATTTTTCAAAGATAGAGGGGAAAGAGCTACCCATCCATTTGAAGAGATTTCCGAAGATGATGTCCTAATTCCCTTTTAAGAATCAGGTACAGTCATGGCTGACACATGGTATTGATGGGAATGTTATTTCTTCTCTCCTAGTGGACCTAGATGCACAATTTGCCTAGCTCAGCTTAGTACAACAAAGCCTTCAGGAGGAGGGTGGCTTCATTTCATTAGCACTATTTTGCTGTCTTTTCTTAATGTTCTATCTCTTTGTTCACATACCTACCTGGTGCTGTCCTAGGGCGCAATGTCTTGATTAGTTCAAAAGTTTTGTTCATTACAGAACTCTCAACTCTTTTTCTTTTCCAACCTAGATTATCTCACAACGAACATATTCACATCTTTCCAATTCTCAAAATATAAATGAGCTGTAAACTCCCCTTCTACTGAGCAGTTCCAATGAGGCACAGACTTTGAAACAAAAGTAGAGATATATTGATTGATTGTCTCCTACAGGGAGCAGGTATCAACCTGACAGCTTCCACTTTTTGATCCTTAATACAAAAGGATCTTTAACCACCTCTTAGACAGTAGAGCCAGTTTCTCAAAGGCTAGTTTTTAAAAATATACATCTTTATTGATTTCAGAGAGGAGAGGAGAGGGAAAGAGATATAGGAACATCAATGATGAGAGATAATCATTGATTGGCTGCCTCCTGCACACCCTACACTGGGGATTGAGCCCAGCAACCCAGGCATATGTTTTGACTGGGAATCAAACCATGACCTCCTGGTTTATAGGTTGTTGCTCAACCACTGACCCATGCTGGCTGGGCAAAGGATAGTTTTTGTTTGATGGGAAGGAGGTAGATCTCTAAAACACAGGAAGCAAATTCTATTTTTCACCCTCCACAGAACCTTTCATGCTTCAGTAGTGAGTAATCCTCTCAAGGGTATGATGCTGATAGCACTTATTCCAGAGCAGAAGCAAAAGTATCACAAATATAATATTAAACAGTAGATTTTGTTCAATATGAAACTTCTACATTGAAGGTATTGTACTTTATACTGGGGGAATAATGGAAAACAAAATATACATGATCCCTGAAATCATGGACTTGACATTGGTGTGAAAAAAGACAAATAATTAAAATAATGTGCATAACTATCTATTATCTATCTATCTATCTATCTATCTATCTATCTATCTATCTATCATCTAGTTATCTATCAACCTAAGTGACCAGAATGCTGGAATGACCAGTAGCTATGACATGCACTGACCACCAGGGGCAGATGCTCAATGCAGGAGCTGACTTCTGGTGGTCAGTGTGCTCCCACAGCCAACCTCCCACAGCCAGCCAACCTCCTCTGACCCCTCCCCACAGCTGGCCAACCTCTTCCCCCTCCCCCGTCTGGCAGGTCCTAATTACTGGCCACACCTAAAGACCCCACCCATGCATAAATTTCATGACTGGACCTCTAGTTGCTATATAATATTATGTTTCAAAGTCAATGAAAGTGAAACTGCAAGAGTGCATAAAATGTAGTTGGAGATGGGAAATGCTTCATGTAACATATGAAATGAAATCTTAAGAAAGAGTAGGATGTAATCAAATAAAGAAGTAGATGAGCATTCTGGGCACAAGCAATTACATCTATACATGATCTGATCTAGAAGAAAAAATGGCACATTTGAGACACTGAAAGAATGCCTGTGTGGCTGAGATGCAGAGAACAAAGGTTAGGTTGAAGAGAGTTATATATCTAATCATATAGAACACATGGTAAGTATTTTGTTTTTATCATAAATCAAGTGAACATCCATGATTTATGCTTAAGAATCTATGATTAAAACTATGTTTAGGGGAAAAATAATTCTAGCTGAAATTTGGAAGATGGATTTGATTGGTGCCAGAGTGGCTCTTGAGAAAACAGATATAACATTTCCAAAGATATGTATGAGTTAAAATTAATGCAGGCTGATGGAATATAGTAAGGAGATTAAAATGTTAAACATCGCCACAAGAAATTTAACGGTAGCTCAAATCAATAAAAATGTACCTGATATTGGATTTGGATATTATGGAGGTTTGGAGAAAAGGGCAGTGTTGAGTAACTTTAAGATTTCTATATTAAGCTGAAACCGGTTTGGCTCAGTGGTAGAGTGTCGGTCTGCAGACTGAAAGGTCCCGGGTTTGATTCCGGTCAAGGGCATGTACATTGGTTGCAGGCACATCCCCGGTGGGGGGTGTGCAGGAGGCAGCTGGTCGATGTTTCTCTCTCATCAACGTTTCTAGCTCTCTATCTCTCTCCCTTCCTCTCTGTGAAATATCAATAAAATATATTTAAAAAAAAAGATTTCTATATTAAGTAAGAAAATAAATAGTGACTCAATTTTTTGAGACAGAGTGCACTGGATGGAAATTATAATGAAAGGAAAGATCTCTCTTGGTCTTTGTGACATTGGAGCAGAGATTCTAGATGAAAATATCCTATATAAGAAAAGCCTAATATGCAAATTGACTGAATGGCAGACAACTGATGGAACAACCGGTTGCTATGATGTGCACTGACCACCAGGGGGTAAATGCTCAAGGCAGGAACTGCCCCTTCGTGGTCAGTGAACTCCCACAGCTGAAGCACTGCTCAGCCAGCTGAGCTCACAAGCAAAATAGTGGTGCTGGGAGCCTCTCCCAACTCTGCAGCAGCACTAAGGAGCGGTGAGCCAAATAGTAAGGAGTAAGCAGACGGGTGGTTAGGAGAGAGGGGTCCTGGATTGGAAGAAGGATGTCTGACTGCTGGTTTAGGCCTGATTTGGTCTAAATTGGCAGTCAGACATCCTCCAAAAGGTTCTGGATTAAGAGAAGGTAAGGCCAGGCTGAGGGACCTCTCCTCACCCACACACTCATTTCGTGCATTGGGCCTCTAGTGTGGAAATAAAAAGAGAAGTTTTGACCTGATATGTGAATTTAAGAGTCATTAGCCTGTAAATGATAATTGAACCCATGGACATGGTAAAGGTGGACTAAAAAAGTACACAATGGAAGAGAAAACATTTAAAATGGGAAACACATTATTACTAAGTATTTTAGCTTGAACTTACTAAAAGACAGAGGACAACAGATAGGAAAGAATGAGCTCTCAAAAGCAAAGGAAACAAAATGTTTCCGCCCTCCAAAAAATATGGACAATAAAGTGGCCAATAGTCTCTGTTCATAAGTCAGTTAAAAGATGAAGGATTAAGAAGTCCCCTGGATTTAGTAGCATAAAGATAATTGGGCAACTAATAACAGTTGCTAAAGAATGATTGGGATGACTTGACAAAACAATAAAAAGCAAAGAATTGGAGACTGTACAAGAAAAATTTTAAAGAAGATTGGCTCTAAGCAGGAGGAGAAATGTAAGGTGATAGTGGAGAAAATTGTTGCATTTGAAATAGTGATATCTTAAATATGAACATATTCAGTAATTACTGGAATGAATATATTGGAAGGCAACAATTCAATAGAAAGGAGAAAGATGAAAAAACTGATAGTGTAAGAATGCTAGGAAGATGGAGACGAGTAACAATAAAAGGAAGAGAATATCCTAATAAGATATGATAGAAAACGTGGTTGGATCTGCAAGATTAAGAGCAGAAATTGGAATAAATTATTTCTAAGTGACTTCAATTTTATCTGAAAAGTAGAAGGCAAGGTATGTGTTAAGTTTATGACTAAAATATTTGTGAGATAAAACAAATAAATTCAATTAATGTCCAAGAGTTGTTAGGCATTATAGATTTTCTAATTGAGGTTGTTAATCATACCATTACATCACAGTTTGTGAGTTTCTGCAGTTACAAATATAAACTTGGATATAAGATAGAGGAAAAAATATTGTCAGCTTCATCTTGAGTGGGTGTGTTGTCAGATAGGTGTGATAGCACCACAGGAAAATAAGAGAATCTGTGGTATTGGCAAAAGTGTTACTAAAATGTTGAACTATGAAATCTAAACTATGTAAGGATGGAGGTGAAGAAAGTAGAGGGCTAATAGTTTAGAAGATTTTTTAAAAAGCAATAAAACTGGATTTTCTGATGACTTTTACAAAAAGAAATCTCTATATATGAAAAGCCAGCGTCTGAAACGACCGGAAGGACCAATGATCAGTCACTATGATGGCCACTGTGGCCACTGAATTGGCCTGATCAGTAGGTGGGGCCAACCTCATGCAGCTCCTTTCCCATACTGGCCCCACCCCTAATCGCACCTCCCACCCCAATAGGGGGTGGGGCTGTCTAGCCAACTACCCTTGGCCCCTTCCTCAGGACACTGGACCCCAGCTGGCACTGCCACCCCATTCAGGGGCAGGACCAACTGGCCCACCACCCACAGCCCCTTCCCATGGCCAGCCACACCCCCAATTGGACCCCCAAACCCAATAGGGGGCTGACCAACCTTCCGCAGCTTCTCCCCCAGGTCGGTCCCACTCCCAATAGGCCCCCACCACCCTGATCAATCCACAGCCCCTCCCCCCACTCAGCCTCACCCCAGATCAGGGTGGGGGCTGGCCCCACTCCAATCAGCCCCCCAAACCCAATTGGGGGTGAGGTTCTCCAGGCAATCCTGGCCAATTCCCACAGCGAGCCCAGCCCTGATCAGATCTCCATTGGGGCAGGCCAGCTGGCCAACCTCCAGACATCTCCTCCTCCCAACAGGCCCAGCCCTGATCTGCCCCTATTGGGAGGAGAAGTGCATGCACTGGGTCTCTAGTAGCTTAATAAGCAAGCTAGCATGTGAGGTTTTGATCAAAGAGCACACAAGATATGTTTGTCTATTTTCTTGTTTGACTACTTATGGACTTCAGGATGAAAGGAAGATGAGTTATATGGAACATTACATGGTGGGGGTTGGTGTTTGGAATTTATGAGGCCTGGTTTCTTTCATATATAGTCATCTTATAAAATTTATATTATGTACTAGAGGCCTGATGCATGAAATTCATGCACGGAGGAGGGGAGCATGTGTCCCTCAGCCCAGACTGCACCCTCTCTAATCTGAGAACACTCAAGGGATGTCCGACTACCCTTTCACAATCCAGGACTGATGGCTCACAACTGCTCACCTGCCTTCCTTCCTTATTGCCTCTAACTGCTTCTACCTGCCAGCCTGATCACCCCCAAACCATTCCACTGCCAGCCTGATTGATGCCTAACTGCTCCCTTGCCAGCCTGTTTGCCCCTAACTGCCCTCACCTGCATACCTGGTCACCACTAACTTCCCTACTCTGCAAGCCTGGGTCCCCCCAAACTTCCCTTCCCTGTAGGCCCAGTTGCTTCCAACTTGCCTCCTCTGCCAGCCTAGTCACCCCTAACAGCCCTCTCCTGCAGGCTTAATCGACCCCAACTGTTCTCCCTTGCAGGCCTAGTCCCTTCCAACTTCCCTGCCCTGCTGGCCATCTTTTCACCACATGGGGCAGGATCTTTGACCATATGGGGGCAGCTATCTTGTGTGTTAGTGTGATGATCAATCTGCATATTACTCTTTTATTAGATAGGATAGAGGCCTGGTGCATGGGTGTGGGCAGCTGGTTTTCCCTGAAGGGTATCTCAGATCAGGGTGGGAGTTCCCTTGGAGTATATGCAGCCTGGGATAAGGGCCTGTGGTGGTTTGCAGGTCAGCCATGCCCCCTACTACCTAAGTGGAGGCCCTGGTATCTGGAATTTATTTATCTTCTACAATTGAAACATTGCAGCCTGGAGTGGAGCGAAACCTTCAGCTTGCTCCTTGGTGGCAGGGGATTTATTTATCATCTATATTTGAAACTTTATAGCCTTAAGCAGAGGCCTGGAGCAGCCATGGTTTGCAGAAAGCTTAGCTTCCTCCATCACCAGGGAAACTCAAGCCTCCCTCCTACTCTCTCCATGGCCACAGCCATCTTGGTTGGGTTAATTTGTATACTTGTTCCAGATTGGCTGGTGAGCATGGCTTATGGGTGTAGTGGAGTGGTGGTTAATTTGCATATTACCCTTTTATTAAATAGGATAAAGGAAGAAAGGTGAGAAGATGTCCCCACAACCTTTATTCTTAAGTAAAAACATCAACTCCAGGTTATACCTTTCTCCATTCTTGTTTCAGGAAAAATGCTGATTTCCTCAACATCAGCTATTTCTCAGCTGAAGTGAAACTCTGATCAAACTAAATTATACTACTTCTGATAGCTTTTTAAAAAATATGTTGGAAATATTCTTATTTTTAAAAGCGGTATGGAAAGAAGGAAAGAAGGGAGACAAAACGGAGGGGAAGGTTAGAGGAAATAAAATGAGGTAACAGTATGAGCTTAACGTCATTGAGGTGGCTGTTCTTAAAAATTTAAGAAGTTCAGTCTAAAGATCAGGAACCATAATGAGATAAACATCTACCAAAATAAAATGAAATAAAATGATCTGATCAAGGTGAAATGACAAATCCCAAATCATGCTAAAATAAAATTATATCTCAGTTTTCCCAGCTTTCCCTGTTGTTATATAACTAATTGGAAGCTTGTTCAATGGACTAGCCATGCTTGATAAATCCTATCAGCATACCTATCACAGTACCCAGGACAGAGTAGTTAATAAATAAATGTTTAAGTGGAGAAAAAAATAAGCTTATCAAATTTCTGATGTAGGAAATTCTGTCAGATATTTCAAGATTGTTAACAGTGGTATATATACATATAGTTAACTTTACAGGAAAGTTCCGGCTTCAAAATATAGGATTAAAAGTTTATATAAATAATATTTACAGAGTTTAGGTCAACCCTATAAATAGTGTACTATTATTTTCTCCATTCTAAAATTAAGGAAAGTGGGACGCAGAATGATTAAGTAACTGGCCTTAGGTTCACAGATAGTAAATGAAGCAAGAATATGAATCATGACTTTGATTTCTGAAGAGTTTGTTCTTAATTAGTGAAATATAATGCCTCACATCTAAACTGTTCTATATATAGATGCTGGCCCACTACGGCTAAGTGAATCTTAGTAGACACCTTGTTTAATATAACAAGTACATATATTTGAAAAAAAACTTTTAGTCCAATTCTTCAGTTATTGGAAACAATGAAATAAAAAAGGGTGGTAGAGAGTTACCAATGGAAATAAACCAGGTGCTAAATTGGAATTAGGATTTCTTTCTCATCATCACTGACACTTAAATGTGGCAAGGTTTGGCGGGAGCTTTTCATTTAGTACTTTCAACAAACTTCTGAAGTAAATATTTTTATAATGCCCTGATTCTACAAATAAAGAACCTGAGACAGAGAGATTACATAACTCGTACAAGGTCACCCTGCTTGTAACTGGCAGATCCCAACTTGGACAGTCTGATAGCAAAGTATGTACTCTTACCTAATAAAGTACACCCTTTTCCTAAACACTGCCAGAGGATTGTAATAGCCCTTGCAAAACATAAATGTACCAAACAGAGTGTTCTCAGGAGAGTCTGACTTCCATGTCACAACATTGCTACCCTGAGTCACCTGAACAAAGACTTTCTTTTCTTTTTTTTTTTTTTTTTAGCAGTAATGCTTAGGTGCAGAAGTATTTAGGCTTATTATAAAATGATCTGTTTTTACCAGAAAAATATTGTCAAGGTAGAATCCTCATGTCCCTGGGGTAGGGTAAGGGGCAAGGCGCTAACAGTGATGCTGTAAACAGTGTCAATATTCAACCGCCCCCAGTGAACTAATGATCCTTAAGAAGACATGAGAGGCTAGAAAAAAGAGGGTAGTGAGCAGAAATGATAACCCATGACCACACAATCATAGCTCTGTGTCTGTATATGTCAAAAAAAGGATGCACTGTGATTGATGATTATGGGAGGAAAACAATCTTAACAATTCTCAAGCACTGCATCTTCTCCACCTGCCTTCTTCTTTCCATGCCCAGTAAGAGCACACTGATGCTCCTCACCTTCAGTGAAATGAATCACACAGACAAGGTAAATAATCTATCATGTTCTGTTGGCATCCAGGAAAGGATGATCTGTTGAGAGGTTTAATTTCCCAAGATCCTGTATAAAATCAATCTCATAGAAATGTTTCATTGATCATATTTAGCACCAGTTGAAAATTTCAAAGTATTTTGGTGGTAACAGCTTTGCCTGAAACCATACAAACTAAAGGTCTTCGATTTGTTTCTTCTAGTGATGTTTGGGAGTCTCATATAGGTAGCATCCAAAATTCTATAGAGACTCTAGAGCAGGGCTGGGCAAACTACAGCCTGTGGGCCAGATCCGGTGAATAAAACTATTGAATTAAAAAAAAAACAAAAAGACCGTACCCTTTTATGTAATGATGTTTACTTTGAATTTATATTAGTTCACACAAGCACTCCATCCAGGCTTTTGTTCTGGCCCTCTGGTTTAGTTTAAGAACCCATTGTGACCCTGGAGTCAAAAAGTTTGCCCACCCCTGCTCTAGAGTTTCACCTCAACTGGTAGCAATACATATAATTATTTTTAAAATATATTTTATTGATTTTTTTTTTTTACAGAGAGGGAGGGTTTGGGATAGAGAATTAAAAACATTGATGAGAGAGAAACATTGATTCATCTGCCTCCTCTGGACACTCCCCACTGAGGATGTGCCCACAACCAAGGTACATGCCCTTAACTGGAATTGAACCTGGGACCCTTCAGTCCACAGGCCAATACTCTATCCACTGAGCCAAACCAGCTAGGGCAATATATGTAATTACTGAGTGAGAAGAGAGCAACATATAGAAGTCTAGATATATAAAAGCCTAATATGCAAAGTGCCCCATCTGGAGTTTGATGGAGAGTTCGATTACTAGCAATGATGTGTGCTGACAACCAGGGGGCAGCATGGAATGAAGGAAGGCCAGCAGCCACTAGCCAACCTGTGCACAAATTTTATGCACTGGGCCTCTAGTTAAAAAAAATAATTGAGGATGGATTGGAATAATTTAATAAAATTATCATAATAGTTTCAGCAGCTTTGCTTGCCAACATTTTAATATTAAGATATAACTAACTGGTCTCCAGAGATCCTGTAGGTTTGACCAGCTTTTCTCTAGATAACTTGACACTTTTATGAAGTCTACTATATCAGAGAATCAACCAGAGCTATTTATAATCCCTGCAGCTCAACGGTGAAAGAGAGGCACAGGTCTAGCTGCAACATGCTAAATATCGTCTGATTGAGGATGTATTCTGTTACTACAAGAAACTGCAGTAGCGTGTGACCAGCTGTTCCTCACATTCATGTTCTCTGTTGACTGCACACTAGCAAGGCTTCCTTTCTCTGCTTGTTCTGCAGCTCTGCAGAGCACTGCAACTGAGTTCTAGCCAAAATTGTACTATTTTATTTATTTTTTGTATGGAGGTTTAATTTCCTGTTGTTATTGTTGCAATTTATTCAAATTTTATTATTTTTAATTAAATGAGTTAATAAGTATATATGCTATATAATAAAAAAGAAATATGCAAATTAACCACTACTCTGCTACATCCACAAGCCATGCCCAACCGGTCACACCCACCAGCCAATCAGGAATGAATATTCAAATTAACCCCAGAGAACATCCAAGATGGCGGCCTAGGCAGTCTCCTAAGCTGCCGCCTCATCAACAATTTAATTAAAAAAACAACTAAAATCAAAAAGGACTTCACCAAAACCTCAGGAAAGCTGGCGGAGTGGAATAGCTACAACTAGAAAGAAAGAGAGAGGCTCACGGATCGGACTGGGAGCTGAAAAGCACTGAGGTAGGGAGACGCTCGCGCACGCGGCCGCCGAATACCTGCCTGGCGGTGGGAGGGGAGGAATCCCCGATTGCACGGAACCCTTTCGGACTGTACTGAACCCCAGCCCCGGCTGAAATCCCGTGGTCCCAGGCTCATACGGGTGGAGTCTGGACTGCAGAGAAAGGCACCCAGAGACTCAGAGACCCAGAGACCGGGGACCGGGAGCCGCAGTCGCAGTCTGCAGGGTCTACAGCCTCGCGCTCGAGCAAGTACGCGCTGAGGTCTGACCGCCGCCTCTCCGTAGCGGAAGGAGTCAGAAGCTCCAGGTCTGACCTCGGAGGCTGCCGCTGCCTCTCTGTACAAGGTGGCGGCCTCTCTGTAGCTGAAGGAGCCAGAAGCTCCAGGTCTGACCGCAGAGGCTGCCGCCGCCTCTCTGTACAAGGTGGCGGCCTCTCCGTAGCGGAAGGAGTCAGAAGCTCCAGGTCTGACCATGGAGGCTGCCGCTGCCTCTCTGTACAAGATGGCAGCCTCTCTGTAGCGGAAGGAGTCAGAAGCTCCAGACTACAGAGACCAGCCCAAGTCCGGGCGAGCCCCTGCGGCACCCACGCTCTTGCTTGGGGAAACTGGGACAGTCAGGCGGAAACTCAGGCGAGCGCACAAGGGCAGGGCAGAAGCCAAGACTGTCAGTTCAGCCCTGAGACTCCGCCCCATCCAAGCTGAGCAGAGGTTTCTGCAGTTTTTCAAGTCTGATCCTATAAGACTGTCTCCAATACAGAAGTTATCCCAGAGTAGACACAGCTGATACCCACATCCAATTGGCCTGAAGGTCAATTCACAACAATAGAGACTTAGCTACAACAAAGCTGTGCATGCAGTCCACAAAGGGGATCACCAAGAGTGTCTACCTCAGGTAACTGAGGAGGCTGACCCACTGTGCTATATAGGACACCAAACACACAAAGCCATCCTACCAACTCTGAAAAATAGTGATAATGCTGAGACAAGGAAATAGATCTCAAACAAAAGAGATGGAGGATATAGAGTTCAGAACTACGGTTCTAAGGTTATGCAACAATATCCTAGAAAAGCTCGATAAACTTCATGAGACCCAACTAAAAAGTATAGATAAACTGACTAAATTGGAAAATATTATGCAGAGATCCAACAGCAGAATGGAAGAACACAAGAATCAGGTCAAAGAGCCAAAAGACACTCCACTGGAGAAGGAAGAAGAAAAGAGGATCCAGAAAGTTGAAGATAGTGTAAGGAGCCTCTGGGACAACTGCAAGCGCACCAACATCAGAATTATGGGGGTGCCAGAAGAAGAGGGAGTGCAAAATACTGAAAACATATTTGAAGAAATAATATCAGAAAACTTCCCTCACCTGGTGAAAGAAATAGACTTACAAGTACAGGAAGCCTACAGAACCCCAAACAAGAGGAATCCAAAGAAAAATTCTTCTCGACACATCATCATCAATATGCCAAGGGTAAAAGACAAAAAGAGGATCTTACAAGCAGCAAGAGAAAAGCAGTTGGTTACCTATAAGGGAGCACCCATACGACTATCAGCTGATTTCTCAACAGAAACCATGCAGGCCAGAAGGGAGTGGCAAGAAATATTCAAAGTGATGAATAGGGAGAACCTACAACCAAGATTACTGTATCCAGCAAAGTTATCATTCAGAATTGAAGGGCAGATAAAGAGCTTCACAGATAAGAAAAAGCTAAAGGAGTTCATCACCACCAAACCAGTATTATATGAAATGCTGAAAGGTGTTACTTAAGAAGAGGAAGAAGGTCAAGTGAATTAAAAATCTCAGGAATAGAATAAACTGGTGAATATAATAGAATTAGGGGCAAAGAAAGGGAGTGGATAGATAATTATCAGGGTGAAGGGGTGTGGGGTGCAAAAAGAGACTGGATTAAAATTGTATAACCTATGGATGAGGACAATAGTGGGGGGAGGGGGTAAGGGCAGAGGGTGGGGTGGGAATCAGGTGGAAGGGAGCTATGGGGGAGAAAAAGGAGAAACAATTGTAATAATCTGAGCAATAAAGATTTTTAAAAAAAATTAAAAAAAAAATAAAAAACAAAACAAAAAAAAAAAAAAACAAAAAAAAAAAAAACAAATTAACCCCAGCCAAGATGGCTGCAGTCATGGAGCAAGCAAGAGGGAGACTTGGGTTTCCCTGGCGATGGAGGAAGCCAAGCTATCCACACACCCTGGTGGGCCCAGGCCTCCATGCAAGGCTACAAAGTTTCAATTATAGAGAAATAAATCCCAACAAAAATGGCGGCAACCATGGAGCTGGAGAGAGCAGGAGGCTAGGGTTGCCCCCTGCAATTGAGGAAGCCAAGCTTTCCACCTGCCCTGGCCTGCCTTGGCCTCTGCTTAAGGCTACAAAGTTTCAATTATAGAAGATAAATAAATCCCAAAAGAAATGGCTATCACCATGGAGCAACACAGGAAGCTTAGCTTTCTCTAGGCTACAAAGTTTCAATTGTAGAAGATAAATAAATCCCAGATACAAGGGCCTCCACTTGGGTTACCAGGGGGTGTGGCCAGCATTCAAACCACCACAGGCCCTTCACTCAGGCTGCCCCACACCCCAAGGGAACCTCTACTCTGATCTGGGACACCCTTCAGGGCAAACCAGTTGCCCCCCCCCCACCAGCTTCTATCCTTTCTATTAAAAGAGTAATATGCAGATTGACCATCATTCCAACACACAAGATGGCTGCTCCCCTGTGGTCAAAGATCCTTCCCCATGTGGACACAAGATGGCCACCACAAGATGGCCAGCAAGCGAGGGCAGTTGGGAGGGACTAGTTCTGCAAGGGAGGGCAGTTGGAGGTGATCAAGCCTATAGAGGAGGGAAGTTGGGGGTGACCGAGAGTGTAGGGAAGGGTAGTTGGGGGGGATCCAGGCCTGTAGGGGAGAGTAGTTGAGGGCAAACTGACTGGCAGGAGAGCAGTTAGGCATCAATCAGGATGGCAGTGGAGTAATTAGGGGGTGATCAGGCTGCAGGCAGAGCAGTTAGGGGCAATTAGGAAGGCATGCAGGCGAGTAGTTGGGAGCCAGCAGTCCTGGATTGTGAGAGGGTTGTTCAACATCCCATTTAGTGGGATCAGGCCTAACTGGGCAGTTGGACATCCCTCGAGGGGTCTGAGATTGGAGAGGGTGCAGGCTTGGCTGAGGTACATGCCCCCCCACTCCATTATTATACAGAGTAGCCCCTGTTTTACTTGCTACCTCTGATTCCTGGATTACCTAATGTAACCTCCTGTTGGATTACCTAATGTAACCTCCTCACCTCGCTTGAAGGCTAGATCACCATTCTCAGGGCTTGGTTTCAACTGATTTGGCAATGCTTCTAAATCTTTTACTTTTGTTGATGTTGTTATTTTCCTTCCTATATGTGCTATATTCTCTTATCAATTTCTTATCATAGTTGAGGAGAATGTAGAATGTTTAATCCATCTCTTTCTCATAATCTTGGTCCCTTTTTCTGGACACTTACATATATCACAACTAGAGGCCTGGTGCACAAAAATTGTGGAAGGGTAGGGTCCCTAGCCTGGCTGGTGATCAGAGCTGATTTATAGGGCAATTGGCAGGGTGATTGTGGGGGGCCCCCACTGGCACCCTGGTGCCACCCACTTGCCAGCCCTGTCCCCCACTGCCAGTCACCTCCTTCTGCAGGGTGACCAGCAGGACAATAAGGAGACCCCTGCTAGCACCCGCCTTGGCCAGTCTGATGCTGCTTCCTTGCCAGCCCCTTCCCTGCTGGTCACCTCCCTCTTTGGGGATCCCTGGTAGCACCTGCCTTGGCTTGCCTGGGACCTGCGGGTTGGGGGAAGCTCCTGCCTTGAGCTTGTGCCCCCTGCTAGTCAGTGTGCATCTAGCAACTGTTCATTCTGCCCGTTGTTCCACCGTTCGGTTAATTTACAAATTAGGTTTTATTATATGAGATTTTCAAATAAATCAAAATTTAGTTTTTACCTTATGACAATAAAAATGTTATTTACTACTAACCCAATTAATGCATTATTCTTTAAATCTTATATTTTAAATTTTTCTGTGAGTGCTTAATTCTCTAATATTTCCTACCATTTATTTTATATGACATATTCTATACATTATGTACATAAAATACTATATGCATATCATTATATGTATAATATATTATATATGTTTAACATAATATTATTTGTATACTATATACTGTATATTATAAACATAACATTTTATGAGATTTACTTTAACACATCTATCAAGTTTTTTCAATATTATATCTGCATGATCAAATTAAATAGATAATCTACCAATTTCTTCAGCCAGCTTGAGTTTGCCTAATCCTTACACACACACACACACACACACACACACACAAAACACACACACACACACTTTACCAGAATAACATGTTAACCAAACAAAGATTATCCTGCTGTTTATAAAGGAGAACACAGACAGCCTTACCAGTGTCATAATATATCAGAAAAGAAAACTTAGAGGACAATATTTATAGGACTTTTGATTTGGGTTGAAATGATCTAAGGTTAGGGATTTACTGGGGTTAAGCAATGTTAGTGAAAAATTAATTAGGACAAGAGACAGTGCTTTTTGAAGTGGGTCCGGGTAACTATGCTGTTGATTCATTAGTGGTTTCTGCATTTTTTTAATTGAAAAGTTAATTGTCCAGATGAAAAAAAATTATTTGCATAGTCAAATTGATTTCCAGTTATTTCTAGAAGTGGGTGGGGAATGTCTCATTTCTTAGTTTGATCATTAAACTGGGTAGATATAGATGGCTTCAATATTTCCTCCTGTCTCTCCCTCCCTTAACTTCCTTTCTTATTCGTTTTGAGAACTTAAATGCCTGAAGATGTTTTTATGACATCTTTGTGTTTGATTGCTAGATTAGCTGTGTATACAATTCTAGACTAAAATCATATCCTCCAGAATTTTCAAGTCAGTATTCTATTGCCCTACCACTTCCATTGCTGGAAAATACAATGATCTTTGGCTTATTTCTTTATAATGAAGAGCCTTTTCAATAACCAATCTGGACAAATAGTTGACCTTTTAGACTGTAATCCTCCAGTTGTTGGGAATATTCCTAAATTAATCCTTTATAATTTTTTCTTCTCTGTTTTCTTTGCTTATCATTTCTGGAACATTCACATATCTGATGTTGTGCATTCTGACAAATTATTTGTAATTCTTACCATTTCTCTCCAATTTTTTTATCTCTTATCTTTTTATTGTTGGCTCAAAGATTATTTTTTTAATTAGATGCTTCCTAATTTCCAAATAATGGTTAGCACCATTAATATTCTGTTTTTTTTTTCCCATTCCTGTTATCTTTTTCTTTATAGATTAATAATATTTTCATTATTTTACTAAAATTTTAGTAGAAGCTCAAAGATATTAGATGCAATAGGTTTTCAATTTGATAGATATACCCAAAAGCCTATATTGATTTTTAGCATAAATTTTGTTTTTCTCTCTTTTGAAATTTTAATGTCCTACACCTGAAACTAATATATTATATGTCTACTGGAATTGATAAGTAAAAATTTATTTTAAAATTAAATAAATAAAATTTTAGATTATGACAGTAATAATGTCAGAAGTTCGCCTATTATATTAACTTCTAAAAGAAATGTTTTTGTGTATTTATCCATTTGATTATTTTCCCTCTTTTCTGATTTGTAATTTCTATAATCTCTTGCTTTTCTTAGAAATACTAGAGGCCTGGTGCACAAAATTCATGCACGGGGATATGTCTCTCAGCCCAACTTGTACCCTCTCTAATCTGGGACCCCTCAAGGAATGTCTGACTGCCCATTTAGGCTCGACCCTACCAGGATTGGGCCTAAAATGGAAGTTGGACATACCACTCACAATCCAGGACTGCTGGCTCCAAACTGCTCACCTGCCTTGCCTGCCTTTTTGATTGCCGCTGAACTCTTCTGCCTGCCAGTCTGATCAACCCCTAACCACTCCCCTGCCAGCCTGATTGATGCCTAACTGATCCTCTGCCAGCCTATTTGCCCCTAACTGCCCTTCCCTGCAGGTCTGTTCCCCCTCCCAAGTGTTCTCCCCTGCAGGCCTGGGTGCCCCCCAACAGCCCTTCCCTGCAGGCCCTGTAGCCCTTGACTTCTCTCCTCTACTGGCCTGGTCACCCCCAACTGCCCTCCCCTGCAATCTTGATCACCCCCAATTGCCCTCCCTTGCAGGGCTAATCCCTCCCAACTGCCTTTTCCTGCTTGCCATCTTGTGGTGGCCATGTTGTGTCCACATGGGGGCAGGATCTTTGACCACATGGGGGCATCCATCTTGTGCATTGGAGTGATGATCAATTTGCATATTACACTTTTATTAGATAGGATAACAATAAAATTTAACCCTAAATTTAAAATAGATGAGTTATTTTTACAACTATTCTTATTTATTAGTAACATATTTAAGACCACAGTGTAACAATTTTCTGAAATTGAACAGTTGATTTCCTCTTTGGCCATAGAGTTAATTAAGATAGTGTTTTTAATTTTCAATATCTGGGAAATATTCCTTCTTTTGAAATTTTATATTAAATTATACTTTGATGATATTCTACTTCAAAAATCTGGTTTACATAATTACTGCTTTTCAAAACTTAATGAAGTCTTTTCCTTGATGTTATAGTTAATGAACAATATTGGTTGGCTGACCCAATTTCTAGCTCCTTCTCTTGCTGTATTCCAGTTGCAGGGGAGCGTATGACATGTTTCCAAAGAGGCAATCTGTTGTATTTCCTGGTAAGAATTTTACTTTCATGAAAAAAACCATCCATCTTTTTTTTTTTTCCATGTGCTTTGGACATAGATGTTATGCTGCCAATAGCAACAGCAGACATTTTAAAACCCTGAAGGAAAGGCTAAGAAAATCAGAGGAGAAATCTAATGTAAAATCATGAGCTTTTGAACCAACGTCAATTACTTTTTCAACTGGACTTTTTGCTATGTGAGAGAAAAAAATAAAAACCAGCCAAACAAACAAAAAACATTTTTGAGCCTCTATAGGCACATTTTAGGCTACTTAAAGTTATTCTATACTAATACAGACCTAACATACGATGATTCTTTATAAATGTTTCATAGGCATTTAAAAATATTGTCTATACTACTCAAAATATTGACATAATACTTACATAGCTATTAAATCAATATTAGAAATAGTATAATTTACCTATATTAATCAGTCAAATGAGCAGAGATCTTAAAGTCTACCGTGAATATTTCATTTCTTAAATATCTTCATATATATTTTTTTTAATTTTACCTGATTCTTGCTCATTTAATTTGTTAGTTGGCACATAGATGTTTTTGACTTTTCTACTATTATTGCTGATTATTTCCATTATTTGCATATTTTTTATCAATGTTTCATTCTCTAAAATTTACAATTCACTTTGTGACCCACTTGTTCCATTTATTTTCCCCGTCGTTTTGGTTTTAATCTTTATCTATCTCCTTTTTACTTTTGTTTATGTGCTGATTAGCTGGTGCAAGCATGTGATACACAATTCAAAGGGAATAAAACAGAAAATGGTAAAAAAATAAGCCTCCTTTCACCTCTGCCCTAGCCATGTATCACCCCTTAATAGCTTCTAGAGAATTTTTTCAGAAGTATTCTATAAATATAGAAAAAAATGCATTATACATGTAATTTTGACAGAAATATTATAAAAATACATATGTTTTTATTTTTCTTGCCTATCACTTGAATTGGCTTTCCTTCCCTAGCAAGTCTATATCATTGTTTTAAGTAGCTATATACTTTTCTACTATATATGTCCCACAAGTTTACCAAGTTCCAATTATGAATATGTATACTTTGTAGCTAGCAGAAGATGGAGTTTGATTATTTTAGTACAGAGAGCTAACTAACTACACTTCTAGTCTGAGATTTGTTCTTGGTCCAAAGTAACAGAAATCTCTGACACTGAAGATAAGAAAATGTGTTACCTCACACATTTGGAAGCCTAAGTGATGAAATCAGTGGCTCTATTACATAATTAAGGACCCGTGACCTTTCCACCTCCCCAGTGTTCACCTTTGCAGTGACTTCACCCGAAACCTTGTTCCCCTTATAGCTTCAACCTGGTCTACAGGAAAGACTGATTTCTTCCTTTTAATGGATTAGGGCCAATTTAGAACATGTATCCATTCATGGACTAACAAGAGCTTGGAGGACAACTCTGTGCACTGATTAGCTTAAACTATGGAGTGCTATTCTCAGAAGTGAGAGAATAATGTCGATTTCTTTAAAAAAATCTGAGTTCTGTTAGGAAGGAGAATGTGAAAAATACTAGAAATGCCATCAGGTGACTACTATCTGTTCTTAATTTAAAAGACTTTGGTTTTGCCCTTGCCACATGTTCAGTTGGCTAGAGCATTGGCCCCATGTGCCAAGGCTGACGGTCCAATCCCAGTCAGGATACATGCAAGAAGCAGCCAATGAATGCATAAATAAGTGGAACAACAAAGCAATGTTTCTCTTTCTCTTCTATAAAATCAATTTAATTTAAAAAATATATATATATTTTACAGAGAGGAAGGGAGAGAGATAGAGAGCTAGAAATGTCGATGAGAGAGAAACATCAACCAGCTGCCTCCTGCTCACCCCCTACTGGGGATGTGCCCGCAACCAATGTGCATGCCCTTGACCGGAATTGAACCCGGGACCTTTCAGTCCGCAGACCGACGCTCTATCCACTGAGCCAAACTGGTTTTGGCTCAATTTAATTTTTAAAAAAATAAATAAAGACTTTGGCTTTAAATAGAAAAATATATTAATTCACATTAATTAATTTATTGTCAAAGTTAATGTATTTTCTTTTCAATTTCTGTTTCTTATATAGTGTTCTACCATTTACTTTATAAACTCTATTATATTATCTTCAGTATTTTCCCTATATATTTAAAAAATATATATATATATATTTACTATTTTTTACTTTTTTTTCAAATAAAAATTAATCTATGTTTCCAACTTTTTAAAGAGGAGATACTATGCATTTCTTATTTAAAAATGCATTTTTTAAAAAAAAATTGTTTATCCTAGCTGGTTTGGCTCAATGACTAGAGCATTGGCCTGCAGACTGAAGAGTCCGAGGTTTTATTCAAGTAAAGGGCACAATAAAATAAAAAATATGTTTTTTTTATTTTTTAATTTATTTTAATACATATATTTGTCTTTAAATTAAAAATATATTGATTTCATAGAGGAAGATAAAGGGAGAGAGAGATAGAAACATCCGTGATGAGAGAGAATTATTGATTAGCTGCCTCCTCCTTGCACATTCCCTCCTAGGAATCGAACCCACAAGTAACCCTGACCAGGAATGGAACTGTGACCTCCTGGTTCATAGGTCGACTGAGCCACAACAGCTTAGCAATGTTTCTAATTATTAACAGCAATAATGAAACAGCATGCCACACTTTATTTTGTAAATGTTATATAAAGAATTTATATTATATAAAGAAATTAGCATACCTTTATTTTCTTTCATGCCACCAACTTTCTAATTTTCCCCCACAAATTGGGATGGCCAAGTTAATATTATAGTTGATTGTTTATATTCTGTATGTCACATGTGGAAAATTAGTTTATCTTCCATACTGCTGCACACTTTAAAAATATTTATGATTAATGCTCTATTTAACTAGTTTTGATTTTCAGCGCTAGTTCTTTTATGTCATGGATTTGCCATTTGTGTAATTTTAAGTTTGATGAATCACTCGCTTGTTCAGTAAAAGTGTATCTGAAACTTTAGGTTTTTTTTGTAGAAGCATAGCTGGTTCAGCAAAAAAAAAAAACAACGTTCATTTGGTTAGTTGTTTTATTTTCCTCCCTAGCATGGACTTGGACAATGAAATGTACTTATCAAGGCTCCTGAAACATTAGCCAAAGATGCAAAGAAGGAAAGACCGGGAGAAATACTGTCTCACAGTATTAAAAACACAGAATCGCTGTTTTGAGAAACCACAGGAGCAGCAGAACTCACGGTCAGTGGCTTCAGTGCCTGTAGCTATTGGTAGCCACGGCACAAGCTGTTGAGCCCCGACCCGTCTCCTGCCTGTTATGTAATCCCAGCTTTTCAGCATCCTCAGTGTTGTCTGAGCCACCTAATATCTAACGAACTTTACGCTTTGCTTGAATTTTATTTATGAGTTGGTTTCTGATGTTTAAAAACCACAGCTTCCTAGACTGCTCCCTGTGCTGACAGGGTTAAGCTTCCAATATTCAGTTGTTTTTCTGTTTGCTTTGGCCTCTCAGTGAACCACAGTTTTCATGTGCTGCTCCTCTGCTCCGAGAAATAAATATCTAACAAGCACTTTCCCCAGTGGTCTCATAGCCAGTCTTCACCCCTGGTCCCAGGTTCTTTAAATCAAAAGCTTTCAGGGGGATTTTTTTCTTCTTCAAGAAATGCTCTGCATGCCTCCTACTAACATTTATTTTTATTCAGAGAGGTTGCTGGAAGTCAACCTTCACTGAACTGCCTCAATTTCTTTCCATCAGCTTTCTATCTAGAAACTTCTCAAAGATTCTGACATCTCAGCAGAAATCCTTCACTAGTGGTTTTTGTTGTTGTTGTTGTTGTTTTTCCTCTCCACTTTTTATTCCATTGACTGTTTTATTGGTGATCCTGAAAAAAGGGCAGTTCATCTTACTGTATCATCATATTTCACTACTTAACCATTTAGGTGTGCTACATACAGTAATGAGTAAAATACAGGTATATTCCAGCTGCGTTAACACCAGTCTCATGTACTTGTGGACGGAAAAAAAGTCAAAAGGGTGATGTCCATACTGAAATGGATCCTGGACCTAATCTTTACATTTTAAAGTAGTATATATATATATAATAACCTTTGAGAATCTGAACAAACACCTCTTGTAGTTTGATCATTATAACCGGCAAACACTTTGTGACTTGCAATATGCTTTCTTCTTCACTTGCCTTCACTCTGACCTTAAGAAATCAATCAATGTTCTCGATATTCCATCCCAAGGACTTTTTAAAAATAAAAAGAGGGAGAGGGGAAGAGAGAGAGAGAGAGAGAGAGAGAGAGAGAGAGAGAGAGAGAGAGAGAGAGAGAGAGATTGTTCTGTTGTTCCACTTATTTATACACTAGAGGCCTGATCCACAAAATTCATGAAAGGGGATAGATAGGCCATCACAGCTGCGGTGGCTTGCCTGGGCCTTGCAGCTGTCGCAGCTTGCATAGGCCCTCGCAGCCCCAGCTTTGTCCGGAAGGTCATCCGGAAGGATGTTCGGAAGGCCGTTTGGCTGTCTAGTCTAATTACATTATGCTTTTTTATTATAGATTATTATAGATTCATTGGTTGATTCTTTTTTTAAAAAATATATTTTTTTATTGATATTTTTACAGAGAGGAAGGGAGAGAGATAGAGAGCTAGAAACGTCGATGAGAGAGAAACATCGACCAGCTGCCTCTTGCACACCCCCTGCTGGGGATATGCCCGCAACCAATGTACATGCCCTTGATCGGAATCGAACCCAGGACCTTTCAGTCCGCAGACCGATGCTCTACCACTGAGCCAAACCGGTTTCGGCCATTGGTTGATTCTTATATGTGGCCTGACTGGGGATTGAACCCGCAATATTGGCATATGGGGACAACACTCTAACCTACTGAGCTACCCAGCCAGGGCTCACCCTGAGGACTTTGTAGCCTAACCAATAAGCAGTGGAAACCATGCACTCACTTTTTCTAGCAAAATGTTATTTTAGAATTGTCTGTGTGGTATTTCTTCTCCCTTGCTGCAGTCCCATATGACTCACTTTATATCATCACAGGGTTCTTACTATGTGGAATAGGCTTTTCATACTCTTCACACATACACACAAAATTTGGGAGATAGAGAAGAACCTATCCATTACCTTAGACCATTTTCATTAATTTAAGATTTAAATTCTCATTTTAATATGAGCTCAACGCTTACTTTTTCTATTAATTTGCTCAATTAGCTTGAGTCATGGACTGGCTCATAAACAGACATGTGCTCTCAAAATTATCCTCTTTCATTTCTTCCTGACCTTATTTCGGCTATTAGTTAAAATCTCATTACTAATAAGTAGGAAGCTTTCAACTTTTATAGCAAAAAAACACATTTTAAAAGTGAATTCCAAGAGTTTTGCTTGTATAGCAACCTAAAAAAAAAAATAAAAGGAGAAAAAGAAAGCAAAGAAGGCAAACAAGAAACAAATAAAATAAGAAGAGCAAAAATCAATATTTATGCAACCCTAGGTCCAAATGCTTTCTCAAAATTTGACAAATGGGTTTCAGAAACATCCCAAAGAGAGAAGAGAGAGAGCTTCACGCCCATCCTTACCACTGACCCGCTTTTAGATGTGATTGACAGGCAAGCACTCTCCCACATCACTCAGACCTTTACTGGGCATGCGTCTACACTGCCTTTGTCTAGTCCCTTCCCCCATCAATTAGTAGGGAATCGACTTGGAGAAATATAAATGCAGGGTTTTTGTGGGGTTTTTTGGCAAAGCTGTATAAATGGCATGCCTATATCATCTGGTCTCCCCTTTCACTCCTTTCCTAATAAATAATAACCGGATTATTACAAGGGCATTAGAAGCACCCAGTAAAGTGTGTGCCAGCTGACCTGGAGATTCATCAAATCCCTGCTGTAATTATATAAATTGGTCTCCAGTCAGTCAGGATGCTCCTCAGTCAGTCACAGCACCCAGAATTGTCCCCGGCAATATTTAAAATCGAGCAGCTAGCCACTGGATGGCACCAAACACTACCTGGACAAGGACAGATTGGATATCAGGTATGGGCCCCTGGTACTGCAGCTTTTTAGCTGGACTGGCTCACACATTTCATTAATGTCTCAATGATGCTAAGCTGCATTTTATTTCTGGACTCCATGCATCAGAATATGGACTTAATACATTTATTTATTATATGTGTTAATTATAATTAATATTTGTTATATTTATTAATATGTATATATTATATATTGATGTGTTATATGGTATATAATTGTATAGTCTGTTGGTCTGTCATATAATTACATGCTATGTAGTAATACATTATATAATTAAATATCATATATTTTGTTATTATGTAATATATAATTGCTTTATATTATTATATAATATATTCTTATATTTTATTTAGTAAGTACCTTTTTAATGAAACATCCAAATTAATCATAACTAGAGTATCTATTCTCAAGGAGTTTATATTAATTGTGGATCAAGGTATAAACCCATAAAATATATGTGGAAAAAACAAACCAGGATATAATAATGTATTTATGATCTCCAAAGTAAAATTTGATTCACATATTTGTTTTTAAATATTGATAGGTAAAAGCTGGAAGAGAAAGATGATTTAAAATTGGTATGCAATGCTTTTTTTTCAACTAAAAGTGGAGACTAATACTCCTATGGGAGTTCTTTATTTCAGGAAAATCATTTGGATACCTTTAGTTATGCAAATATGCTGCCAGGATTCTCAGAGATGGATGTCTGAGAAGCCTTAGCTCAAAAAAGCTGAATTGTTGTAAAGAAAAACAATACAAAGGTTGTGTTTGCTGTAGCTGAAGTTGCCTATGTATATGAGTTATTTCATGAAAACAACGTTAATCAAACATCTTAACAGGCCCTCTCTTAGAAATATATTTCACATTTTACATATAACCCAGTATACAAACACATTGGTTTCACAAAACAATTTGACTTATTACACATAGGTATTTGATAATTTCTGATTTTTTAAAAAAAAATTTAAGTGGCTGTGGCAATCCATTGTATTAATTTTAAGAACGCTACTGTTTATAAAGGGCATCAGCATAGCCACCCCAAAATATGGCATTTGCCAATGGATTATTTTGGTAAAGAATTATTTGCAGGAGGATTACTTTGTGCTGAAGGCAATTAAGAAACAGAAAACACAGGAAGAGCTCTCTGTCCTTTTCTTTCTGCCTCCAAGCAGGACATAAATTTCCCTTTTGTAAAGAAAATTTACATTTGTAAAGGAGCTTTCCATTTGTCAGTGTCTTCCTCTCCCCTGTGTCTCCAGAGATAACTCATCACCTGAGACTGCAAAACAAGCCTTACTAAACAACTCTCATTTACCTTACTAGAGGCCTGGTGCATGGAATTTGTGCACTTGGCGGGGGCGGGGGGATGGGGGTGGTGTCTGAGCCTGGCCTGTCCCCTCTCATAGTCTGGGAGCCCTCAGGGGATGTCCAACTGACAGCCTGAGCCTGGTGAAAAAGTCTCAGCTCTACTGTTTTGTTTTTGGTGCCAAGTATATAATGCTGCCATCTGTTGCTCTTACTGTTTAGAGAAGCATGGAAGGACCAGCTTGCCTCCTAAATCTGGAATCAGACAGTTAAAGGTATTTTCTTTGATAGGGGAGCACAGAAAACTGCCTCACCAATGGATTTATATGGGACACAGTACAAGAAGTGGGGTCATATGATGGCAAATGGGACTATAGGAGTTTACCAACGCAGGCTACATTCAGGTCTCAGAACATTTACTACTATTATCATTAGCTCCAGTTCAGTGCTGCAGGTCAAAAAAATAGCAACACAAACAATAGAAAGTCTCCCTGTGTTTTAGCTTTCGGTGCTAAGTTTTGAAAATAAGACCTAATCGCTAACAGATAAGTTTCCAATGTAAACATTTGCAGTCTCCATTCATAATAGGTTACTAATTAAGCATAAGGGGTGGGGGGGAAATTAAGGGTCATTTCTACTAAAACCTCCAAATACAAAGTAAAGGAGGAAATACCAAAATATATACCAAAGATTTTTTTTCAAACTCTCCTTTCTACTAATGTGGTCTAAGTTATTTGCACTAATTTTCCTGCTGAGAACTACCAAATGATGGATTTTTTTAATTCTTAAAAGTATTAAAGACATGAATGTAAAAAGGAATTGTCAGAATAAAATCAAAGGAGAAAAAAAAGTATCTGGAGAAGTAAGAGAGGACAAAAGCCATTTGTGTTTCGGAAGCATTTGTCTATGCAAGTACATCTGAACTTTCTGCTGGATGGCCTCATATTCCATGGGGAAGGACATCAAAGCCGAGAATTCCCTAGTCAGGGAGCTTAATAGGTGACCATCATATGATAAGCTGGAGCCCCAAAGAACCACTCTCAAATTCAGGATAAGCTAAAAGTAAACCCACTTCTACCCTCAGATTTCAAAGGGTTTCTAGGAAAATCTTCATCCTAAGTAAGGGACAGAAAAATATTGTCCCTGAGAACTTATAAACAAAAAGCTAAACTTTTTTTTTAGATTTGAACCAAATTCACATCATCCAACTGACCAAAAACAACAACAAAAAAAACCCTTTAGATTATGAATTTAGTTTAAAGCAATTGAGAATAGTTCTTTTAGTCACTCTATATAAAAATGGATTTTTATCTTTTACTTTAGGCCTAAATATTTTTTCAATATAAGTAAGCACATAAGAAAAGGAAAATGAGTAAGAATGATCAAAAAACAAATATACAAACAGATCTATAAACACTTCTTATAGTAGAATCAGTCACATATATGAAGAGGTAATATGCAAATTAGCCAGGATGCCATAACAGTCACAACCAGCTCAGGAGGAGGCTGCATGCCCAGATAGGTGGGAGTGGAATTCGTACTCAGTGAGGCGAGCCACAGAAGGAGCAGGCCCGGAGTGGACACACACAGGGGGGGGGGGCCCTGCCCAAGCCACCATGGTGGGCCAGCAGTCCCACCTCTGCACGTGACATGAGAGGAAACACTTTTTATCACCACTCATTGGCTAAACTCCCTGTATGCCAGTAGCAGTATTCGTGGTAATTTGGATAATAAGAATCCAAGAATGTGATCTAGGATTTTTCCACCTCACTCCTGAAGGAAAAATGAAGGTTCGCTGCTGGAGGGGCTCAGAAATGTTATATCCCGTCCTAGCCAGTTTTGCTCAGTGGAGAGAGCCTCAGCCTGTGGGTTCGATTCTGATCAAAGACATGTACCTAAGCTGCAGGCTCCTCCCTGGCCAGGGCCCAGATCAGGGCTCATGCAGGAAGCAACCAATTGAAGTGTCCCTCTCACATTGATGGTTCTCTCTGTCTTTCCTTCTCTCTCCCATACTCTCTAAAAATCAATGGAAAAATATCCTCAGGTGAGGATAAAAAATAAATAAAAAGAAAAAAAATGTGATATCCTATGAAAGAGACATCTTGAAAATGCCTAAAGAAAGTTGTCATTTTTTCATGATGAAGGGACTGGAGTCTGTGTTGATGAAAACACCTTGGTGGCTGCGGTGGCCAGCATTGGCAGCGGCAGCAGCAGGGTGATGGGGGTGGGGCCTTCTCCTGATCAGCCTGGTCACCTCCTGCAGAGGAAGGCCTAACTGAGGCTTAGGCCATCCCCTGAGGGCTCCCAGACTGTGATAGGGGGAAGGCTGGACTGAGGGGCTCCCTCTGCCCCCAGGGCACAAATTTCTTGCACCGGGCCTCTAGTAGTTTATAAAACAGATTACAAAAATACATTATGAAAAAAAAACTTGCAGTTTCTATCAAGAAGATATAAAAAAATAATCCAGCATATTAGAAAAAGTTTCAAATAGGAATTCTGGAAATAAAGATTATTTACAATTTTGAAATGCAATAATTTAGTAGATGGATTTAAAAGCAAACAGACCATAATGAAGAGAAAATAAGTGAGCTGGAAAATCAGTCAGAGGAAGTTGTACACAGAAAGCAGAGAAGACAAATAAAAGGACACACTCACAGAAGAGAAGTTAAGAGCTATGAAAGATAACATAAGACAATAGAATCGGAGTTCTTGATGGAAAGGACAGAAAAGGGCAGAGGCAAGTTGTGAAAACAATGAATGGGAAGTTCCCAAACATAAACTTCCAATGAATCTCCAGCAAATAATTGTTCCTTAAAAATTTCCCATATGAAGCCCAAACCGGTTTGGCTCAGTGGCTAGAACATTGGCCTGTGGACTGAAGGGTCCCGGGTTCGATTCTGGTCAAGGGCACATGCCTTAGTTACGGGCCCATCCCCAGTGGGGGGTGTGCAAGAGGCAGCTGGTCGATGTTTCTCTCTCATCGACTTTTCTAGCTCTCTATCCCTCTCAATTCCTCTCTGTGTAAGAAATCAATAAAATATATATATTTTTAAAAATTTCCCATATGAAGACATTGCAACAACACCAAAAATACCAAAGACAAAGAGAAAAATATAGAGCTCACCTCTAAAAATAAGAGATCGTCTTCTAAAGAGAAAAATTAGATTTATCACTGACTTCTCAATAGCAACAATGGGAGTCAGAAGACAATGTAATAATATCTAATTTGCTAAAAAAAAATCATTTAAATCTGAGAAATCTATGCTCATAGAATCAACCAATTCAAAAGTCAATTTTATTTTCAATTACTATTAATATTAACTTTTTGAGATTCATCATGGAAAACAGAAAGAAGGTATATGTAGCCATCATGTAGAGAAGATGTTATAGACCAGAGGTTAGCAAACTATGGTCTTCAGGTTTGCTGACTATTTTTGTAAATATTTACTAAAACACAACCTTTCGGAGAAAAACCAAGATAGTGGCCTAGGTAAGCACCTAAACTGCTGCCTTCCTCAACAATTTAAAAACAACAACTAACCCGGGTGAGCCATTTTCCCCAGGGGGCCGTGTGCCCCGGGTGAGCCGTGTGCTCCAGGGGGAGACATGTGCCCCAGGGAAGTGGTGGGACCCGCGGTGGTGGGGGCAGGGTGAACCAAATGAGGAGCGGATTCTATTCATGTGATCCTGAGATAGTCACCATAAAACAAGCAGATTGTCAAATGAGAGCAGGGAGGGGAAGGAGACCTGGGGGAGATAAGAGATCAACCGAAGGACTGGTATGCATGAATATAAGTACAACCAACAAACGCAGAACTCTGGGGAGGGAGGGCATGAATAGGAGGTGGGGGGGGGGGCAATGGTAAGCTATGTACACATATAATACCTTAATAATTTTTTTAAAAAATGGAAAAAAAATAAAAGTGATAAGAAGCTAAAAAAATAAAAATAAAAACAACAACTAAAAGACAGAACAGACATCATCCAAAACCACAGGAAAGCTGGCTGAGTGGAAATTCTACAACTAAAGGAAAGAGAAAAGCTCACAGATCAGAGGAGCCGCAAAGCACTGAGGTACAGAGACGCAAGCACAGAGCGGAAGGGCGGCCTAGTGCCTGGCTGGCAGGAGGGGAAAGGAAGTCCCTGACTGCACTGAATCCCAGCTCCAGCCGAAACCCCATGGACCCAGGCTCATACAGGTGGAGTCTGGACTGTAGAGAAAGGCACATGGAGACTCGGAGACTCAGAGACTCGGGGGAGCAGGGCTCTGGAGGCTTGTGCGCACGTGCGTGAGTGTGAGTGGATTGATAATTATCAGGGGGAAAGGGATGGGGGTGCAAGAAGAGACTGGACTAAAATCATACACCTATGGATGAGAACAATGTGGGGAGGTAAGAGCAGAGGGTGGGGTGGGAACCGGGTGAAGGGGAGCTATGGGGAAGAAAATGAGAAACAATTGTAATCATCTGAAAAATAAAGATTAAATTAAAAAATATAAATAAATAAATAAACTCACAACCATTCATTTACATATTGTCTATACTGTTTTCATAATACAATGGCAGAACTAAGAGAATTATGGCAGAAATCACATGGCCTTCAAGCCTAAATACCGTATTTGCCGGCGTATAAGACGATTTTTTGGCCCTGAAAAATACGTATTTGCCGGCGTATAAGAGACTGGGCATATAAGACGACCCCCTAACATTTCCACTAAAAAATACAGAGTTTGTTATATACTCGCCGTATAAGACTACCCCCCACTTGGAGGCATATTTTTCAGGGCCAAAAAGTCGTCTTATACGCCGGCAAATACGGTACTTAATATTTTTTTCCTTTAAGGAAAATGAGCAAACTAAATGCATTCTGATGAATCTCACAAGTAATATGTTGTATAAAAAAATGCATGACCCAAAACAACACATATGAGCCCAAATCCATTATGCGAATTTTAAAAGTAGACTAAACTGTACATACATCATTTAAAGTTGCATACATAGGTGGTAAAACTATAATGAAAATAAATATAAGTCAGAAAGAATGGTTACCTCTGGTGTGAGGAAGGATATTATGATCAGGAAAGGATTCATGGGCTATGGGTATGAGAAAAGTGTTTCAATAATAGCAATCTTCTATATTTAACTTGGATGATGTTTCTAGGTGTGTTTGCTTTATGATCATTTACATATATGTTTTCTGCATATTTATGAACTGAAATTCGTTACCCCTCTCATTCATATGTCCAAGCTCTATCTTTGGAGAGAGGGCTTTTAAGGGTGTAATTAAAGTTGAATGAGGTGATGGAGTGTGGCCTTAATCCAATAAGGTTGGTGTCCTTCCTTATGAGAACAGACACCAGGGATTGCATGCTCACAGGGAAAGGCCCTATGAGACACACAGGAAGTACGGCACCCACAAGCCAAGGAGAGAAATATAAAGAGACATCAGCCTTGCCAGCACCTTGATCTTGGCCTTCCAGACTCCAAAACTGTGAGAAAATTAATTTCTGCTATTCAAGCCACCCAGTCTGTGGTAGATTTTTTTTGGCAGCTTTAGGAGACTAATACATGCACTTCCCTGACATATGTTCAATTTTACAATTTTAAAAATGGGATTTTTTTCTGCAAATTTTATGCACCAGTCCTCTAGTTCTATATATTATCCTATATAATAAAAACCTAGGTGGCATCATGTCCTCATGCAATGCCCTCACGCAACACCCTTGTGTGATGTCACCACAAGATGGCCACACACACAGCAGAGGCAGGGACTGGTGGCTGCTCCACATGGTGAGGCCTGGGGTTCCCGCAGTTCTGTGCAGCGTGGAGAAGGCAGGTCCCAGTGGAGGAGGTTGATCATGGCAGGGGAGGGCAGTTGTGGGCAATCAGACCAGCAAGAGAGGGCAGTTGGGGATCATCAGGCCTGCGGGGAGCAGTTAGGCAACAATCAGGCTGAAAGGGGAGTGGTTAGGGGATGTTCAGGCTGGCAGGCAGAATCAGTCAGGGGCAATCAGGCAGGCAGGCAGGCAGGCAAGCAGTTAGGAGCCAGTGGTCCTGGATTGTGAGGGGGATGTCCAACTGTCAGTTTAGGCCCAACCCCTCTAAACTATCAGTCAGACAACCCCTGAGGGATCCTCAATTGGAGAGGATGTTGAGAGACAACCTCTCCCCATGCACAAATTTTGTGCACCTGGCCTTTAGTGTATTCATAAGCAGCATATATAATTATAAAAAAATCATGTTTTTTTTCTTTTTGATGGAAATTGTGCAAAACAGGATTTATCCCAATTCTTTTTTGAAAGGCTTAAATCTGTAGCTGTAGTACAAACATCAACTTTATTTGTAACAGTTCATATCTGAAATAAACATGGGAGAAGAGTCACAAATTTGACAATAATCCTAATAATTTACATGATATTACCAGCTCTAATTTATGAAACAGAAGGATTTTTCTAAATTATAGACAGCAAAAATGTTTTCATCAATGATGTTAGAAAAAAACAACTCATTACCTATCTAGGGAAAGATATTATAAGATAATCTTTGTCATAGAAAAGGCAATTATATGACAGGCAAAACTGCAGAAATCATTATAGGAATATGTCAGCATATTAATTATTATTGTTTTTTTCCAGATTTTGTAATATTTGTAACATTGCATGAATTTGTAATTTGATGAGATTCCTTCTTACATTCTAAATACATATTCACTTTTAATTGAATTTTTCATTTGTAATTTTTTTAAAGTGTTCCCTAATTGTATAAGCATTAGACCCCCCCAAAAAAATACTGGAATCTCCCTAATGTAAACTATCAGATATTTGCTGATTTTTCCTTCCTTCCCCCATGGTTCTTTTCTTTCTGTGCTAAAATGCAATGTTTCTGTAGCTCTATCTTGTCATATATTTACACAGCAATCCTATTTATGAAATTGCTGTCACACATTGATTGGCCTCATGTTAGTTGGCATTACCTTTTCCTTGGAAAGAACTATCTTCCACACATTTAATCTCAAGGGTATGACCTTCAGTTATGTATCCCATAACAAAGCAGTTCTGAACTGTTGGTAATATCAGCTTCCTAAGTCTTTGACTTTACACCTGAGTTTTAATTGTTTTTGTGTATTATTCTTCTATGACAAAATAATTTCTTATGTCTCATATATTTTACTACTGTTTTAGTTCACTTGCTACCTCAGGTGAATCATCTAAACTGAATACTTCTTTAGTTTTTATTTATGTCTCTTTTCCTTACCTGATTTACAAATATTTTATTTTATTTTCTCAATAATTTATCAAATGATCTTAATCCCAAGATTCCACTTAAAAGCTTAGAGGTGGGAGCAGGTAAAAAAAGTAGTCTAGATTTAGACCCATTAAGCACAATTTAAACTACTTTCTCTGCATATTAGAAATAACATCATGGAAAAAAAAGAAATTTTACCAGCTACTAATGTGTCTTTTGTTTTTTGGGCTTTTTTTACTTGAAAATAACAGGAAGTCTTCAAGATCAGTCAGTAATGAAATTAATCTACCATATATAGACATGGTCAAACTACTACAAACTTGGCCGATGGATGCTTTATGGTTTTCTAAGCACTTTGTGGCCAGTGCTGTGCTATGTGCTATGTTAGATATTACTGAGATGAAAATGAGAAATTTCTTTACAATGTCAACCAGACTACATTTTTGGGAGATTTAACTGTCTAATTTAATTTCTATCAATTTGAAGTAAACTGTATTTTGTAATACAAAGCCTTCTTGGAATGTGGCAGAAAAAAATGTTACTTATAGCCTCATATATAATAGGTAGTCTTCAAGATCAGTCATACTCTCTCTCTCTCTCTCTCTCTCTCTCTCTCTCTCTCTTTCTTTCTTTCTCTCTCTCTCCCTCTGTCTCTGGGCCCAGTGCATGAATTTGTGCACCTTGAAAGAAACTGTGGGCTGTGAGGCTGCAGAGGGCACAGGGGCGGATATCAGTTCATCGTCTGCACCTCTGCCTTGCCCCTCCTTGTCTGGCCCCCAGGGCCCTGTCTTTCCAGTATGTTGAACAGTGCCAACCCCGCTTGCATCAAAATTTGGGACTGGCACCAGCAGCAGGTGCAAGTGGCAGCTAATGCCCTGATTGCCCCTAAGGAGCACAGGGAGGTGGAGAAGCCCTGAGAAACCATCAGGGTCGGGATCTGGCACTCACGCTCACTGACAATGTTGTGTGCAAACAATAGCTCAGGCACTGGCAGCAGGTGCGAACAGGGCGGGTGCCACCAGCAGGTGTGAGTGCTGGGCAGGAACCTTGCACATGGGAGCAAAGAATTTTCAGTAACCACCAGACTTGCCCCAATGACAGTGACTGGTGCTTCACCTTGGTCTGGTGTCGCTGCTCACCTGCTGCATTATCCCACCACCTGCCATGTTCCATGCTCTAATGCCTGCTGCTGACACCCACCATGTAACAGTACACCCCCTAGTGGTCAGTGCACATCATAGCAACCTGGTTGTTTGCTTGTTGGGTTGTCCCACCATTCAGTCTGTTTGCATATTAGCCTTTTATTATATAGAATATACGTGTGTGTTTTTAAAAATATATTTTTATTGATTTCAGAGAGGAAGGGAGAGGGAGAGATAGAAACATCAGTGACGAGAGAGAATCATTTATGATCCGCTGCCTCCTGCATGCCCCCTACTGAAAATCAATCCTAAAACCCAGGCATGTGCCCTGACCAGGAATTGAACTGTGACCTCCTGGTTCATAAATTAACACTCAACCACTGAGCGCTGGGCCATCCTCCTCTTTTAAGGTTAAGTTTATGAAATTATAATTTACACACAGTAAAAATCACCTTTTTTCTGTGTACAATTTTATGAATATTAATGGATATGCACAGTTACATAATCAGTAGGATGAAGATACAGAATATTTTCTTCATACCAAAAATCGTTCAGTTTATTTGGAGCCAACCCCCTACTCTCAGCCACAGCTCCTGGCAAACTCTCACGTGTTTTCAGCCCCTACTGTGTTTTTTTTTTAAATATATTTTATTGATATTTCACAGAGAGGAAGGGAGAGAGATAGAGAGCCAGAAACATCGATGAGAGAGAAACACCGACCAGCTGCCTCTTGCACACCCCCTACCGGCGATGTGCCCGCAACCAATGTACATGCCCTTGACCGGAATCGAACCCGGGACCTTTCAGTCCACAGACCGACGCTCTACCACTGAGCCAACCCGGTTTCGGCAGCCCCTACTGTTTTGATATTTCCAGAATATCCTATAAACAGAATCATAGAGTAGATAGCTGTTTGATCCTGAATTTTTTCACATAGCATTATGAGTTTCATCAATGTGGAATTACTATCAGTAGCTTCTTTTCTAGGTATGATTTTTTAATTAGTGTTTCAGCTTACAGATGTACCATAGTTTTATCCGTTCTTCACTTGATGAAAAGTTGGTGTGTTTCCAATTTTGGTAATAAAGCCACTAGGAAAAAAAATGTGTATGCTTTTTCTGTGAACATATGTTTCTATCTCACTTGGGTAAATACCTAAGAGTGAGATTGCTGGATAATATAAGTAAATATTTAACTTCAGGAGAAATTGCCAAACTGTTTTCCTAAGTGGCTACATCAATTATGCATCCCCTTTGGCAATCTATGAGAATGCCAGTTGGCTTGCATATACATTTGTAGACACTTGTTATTACCATTTATTTTTTCTTTAATTGACTTTATTCTAACAGGTGCTTAGCAATAACTTATTGTGATTGTAATTTGCATCTCCCATCTCCCTAATGACTAATGATTTTCAGAAATTTTTTTCATGTACTGCAATGAATGAAGATCCCATTTGTCTTTTCTGGTGAAGTGACTAAAACAATCTCTGCCCATTTTTACTGGATTGTTTGTTTTCTTATTGCTGAGTTGTGAAAAAACTACTTGTATACTCTGCAGACCAGTCCTTTCTCAAATATGTGTTTTTAAAAACATTTTCCCGCCGAAACCAGTTTGGCTCAGTGGTAGAGTGTCAATCTGTGGACTGAAAGTTCCCGGGTTCGATTCTGTTCAAGGGCATGTACATTGGTTGTGGGCACATCCCCAGTAGGGGGAGTGCAAGATGCAGCTGGTCGAAGTTTCTCTCTCATCGACATTTTTAGCTCTCTATCTCTCTCCCTTCCTCTCTGCAAAATATCAATAAAATATATTTTAAAAAAAACATTTTCCCTAATCTGTCCATGTCATTATTTTTAACAGTGTCTTTTTAAAAGCGTATTTTTAAATTTTTGATGAAGTCCAATTTATCTAATTTTTCATTTTATAGTTTTATTTTATGTGTTTTACCTAAGATATAGTTGCCTATCTCCATTTCCAAAGAGCTTTTTAATGTTTCTTTCTAAAAACATAGGTCTTCTAAGACCTAAAAGTCTGCTAATCATTTTGACTTAATTTAAAAAAATATATTTTTATTAATTTCAGAGAGGAAAAGAGAGGGAGAGAGGAGAAAGGGACATCAGTGATGAGAGACAATTATTGATTGTCTCCTGAATGCCCCACACTGGGGATCTAGCCATAACCTGGACATGTGCCCTGACCAGGAATCAAACTGTGACCCCTCGGCCCATAGGTCAATGTTCAACTACTGAGCCACACAGGCTGGGCTTGACTTAGTTTTTTAAGATTATGTTAGGTCTGGGCCAACATTCATCATATATATATATATATATATATATATATATATATATATATATATACCCAATGTTTAGAAAATACAAACATTTCTCTTCAGAATTATCTTGAACATCTTTGGAACTTATATGCATATATGTATAACCCATGGACATGGATAATAGTGTGGTCAAGGCCTGGGGGTAAGGGACCCATGTGGGTAGAGAGGGTCAATGGGGGATAAAACGTGGGTCATCTTTCGACAATAAAGATAAATTTTACCTTTTTACGAAGATTGTGCTGAAAGCTAAGAAGGAAGCCCTTGCCCTTCCCAAAGCCGAAGCTAAAGCAAAGGCCTTGGAAGCAAAGATAGCAGTGCTGAAAGGTGTGCACAGCCAAAAATAAAGATCTGCACATCACCCGCCTTTCAAAGGCCAAAGACACCAGGGCTGCCAAGGAGGCCTAAATATCCTTGGAAGAGCACAACCAGGAGAAGCAAGCTTGACCACTATGCCATCATCAGATTCCTCCTGACCATCGAGTCAGCCATGAAGAAGATAGAAGACAACTCATTTGTGTTCATTGTGATGTCGAGGCCAACAAGCGTCCAGTCAAACAGGCTTAGAAGGTCTATGGCATTGATGTCGTCAAGGCCAACACCCTGAGGCCTCTCCATCAGGCCTGGATGGAGAGAAGGCATATGTTCAACTGGCTCCTGACTATGATGCTTTGGATGTTGCCAACAAAATTCGGAGCAGCTAAACCGAGTCCAGCTGCCTAATTCTAAATATAAAAATTTCACACTGTAAAAAAAAAGATAAATTTAAAAAAACTGCTAAAGCTTTCTATAAGTATTTTTCAACTATAACTGCTAGAGTCTAGTCTATGAGAAACTTTACAATGCTAATTAAATTATTATATTCAGTATTAATTGCCTCTTCTTTGTCAAGTAATAAGATCATAACTAAAGTATAAAATACCTTTGGGAAACTGTTCCCCCCCAATTTTTTGACCACGCTAGGGGTGAGATGTAGTTTTGAAATTCCTGTTCTGTCCCATTGACCTCTGTGTCTACCTTCTTAGCTAAAACATTGTTTTAATAGTTATAGCTCTAAGGTAAGTTAAGTAGTGTGAGTCCTGTACTTATGTTCTTTTTCAAAATTGTTTTAATGATTCCATTTCTATGGGAATTTCATGTACATTTTAAGATAAGCTTATTAATTTCTACAAAATAAAAGCCTGTTGGAATTTTGAGATTTCATTGAAATTACAAGTAAATTAGGGGAAAATTGACAGTAAAATATTGAGTCTTCTAATCTATTATGTACCACAGGATGGCTCTCCATGTGTTTAGTCTTTTTGTATCTGACTCATCAATATTGTGTAGATTTTAGCACCCAAACCTAGTACATATTTTTGTTAGACCTGTCCCTATCTATTCTGTACCTTGGTGCTATTTTAAGTACTTTTAAAATTTTATGTTTTAATTGATTACTGCTAATATATAGAAATGCAGCTGATTTTTGTATATTGTTCTTATATTCTGCAAACTTTCTTAACCCAATTATTAGTTGACAGTTTTACTGAATATTCATCTTTGTAATTTTCATAGGGATAATTATACCATTTGTGAATAAACACACTTTTATTTCTCCTTTTCAACTACATGTAATTTATTTTATTTTTTGCTTTGTTATATTAGAACTTTAATAGCAGTTATGAGAATGAACACCCTTACCTCATTTCTTTTAAAAAAATATATTTTATTGATTTTTTTTAAAAAGGAAGAGAAAGGGATAGAGACTTAGAAACATCAATGAGATAGAAACATTGATCAGCTGCTTCCTGCATACCTCCCACTGGAGATGTGTCCACAATCAAGGTACATGCCCTTGACCGGAATAGAACCTGGGACCTTACAGTCCACATGCTGACTTTCTATCCACTGAGCAAACTGGTTAGGGCCCTTCCCTCATTTATGATCTCAAGGGAAAGAAATTAGTCTTTTACCATTAAATATGGCATATATTTATAGGTTTTTCATGATATCCTTTATAAGATTGAGGATAGATAGTTAAAATCATAAAAGTAATTTTAAATTTTCTTATAACCACATTTTGAAAATTCAACAGAAACAAGAAAAATTATTTTAATACTTTATTTAACCTATATATTATCAATTCAGGATCTAAACCAAATAAAAATATTAATGAGATATTTTGTATTCATGTTTATTTCACACTGTCTTTATAATATTGTGATTTATTTCAGAAATTATTTTATTTTCAAATATGACTTAGTGGATAACTTTGTTGCTTATAAAAACAAAATGTTTTTTGAAAGTTACTGGAATTATAACTTAATTATATATTTAAAATATGTGATACTTGCCCTAGCTGGTTTGGCTCATTGGATAGAGTGGACCAGAAGGTCCCAGGTTCAATTCCAATCAAGGGCACATGCCCAGGATTGTAGGTTTGATCCCCAGTAGAAATTGTGCAGGGGGCAGCCAATCAATGATTCTCTCTCATCATTGATGTTTCTATCTCTCCATCTTCTTTCCTCTCTGAAACCAATAAAAATATTTTTAAAAAGTAAATAAATGAAATATGTGATACTTCAATAGCTTAAATACCAATATTCAAACTTAGAAAACAGATCATGAGAAATATACAAGTTATATTTTCATTATACTCCTCCATGTCCTTTAGAACCTTGTATGAATCTTTATTCATAATTCTGTTTGGTTTTTCTTTTATTTTGTATACTTGAGGCCCGGTGCATAAATTCATGCATGGGTGGGGTCCTTGGGATGGCCTGCAGGGATCTGGCCCCAGCTCACACCCCCAGGCTCAGGGCTTCAGCACCATCATGGCCTGGTGCTGCCCCCT
The DNA here is from genome assembly GCA_963924515.1 of Vespertilio murinus. Lineage (NCBI taxonomy): Eukaryota > Metazoa > Chordata > Mammalia > Chiroptera > Vespertilionidae > Vespertilio > Vespertilio murinus. The sequence continues at coordinate 22,573,535 of OZ004707.1, forward strand.
GACCTACTCCACCATTCCTCCTGTGAAGTGATCAATTAGGGCCAGGCTCCCCCGCCTGGCTCCCTCAGTGCCTTGCAGTTGGGCTGCGGCCTCACCCTCCTAACCCCTACCCCCACCACTGCTGGTCGCTGTCTGCGGGGCAATCAATGAGGCAATTGGGCTCCCACTCACACCCACCTTAGCCTAGTACCACCCGCTCACCTGCTCCACCATCTGGCATGGTCCCACTCTCGTTGGGGCCCATTGGGACTGGAAGTGCCTCCATGGCCGCCTGCTGCCAGTGCTGTGTCACCCCATGTTCCATGTCATCCCATGTTCCGCGCTGCCTCCTGGTGGTCAGCGCACATCATAGCAAGTGATTGAACTGTCAAATAACTTACATATTAGGCTTTTATCATATAGGATATCTGGGATAAGAACTGAATCTGGTGCCCACCCAAATAGCTGATTCACAGATTTAATAAAGTGTACCTGTAAGAACACATAATGAATGACTCAGGCTTTCTTCACTTTGCAGAAGATTTTCATTTTAAATACTGAGCCTTCCTAAGATACATTTTGGAGTTTTAAGTTTTACAGTATCAACCACCTTAATAAGCCCCCTTGTTGCAGCATTATAAGTCCTGCCTCTCAGTCTTAGGCAAACAGGGTGGTCACCCTATAGCTTTTCAGATTGCACCTGCATGTTTAAGATGGAAATAAAATAGAGTGACTTGATATACTTTTTTTTAATTTGTAAGGCTGATGTCAGGATTATCCAAATAATTATAATTAAATCACAATGTTCATGAACATGATTTTAAACTGGGGATATAGGCATTCAAAAATTATAATTTGTAAATGATGAGTATAAATTTTATTTTTACTTTCCTGTGAAAACTTGCCCTCCCTTTGTGTAAAATTTTATGTCTTGTTTTGGTTGACTTTTGATTCACAGGAGGTAGAGAAAGCAAAATTGAATTTTAAAATGCTGCTTTTCTTTGGCATTACATCCAACAAGGTGAAAAGTGGAACCCTGAGTTAAGAAGCCAGTTGGTGTCTGAATAAGGCCATGCAACACGCATTTGACAGAGTTGCTCCCATTGTGTGTTAACCACTTCTGAGAGAAAACAGGCTTAATTTTGTTGGAGCAAACATAAAATAAGCTAACTGCTTTCTTTGACAGTGATTATCCATGACCTTTTACTTCTACAAACTCCAACGGCAATAATTTTTTCCTCTATTTTTAAGCAAAGTGCTTTTGATATGACTACATGATATTATGCAATATAAATCACATTGGATTGGAATTTTTCCATAACAATAGGAGCAATGTTCTTGCTAGCAATATATGTGTAAATGTCTTTAATTATCCTTTATAAGACAGTAGTCTGAGGACAAAGTATTAGGCTGCAAATAGAAATAATCAACCAGACTGGATATGTTGAGAACTAGATTGTTAATTCATGAAGGATAAAGCAGTTAATTGCCTTGTAAGACCAACTTGCGTGGTCCCTTAAGATCTGAGATGTTATTTGAGATGTATAAGCTGGTGTAATCATCATCTGTATCTTTCACACAATTGATAGTTTCCAACAAAATAATGACTCTGGTATAATTGAGAAACAATTCTAAGATGTGGAAGTCAGAAGTCATTGCCATAGATGAGACATTAAAAACACAAATGAGGGATGATTGTAGATGTCCATTGCCATCTGTTTTGTTCTGCTTCTTCCAATTTTTAAACCAAAAGATAGATGATAAATAATAATGCTCTGTTTCAAAATGTTTAAAATGTCAATTGAAATGTGCCTGTTAGGACCTTATTTCTTCATAAATATGTCAATTTAAGAAGAACTTTAAAAAAGCAAAGCAAAATAAGGCATGAAGAAAGCTATTTGTTCAGGCATCTTGTCCAGCTTTCCACTGCAGTAGGTATTATATTCTGTTTTACAGGTATAAATCAATAGATTTTTCAGACTAAAAAAATTGCCAAAGATATTTTTGTCCTCTTAAAATCATAAATAACAGTAGTTACCACATATATATGTCCACATAGAATGCTCACACAGATCCTAAGATTGAGATATTCTTTTGGTTCATGAGAAGATTTATGTGTATTTTTTAAAAGAAGTCTTAAAATTATTTCAAAATACCTAGTATTAAATTCTTGTGTTTCACCCATGAGATAAATTTATACCAAAATTTCAACTTAGAAAACAGACATGGGAAATATGCTATTTTTATTTTTATTATTCTCTGTGTCCCATAGCACTCATAGCATAACTAACCAGCCTTTCACAAAATATTTTTCAGCAGTTTAGAAGAGAAAGAAGGACTTTAGGATTATGACTGTCAGTAACCTGAATGGCTATAGACAACTGTTTATCATTGATACCTAATATATTCTAATCTATAGATCATGAGCTGCCCTCCCTATTTCATATCCAGTCTCACTGGCTACTGCACTGACTCTTCCCATAATTTATTGTCTTACATGCACTGTTGCTTCTTATGGATTTATTTATAGACATATTCCTGCAGACATTTCAGTTAAGTAGTATCTATAAAAAATGAGTTGTGCTGAGTTGCTTCTGTAAGTTTCACCTATCTTATGATAGAGAGAACTTTTGGCTTCATAGGTTGGTCAAATGAATGACTTAAGAAAACCATTTGAATATGTATTACATTCTAAGAAACTACCTTCTAAATTTTATCTAGGATGCTCTGAGGACATCCAAGGTGCAATTATAGATCTGCAGACAAAACTTGAGGTTTAGTTTGTAAATGATTTCATCTGTGTTTATTTCTTTAACTCTTACTCTAAATGGTATATTTATTTATTTAATGCCTGGTCAAACCTAGCTTAAGATTAATATTCAAACAAACATCAGAGGTACTAAGGGAGCGAGAAAAATAAAAGGCATTCATTCTAATGGTATTAAGAAAGTCAGCCACTCAATAATAAGTGATGAAGGAAAGGGATAATGTAGAGCTGCAGTCTTCCATAGGGTAGCCAAAAGCTACATGTGACTGTTGAGCACTTGAAATATAGAGAATTTAAATCAAGATGTATTATTATAATATAAAGTACACAATAGATTTTGAAGACTTAGTCTAAAGAAAAAATGTTAAGTCATGCAATGATTTCTCAATTTTTATATAGATTACATGTTGAAAAGATAATACTCTGGATAATTTTGTTAAACATTTTAAAATGATTTTCTAATGTGGCTACTAGAAAATATTACATCATATATGTGATGAACATTATATTTCTATTGGACAATGCCACTGTAGGAAAAAAAAAGAAAAAGAAAATAGATCTATTTCTGAACCTCTCTGATCAAAGCTAGCCTAACAGCCTGGCCAGCCTGGCTCAGTGGTAGAGCACTGACCTATGAACCAGGAGGTCACAGTTTGATTTCCAGTGGGGGGCATGCAGGAGGCAGCTGATCAAGGATTCTCTCCCATCATTGTTGGTGTCCCTCGTTAGGGCACCATAAATATTGGTGTCCCTCGTTAGGGCACCATAATGCTGGGGTTCTTTTCCCAGCCTTACAAAGGGTTCAGCATTCTGGAGAAAAGGGCTGTGCATAGATAATTAAAGAGTCCAAGGATAAAAGATATTTTTGAAGGCATTGGGGGTCAGAGAAGCTTCAGCTAAAAGGAATTGAAGACTCTTCCTTGACCAAGAACCCACGTTTTTATTCACTTGATTTATCCTAAGGCAAGGTGGAGATATACTCTTCAAAGGGTAAGGTATCAAAGGATATACAGAAACATATACAATTGTTCGGTTTTGCCAACAAGGAGGCAATAAAATGCCCCAAGCTGTCTGGCAGCAAATGATTATCCTATTCAGGTTTGGGGGAAGTGCCTTAGCAGTTTCAAACAGGTAAACTACATATGTGGCTCACCCTTGTTGAGCTCCCCAAGTTCCATCAACCTTTTGATGGAACTCTTGTAATTATTACATGCTAGAATTGGTTTTTGGCACATCATTGATGTTTCTATCTCTCTTTTCCTATCTCTTCCTTTCTGAAATCAATAAATCAATAAAAATATATTTTTAAAAAAGATAGCTTAGCAGTCCTGGAGAAGGACTGCACAAGATGTCTATAACGAAGGAGGGAAATTCTATTTCTGAGAATCCTGAATTCTTTGGAGCAGCACACCCAAACAATTGGTCTACATAGTGGTCCACCCTTGTTTTGTAATATAGACATAACTTGTTTTATCATGCTTCGCTTTATTGCACTTGAGAGATAATGCATTTTTTACAAATTGAAAGTTTGTGGCAACCTGTATTGAGCAATTTTTTCAACAGTGTTTGCTCACTTTATGTCTCAGCATCACATTTTGGTAATTCTCATAATAATTCAAACATTTTTATTATTTTATATTTGTTATAGTGATATGTGATCAGTGATACTGGATGTTACTAAGGTAAGACCCTCAACCAGAAAAGATATTGTGATTTGTTGAGGGCTCAGGTGATGTTTAGCATTTTTTAAAGCAATATAAGTATTTTTAATTATATATAATCATATTTTTAGACATAATCATATTACATACCTCATAGACTACATTAAAGTGTAAATATAACTTTATATGCACTGAGAAATCAAACAATTTACATGACCAGCTTTATGGTGATATTTGCTTCATTACAGTAGTCTGAAACTGAACCCATAATATATCCAAGATATGCCTGTACATAATTTTATAATTGGTATATAGAGCTGAGCAAGTAGATTGGTGAAAAACTATATTATAATGGCATAGAGTACTGATAACAGCAATAATCTTAATAATAAAAGCCTAGGATTGTAATGACTATTTATGACCAAATGCTGACCATCTGGAAGTCATTGCTGGGCTCCCCAGCTGCAGCCTGGAGACCCGGCACTGACTGCCCAGGTGGCTGAGACCCAGAAAGTGAGTCAGAGTCTGATCTGAGGCCTCTGTGGAAGCGGTTGATCAGTGTACTTACCTCTCTCTTTCGCTCCCTCTTTCTTTCTGATCTTTGCCAGCAGTAGGGATTTTCTTTCTCTCCCAGCCTCCTAAGGGGCTGCTGTTAAGCCACAGCTTTTTTTTTTTTTTAAATCAGGCCCAGAGATAGGCCTGGAGATGCTGACTAGTATGGGAACTGACCAATCGGAACCAAAAGTGGGTGCTGTAAGGAACCAATGGCTGACTAGGAGGCGGAGCTTATGACACTGACTGGCATAGGAACCAATCAATCAGAACCAAAGGTGGGTGCTGTGGGGAACCAATGGCTGCCTAAGAAGCAGAGCTTTTGATGTTGGCATAGGAACCAACCAATCAGAACCAAATTGGCCAGCAGAGCAGGGCAGTTGGGGGCAACATCAGGCCTATAGGAGAGGGCTGTTGGGGGCAATATCATGCTGGCAGGGGAGGGAAGTTGGGGGCAACCAGGCCAGAAGGAGAGGGCAGTTAGAAGTGATCAGGCTGGCAGGGGAGGGCAGTTAGGGGTAATCAGGCAGAGGCAGTTAGGGGTAATCAGGCAGGCAGGCAGGCGAGCAGTTAGGAGCCAATGATACCAGATTGTGAGAGGAATGGCCCGCAAGGGGTCTCCAATAGGAGAGGGTGAGTTTAGGGAATTCCTGCTCCATGCATAAATTTCGTGCACTGGGCCTCTAGTAGGAAATATTTAAGGAGATGTGGTCAACAAAGTGTCTTATTTGTTCATAAAACTACATTCCTCTCTTTAGCTTTGCCATAGTTTCCCAAAGGTCAGTATATAGTTCCTTAGCCCTTGACTTTGGTCTTGCCCATGTAACTTGCTTTGATCCATGTAATATTTTCCAGTTCTGAATCAGAGTTTCTAAAGGCATTACCTATTTCTCTTGCACTTTTGTATTATTATCATTTTCATGAGATAAACAAACTCCAGCTAATTTTGACTTTTTTATTTTGGATCCACAATGAGGTGCATGGAGCACATTTGAACCCAATGCAACTCCACCTGGCTGAGCCAAGCCCACTTGTACAAGGTGAGAAGGACAAAAGTGACTGGGATTTTAGAGTTGTTTGTTACGAAGCATTATTTCAGTTGAACCAGATTAATATACGTATATACAATATGATTTATCTTTACAGTAATTCTATGAGGGAGACACTGTTGGTTCCATTTCCAACAAGGAAAATATTATTCACAGAAATTAAATGCCAAAGTTGCATAACTAATAAATGTTTGGAACAGGCTTAGAATCCAAGAGATTCTGACTCTAAATTTAAGCTATATTGAAAAATTACTTTATGAAAAATTACTCTTAATTTATATATAACGATATGAGAATTTTAGTATTATATGATAGAATATTTTACTTAGAATTTTTATAAGATGCTTTGTTTTGCTAGTTATGGATTTTCCCCAAAGTATACATTTCTTAAAAGTTGGATCTTTGCCTGATGCCTCTTATATTCACCACAATATTGAACTTTGCACTTTGTGTATTGTTGAGGAAAAATGTGCAGATTGACAGATTGATGTAATAAAATCTTATCAAATATTTGCTGTTTATATAACACAATAAAGGTTATTATCACCAAACAAATTTGTCCTTGTGTTTATCCCCAAGAGCTCAGTAAAAGTAAAAATAACTCTCAGTCCTCAGCCCTTCTCTCCCTTATTGCTAGGCCTAAGCTCTTGGTTGATGGCTGGTACTCTGCTGCCCCCAGAAGGACTACGGAATTTTGTGTTTTTGCATAAAGAATAACAGCAGATTGACAAGACACACACAGCAACAGAAAGTTACACTTTCTAAGAAACACATTCAGAATCCATTCATTTATAAATTATAAACAAACATAAAAGTTAAACAAAGGGATAAAATACATAATGTCTTTATTTGATGTATTAATTTCTTATAATTTTAATTGAAATTTTTAAATAAAAATTATTTTAAATGTTAGCACATTTGTTCCTTTTCTCTTAAAATTATAGAATTCTTGCCCAACTGGTATGGCTCAGTAGTTGAGCATTGACCCATGAACCAAGATATCACATGTCAGGGCACATGCCTGGGTTTATGGGTTCAATCCCCAGTAGGAGTTGGGCAGGAGGCAGCTGATTAATCTTTCTCTCTCATTGATGTTTCTGTCTCTCTATCACTCTTCCTTCCTCTCTCTATTAAAAAACTAATTAATAAAAATATGTTTAAAGTTATAAAATAAAATTATAGAATTCTTATCATTAAAATGTTTGCCATAATTAAATCAACAGGTTAACCATCTATATTTCAAAGGAAAACTACTTTCAGATAATTTTCCCATTATTTTTTAAATTGTGGTCAACTATGTTGTTACTTTTCTTGGTATTCTTTCTAGTGTCCTACCAATTCAGCCTGAAGAACTCTCTTTAGCATTTCTTTAAAAAAATATATTTTATTGATTTTTTACAGAGAGGAAGAGAGAGGGATAGAGAGTTAGAAACATCAATGAGAGGGAATCATCAATCAGCTGCCTCTTGCACACTCCCTACTGGGGATGTACCCGCAACCAAGGTACATGCCCTTGACCAGAATCGAACCCGGGACATTTTAGTCTGCAGGCTGATGCTCTATCCACTGAGCCAAACTGGTTTTGGCTCTTTAGCATTTCTTATAGAACAAATCTACTAACTATAAATTACCTTAGTTTTTATTCACCTGGAAATGTCTTAATTTCACCTTCATTTCTAAAAGATAGTTTTGCTGGATATAAAATTTTTAATTAGGTTTTCTTTTTCTTTTTCAGCTTTAAATATGACATGTCTGGTCTTAAAGATGAGAAGTCAGCTGGTAATCTTATTAAGTAGATAATATTTTTTACTGATACACTTCAGACAGACTTTCTTATTAAAAATGTGTTAAGATATTTGACTGTCTCTGAATGGTTTATTTCACTTACCATAATAATCTCCAGGTCCATTTATACTTTTGCAAAAAAGTAAAATATCCTTTTTTTTTAAAGGGTCATGTGATATTCCATATGATCTCACTTATATGTGGATTTTAATGAATAAAATAAACTGGCAAACAAAATATAAATAGGCATGGAAACATGGAACAGACTGACAACTGTCAGAGGAAAAGGAGGTGGGAATACAGGATGAAAGGGCAGAAGAATTAACCAAAGGGCATAAATGCATAACCCATAGACATAGACAATAGTGTAGTAATAGCCAGAGGGAAAGGGGGTGGGGCTAGGTGGAAAGAGACTTTGCTTGGCGCAATAGACACACAATGCAGTGTGCAGATGATGTTTTATTGAGTTGTACACTTGAAACCTGTATGGTTTAGTGAACCAATATCATTCTAATAAATGCAATTAAAGATAAAATTACACTGTGGCTTGTGTTATAAAAAAAATGTGTTAAAATAAAAACAGGGGGACAAAAGAAAGTTACTGATAGAATATCGATATTCCATTAATCATAGAATTTCTAGCTGAAGGTCTTTAGTCCACCCATTTTGGCTAATAGTAGTATTTTATTTAAAAATTCTAGTAATATAATAGTAACTTTTAGGATTCAGAATGCAAAATCTAAGTCAGTTGTATACAAGAACAGTTATGCATTATCAGGGTTTGATTAATTCTGCTTTGTAAGCAAAGTCTAATTTACTTGAACGTAGTCAGGGAATCTATAAGACCATGAAAGACTCATGCTGCTTTCCCCTTAACCTGAGCAATAGCAGATATCAATAAGCAGTCATGACATTTTCCCACAGAGCTTATATTCAGCTTAGTGTGCTTCTCAGAACACAGTTCCCACATTTCTAGTTTATTCCTAACAGTTTATCTCTAGAATGGAGATTGTAAAGTTTTGTGAACATCTTAGACCTCTCTACTGCTGTCAGCCTCATGTACATTTCTCTCCACTGGCTAGGCAAGTGGTTTGTGATGTTGACTTCTGCAACTACATGATTAGTCTGAAGTCTCCTTCCTTCCTCAATGTTTATTTTCATTTACCAAAGGACAGGGACTAATTCAGAGCAGCACAGACATCCATGGAAAAGTTGCTTATAATGAAATTTCTCACTATTTATTTATTTTTTATTAACAAGTCTCTGCTTACCCTGAAAACATAAGGGAGAAAACAAAGCAAACACAAACAAAACAGAGAGGCAATATGCAGAGAATATTGAACAAAAGACAATAGTTTTATATCAAAAATTATTTTCTTTCTTGTTTCTTCCTTTTTTGTTTTAGTTGTGGGGGGGTTAATGTAACAACTTTGGTTTAAAAATATATAAAATAAATATATATTTATATGTGTGCCATATAAATCCATATATAATCAGTTGCTATAACTGCTGGCACAGGTCTTATCTTCAGGCATCTATTTGTACATTAGAAGGTACAAGGGGGCACTGACAGTTCCATATTTTCAAATTTAGGCAAGTGTAGAGAGAGAAACAGAACTGGGGAGAAAAACAGGTGAGCCATGGATGTAGAGGACCAGGTGCTGAATTTGTTCTCAACCTAGCCAGCATAAAGAGCTTAACCCTTTGCAGCTTGTAAAGAACAAAGATTACTTAATTGTATGATGGCTTGATTGGTTCCCTCAGCATCTATGATTTCTAAGAAGAAATGAGGGTCAAGGTAGAAGGTTTAATGAGGACAGGGTGGAAAGAGAGGAATTACACAGAAAACATTTTTAAAATTTTGATCTCACTTTTTTTGTGGGTAGAATGCAAAAAGAAGGCCATGTGACTACACATAGTATTGAATTCGGTTCCCTAAGATCCCAAACTTTTCTGGAACAACCTTCTAGAGAGCATATTTTCTATCATAGCTAGACGGCATCTTGGAATTAATCCGAGCAATCAATTCTTGGTGTCCTTAGATAAAGACACTAAGGCAACCAAGTTAAAAGTCATGCAGGAGGTTACTCATAGGCTCAGCGGCAACTAATTCAACTGAGACTCATCTAAACCATAGAAAGTATAAAATAATGTATGTGACCATATACTCAGTTCTCCCAAGGATGATGCACAGCTAGTGCCATTCTAGAGTAATAATGGAGAAGTTAATTCATAACATGCAATGGATTCCTTGGATATTAGGGCTTAATTCTTTTGAGGAACCAAGTTGAAAGTCTGCAATAGCACACTCTCACCATGTGGCTTCCCCCTGCCACAAACTATTTGGAAGCTGATTCATAAATTCTTTGGGGACAGATCCATAGAATGGAAGCAGCAGTGAGTTTATAAGAGTCATAAAATTAAAGTATAAAACCTTACTGTTTTGGCTGCTAGAAGATTCTGGACCATGGACATAGGTTGTTTCATCTGTGACCTCGAGTTATGATTAGTTTTAGATAAACAGTGGATAATACACGTAAGGGAAATCACCTTTGCTCCACCTTGAAACAGAAACATAAGTTTTACTTGTGCTTTGGTTTATGTAATAATGGCTTTGCTATAAAATGTTTTCTAAAAGCTTGACTGGAAAGACTAGCTAATAAAGCACTCTGTGTGCTCACGAGAGAAGAGTAAAATGCCACCAAATTGAACAATTACTTGCAAATAATTGTCAGGAACTTTTTTTTTCCCCTAGAGGAATTGCCTCTTTCTCTAAGTGGGCATTAATAACCAAAGGCTTAGGGAAGCATTCCTCCCTCTCGGGTCATGATGATAATATTTAAGGAACAAAGGTATACAAAATCAGAAACAAGAGCAGAATTCAGTAGCTGGTAAAGCAAAAATTGAGGTTCATTCCTGTAGTGACAAATGATCTTATTTTTCTTAAGTTTGTCCATGGATAATTTAATATTGGCAAGGGGAAGAAATAGTAATACAGAAATGAATCCATCTTTAATGTATGCTTGCCCTTCAGTGTAGGAGGTAACCTTGATTTTTTTATGTGCTCGCCAAAACAAGTTTTTAATTTAATAACTATATGACCAGTTATTTTAATCCAAATGGACTGTGGTGTTGGAAGAGGGGCTTCGGTCCTTCTTGAAGATATATTATTGCAGAATTTGATGGAGTCTTAGAGTAATTCAGGATTAAGAATGTTGAGTCATGCCCAGCTGGAGTGTCTCAATTGCTTGAATGTTGTCTCCTGCAGGACACATGTCTGTGTTGTGGGTTTGATCCCTGGTTGGGTGCATATGTGGAAGACAACCAATCAATCTCTCTCTCTCTCTCTCTCTCTCTCTCTCTCTCTTTCTCTCTCTCTCTCTCTCTCTCAGCATAGTCCTTGGATGATAATTTTTTTTTTTAAAAAGGAATGTTTAGTTACTAGGCAAAGCTGCTATGCATTTTCTGAAATAAGAAACTAAATTAGAATTGAGGATGAAGTAGTTCAGAATAAGCCACTGTAGGGGGGGGAAATAAGATTGAGCTGAAATGATTTGAATTCCTAAAATTCCTTATCTGCCTAAAACACAGAGCCTCCCAAAAGAACTCAGTTGCCATAAATCTTCTCCCTGGGAACAATTCTAAGTTTGTCTTCTGAGAGATGAGCAGTGGGCACTGCCCTCAAACAAACACTGTCACTAAACTGCTATGGCTTCCATCTATTCTCCTAGGGGTTTTTCTTCTTTCCCTCCCTCCCTCCCTCCCTCCCTCCCTCCCTGCCTCCCTCCCTCCCTCCCTCCCTCCCTTCCTCCCTCCTTCCTTTCCTTCCCTTCCCTTTCCTTCCTTCCTTCCTTCCTTCCTTCCTTCCTTCCTTCCTTCCTTCCTTCCTTCCTTCCTTCCTTTATCCTTTCCTTCTTTTATTTCTTCCTTTCTTCCCACCAACAATCATTTATTTTTCTATAAGTACCCTGTCTTCTAAAATGTCACTTTATCTCCCCAAGTGCCTCACTTCTTCCTCCCACCAGGAATTAAGATGGCATATAAGCCGCACATTTTAACCACCTCCTTGAATCACATTTTTCTATGAACTCTCATGTACACATCTGTGAATAAAGCTCTGTCTTTTATTTTGCTCTTATGTCTCTTGTCAGTTTAATTTGCAGTCCCCTGTCATAGAACTTAACAGTACAGTAAAAGAGTATTGTTTCCTCCGACAAGGATCCAGGTTTCAAAATCATATAATTATTCTGTATAATGTGGTGGTGGTCCTTCCCTTGCCTTCTTCTACAATAAAGAGGAGGAAAGCCAACACAACTCGCTTTACAGTGGGAGTGGTCCTGTGACATTGTTCTGATCAATAGGTAAAAGAATAAATTTTCTGGAATTGGTGTTTGCCTTTCTAATCAGCATTGCAAAGGTGCATAAGCATCTCTCGTGTGTCTCTTCTTTCCTTGAACGGGGATGCAATGTTTGAAGCAGCCAACAGCCATCTATATAATCTACGAAGAGAAGAACTTGATGATAAAAGGTGGCATTGCCTATGAAGAGAAACAGATGGTGATAAAAGGTGATTTTACAAAGATGAAACCAAAAATTAAAAACACAGTTTGAGTTTGGGGCCCTGATAGTATCACTACACAGGTAAACCAAAACTATCAACTTCCTTCTCCAGGACTTTTTGTTTGGAGAGAAAAATTCACCCTGATTTGTTTAGGCCATACTGTAACTTTGGGCAACTGAAATCTTAACTAATGAAAACAGGTTAGGCACAAACAGGAACACAGAGACCAGAATCAGGAGGGATAGGAAAAGTCTGGAGACTGTAAAAAGCTCATTGTTCCTGCTATTTTTTTCTGTTTCTCTAGAACTTTACTTGCATTATAACCAACTCAGTATCTTTGCTCCCTTTTAGAAGCCTAATGTAAGAGAAGGGAATTATGTAAGCAAATTGCAGTGGCCGAGTCCTGCCTGTTTCCTCTGACTGTAGCCACTGTGTCATCACAGAAACCCATTCATCCTCCTGCCCTGTCCTCTCTTCACCCCCTTCAGAAAAGCCTTTGAAATCCTATAACAGCAGCTGAGTAAGTGAAGTGGGTAATTACACATCTTCCTTTTTTTTTTCTTCAGAGCAACAAGGACCATTTATACCTCTCATCAGACCTCAAGAGTGACTCTTTTGCTGAAAAGCTGGAGGCCTAGACAGGAGAGAAATTATATGGAAATGCATGTGAAACATTTCTTGGGAAGGACTATGCAAAGTGTGGGGTAAGTGGAAAAGGCACTTCCCATATAAAAATACTCTTTTGCTAGTGATCCTGCCATGTGAGGAGAGGCTCAGAGGAGGGCCTGGCTTCCCACTAGGTACACAGATAGGTGCCCTGGATGACACTGTGTGAGGCACGGAAGGTTCCTGAAATGTCAATATAATGAAGCAAACTAAAACGTAAAAGAACTCATAATTTTTCACGCAAATAAAAAAAATACAAAAGCCTTATTTTTTTAAGTCACAAATCTCATATTTTAATGAAACCTTCTTCTCTCCATCATCAAAATCCAGGTCCTCCTGTGGCTGACATGGAATCTTTGGGTAACTTTTTTTATATAGTGGTGATTGCCCACTCAGCGTATACTCTTTTGGAATCTCAAGAGCCCTGGAGAAATGGGGAAAGAAAAGGAGGGAGGAAAGCCCTTGGTAGCATTGATGGAGTGTCTACTGTGAACCCGGTATTGTAATTCAGAGTTTTATTAAAATGTTAAAAACAAGACAACAGGACAAAATGGAATCACTTATGCTGAGCCGCACATCACCAGTCTGAGACTTTACTTATGGTTTTCGTCCTACCAAAAAATGGAATTTTAAAGCAGCCAACCAGGAATCACCTGATCAACACTATTCTGCCTGAAAGGCTCCTGCCATCCTCTAAAGCAGTGGCTCTCAACCTTTATAATGTTTTCCCATGGTCTTAGGCGACCCTGCTAGCGGTTCTCAACCCACAGATTGAGAACCGCTGCTGTAGAGCCTAAGACCATCGGAAAACAGAGATATTTTCATTACGATTCATAACAGTAGCAAAATTATAGTTATGAAGTAGCAACGAAAATAATTTTATGGTTGGGGGTCACCACAACATGAGGAACTGTATTAAAGGGTTGTGGCATTAGAAAGGTTGAGAACCACTGGTCTAAAGGAAAGTAACTTTGCAATAACCAACTTTTTGCAATAACCAAGAATTTTGGGTGAATAGAGGCAGGCTTAGGATTTTTTTAGAGTTGGGTCCATGGGAAAACACAGGGCTGCAGACTGGGAGAAGGTACATTTCTGTAACATAAGGAAGCCAGGTGCAATTACATTTCCATAAGACAAGGAGGCAGCAACAGATAAACTATCTAATAAAAGAGTAATATGCAAATTGACTGTCACTCCAACACACAAGATGTGGTCAAAGATCCTGCCTCCATGTGGACACAAGATGGCTGTCACAAGATGGCCAGTAGGGGAGGGCAATTGGGAGGGATCAGGCTTATAAGAGAGGACAGTTGGGGGTGAACAAGTCTGCAGGGAAGGGCAGTTGGGGGGGACCCAGGCCTACAGGAGAAGGCAGTTAGGGGTCACCAGGCCTGCAGGAGAAGGCAGTTAGGGGTGACCAAGGCTTCAGGGGAGGGCAGTTAGGGACAATCAGGCTGGCAGAAGAGTGGTGTAATCAGGCTCGCAGGCAGAAGCAGTAAGGGGCAATCAGGAAGGCAGACATGTGAGCAGTTGGGAGCCAGCAGTCCTGGATTGTGAGAGGGATATTCAACTGCCCGTTTAGGCCCAATCCTAGGACATCCTTGAGGGGTCCCAGATTGGAGGGGGTGCAGGCTTGGCTGAGGGACACAGTCCCCGTGCATCAAATTTTGTGATTCCTGGTTGGCTTGCTTTAAAATTCCATTTTTTGGTAGAACAAAAACCGTAAGTAAAGTCTCAGACTGGTGATGTGCGGCTCAGCATAAGTGATTCCATTTTGTCCTGGCCTCTAGTATTTACATAAGACAAGGGAACTGGAAGTAGCCAAGAAAGGTTTATATTTACAAAGTAAAAAGAAGGAAGCCCTTTATTTAGAAAGGGCTGAAGAAAGCCCAAAGGGAATAGGAAAACCATAAGGGAGGAGGGTGGAGAACCTCCCCTGTACCATGTGAAATTCAACCTTTGAGCCCAGGAGTTACTATAGTAACTAACTCAAAGGGGAATATTGACCAATCAGAGGGGGTATATCAGGCACCAGTATTTGCAGCCCTTATAAGCCATAGGGAAGGAGAACCCAGTGGGACTCTTCTCCCCCTCCCTACTTGGGAGTCCATTCTATGGTACTCTTCCCCCTCCCTACTTATGAGTTTGTACTTTTTTCTTCAATAAAGATCCACCTTTGCTATACCACTTTCTGTCCTTGGATTCATTCTTCAGTTCCGATGGACGAAGAATCTGGGTTTCAGTCCAAAAATTCAGTATCCCAACCTACTTTTCTGCCCTTGTTCCAGCTCCTGTATGCCTATCAAAGTTCTTTCATTCTGTAAAGCTCATTGGAGATCTTTTCTGTCCACGAAAGGGGAATGCTGCCTGATTCACATAAATTTTTGCCAAACTAAAAATTTATTATGCATCAGTGTATCTTTTAACCTTATATACTGGGAGTGGGGCCAAAAGGAAAGATGTGTGGGTTGGTATATTGAGTGGGTAATGTGATGGGCAGGATGTGAGGCTGGGGCTCTGGGGCGGGGCATCTGCACTGGGAAGAAATGGGATGGAGGAATGGGATGGAGCACATGGGGTAGAGGATATAAGACCAGGTAGAGTGGCAGAGGACATGGTTCTCTAAGAACAGAGCCATTGATTGAATAACAAGGGGCTTCATAGAGAAAAAAAAAGTAAAAGATGAGAAAGTATCAAAAAACATAGGCAAATGTTGCCACTTCCTATTTTATATTTTACCTGGGAACAAGGCTTTATGAATTATACGACTGGAGTCCAAAATGCTCTCTTCAGACACCTCCAAAATCTTTAAGAGAAACAAACAAACAAACAAAACATTAATATGCCTGGGAACTCATCCCATCCACTTGGCAGCAACTAACCCATCTGCAGCCCCAAAGGGCAATGCGGCTGAAGACACTTAGCTGCAGAAACTAATCACTGTGTAATAGTTTCTGCTCAAGCAGAAACAGTGATCATGAGCAGGACCAGTCAAAAGGATTGAAAAATAACTTTACTTGAATTTTACTTTATGCTGACTTCAAACATTCCCTGTGCCCCCATCCCCACCCCACAAAAAAGGGAAGCTTTACAGAAGTAGTTCCACTAACACTCCCAGGAAACTAAAACCACAATAAGCAAATGGCTTCAGAAGAAAAATAAGAGCACAAAGGATCTGAATGGTGGGCTGAAACATCTTCTAGTCTGCCTCATAAAACTTTCAATACAAAGCCATAGAAATGCAAATATAAGGACAGAAAGGGTTATAGGTCACAGCTGGGGTTCAGAGGGATTCATAAAACCTATTATTACCTCTATGGAGCTTGAAGCTTTTGTTTGTACCACAGTGACTGTCCTTTGAAATGGATCCACATGGGGAAGGACAGGTCTTACTAGAATGTGTTTCTTAAATATTACAAGTATTATCAGGAATATTTTTACATACTTTCCTTCTGTAGGAAGGAAAAATAATTTTCTTCTACCTTACTGAGTTCTTGACTGGGAACCTCTATAATAAAAGACAAACTACCCGAGAGTAGAGTCACATCTTGACAGCTATTATCCTGGTGTGCTAGAGTTCTCAGAGATAATCTGCTGGTCTTGATTCACTGATGAGGGCAGCAAGTGCCCCCAGCAGTGCCCAGATAAGAAACAGGCTTCCCAGCTCCTAGATGGAATGGGTTGGGTTGTCTGTCACCTTTCCTCATACCCAATAGGGAGTTGGTACCTGCCATATTGTGTTGTAACCCTTTTCTCTATACTAGGGCTACTACAAAGTTCTGGGGAAGGAAAAACTCCCAAAGCAGCGTGTCATTGTGAAGGCCAAGTTCTTCAGCAGAAGAGCCGAGGAGAAGATTAAGGGTGTTGGTGGGGCCTGTGTCCAGGAAGGAAGTTCATTAAAATGTCTAAGTACAAAAAAAAAAAAAAAGACAAACTAATAAGAGAAAAACAAACAGAAGTTTATGCACATGGATTGTTTGATTTCAAATCCATTTGTTTATGACTAAATGTTGATTTTATAAATACAGTTGTTTTGACATAAGAGTGAAGTTGCTGTGTCACAATGTTTTCACTGGAATCTGGGGTTATAATAAGCACTCGGTAGCTCAGCTGGGAGGGACACACCTGGAGGCTTCCTGATAAGAACATGTGGAGAAGCAACTATGTGTGGAAGAAAAGAGCCACATGTTAACCTGACAAGCTCAGGGAAGGCCTGGGTGGCAGTCTTGCAAAACAAACCTAAAATAACCACAAAAGATGGTTTGAAAATTAAATATTTTAACTACAAACAGGTTATAGTGAGTAGTCATTTCCTAGGCCAATATTTTCCCAGACAAAGATCAACTTTGATCTTCTTCACTGAGCCCATTTGCCTTTTTATCTCTAAGATAACATACCTATGAGAAGTCTGGGTAACTTGTAACTTCCCTTTTTCTGGAGCCCCTGGGGCACAACCAAATGAGGTGGGCGCCAGGACAGATGCCTCAGATTCCTTCGTTATCATGTTAATTGTTCCTGCACTCACCTAAGTAAGCATCCATCATTTTACTTTTTATCCAATCCCAGGGGTTTCCCACCGTCTTGCTTTCTCCCGCCTCCTTACTCCATCACCAATGAATTTCATGTAACCCACCTATGTCCCTCCTTTGATTGCAATGTATAAATATAGAAATGTAACCTGCCTTTCTTTGTAGCATTATCTCAATCTGTTGACGTTCTGCTTCCCAGCATAATATCCACAGTTTGGCTCAAATAAACTCACAAAATTCTTTACAGGTTTCAATGTGTTTTTTTTTGTTTGTTTGTTTGTTTGTTTGTTTGTTTGTTTTTGTGTGTGTGTGTGTGTTTTCATTAACATATGATTAGGGTATACTTTGGCTATAAATACTGAGAGTTTGTGAGGAATATCCAGAAGAGTTCCATCTGGGCAAGGCAACTCTGCTGATCTAAATAGCTCTCCAAAGACCTTGGGGCATTAACTTCTTCCTGGTTAAAGTGATTCCTTACCTACCAACAGTGGTGAAAAACACACATTGGCCCCAGGAATATTATCTTGGCCATGAATACCAGTGCCTTGGTTCACCAGCAACGTGCTCTAGCAAGAAGAAACTTGAATTTCATGCTGATAGCTACACCTCAGCTCTTGGTTGACTCAGCGGACTCTCACAAGAACCAACTCATAGAAAGGTACGTCCCAAACTAAACTTACACCTTAGGTCTTGCATCTAGAACATTAGTAGAATTAATTTATAATCGATTTGGAGTATGTTATTTCTTTATTGGCTTATTAAGAGACATTATCCTGTATGCGATTAACTTTTGAAATTGTTATCATTCCCGCAGTGAAACTGTTAATAAATTATTGGCAAAGATAATCTCATCTCTGAGCATAATTTGCCTATCTGAACCAAACAACATGTATATCCCCTGTACACGTGAAAGGTAGTGAGGGAAAATTGGTAACTCTCTTAGGTGACCTAAGTCACCACCTTAAATACCATCTTTAGCTAAAGGCAAAAGTAAGAAAAGTATGGCTGGGGTGAGGGGTCAGGAGTGGAAGAGGGGACACTCCTGGGAGGTCACCAGGAAAAGTATGGTAAAGAACTGTGAAGCTTAGTTAGACATAGATTTAAGTCAGTGTATTTTCCCTGGATAAGATTCTCTAATGATACAATCATCCTCTTATTGATGCAGAGGGGCTCTTACAAATGAGATTTCTTTTATAAATGTAAATTTCACTCACAAAAGAGTAACTTCTATTATTTTCAGAGCTTTTCATATATCTGCTTTCTCAAGTTAATCAACTCAAAATAGTAGTAATCCTTATGCCAAACAGGTAGGTGCTAGAGTGACATATGCTCTTCCCTTTACCTCCAAGATAAAATGTGAAACTATGTTTTAGGGTTATAGAAGCAATACTGTTCCAGAAGACCCAACGAAAGCCAAAGACACTTTTGAAGAAAAAAAAAGAAGAAAAAAAAGAGGGACACTGTTTAATACACCAGCGGACTCAGGAAACAGCCTTCCAAATCTGAGTGAAGGAACACGCATGGGGCTTTCCTTTGTACCTCCCTCCCTGTGGTCTTTGTCCCACAAGCATGGATTATGCTTCCAGTCCATTTCCCGGGCCTTGCAAGAAGGCCCCAAGGTGTGGAGGATCTCCAAGCCGTGTCTGATGGTCTGGCCAGTATTAATAACCCTCCTTTGGGGCAGTGCACTGCTTACAGAAACAGGTTCTGCAAGGCCAGTATCTTGGAAGGAGAGAGGGGATTAATTATAGGTTATCAGGAATGTGCACTGAGTTTACTGGCTCAGATTTAGATTGCTAGCCTCAAATATCAGGGTTACATTGGAATTAGCCCCTTTTTAGCCTTTTCAATACTAATTATGAAGCCTGGGATCTTTATATTACTGCTTCTTGCGGGGGGAGACGGGGAGGGCTTTTTTTTTTTTTTTTTTTTTGCAAAGTAAAGTATCTTCTTATTTCTATTAATCTAAAGAACAGAAGAAGGAAAAAAAACAGAGCCTTGGATATTTTCCAACATTTTTTTTTTTTAGCTGTTCCCTGATCCTTCAAGACGTTTGTATTCTGTCCATGTTAAATGTTATACATCGAAAGAATCATGTAGAACAAATGTAATGATGTAAAATATAAAAATGATTTACAGAGAAGAAGTACTTTTATAGGAAACCATTCTCTGAGGAGTTTTTCCTGAAAGTCTCTAGGAATTTATGAAATGATTTTACTGATGAAGCTTATTTTCAGCTATACCCCATGGCAGTCTCCTTGCAAAAGAAACAGGAATTCTGTTTATGCTACAGAAATTGAAGTTCTGCACAGCAGTCAATAGAAAATAATGGATATCAATTACACAGCTGGAACTGCTGACTTGATCAAATTTTATAATTCTTTTCTCTGGGGGCTTTTTAATAAATCCATAGAGAGTAGTGTCATGGATTTTATGGGGCTGTTCTTGTGTTTTATTCTATACACAGACACCAGTAACTAAAAGCAACTTACCCCCTTCCAGTAACTCACATTCCTAAATACATAAAAATTAATGAAAAGCAGTCATAGAATATTAGCTCTTTATTCATTTGGATGAACTTACCCACTTAAAGGGCACTGTGATTTCTTTTTAAATATATATATATTTTAAGTTTGTATTGTTAATGAAAGGAGTTTTTAGGGGTGAAATAGGCAGGCTTAAGAAATCTTAGGAATTAAGAGTCCATGGAAGAAGCACAGGGCTACAGAGCTGCAGAAGGTACATTTTCATAGAATAAGGGAGCTGGGAATAGCAGAGGTACATTTCTATAGGATAAGGGAGCCGGTAGCTGCAGAAATATATATATTTACAAAATAAAGAGGAGGAAGTCTCTCATTCAGAGAGAAAAGAGGAAAGCCCAAAGGGAATAGGAAAACAATAAGGGAGAAAAAGAGGAGGACCTCATGTACCTCTTGTGAAGTTTGAGCTCTGGAGTTGCTATAGTGACAAAATCAGAGTAACCAATCAGAGGGGATGTCAAGACACAAAGAACTGCAACCTTTACAAACTGGGAAAAAATGACTGAGTGGGACTCTTTTCCCCCTCCCCACATGGGAGTCTGTGCTTGTTTCTCAATAAATTTTCACATTTTACTATACCACCTTTCGTCCATGGTTTCATTCTTCAGACTCCACCTGGTCAAGAATTCAGGGGTCATCTGCTCAGGGAACATGGTGCATTCCAGTTCAATTTTCCCATTTTATTAATTTCTCTACTCATAATGAAGTTAGCTAGACACATTGGTTTGGACAAGGCACAAAGGGCTTTTGCTTCCTCTTGGATTTGTCTTCTTCCTGACTGCCCCCTACATGGGACAAGAACTACTAATCTAATTTCATCTAATTTCTTATCTGTAAATTGGATATAATAAAAGCATCTATAAGAGCCCTCCCCTTATCTATGGGGAGTATGTTTCAAGACCCCCAGTGGACATGAAACTGAGAATAACACTGAACCCTATATATGGTATGTTTTTCTTATGCTATAATGAAGTTTAAGTTATCATATAGGCACAGTAAGAGATTAAGAACTAATAATACAATAGAATAATTATAGTAATATTCTCTAATACAAATTATGTGAATGTGGTCTCTCTCAATTCATCTTATTGTACTGTATTCACCCTTCTTATGATGATGGGGGATGATAAAGTGCCTCTGTGATGAGATGAAGTGAGGTGAATGAGACATTATTAAGTAAAATGAGGATTACTTGAACATAAGCAGAGACAGTTGATTGGATAACTGAGATGGCAGAGTGACTAAAGGGATACTAACCTATATAGTGTGGATACATTGGATAAAGGGATGATTAAATTCCTAGGCGGAATGAAGTGGGATAAAGCAAGGTTTCATCATGCTACTCAGAACAACATTCAATTTACAGCTTATGAATTGTTTATTTCTGTAATCTTCCATTTAATATTTCAGGACTGCAGGTAACTATAACCACGGGAAGCAAAACCATGTATAAAGGGGGGAATCTTCTGTACTTAACAGATAAGGTTGATGTAAGAATTAAAAGTAAGATAATACATGGAGAGGATTTAGAGCAGTACCCAGCTTGTAGTAAGTCCTTTAAAATGTTGGCAATGAGTCAGTGATCCATGACCTTTTATTCTTTCATATCACTTCTGATCAACTTAGAGAGCTAACTCAGTAAAAACGGTAATCATCAAAGTGGACATTTCTTTGTCCTTCCAAGAAAAGGTCACTGTGAAATCCTGAAAACAGGATACCTTGATATTCTTTCCTATTTCTTTTTATTCATTTTCCAGATTTCTCCCAGAGTTTTCTCTAGCTTTGCATATATGAGAATCACCGGGGAGATGGGTTGTTAAGTGCAGATTATCAAATTCTTTCCCCATTCTCAAGAGATTATTCTTTGTAGACTTGGGTGGACCCAAGAGCTTGTGCTATTGTTACAGAGTTCTCGAACAATCAAACAATCAATCAAAGGAGAGTTTGGAGAGACTCATTTATTTCATGGAGCGATGGGCTCAGAGAAAAAAGAATTCAAATTCTAAGCAAGGCTACAAGAAGAACTTCGCCTTTTATTAAAGAGCCAGCCCTATGTGCACTTAGTGATTATCTCGATGCTGGCCTTGAAAACAATACAGTTCTATCCAATTAAAAAATGCACCTGGCATGGCATTGAGATTATGGGCATATCTAGTCTCTGGCCTACAAGGTCATACAGCTAAGTTTATCTTCATCGTTATTCAAACAGGCTAAAGCAGACCAGAAAGCAACATTTTTATCTAGGAAAAACAGCAGAAAATTCCAAACAGCAGTTTTTAACAAAACAGGGGTTTTCCTTCTTCCTATAGACATCCTCGTCCACCCCCTCATTCTCATAAAGGGGGTCCAGAGAGCAGCCGGGAGAAGCACAGCTTCAGCATTTAGCTTGGGGTCTGGCCACAGACTCACTGAGCTTATTGAACTGTTACTAAATTTGATTTTCTTGGTACTGAGCTACCAAGCCAGTACATGGATGTGTTGAGAACTCTCTGTACTTTTAAAGCTTTTTAAAGTGATTTTAAGAAAACCTTTACCTTATGTGTGGGCAGTCCCTAGTTCTGCCTAACTTTTCTGGAAGACTCCCAGTGGAATACTTAAGCTAGCACTTCAGAATCCATGTGTCTTCTTCCAAAGTGCTCAGGAGGAGTCAACAACTTTGCAGGATCTTCCAACCAGAGCTTTGCCACCTGCTGAATTTGGGCGCCAGCATGGCTCCGTCCTACAAAAACCACCTGGATGCTCTAAGCTGGTGCTTCACTCCCACTGCAGGTGCGGACACGGTTGCTAAGTGTGTAGACATATCTTTATGTAAGAACTATGAAAATGACTCAAAAATATTTCTTCCACATGCTTTCCTTTATCCCTGCCTCCCTTAAAGAAGGTTGTAACTTCTTTCTATGGCAACAGGTTAAGAAAAAGAAAAAACATGCTTATGTTCTTGAGTTGTCAGTCTCTATAGAGCTGAGAAAAACAATATATATTCTTTTTAAAAATATATATTTTATTGATTTTTTACAGAGAGGAAGAGAGAGGGATAGAGAGTCAGAAACATCAATGAGAGACAAACATCGATCAGCTGCCTCCTGCACACCCCCCACTGGGGATGTGCCCACAACCAAGGTACATGTCCTTGACCGGAATCGAACCTGGGACCTTTCAGTCCGCAGGCCGATGCTCTATCCACTGAGCCAAACTGGTCTTGGCTACAATATATATTCTTTATAATTAGCTCTATTGGTCATTGAGACCATCTGTTATATCTTGAGTTTCTGGTGGAACCTCTATTCATATTTTTCATCATAGAGATAAACTACCTTCTCTTCTCATTCAACAAAAAAGTCAAGTTGATTGAAAATGTTGGTTAGAAATATGCTACCTGATCACAAAACAGGGCATATATTCTCCTCTCCATATGCTGTCAACTTCCATAAGCATTAAAGACACAGTATTTCCTGGTGGTATGGCTCAGAGGTTGAGTGTTGACCTATGAACCAGGAGATCATGACTCCATTCCCAATCAGGGCACATGTCCTGGTTGTGGGCTCAATCCCCAGTGTGGGGTGTGCAGGGGGTAGCCGATCAATAATTATCTCTTATCATCGATATTTCTATCTTTCCCTCTTTCTTCTCTCTGAAGTCAACAAAAACATATATATATGTTTTATATATATATATATATTTAAAGATACAGTATTTAGACACTTATACTAGAGGAGAACAACCAAAAGTGTATTTAAACTGCAGGGAAAAAGGAAGTGAAATAACTGACATGATCTTCACATGTCTTATTTTTTGTGTTTTTATTTATTTGTGTCACCATACAGGTTTCTAAATATAGGGCCAATGAGTCTCCTCTCTGGCATCTCTCCCATGGTAAATCTAATTAAATTGCCATTAAAGTCTGTGCTCACTTTATTACGCCAAGGTGACCGCAACAGATACTAAACAGTAATAATATCTTTCTTTGTGTACTGCCATCCTTTTGGGAGGAACTTGCAATGGTAATCTTAATAGAAATAGATTTTAACTATTATTTTCTTCTTTTCTTTCTTTTTTTTTACAATCAATATTTGATGATTTTGAAAATATCATTACTTTGAAAAAATAATATATTTAGAAAATTTTCTTGTGTATAATGGAATTTTGGGAGCAGTTGAAGTCAACATTTGCATACGTCTCTGGTTTTGGGTCAAATGCCACAGACTGTATTTCATAGCTATCCCCGCCTTTCTAACCTAGAAGCCTGGCTCTTATACCAAGCACCAATGCTGACTTCTGAATATGGCAAGTATGTTTTAGCCCTTACCTTTTTGCTCATGCTTTCATTTTTAACTTTTTAAAAGAAAAATCTTAATGTCACTTATCTTCAGGACTCAGTTTGAAATGAAGCTTTTCTTGGACCTCAGTCAGCCCAAGATGATTTCTCCTTCACCTTAATTTGATTGACAGCTAAGTGATCCACATCACAGATCACCTTGCACTTTTATTCATCATCTGTTTATCAAAAGCAGCTGAAACTGGTTTGGCTCAGCGGATAGAGTGTCAGTCTGTGGATTGAAAGGTCCCAGGATCGGTTCTGGTCAGGGGCATGTACGTTGGTTGCTGGCACATCACTGGTAGGGAGTGTGCAGGAGGCAGCTGGTCCATGTTTCTCTCTCATCGACATTTCTAGCTCTCTACCCCTCTCCCTTCCTCTCTGTGGAAAATTAATGAAAAAATAATTTTTAAGCATTTTCTGGGCCACCAGCCTTAGGAAGAAGAATGGATTCAGGAATTCTGTGCGGATACTTTCTCCACAGCAAGGGCTTGCTTTTAGCTCTTCGGTTACCAGGATGGGGACTGGGTGCTTTTCACTCTCACCGAAGCCAAACAGAATGAGCTGGGTGGGCCCTTGTAGCTGGTCATTCTTTGTAAACTTTTGTTGTTTGACCTTCACTGTTGCCTCTCTATTACTGCTGGATTAAAGCCCAACCTATATTTGCTGCTCTGGGTAAGCAGGCTCTCTTTTTTTTCTGTCTTCTCTCTCTCTCTCTCTCTCTCTCTCTCTCTCTCACACACACACACACACACACACACACACACACACACACACACAGACTCTATACACACAAACTGGGCAACAGGCCATCCTTATAGTTCCTGCTCTGCCACAGCTCCTGGCCATACTGATAGTTCCACAGTTTTGGGTAGGCAGGGCACACCAGGTCCATGGCCCACCTGGGGTCTTTGCTATGTTGGTTTGGACTCTGATTCTCCCTGAGCATCACTACTCTTCCTTGCTCCAGCTTCTGAGGAACTGCTGGGGTCCAGTTCTACTCCTCTCCTGGAAAACCCTGGTGCCCACTGTGCTAGACTGAGCGGTGTGAGTTTCTTCCACTCCCATCTTCCTTCTCTTTTGGGGTCAGTTTCTTTTCTAACGTATCCCTCCTTTGCTGCTGGGTTTCCTCCCTCTGGATTTGTAGATCCACCCCTATTTCTGTGGCCCAGAGTTAAACACACACCCTTTAGCTGGAAGGGGTGTGTGGACATACATTAATTTCTGTGTAAGTCCCCGTGTGTGGCAGACTCAATAAATAGAAGTTGAGGTCAATCATTTCAAAGCTCTCTTTCAAAACCCTTACAGCAATTAGTTACTATTTACCCACCTCTATTCAGCTGCCAGGTGCTTTACTTAAATGATCTAATTGAATACTTACAGTATTACCATGGAACAGATATTATTTTTTTCTATTCTATGTGTGAGAAAACAGACTCAGAGAAATTGATTAACTTGGCTGGACCACTTATTTAACAAGAATCAGATAAGATACTTAAACTCAGGTCTGATAACTCTGAAGTATGCTTTTCTGTTCTGATAGACTTATTTCCCAGGGAGGAGCCAGTTCCTCGGGAAGAACTAAGTGCATGATTCCCAGTTTACAAATCATGTAGCAGCTGCCATTGTTCTTAAAATGTGTAAGTCTACCAGATGGAGAGTCAGTGTTGAACAGAGGGTACCCAATTACCTGTATATTTTGACTAATAGTGATAAAATCTACAAAAAAATAGGTGTTTTATTGTAGATTAGCACATTGGATTATTTGAGAATTAATTATGTAATTTTGGAAAACTTAAGCCATACGGAGATAGTTCCTTCTGGGTCCCAGGGTTATGTTTTTATCCATGGATCTGGCTTTTGACCGAAATTAATAGAGTACGTGATCCCTCTAATAGTTTAATTTGACATAGATTTCTCCTAACTAGGTAATTTGTCTCCTAAATAGGTAATTAATGACAGCAAAATGCTGATGATCAAGTGGCAATTAAATGCTTCATATTTTTAAACCAAACTCCCTGAAGAAGTATGGCTGTATAATTACAGTCAAGGAAACCGGCATCATCTACATCCTTCTCAGCAGCTACATGTTTGCCTTCTATCTTTCTCTATTTGATTTCACAAGTTTCATAAATCATTGAGCAGCTGCAATTGTTGTCAAAATGTTTTGGTTTCGAATGCAAATATTTATAACTATTATTTTCCCAAACAAAGAGGAAGAACTATGTTAAAAACAGCAACCAGAACTGCCAACACTTTAAACTTAGCCTGAGATGAGCCAACATTGTGGGATCTAAATCTCCTCAGAGGCCCTTTTCTAAGTTCTTGCTTGAAGAATACATGGTTCTCACCAGTGGACACGTGCCAGGCCAAAAGCTGGAGAGCCAAATTGAGTTCAAGGATCCCTCACTGAATTGCGTGGGCTGGGTCCAGACATAGGTCTGGCCTGGATGAGAGGACAGTGCACTTTTTCAAGGAATTTTCAAGACATTGAGAACAAGAACTAGTATCATGACAATTTTTATAAGGGAACATGGTTCAAATGGGAACACAGTTAAAGCAAACAGGTTCATAAATCGTCCTTTCCATTGTCCCCCCCCCCCCCAATCTCTGTCTTCAGGCTGGGACACCTGTGTGAGGGGGTGCACTGACTGGGCCAGGCAGGTTGTGACAATACACAAAAGTCATGGGCTCTCAGTGGAAGGGCACCCTTGCCATCTTCATGAGAATCAATACATCAAGAAGGATTACTTCATCAAATATGTCTGAAAAGTTTACTTTCAAAGAGAATCCAATATGGCTTACAATGAAAGTGTAGAAACTGTAACCATCATAATATCATGAAAATTATAAATGAAGAGGAGAAAAATAAATACATGTAGGCTAATAGAGTTACTACATTAAAAATTTAGTATTGCCTGACCGGTGTGGCTCAGTAGTTGAGCTTTGACCCATGAACTGGGAGGTCACAGTTTGATTTCTGGTCAGGACACATGTCTGAATTGCAGGCTCAATCCCTATTGGGAGCCATGAGGGGGAGAACCAATCAATGTTTCTCTCATCAATATTTCTGTGTCTCTCTTCCTCTCCCTCCCTTTTTCTGGAATAAATAAAAACATATTTTTAAATGTTGAATATCAAATGTTGTTTGAAGCTTCCAGAAGTCTCAGAAGGAGAATCACAATATCATGCTCAGCATTCATATTATCACTCTTTAATAATAAAAGAAACATAAAAATCTTTTCTTTTTTCTTTTTCTTTTTTCAAATATTTTCCAACGATACTTTACAGAGAGGAAGGGAGAGAGATAGAGAGCCAGAAATGTTGATGAGAGAGAAACATCGACCAGCTGCCTCCTGCACACCCCCCACCGGGGATGTGCCCACAGCCAAGGTATATGCCCCTGACCCGAACTGAACCCGGGACCCTTCATTCACAGACCGATGCTCCACCACCGAGCCAAACAGGCTTTGGCATAAAAATATTTCCAATATAAATTTTGAGAATGAGAAAATTTTCCAAACTTGTCAAAGCTATTTTCCCCCCTTTTTTTGGTATATTCCATTTTAATCTTTATTCTTGCGAAAATAGCCTTATACTGTTCCATTCAAATTTTTGTAAAACTTAATATTCCCCCTATCCCTTTCTCAGTATCCCTTAACCGCATATAAGAAACATTTTGATGGAAATTAGATGACTAAAAGTTCAGAAGTAAGCCTCTGAACAGCACTTGGGTGTATGTTCAAGGCATTGCTGGAGGCAGAGGCCAGGCTTGGTTCTCTTCTTAGAACTGTGGCTGCTGATCTTGGTGGGTCACTAAGCCTTTTGAAAAGCTAGGAAAGTTTTCCTTAAAAAGTAAGCAATCATACAGATATTTTTTCATGCAATTTTAGGAAGTGGCAGAACTTAGTTTGAAGACCTCATACAACAGCATTAACTGCTATAGAGCCTACAAACAGAAATGAGTTCTTCTCAAGGTAGCACTCAAAAAATAGTAATAGGTGAGGCCTGCCAGGGATAGCAAATTAGAGTGATGATATTTTAGGCCTAATGTTTCGATTACTGAGATGCAATGGTTGGATATAATCTTGAATTGCATGGGTCCTAAACGTTTTGGTTTTAGGACACCTTTATGCTCTCTGAAATTATTGAGAGCCCAGAAAAGCTTTTTTTTTTTT
This sequence comes from Vespertilio murinus, assembly GCA_963924515.1. Taxonomy (NCBI): domain Eukaryota; kingdom Metazoa; phylum Chordata; class Mammalia; order Chiroptera; family Vespertilionidae; genus Vespertilio; species Vespertilio murinus. Next base: position 22,602,117 of record OZ004707.1, read on the forward strand.
TAATAAATGAACTACATCTATCAATATTTTCCATATTAGAAATTAAAACAGAAATTTAAAAAATGTATTTTACTAATTCATTTAATGTAACAATATTAAATTTGTTACATGCTAACATCAATAATATATATTTTAAAAAGTCACTATATTCAAAAATGGTGAGAAAATGGCACTGTTTTCTACTTTTGCTAATCTCTTTAATGGCTGTCTCAATAGGAGACGGCTGGGTGTTCATATGTGCCTCTGGATTCAATCTGTTCTGTTAAGTTTTTTGGTTGAAGATTGTGAAGAAAATCCAATCTCACACTGACATACATATAGTTAAAAAAGGGAGGAGTGTATTAGCACTATTTTCAGATGACTGTGAAGTTCTTTCATGTTACATCCAAAACTTGACAAGTGATAGTTTAAAGGAGTCAAATATATGTATATTAGCAATGGAGGGAGACTACATTTTGGGTGATGAGCACACAATGCAATATACAGAAGACGTATTCTAGAAACTTATACAGAGTGGGGAAAATAGGTTTATAGTTGTGAATATATGAAACAGAGTTTATTCTTGTGTCATGATTTATGAATTATTTTATTATTTTCCACAAGAACAATGGTAAGCCTACTTTTGCCAACCCCTGTATAATGTTATTACCCGATGTCACCCCAATAAATCTAATTTTAAAAAAGTAAGTGGCTACTGGATGGCCACCTGAAATAACTACAGTACTTTTTTCTCTCTGTTACATTAAAATCCGGTGATCTATCTTGCAGCTGTAATGTTTCTTTTACCATGAATATTTTTAACCTTTCTGGACCCTTAGAAAAGTCACATGGACAGACCTGCAGCACTCTTGTTCTCTGTCCACACACACTGCGGGGTCTGAAGGGCCCCCTTTTGTTACTTTCTTCTGCCGTTAGACAGTGTGTGGTGAGTTTCACCCACCGTTGGTTAGCTAACAATGAAATAAAGTACAGAGTATGTAAAATATGACTGTCATCAAGACGTTGGAATCTAGAGAAGCTCCAGTGTAAGATTCAAGAGAGAGTCATATTTTGACATAAGAAAGAGAGAGGGAGAAAAAACTAGAAGGCAAAGGAAGGCAGATCCAAGTAGCAATCATCCTACAAAGAACTCTACTTTAGTGTGTGTGTTTTTTTAATCCTTACCTGAGGATATTTTCCCATTAATTTTTAGAGAGAGACAGGGAAAGACAGAGAGAGAAATATCAATGTGAGAGAGAAACACATAAATTGGTTGCCTCCTGCATGCGCCCAGACCAGGGCTGGGCCAGGGAGGAGCCAGCAACTGAGATACATGGCCTTGACCAGAATCGAACCCAGGACCTTTCAGTCTACAGGCTGATGCTTTATCCACTGAGCCAAACTGGCTAGAGCAAGAACTCTACTTTAAATGTGTGTGTGAGTGTGTGTGTCCTGGGGATGGGGTGCACATAACTGGAGTACAGAGGTTGGAGAGAGAGATGCTAAAAGTCAAGCTTTGCCTAATACTAACCTTTGTGAGAAATGCTACCTGTAGAGTAAAGCAATGCTTACAACTTTTCTAAGTCTCAGTTACTTGGGAGGCAATTGGAATAATTGCTAAAACAATAAAGCTACCTAGATAAGGGTTTAGTAAAACTGGTCCAAGCACCACATTTAGATTTCCTTTTACCATTAAAATTCTTATATTCTAAAACATGTCCCTTTTGTAAATAATTAGGTTGAGTTTTCTCTACTGAAGACAAGGTTAATCCCAAATGAAAGGAGACTGATTTCAGCACTCGTATAGCCTCTTCCCTCAGCGTAGTTCCAGTCTTGGGTTTTCAAATCTGGCCTTACAGAATCTGGAGGGTTTCCACTCCCTGCAGTGAGTAACAGTCTCTGATAAAATGCCAGGGAGCCCCACCACAGTAGATCACTCCTTCAGGAATATTCCTTTTCCTCAGAAGAGTCCTGCCTGTCGGTCACAGAAATGCTGTCATGACTGACCTCACAGAGACCAGGTCTCAGGTAGACTGAGACTACCTGGTTCAAAGTTCCTGTTCCAAACGTATCCCGTTGTAGCCCCAAAATTATTTTCCAAGAAATATGTCCTTCTAAGGAAGGATATGTTCCAGCTCAGAAATCCGGGATGGTTACTGCTGAGGCTCCTGGGCTTGGAATGACTTTGCTACTTCTTTTTTTTTTTAATATTTTTTATTGATATTTCACAGAGAGGAAGGAAGAGAGATAGCTAGAAACATCGATGAGAAACATCGACCAGCTGCCTCTTGCACACCCCCTACCGGAGATGTGCCTGCAACCAAGGTACATGACCTTGACCGGAATCGAACCGGGACCTTTCAGTCCACAGACGGATGCTCTACCACAGAGCCAAACCGGTTTCGGCACTTTGCTACTTCTTTAAAAGCCAAAGATGCTTGTGTAATCTTCAAAGAGAGAAAGAGACCTCTATTAGCATGAAAGCCAGACCAATGAAAAAATCTATTCTGAGGTTATAACTACAGTTGCGTCCCCAGAGCAGAGGATCTTAGGTGGTGCCATGGCTGTACTTATGAGTGCCCTGTTCCCCAGCATCTGGAGATGGGGCATCGCAGGTGGGTGTCCACAGGCTCAGGACTGATTGGTGGGAAAGTGGAACACCCAGTCCCTGCAATGTAAGCATCCTCCTCACTGAGCTGGTGTTTTTTCCTTTGCTTTTCAAGGAAAGGGATACCACTGACTATTGACACTTCATGTCTAATGAACTATTTAAAATTCATCTCCAGTACCTTCCATACCTCCGTTATGCAACTCATTTCCCCTAAGGAAACGTAGTTTGAAGTGTCTGGGGCATCTTAAGAAACAAGGCAAAAAACCCACATTCATTGTAAAATCCAAGCTGGCTTCTGTTCAGGCAGCACCCAAGCAAAGGGAAAACTTGTGTTTCTTCCAGATGGTTCCAGGCTCCAGGGACCCATTTGTGGTCTCTGCCTCTGTCGAGTTCTCCTGTATTTTCACTGTTAATGACTCAAAGGGGGTCAGGGGGTGGTGTGTTGGCAAAAAAACACGATGATAAATCTTGCTGATGCACCTTTTCTAAGCAAGAGCAGGCAGCTGTCTTCTGCTTGCTATGCCAGGCATGCCTGTTACCTGTGTTTTTTTTCCATCCCCCCATTCCCTGATGGGAAGGAGTTGGCGTATGCGCGGTTCCAAAACACCTTAATGAGAAGAATGCTATTGCGGGGGCAGTCATTATTGCAAACATCTGTGAACTGTAGAGTTTAATCGCGCCACAGCTAATGTTTATTGTGTGTGGAAAGAGGAGGGGATTAATGGTTGTTTGATTGCCTTTAGATGGTTTCTTATTATCTTTTCCTTTTTCTTGTGATGTCTTGTCAGATGTTTCAGAAAGTAATGAAAGCCCCAACAGCAGACACCTAAATCACTCAAGAGTCTCTGGATCTGCAAACCAAGCAGCCCGGTGGTTCTCATAGCCTTCCTAAGGAATATACAGTCGAAAATGTAGGAGCAGGTGGGACAGCAGTGAATCAGGGAGGAAAAGTTACCTGCCACACATATAGAAAATTTTTTAAAAAGTCCAGAAATTCATTATAACTGCCCCAGTGGCATCAACTTTGCACTCTCGTGTTTAAATACCTTTCACTGGAATTCAGCCAAGAAAATAAATGTTCATAAAGAATTGTTTAGATTAAACGATAAGGCTCAGAGGTAACCTTAATTTTATTTTTCTTCACAAAGCTGAGTACAAATAAAGCTCCCATTATCTTGACTCCCCTATACAGGCTACCTTTTGGGGTTATTTATTTACTAGAGGCCCAGTGCATGAAATTTGTGCACAGAGGGGGTGTGGGGTTGGGGAGTGTCCCTCAGCCCAGCCTGCACCCTCTCTAATCTGGGACCTCTCAAAGGATGTCCTACTACCGGTTCACAAGGATCAGGCCTAAACTGGCAGTTGGACATCTCTCTCACAATCCAGTACTGCTGGCTCCTAACCACTCACCTGCCTGCCTACCTGCCTGATTGCCCCTAACCACTCTGCCTGCCAGCCTGCTCACCCCCAAATGCCTCCCCCCGACCAGCCTGCTAACCCCCACCTTCCCTCCCCACTGGCCTGCTCGCCCCCAACTGTCCTTCTGCTGGCCTGCTCACTCCAAACTGCCCCCACCCCACTGTCCTGATCACCTCCAATTGACCCCCCACTGATGAGCTGCTCATCCCCAACTGGCCCCCCTGCTGTGGTCTTCTTACTCCCAATGGTCCTGTCCCCTACCAGCCTGATCACCCACAACTGCCCTCCCCTCTTGGCCCAGCCACCATGGCTTTGTTCAGAAGAACATCCAGAAGGTCTCCTGGAAGGTCTCCCAGTCTAATTAGCATATTACCCTTTTATTAGTATAGATAGAGGCCTGGCACACAGGTGGGGGCCAGCTGGTTTGCCCTGAAGGGTGTCCTGGATCAGGCTGGGGGTTCCCTTGGGGCATGAGGTGGCCTGGGTAAGGGGCCTGTGGTGGTTTTCAGGCTGGCCATGCCCCCATGGGGTGAGGGTCCCCACTGGGGGTGTGTGGCCAGCCTGGGTTAGGGTCTGATGGCTATTTGTAGGCTGGCCACACCCCCCAGGCAATCCAGGCTCCCAACCCCTCTTTTCTTTTTTTTTTTTTTTCCAGCGCCTCCTTGAGCAGAGGTCAAGGGCCAGCCAGAGCAGCTGGGAAGTTTGGCTTTTCTCCATGGATAGGGGCAACCCAAGGCTCCTGCTTGCTCCAGCTCCATGGCAAGTGTCATCTTTGTTGGGCTAATTTGCATAATAGCTCATGATTGGCTGGTGGGTCAATTTGCATGTTTCTCTTTTATTAGTGTATAGTTTTCAATGTGGCTTAAATCTAGATAATGATTACCAAGTTGCTTTTGGTAAGAGCATTCCAACTGTCTAGGATCTTAACTCCATTTCCAAAAGAACTTTGGGTATATGTAAACATTCCAATGCTAGATTCAGGCTCTTCATGCTATGAACCCATGCTCACAGCTGCCAAGAAAGAAATTTCAGCATTTTGGTAGTTAATTTTCAAAGAGTTATGGTTTAAAAGAACTTGTGGAAAATAAGCATACAAAAGTATGTGTCTGACCCAGCAAAATCTTGGGAGGTGTGGCTTGATTGAGAGTGGTCCCATGCACCTAAAAGTTGCCCATTTGATTTTTGGGCCAGGCACATGCTCTGGTTGCACACTGGATCCCCAGTAGAGGGTGTGCAGGAGGCAGTCTATGTTTCTTCCTCTCCCTCTCCCTTCCTTTCTCTCTAAAAATCAATCAATCAATACCCATTAAGGAGTAGGCCAAGGTAAACAACCTGCATAGGCCCTAAATCCCTCCTCTCATCCAGAGTCACAGGCAGTGGTCTCCATCCATACCCTTTGGCAATCCTAACTGGACACCCAGTGTCTCTCCCAGGTGCATCCCACGTACAGAGAAGAGGCAGCATCTTCTCCAGGGAGGTCAGGCGATGCCTTCCTCAGTCACCTCACTCAAAACAAAAAGCAAATTCGAACAATAAGAAAAAAGCCCTTTACAATAACATTTCGTTGGCCCAAAACTATATATATTTTCTTTTATTCTAGCTAGCAGCTTCCTTAGAGGTGCCTGTAAGTAAGAAAAGAGTGTGCCGAAAGAGACATATGCGGTGGAAATTAGCTGTTATCTTCAGGATGCCACTGGATTGCACATGGGATAATGAATTAAATGAAGTAGAAACCATGGCCTGAACTGGAAATGTGCTTCGCGCCTAATGTAATTAATCTCTATTGAAACAGCTAAACCATTTAATTTGTGTTGCATGAATAATGAAATGAAAGGGGCACGTATGAATTAACTTTTTAACCAGCAGAGGAGATGCAACTTCCAGACTTAAACATTGATTGGGATTTTCCCGACAGCTCATTAGATTTATGTCTGCCAGCCAAAATCCCTTTCTCTCATTGGTTGGTCATGGATCAGTCTTGCTTTTTAGCCATTTCTAGGCCATCCAGTCTTTTACAGCACAAGGATATCACCTAGATAAGTGGTCAGCAAACCACGGTTCGTGGCCCATTGAGTATGGTTCTTTCACAAAATACCACGGCCTGTGACTTTAGTCAAAATAAATTAGTCTCCAAATGTGGTATACTAGGCTTTAAAATTGGTTGATAAGGAAGAAGTATTTTAAGACCAAAACAAAACAGGGAATAGCTTTGTATCCTATCCCATGCTCAGGTGGATACTTAGCCAAGTATACCCCAGTCCTGGACATGCCATCTGTGGGAGGACTTACTCCTTGATCCCGCTCAGCTACACCAACTTTAGGACCTCAGTTCCCCTGCCAGGAACTGTGCCTTCATGGATGCTAGGTATTAGATGGAGAAGTCATAGACCTATAGGAGAAGCTTTATTGCAGCCCAAGTAGCCATAGCTACTAAAGAGCCATACCAAGTAACCACACACTGGCTGGTCAGTAACACATCTTTATACCAATTGAGACAAAAGAGGTTTCTTGCCAAATAGTGACATCCATACGTGGGCTATAGAGAGGCATGCCTGCACAGCATGTACAGTACAATCACTGTGTCCTTGCTTTTGCACCTGCATATGACAAAATGATCTTGAGCATATGATGTACTCTGGACAGGGCCCCCACACTCAAATTACCTTGAACATCAAGTGTACTTTGACTAGGGTTCTCTCACTTCACCTCTTAAGCCTGATGGTCTTCTAGGGGTACCCTGGCCTACTTGCCAGCTCCTTGATCACAGAGCCTATAGCCATAATACAAACTGTAGTAGGTTAGGACCAATACTCCGGCCCTGATAGCAAAACGTAAGAATGCCCAATGCCATTGTCCCTGACAGTCTATCCTACCAATCTCAGAGGTGATTATGGGACAGGGCTTGTATGGATGGCTTGCACTTCACTGTCCATCTTTTGTAGAACATGGTTATATTGCCAGGGCTAGATCAAGGGGTGCAAACTGTAACGTTTAGTCATACCTACTTCCTTAAAGGGATAGGATGGCTACCCATAGCCCTTCTCTAGTAATAGACCATGGCCAGGTCTATATTCCCTGTTCCCTCTCTTTTTCAAAGGTGGAAGGTCTTGGGTCGCAACAGTTCACCTGTTGCTTTTACCTGCACATGCAGTATCTGAGGATACCTCTGTATACAATATTCATCTAACCTAGTCTTTTAGGCTAGGTGGGTCCACCCCTAGGTGGAGTTCACATTTCCTGTCCCACATAGGGTGATGGCCTGCTAGCCCTGCTATTTGTGCCATCTTGAAAACCACAAAGACAGCTAAGCTGTCTGGCTACTTTGCCCAGCATCTGAATCGAGCTACATAGTTCATCAGTATCCAAATGGACAGTCATAGCTGAATCAGACTACTATGCCAATGGTGGTGGCACAGATCCTCTGCCAGGAACTGGACGTCCATGGATGCTACTGGATCCCACAGCCCGGTGGGAGGAAACATGCCTTCAGACAGGGCGGATGGGGCACTTACCCCTGGATCCTGTTTGAGAGGCCAAGTGTTGGAGTACTTACTCCTGAGCCCTCCCCACTCTCCTGGACCCTGCTTGCTGTGTCAATTATTGGAATAAGTTCTTCCTTGATCCTGCTCGACTATGCCAATGGTGGTGGCACAGATCCTTTGCCAGGAACTGGACATTCATGGATGCTGATATAAGAAGGAAAATATATGAGAAGTCCTGGCATATAGGAGAAACTTTATTGCTACCCAATTATCCATTGTTACTAAGGAGTCATACCAAGCAGCCACGCACCAGCTGGTCAGTAACACAGTGATATACCAACTTAGACAAAAGAGGCTTCTTGCCAAAGAGTGACATCAATACATGGGTTACAGAGAGGTCCACCTGCACAGTGCCTACAGTACAATCCCTGTGCTCTTGCTTTTGAACCTGCGTATGACAAATTGGCCTTGGGCATCTGGTGTACTATGGACAGGGCTCCCACACTCAAATTGGCCTTCAGCATCCCACATACGTTGATTAGGTTCCCACATCATCTTCAGCAGAAGATGACCTATTGGGACAAGCCTCTGATCTGTTGAACACAGTCCTACTTTGCTCATCATCAAATGTGTGACTTCGGAGAAGAAATCATAGCAGACATTGAATAGCCCCTGCTTGCTATGTTCTTGGGTTATTCGCTCTGAAGAAAAAACCAGCTACCTGTTAGGGAGGACGCTCAAGCAGTCTATGGGGAGGTCTAAATCAAGGAACAGAGGCCTCCTTCCAATGGCCATGTGAGTGATCCATCTTGAAAGCAAATCCTAAAGTTCCAGTTGAGTGTGCAGATGGTTGTAGCCCAAGCAGAGGTCTTGATGTCCACTTCATGAGAGGAGTTGAGCCAGAGGCGCCCAGTTAAACGGCTCTGAAACTCTTAACCCCCAAAATTGGTGAGAGTATAATGTTGTGTTAAGTTGCTAAGTTTTCAGGAAATTTGTTACACAGCACTGGTTAACTCATAAACATTTTGAAATATGTATTTTATATTAAAATATAAAATTATGTACATTTATATAAATGCATATATTTTTCATTGTTCCAAAAACATTGGGCAGCATAATGATTCATTTGGTTTACCCAGGGAATGATCAAATTTGGTATGGCATTTTTTAAACAAGATCTTTAGATGTCACCTTTTATGTCACATTGTGCTACAAGGAAATGTGAATTTATTTTTTAAAGGACGTCACATATATTTTTACCTTCACATGTTTTGCCTGCTTGCTACAAAGTAGAAAAAGCCGTCAGTATTATATTTAAACAGAACTCTGTAATAGCGGAAAATTAAACTCATTATAGTAAATTACATGTGGCTAAAGTTTAATTCAATAAAGTTTATTTCCTTTTATTTATTTATTTTTTTTGTTTCTTTTCTGAAAATAGGTATCTTTTGTAGTTATCCAGAAGAAAATGAAAGGCACTGCTTAGTGCTTTGGCTTTATCAGAACAGTTAAGATTTGCTTAAATTAATTTTTTCCCCTTCATTTTAATTACGGTATGTTTCCTGATTTGGACAAAATAATCTAATTATCTTTAATTTTATCCCTCATTTTCAGAAAATGAGGCATCTACAGCAAAAAAGAGAAAAAGAGAAAAATCTAGTGAAGACCTAGATGCCTACAAAGATGTCTTGCTTATGCCAATAAGTAGTTATTGGAGCAAATGAATCCTATTCTCTTCCTGGTTGGTCCCCTATAATTATTTTACATAAATGTGACAGTTACTTCCCAAACAGCATATTCTAAGTATTTTATTCTGTAAATAACCCAATTAATGTACTCATTTCTATTTCTCTTCTTTAATCATGGAATCAGGTAATTTGTAGGAACTTGAAAAAAATACACAGGTATACTTGTTATCTTTGTACTTACCACTAGCTACCCAAAATTTAGTAGTTTAAATAACAATAAAAGTTGATTAGGACTCACAACAAGATGGCGGCAGAGGTAAAAGCCTAACTGCAGCCACACTCAACAATTTCAAAAAATACAACTAAAATATAGAGTGGACACTATCCAGAACTACAGGAAAGTTGACTGACTGGAAATTCTACAACTAGAAGGAAAGAGAAAACCAGAAGGAAAGCCAGAGGAGCTGTAAAAGCCGAAGGTACGGAGACACGGAGCGCGCGCGGGGAGAGGACGGAGCCGGAGAGGAGGGGCGGCGGAGTGCCTGGCTGGCGTTCCCCAGCGGGAAGGAGATAAAAGCTCCGGACCGTGCTGAACCCCAACTCCGACTGCACTGAACCCCAGTTCTGGGCGAGACCCCGGGGGTCCCAGGCTCACAAAGAGGGAATCTGGGCTGTAAGGCGGAAGCTCAGCCGAGCAGCGAGAAAGGCAGAGCTCCGGAGTCGCGCACATTGCGCGCAGAGGAGGGACTGTTCGCTGAGCTGCTGAATTGCCCCAGCAGGAAGGACTCAAAAGCTCAGGACTGTGCTGAGCCCCAGTTCTGACTGCACTGAACCCCAGTCCTGGGCAAGACCCTCGGGCCCCAGCCTCATACAGGGGGAATCTGGGCTGTAAGACAGAAGCTCAGGGGGAACGGCGAAAAGCCGAGCCCCTGAGTCGCGCACATTGCGCACACAGAGGACAGACTGTTGTTTGGGCCGCGAGATCGCCCTAGCGGGAAGGAGACATAAGCTCGGACTGTTCTTAACCCCACTTCCAACTGCTCTGAACCCCAGTTGTGGGCTTGTTGGGGGAGAGACTACACTGTCTGGTAGTGGGCAAAACTCTAGAGTGCCTTTCTCTCAGAGGTGCTTGCAGCTAGTACCAAAGGACCCTGAGGTACACTGAGACTCAGGAACCTCAGAGGGCGGGGCTAACCGGAAGCCAAGGCTGTAAGCTCCACCCAGAAACTCCGCCCCATCCAAGCTGAACTCAGAGAGGCTTTTGCAGGTTTCCAAGTCTAGTGGAATAAGGTTGTCTCCTGGCATAGACACAGCTGATCCTCCCAACCTACCAACTCAGGAAAGCAGCGAAAATGCCGAAACGAGGAAACAGATCACAAACGAAAGAAATGGAGGACAAAAAGCGACTGGATATAGAGTTCAAAGCCACGCTTATAAGGTTGTTCAACAATCTCTTAGAAAAGGCCGATAAAATAAATGAGACCTATGAGGATATGATAAGGGATCAACAAGAAATAATGAAGGGTCAACTAGAAATAAAGCATACAATCTCTGAAATAAATAATATTATACAGAGTCCTAAAAACAGATTGGAAGATTGCAAGGATCAAGTCCAAGATTTGGAACACAAAGAGCCAGAGGACACTCCTCCACAGAAGCAAGAAGACAAGAGAATCCAGAAAGTTGAAGATAATATAAGAAACCTCTGGGACAACTTCAAGCGAACCAACATCAGAATTATGGGCATCCCAGAAGATGACAGAGAGCAAGATACTGAAAACATATTGAAAGAAATAGTGACAGAAAACTTCCCCCACCTGGTGAAAGAAATAGACTTACACGTCCAGGAAGCACACAGAACCCCAAACAAAAGGAATCCAAAAAGAACCACACCAAGACACATCATAATTAAAATTCCAAGAGCTAAAGACAAAGAGAGAATATTAAAAGCAGCAAGACAAAAGCAGGTAGTTACCTATAAAGGGGCACCCATACGACTGTCAGCTGATTTCTCAACAGAAACCATGCAGGCCAGACGGGAATGGCAAGAAATATTCAAGGTGATGAACAACAAGAACCTACAGCCAAAAATACTCTACCCAGCAAAGTTATCACTCAGAATCGAAGGCCAGATAAAGAGCTTCACAAATAAATTTAAGCTAAAGGAATTCATCACTGCCAAGCCAGAATTATATGAATTGCTAAAAGGGGTTCTTTAGGAAGAGGAAGAAAATAAAGATAAAAATTATAAACAAACACGTAACTATCAACAAGTGAGTCTAAAAACCAAGGGAAGTAAAAATCATGATGAACAATATTAACTGGTGAATATAATAGAATCAGAGGTATGGAAGGGGAGTGGACTGATGATTCTCGGGGGAATGGGGCGGGACGGGAAGAGACTGAACATAAACTGCACCTATGATTGAGGACAATGGGGGATGGGGAAAGGGCAGAGAATTGAATGGAAACTTGGTGTAGGGGAGCAATTGGGGGGGGGGGAATGAGGAACATTTGTAATAATATGAACAATAAAGATTTATTTAAAAAAAAGTTGATTATTTCACACAATAGGTAAGAAATTTGGAAGCAACTCAACTATGTGTTTTTGTGTTTTTTTTTTTATATTTCTATTGATTTCAGTGAGGAAGAGAGAGGGAAAGATAGAAACATAAATGATGAGAGAGATTGCATGACCGCTACTGGATATTGAGCCCAAAATCTGGGCATATGCCCTTGACTGGAATTAAACCTGGAACCCTTTAGTCTGCAGATCAATGTTCTATCCACTGAGCCAAATTGGCTAGGGTTCAACTAGGTGTTTTTGGCTCCAGATCTTTCATGAGATTGCAATCAAGATGTCTGCTGGGGCTACAATCATCTAACAGCTTGGCTGAGGTTGGAGGATCCATTTCTAAAATGTCTCACTCCAATGACAGTTAATAGGAGGCTTCGGTTCCTTGCCACTTGGACCTCTACATGTGTCTGATGATAAGACAACTGGTTTTCCACTGAGTGAGGAATTCAAGAAAGAGAAATGCAGAATAGCAATGTTTCTTACTACATAGTCTTAGAAGTCACAAACCATCATTTCTGTAATGTCCTAGTGATTACATAGGTCATCCCTATTGATTGTAGTTTTTAGAAAGTCAACTTGTATATATATTATATGTCTCATAAAAACCCCCAAAATGCCCTGGCCAGCATTGCTCAGTGGTTGAGCATTAACCTATGAACCAGGAGGTCAAGGTTTGATTCCCGGTCAGGGAATATGCCTGGGTTGTGGGCTCCAACCACAGTGAGGAATGTGCAGGAGGCAGCCAGCCAATGATTCATCATTGATATTTCTATCTCTCTCTCCCTCTCTTTTCATCTCTGAAATCAATAAGAATAGATTAAAAACACAAAGGATCTGGGGGAAGCACTCATCCTCAAATCCATTAAAATTTCTCCTTTAGAACATACGAATATTTACACTAGATTTTCTTTCTTTTCTTCTTTTTCACATAAAATAAATTTCAAGGTCTTTTTTGACTTGGGGATTGTGAAGAAGTTATTGTAGGTCACGATAATTCATATTTTTTTATTTACTTGTGTGTAAATTCACAGCTGGGTTACTGCACTGTTTGTTTTTGGCCTGTGTTTTTTTTTTTAAATATATTTTTATTGATTTCAAAGAGGAAGGGCAAGGGAAAGAAAGATAGAAACATCATTAATGAGAGAGAATCATTGATTGGCTGCTTTCTGCACTCCCCACATTAGGGATATAACCCACAACCCAGGCATGTGCCCTGACTGGGAATTAAACTGTGACTCCTGTGACTTCATAGGTCAATGCTTAACCACTGAACTGCACTACTTGTTTTAATCCAAATCACTTAGGGAAAAAAAAGTAAAGTCTAGTTCCAATGTAGAGTCTGCTATAGTTTTATATAGAATTGTTTTATTGCATAGATATTAGAAATAATTTAGAGGTATTACATTGAATTAATAAATTTTAATTGTTTCATTCAGCATTATAAAAACATTCAACAAAAATATTTGCCCTGGCTTGGTAGCTCAGTTTGTTAGAATGTCATCCCAATACATCAAGGTTGTAGATTAGATCCCCAGACAAGACACATATAAGAATCAACCAGTGAAGGCCTTAATAAGTGGAACAACAAATTGATGCTCCCCCCTGTCTCTTTCTCCCCCCCGCCTCATTCTCTCTAAAATTAATAAATAAAAAATTAAAAAGATACAAAAATATTTAATTATAAAAATTTTATTGGAATAACTACAACTCTTTGTCTTGACATTTTCCAGGATATTATACCTTTACATGCAGTCTAAAAATGTACATCACTAAATATAGCTATTCCTAGTGAAATCAAAGAAAATATACACTAAACCTGGAAGCAATAAAAGCTACTTATCTCATTTCCAATAGGAATGATTCAGGGGATGGTGTTCTCTTAAAGAGTACTATTGTCATCTGTGGGAAGTTATCTGCATCCCCCATCCGCTGCTAGTGGAAGTGGGCTTCTTGCAAAGTCAAGAGAAAAGGAATTTTCTGAGACTCACATGGGAGAATGAGGTATTTCTGTGGAATTAAATCCTGAGTTTCCAAGGTCCCCTCTCCCTTCATCCCACCATGGAAGAAGTCCAGCTGTGTCTTCAGCAGAGCTAGGGTTAAAGCCATTACCCAGAGTTTTTGTTTCATATTTATATAGTCCAGACCAGCGGAAGGCTAGCTTAGTTTGTGTTCTCAGCTGTAGTCCATTGCACGTGGGATCTGAATGGCCCTGGGCCATGCAGATTCTAGGGACTGCCTTTGTCTGGGGATTATGTATTCCCAAATTTTTGAAGGTTTGCATTGGCTCTACCCTATAACTTGTGATCTTTGTTCCAGACTAGACTGACAGGCAAGTATTTTTTTTCCTTCATCACCCCGACTTTGCTGTGCATGCATCCATCTTCCTTTCCCCCCAGTGATCTGCAGGGGATACACTGGGAAGTGCAAAGTTGCAGCTTCCTGGTGAAGCTGCCCAAATGACCATGCTTATAATGTCTGGCCTTCCCTTGGCCTTTGCCTACTATTAACAACTAGCTAATTATAATGGTGACACTGTGAACTTTCTTTTTAAACATTTTACCTTGAGCAAGTGACTTCTTGAACTATAGCTACAGATAGGAGATGATACTTACCTTTCAAGTTAATTTGAAGAATTAGGAAGTATAATGCTATTAGCATGGGTCCTGTCAACTTGTAGGGTCTCAAAAAGTTAGTTTTTCTTTATTTAAAATATATTTTATTGATTTTTTTATAGAGAGGAAGGGAGAGGGATAGAGTTAGAAACATAGATGAGAGAGAAACATCGATGAGCTGCCTCCTGCACCTCCCCTGCTGGGGATATGCCCGCAACCAAGGTACATGCCCCTGACCAGAATAGAACCTGGGACCCTTCAATCCGCAGGCTGACGCTCTATCAACTGAGCCAAACTGACTTCAGCAAGTTAGCTTTTCTTGTTTTCTAAGTAATACCATCTAAAATTTGGGGCATGACATTTCTGATGTTGAACCACAGTTCAAATACACTTAGGAATTTGCCTATAATAAAATCCTTTGTTAATATTTTTTTTACAAGAAAACAATCTTTCTGTAAGGAAATTATGATCTTCCTAAGAACCATATATTGGTCTAGATATTTACATATTAGGTTGGTCTTGACTGGGGTCTAAGATACCCATGCCAGCAATTGACTACATATATCCCTCATGAAAGAGAAGGAATATATTCCTGACTTTTTACTCTCTCCCTTTGAATTAACTTACAGATAGAGGAGAAGCTGGGCTGGTGACAGAAATAATGAACATGAATTTCTCCTTAGATACAAGTGCAACGTTTATAAGACTGGATGTCTAGTGCAGGACTTTGACGGTCTGTGATACAACTTTTGTTGTGTTAATGCACCTTATTTATATGCTGATAAGACTTGTGTTGCTGGTGTCAGAGGGCTGCTTTTAAAATCAATATAAAGGGAAGCTGTAAATTTCAATTTACCACAACCCAACCAGCCCGGAAGATGTGCTATTCTCATTATAAATTTAACTGTAGCTCTATTGCTTGGGCAGATAATTAGCACACCATTACTCCTATATTGAATACAACATGCATTTTATTTTTAGCCATACTTATTTTAACAGTTTAAAGACTAAGATAAATGTGTAATACAGTTCCCATCAAGTTGTAGGCATAGAAATAAAGAATTCCATCAATGACCCAAAGATTATCTGGGTCAACCTCTTCTGAGGAGGAACATACGGGGCAACCTGGGGCAGGGCGGGGGAGGGGGAAGGGTGGCTAGCAATCTGAATCTGTGCCAGTGACTGGTGTCCTGGTGCACATTGTTGTTAGCCTATAATTAAGACATTCCCCTTCCTTAGACAATAGTCTGCTTTCCTGCCAAAACCGGTTTGGCTCAGTGGTAGAGCTTCGGTCTGCGGACTGAAAGGTCTCGGGTTTGATTCCGGTCAAGGGCATGTACCTTGGTTGTGGGCACATCCCCAGTAGGGGGTGTGCAAGAGGCAGCTGGTCGATGTTTCTCTCTCATTGACGTTTCTAGCTCTCTATCTCTCTCCCTTCCTCTCTGTAAAATATCAATAAAATATATATTAAAAAAAAAAGAACTATAGCCTCATTGGCAGCTTGGCTGAAGGGGGGGGAGGGGACGTTGCTGGTGCCACCCAGGCCAGGCATTTAGATACAATCTGACATCTCCATTCTAACTGACTCAGAAGGGGCTGTGAAAGTCAACCACAAAAGCCCAATAGTTAGGAAACAGATAGGAAATAAAGAAATTTAAAAGTATTTAAGGGGTGATCTCACTGTATTAGTTGTTCAGGCTTTGAAGCTTCGAATTCCCTGAGCCAGTAGCGTTGGCTGCTTTAAATAGAGGTTTTCTTCTGAATCTCTGGGTACTCGTGGATTTTTTAATTGCCTAGTAAATTCTTCAACACTTGTTTTTACCAATGAAGAAATTGCTCCAGAGAAGAAATTGCTCCAGAGACATCGCACAGGTACTGAGAAGCAGAGCTGGTGCAGGAACTCATGGCTTCTGTCTCCCAGTCTAATTCTCTTTTCTCTCATTTAAACCAACACAGAGTGAAATATACATTCTAATGGAAGAGCCTAGATTTTTTTCTCTCTCACCCACTCACACTCTCTTTAAATAATTAAAACATTCTTCCAACTTCTCTATTCAGTGTAACCCTATTATTCTTCCTTTCTTCTTATGCTCTCCAAGCCAATTTCATATCATTTTATTTAAAGACAATTACAATGAGCAAATCCTCCTACTTCTGCTAACTCTCCACTTCACCCCGACCAGAAAAATACCCCCAATAAACTAATTCATTCCATTCCATTGCAAGTATCTCACCTGGAGGAGGCACTGTCCTAAAAGATTAACTGCCATGCATAAGGTCTTGGTGTCTCTCATATGTTCTCTTCACTGACTCCTGAGAACTTTTGTTTTACATTCTCATGCACAAAAGTATTCTATAACTTTTATTGCTTTTATTATTTTCTTCAATGGAGCTCTGTCACAGCAGCCCCAGTCAGTCTCTCCCTGTCTTGTACTGCAATCATTAAAGTGCTGGTTAAAATAAACAAACAAGCAAACAAACAAATGCCTGGGCTCCATTTCAAACCACCGACTCAGAATTTCTGGGTTAAAAATTCTGCACTTTAAACAACCACTCCAGTTTATTCTTAGGCATATCAAAGTTTGCAACCCACGCCTTCAAAAATGAATGTCTGTCCCACTCACTAGACACTTACTCCATGGCCTCGAGTTATTAACTGTATTTGTCACTTCATCAGTAAATAAAATATCTTTGTCTACTGGACCATTGGCTTCTTAACGGTAGTTGTTCTCCTGCACCTTTTCTGTAGGTCTTATGGTGCCTAGAACAATTCATTAACTATATTGGCTGGTCAATATATTAAATGATTCCATAATTAAATGTGAAGTGTCGTTATTCACTCCTGATATACATTTCTTTCTAGGATAGTGGCACAGAATTTTATTTTTTGCTCTTAAAAAGTTTACCATGAAAAGTTGCCAAACCTGACTGGGAGCTCTCTAAGGACACTAATGTGACTTTGTGGCCCTTATCTCCCAGGCACATCCCTCTGCTCTTTCTGTCTATCTCAGGCCTATCCAATGTCTCCGGCCCTTGCTCTTAGCACACAGGTATTATCGCTATGTGACTTCACCAACTTATAGAAGAGAGCATTTGGCTTTGGCCTCAACTAATCACCATGATCCCATTTATTGTATATTCAGGTTGGATATGACTCCACTAAGGCCAAAGAGATACAAAGAGAGATTTGCTGGGAGCTTCCAGAACACAGAAATGTCTCCAGATGGGAGAGAAAGCATGTAACCTTGGTGACCATCTTACAACCTTGATAATCACTAGCCTTATTATGTGACAGATGCAGCGGAAGACACAGCAGTCATGGAAAGAGTCACTGTTGATCTCAATCAGTTGATGAATAAGCCATCCTTAAAGCAGGCTTTGCTTTTGGATTTTATAATTATGTAAGGGAATCATTCCTTTTATTCTTCAAGTCACTCTGAGCTGGGCATTTTCTTCCATGGAATCAAAAGCATCTTGAGTGACCCAGGTCAGAACCATTTTTATCTTTTTCACTTATGTATTCCCAGGCCTTGCAAGTACATAAGGCGAAGTAGACAACTCAGATTTGTTTGAGTGAATAAATGAACTTCAATTGTGTGCTCTTGTTTTCCTAGTGGGACTAATAATCACAATACATTTAAGAACTATCATGGTTTGTCAGAGTACTGCTCATGCTATACAGTATTCAATTTATACATTGAATCCGTACTGTATGTGTTAGTTTTTTTGGAATATGGAGATTTTAAATATAGAAAATGGAAGGAAAAATAAAATGTTGGCTTACTCCCTGAAATAGAACAGGCGCTGTGCTTAGTATAGTCACACAATTTTTTTCAATTAACCTTTGCATAAACCTTTTGAGACCTATATCATTTTTATTACTTTTTAAATAAATAAAACTATCTCACGGTGATTAAGTGATTAGACCAGCCGTGTAGCTAATATGTGGGGAAATTAATATTCACACTCAGATTGGTGCCCCTCTTCCCACACCACAGTCAGGTGCCTGTGCCAAAGAACCTCACAGCCTTTTCCATCCCTGCTGGGAGGAGAGCAATGTCAGAGGAGTTTGAAGTCTCACAGTTTATCTTTTGCAGAAGGAACTCAACAACTCCTTGTCCCAAGGTCACTGAAGGGAAAGCATAAGCCTTTGCCTCCGAGAAATAATGTTTGTTATTCACAATGCTTTTTGTCTTTTTAAAAAAGTTTAATTGGAGCTCATTTTCTTTTTTCTTTTCTTATTTTTCTTTTCGACTGCCAAGTGACCAAGAGGTCAGCTGCCCTGCTGTGGGGTTTTCAGCCAACTCATGAGTGTTATTTCAGTTGACAAGGGTCCTGTTTAATGGGAAAGGTTGTCACATCCTATTCATATCCTGGTCTTGATCTCACTGCAGCAAATTTAGTTAAATTTGCCCTCGATACTATTCCTTTTCAGATTTTCCTTTTAGCAGCCCCACTTTGATATGCAGGGAAAGCTCTCGCTGGTCAAGCTGTTTCCTGCCTCACTGCATTTCCCCCCACCAACACCTGAGTCTGCTCTTTGGCAACGTCCTGCCTTGGAGAGGGTGCCAGACTCCACAGCAGCTGCACGGCCAGCTGCTTTGGGATTGCAGACAATATGGGTTAAGACCTTATCAGTCTTAGCTTCCCAGCCCTCACCACCACACATCCTCCCTATTCAACAAGACTGTTATGTGCTGTGCCGCTCTACTTAGCAGTAGCTTTAATTTCTTCTCAGCAGCAGATGGCATTGTTCCGTGGCAGATAAATGTCCTGAAACAAGTGTCTGGGCAGCCCAGCTCATGAGGAAGGAGGCATGTCAGCTTGTTGTCGCTTCTCAGGGGGTGGTAACCAGGGCTTAAGGACCTTCTCAGAACTGAGAGACAACCACAGAGCTCGGGACACCAGACATTCGATGAAGGCATGGTCAGAGGAGAAGGATGAGTGGGAGAGGAGATGTGAAGAAAGGAAGCAGAGAACTGGGGAGAGGAGGAAAGAAAAGAAGGCATATGGTCTGTAGGGTTGTGGGAGGATGAATCCTGGCAAGCGAAAGTCTCTTATTCTCCCTCTCAACTGCAATCGCTCTGGGCTTTTTCAACCAGGTTAATTTCCTGGTCTATTCTAGGGCTTGGAGTATAATAGAAATCTCATTTTAATTGCAGCTGAAGACTGGAATTAGAGGCAATTTTGTAGGGTCATATTCCTGGGCTGAACCCAGGACTTCCTAGCACCATTTGAACTGCAATTGCCCCATCTCCCCTGCCCACATCCTCATCAAGTTGTCCCCATAACTATGTACAAGTTTCTGCCTTTGGTCCCCCTTCTGTCTTTAGCTGTTCTAATGTTACTAGGGTCCTATTCAGATTCCCACACTGGTGGTGCCCGTAGCACTGCACACATCAAGGGCTGCCCTTCGTGTGAATCAGGCTCTTTGGGGTTGTCATGCACAGACTGTATGGCTTTGGATGACAGTCCTGTTATCAAATTCCAACATCCCCAGGTTGGATCGGGAGTTATTGTCTTTTAATTCCAGATCTTGTCTAAACGCCTGTTTCAACAAATCATTATGTTTGTCTCACCTTGTTCAGAAAGGTGACAGTTCGTTGTACATTTCCAGGACATTTAGTGTGGCCTGAGTCTGGCACATCCTCTAGTGTTGCTGCTCCTCACACCTCAACCCCCGACAGGGGGCAGGAATGTATGATAGCTTGCCTCCTTCCAAGCTGGCTCCCTGTTTTCTAACAGCGTGGACCCTGGAGTTTGTAATGGAACTGAGAGCTCAGCCTGCCTTTGCCCTTTCTCCCCACCCCATGATTCCATAGCTGACAGAATGAGCCTTCAAAGTATAAACCTCCTCAGGCCACTCCGCTACTTCAACCTCTTCGGTGGCTGCTTATGGACCTCAGAAGGAAAAATAATCAAAAAGGTTTATTTCAATTGATCAAAATAGAAGAATTGATCAATTCCAATTAAAAGTAGATACTCTCACAAGCAAAAATGACAAATCTCTGGCTAATTTAATTAATAAAAATAAGGAAGAAGATAGAAGTATAGAATTATTATAAATATATTTACTAGTATGCAAAGGATGTTTTCATATGTACACAGATACATATATATAATTATACAGATACCTATATCTAAATATGTCTAATCTCATACTCAAATTAGAAATTGCAATAAAATCTAACTATACTTAAGACTTTTAAAATGACCCAGATACAAGAAGAATATTGGAATAGATAAAAAAAATGAAAGAAATTTTAGAAGTCTGTAAAATAATAACTTCTAGGAAAGATACCAGCAGGCTTTACAGGAGAGTTACTTCAAATGTTCAAAAAATAGATAATCCTTACCATTATCAGTTGCCATTTAAAGAGTTCCTAAGGATTCAAAAGAAGTAAAAACCTTTAAATTATATTTTAGTTGGTATGACTCTGACCTTAAAATCTTATTAAATTGTTTTAAAAATAAAAAATTTAGATTCACATCACTCATGAATATAGATGATAAATATACCAAAAATTAACAGCCTATCAATTTCATCAGTGTTTTAGGGTATATTAGGATATTAGAAGAAAGATGTACTTTGTTCAATAAGGTCTAATCTAAAAACATGTGGTTTATTATTAGAATACCTTTAAACAAAGGAAAAAGTGTGTATGTAATATAATTCAAATTTTATTTCAAATTTTAAAAAAATGAGTAAAATAAAAATAGAGACATATATTTTAATATGATTTTAAAAACATAAAAACAATAACAATAGTAGATATCTCACCTCTTTGTAAGACTACTAATGGCATTATCAATAAGTCAGACATAAAGCAATTAAATCTCCTTTTGCTACCACTTTTATTATTTATGGACATTTAACTTACTGTTTTGAACATTTTAGTCATTGTAAATAAATCTAGATTGAGCACGAGTACAATATTATCAATTCTTGGGAAGAGTTTTTAGACAGCTAGGAATCGGGCACTTTTATAATCTGGTAATACAAATGTGCTAACATCATTCAGAAAGACAATTGGGTATGATATATAAAAAAATATTTGTTGTATATATAAAATTCTTTCATTTTAGACAAACAAAATATATATGTTCACTTAATGCATTGTTTTTAGGATTTATATTGGCAGAACTTGAGATGATAGTGCTATATATCTGAAATATATATTACAAAGGTCAAGCTATAGAGAGAGAACAAAAGACAACAAGTTAATAAGGCTCTGGTTGTAGAATTGCTAAAGTAAACTTTCAGCAAGGTGGAATCCATGACTCAGAAAAATATAAAATGAGCACATAGCCAATATATTATTCAATTTATTAAGTAACTAGAGGCTGGTGCACAAAATTCTTGCAGGGTAGGGGAGGGTCCCTCAGCCTGGCCTAGATCCTCTCACAATCTGAGACCACAGGCTCCTAACTACTCTCCTGTCTGCCTGCCTCATTACCCCTAACCACTTGCCTGCCTTCCTGACCACCCCTAAACACCTCTGCCTTTCTACCTGATAGCCCCTAACCACTCTGCCTGCCTGCCTGATTGCCCCTACTACTTGTCTGCCTACCTGATCACACCTAATCACCTCTGCCTCAGCCCCCACCGCAGGGCTTCATCAGGAAGGACTTCTGAAAAGATGTCCAGAAGGTCATTCAGCTGTCTGGTCTAATTAACATATTACACTTTCATTATTATAAGTGAGGGAACCAGTAAGATATTAAGACTGGTACAAAGAATGTTTAAGGAGCTATACATAGGCAATTTAGCAAGAGAATTATAGGATATAATTGCTGGGCTACATACAACCCTGGTTAATTTCCTAGAGCACAAAATTATTATTGATGCTATCTTTCCTACTGGGCAGTAATTCTTTGGATCTCTACAGGACAAAATCCTACAAGTTAACTTGTGACTTCACTAGCAAAGAACCCTTCAATCAAAAGTAAACAGTGAGTTGAGCAAAGTGCCTTTTCCTACATCAATGCTGTCCAATGTTGTAGCCAATAGTCCCAGGTGTCATTGGAACACCTGAAATACAGGTAGTCCAAATCAAGATGAATTCTAAATATAAAATACATGCCAGATTTCAAAAAATTAGCACAATAAAATGAATAAAATACCTCATTAATAATTCCTTACATTAATTTAATAATATTTTGAATATATTGGGTTAAGTCAAATATATTATAAAACTTAAATATACCCTTTTATTTTTATGTTTTTACTATGCTTATTAGAAATTTGAAAATTAGTAGTCAGTACTATGTTTTCACATTATACGTTCCAGATAATCTTTGGGTGTGCCTTTGCTCTCATATGTTGAAAGGGGCATGCCACCCATAATTATATCTCATTTTCCAGTTTAAATTATTTATATTAATAGGAAAATAGATAATTTCTTTCTCTCTCTCTCTCTCTCTCTCTCCCTTTAAGTAATTTTACAATATATCTAAAATAGATAAGCACCCATTTTATAATCTGAAAAAGAGATTCTTGTTTTACATTCCTCCGGAGGTAGAGTAAAACACCTAAATCAGGTTAGGACATAAAAAAGCACAGAGCGCAGAGTTTGAATAGGTCTGTAATGGCACGATCGGCTATGTTAGCTCAAGTCCTGTGAGTTATTTTCACTAATGATTTTAAGCAGCCAAGCATCTCTTGAAGTCTATTTCAGAGAAAATGAGTGTGGCCCCAGGCACAAGCTGTGAAAGCCTCATTGGGATGGAAGGAGCCTGAGAGTAGTTCATTGAATTACACACTCTCTCGAGGAGCTATCAAGCAGAAGGCTCCTGATAGTCACACAGGTAAATCAGGGGATAGTGTGAGTATGAGTTGCAGAGTTTGGGTGGTAACGGATGTAGAATGATCAAGATGTACTACATCTGGTCCCTACAGGGTCCAGATTGAAGGCTACGTGAACATGGGAGGTGGCCATGACAGGAGGGGGAGAGGTTCCAGGATCCTTAACTCCTAGAGCTTTTATGTATTTATTTGGTAAATAGTCTGAAATATAGACCCCACAGATACTGCTATCTTCAAGGTAACACATGTTCCTGAGGGAGACCCTTTAAGAGCTAGCTTTCCATTTGTTGCTATTCTATAGTATCCTCCTATTTGAGGGTGATATTTAGAGACAACAGCAACAACAACAAAAAGCCAAGGCACTGGGAATTTTGTGCTAGTCTTCTATTATGTTTCCCAGGATCAATAATGTAAACCCTCAAATACATGAGGATAATAGTTATACATTTAGAATGCAAGGCAACCTGCAGTCTCAAATGGTATACTTTTGGTTTTTCTAAGCTATAAATATTTCCTCTAAAGTATGTAAAATAAAAGTTAGTAATAGTATTCCAAACCCCTTGGGTGTTGGGGGTGGAGTGTAGTTTCTTAAGTTAGCCACAATGACAAAAGAGATTGATGTTTATCTTCCCTTTGAATTTTGATCTTTCACCAGTTACCCAGATTTTCAAGTTCAAGTAGCAGGATGTGGATCAGTTGAGGTTGTGGCTGCTTCACTGAAGCTGAGTCAATAAACAAGCTAAAAGGAAAGTGTCCTTTCTGCGTGTGCCTCTGTTTTAGGTCAGAACAAAGCGGGTCAAGTAGCTGTTTCTGCACCATGAAGACTGGAAGGACCCACTTGGCTCACCCCTATTCCCAGACCTCCACTGGAATGATTCTGTTTGTCTGACATGCCCCTTCACTTTTCCTGGCCTCTTATCTAACCCCTGTCTTCCTGTCTTCCAATATTCTATCCTGTGGTTCTCAAATGAGAGTCAAAAGATTCTTATACAACGAAAGATCCTTTCAAAGCTATCTGAGAAGTCAAAACTATGTTTATAATAATACTAAGATCTTATTTGCTCCCCCCCCCCCGGTGTTAAAATTTGCACAGACGGTTCAAAAGCAACGGTGGGTAAAAGAGCCAATGCATAGCATGAAGGCAGTGGTCCCAAACTGCATTCCTCACCACCATACATTCAGTTTCACTTAAGAATGCCCTGGATGAAACAGTAAAAACTAGTAATTTTATTAATTCTAACCTTTAAGTACCTTCCTTTTTATTATTCCATCTGAGGAAATAGCAAGGACACAAAAAGCATGTCTGCGGCATACCAGAGTGTGCGCGATGGCCGCCTCAAGGAAAATCACTTGTGCAATGAACTTCTGTAGCGGTACATTAAAATCCATTCGTCTGTAAAGATTTGCACTGTTACGTTAAAATCCATTAGTCTACTTTGAATGGAACTTTGCCCCTTGTTTTGATGTTTGTAACAACATGAGTTGATAGTTTGGAAAATATATATTGACTGGGTTGTCCAAGTCTTCCAAATGTTGACTCATTACATTCAAGATTGCCACAATCTAAGAGATACCACTTATGTAGTCATAAGTGCAATAACAAGAGAAAATACCCCGTTATCTGAAAAGAGAAATGAAATAAGATTGCCTTTTTAAACTGCACACTTGTGTGGAGCCTCCCTACTCCTCTCTGCTGCATCAGAAGGGCTTACCCTCTTCTTGGCCAGGATGCTGGGATCTCTCAGACTCCCCTACAAGGGCTAGACTCTTGGTTTGAACTGTCGTTGGTTTACCTTTAGCTCATCTTGCATGATGACTATTAATCAGCAGTAAAGCAATAATAGGAATTTCTTAGGGGGCTTCAGTTCACTCGTATTTAATCCCATAGGTCCTCACAGGAAATGATTCCTGCCCACATTTCCATGCAAATCCAGATTTTTGAAAAAGAATAAACTCTAAAGTTCATTTCTTTTCCTTCTTCGCTTTGGGGATGATTAACAAAGCTTAGTGGGGGTGAAATGACTTGCTTTACAACATGTACCAAGTAGATAGTGGAGGAGGACTGGACTTCAGATCTCCTGACTCACCACACAGACCTCTTTCCACCATCCCACACACTGGATCCAGAAGACTCCCGTGTAACTCATAACCCAGATGAGTCATGTTTGCCTCTCTCCAAGTCCCCACGGAAGCAAGAGCCAATATAGCTGTGAGATTTTCCAAGTGCAGGAGAGAAACCTCATAAACGGTGAGTGTTGATATTAGAGCCCATTGTCCTTGGTCAAACTGAAGAGTACCCTACTGCCAGACAACCAGGTTATAAACCCAAACAACACGAGGCAGCCAGTCCTGCCAGCTAGACAGGCACCCTGCTGGCAAGCCAAATGCTTGGAGGCAGTTACATTTTAACTTGTGTCAAGAACAAACTTCCATATGCTCTAAAACCCAAAACTTGTTGAACCGTAGAGAAAACAGTACAGGGCTCAACTTTAGAAATTTCCTTCTTTTGTCATTGAGAATTTTGAAGCTTTGAATTTGAGGGGAAGGAGCGAATATACCTGGGACCCATTTGAAGGGGCAGAAGGCTGAGAAGAGCTGCCTGGTGGTAGACTTGTCTTCCATTGGTTATTGGGCACTTGGGCTATATTCATATAGATCTCTTCAATGGAGAGACCTTGGAGGCTTATTTCATCTCTTTGGAACCTACTGCCTCATTGATAAAATGATTAACTTAGGCCAAGCCTTTCCTAAGATCTTCTTTGCCCTTCAAAAATGAACCAGAGAGATTTAAAATTTTAACTGTATCTTCCACTTGGATTTTATCTTCATTTCCCACCTTGCATGCGCATTGTTCTCTCATGACCTCTAGTCTTTGATCGCTTCTCATTATTTAAGGATGTCATTCTTCTCCTAACCTCTCTGACCTTCAGGATCAGCCTCAACTGCTCATTAGTATTCTCAGCTCCCGACCCCATGTCCTGCAGCTTCACCAACTTTGCCAATTATTATTGTTTGACCAACTTAGTCTCATTCCTGTGAAGCTAAATCTTGATGGGAAAATATATTTAGCTATATTAATAGGACCTATTCCAAATTTATGATTTTATTTGCAAAAAAAAAAAAAGATTCTCAATGTTCTTCAGAAATGCTCTTAAACATTTCCAGTTGGCTTTCTTACATTCCCTATAATAGTTAGCCCAACCATTTATTATTTGTCTCAATGTCCTGCTTTCACACATAATTATAAATTAGATGGCATTTTCCTCTAACTACACAAGAAGTTTTATTGCAAAAAGTCAGCCACTATGAATTAAACATTTAGTATTATCAAGGACTGTTCCAGGTAGCAAATGTAGAATAAAATATTTATGTCCTTAGGATCTAGGACTGAGAATGGAAACATACAAACAAACAAATTAAAAAAAAAAAAAAGCTGCAAAGAGTTGTCTTGCACCTTGGATGAACTAAGCTGCTAATGTATAAGGGAGGACTCCGTGATCCTGGGCACAGAATAACTATAGGAGAGCTGTGAATCCAATAAAGGTTCCAGGGCTTGGGCAGGCCTGGGTAGTTTTGAAGTATGTTAAGCATTGCTAAGTGCAATGGAGAAAATCAAGCATGGTAAGGGAGGCAGGAAGTGATGGGAGGAGATCAGTATATTGTATATGGAATTAGGAAGAAAAGCTGTATCACAGGTGAATTTGGAGCAGATACCTGGAATAAGTGAGGATATCAATTATGTAGATAACAAGGAAAAAGACATTCAGTTAGAGATATCTATAAGTAAACATCCTAAGAAATGAGGTGAGTGTATTTGAGGGAGACCAAGAAGGCCAACATGTCTGGTTTTGAGAGACTGAGGGCTAGTAGTCTAAGAAGTGAAGTCAGGGAAATATGGGGACATGATCCAGGTACCTTAAAATGGCCTTTAAAAGGACTTATACCTTTCTACTGAGTAAGCCATGGAATCTCTAAAGAGTTTTGAATTTAAAAGAATAAAATAAAAAATAAGAAGATGTTATATTAGGTTGTTTTTCTTTTTAATACATTGGACTTCTGCATCTGATTATTATAGGGTAATTAGCACTGGACTAGCCCTTCCACCATAAGCTCTATAAAAATGAACCAAATGTATGAAACAGCTACTTGCAGATTTTAGAAAACAGCATGTGACTGTTATCCTAGAAAGAAAGGAAAACAATGAAGGGAGCCAAATAATTGTCCTGGTTTTCTGTCAGGGTGTTTTTTTTTTTCTAAATAGCAGCTCAGGAATTTGGAGTTTGTACAAATTTGAATTCCATACAACTTCATACAAAAGGAATCATGCAAACTATGGTGGTATTACAAGGCTGAGGACAAATAAATCAAAGTTTGCGGTGGCTGATATAAATGGAATTATAAGGTAGAGAATTAGAGAGGAGCGAGCTTTCAGAGAAGAGGCTAAGGAAAATAGCATAAGAGTCCCCTTGAGGTAAATATTAAACTGCTCATGTGTAGGGCAAGATATATATTCAGAGAGAAAGATAGAAACATTGATGAGAGAATCATTGATAGGCTGCCTCTTGCATGCCCCCTACTGGGGATTGAGCCCACAACCTAGACATGTGCTCTTGACCGAAGCAAACCTGGGACTCTTCAGTCTACAGGCCAATGCTCTATCCATTGAGCCCACTGTATAGGGATAGGGCAAGATTTTATGATCCTGACAAAGAGTAAGTATTGGGGAGCAATAAGCCAAATAGGATTTCTGGGACTCCTATAGAGTTAGAAGATGTTGGAGTTCTAACTGGCCTGAGTGGAGAGATTTTACTGAATTACTCATTTAGTAGATACTTGAGAGAGGTCACACCATTGGAAATAAGGCTAGATTCTCCTTAACAAAACTTGAAAAAAAATGTAACAACCAAAATAGTTCTTAGAATTTTGTGTCTTCCTCAACAAAGGAAGACACAAAATTCTAACATTCAACAATTGTTTTTCATAATTCTAAACTTCAAATGAAAAATATTATACATGCAGAGAAGCAGAATAAAAATACATTAATAGAAACAGATCCAGAGATGATATACATGCTAATGAACATTATAGAATTAAAGAGGCAAAGAGTTTACAATAGCTACTATTGTCTTAAGGGTTTAAAGACAAATATCATCACAATAGAGAAGAGATAAGCTATCTCAATAGATAAATGGAAACTAAGCCAGAGCAATAGAAATAATCTCAAATGAAGCATACACAGAAAAAAAATATGGGAAAACTATTAATCAAGCATCAGTAACCTGTGATTCATCAAGTAGAGAAACTTATGTGTAATGAAGACCCAGAAGGAAAAGAAAGTGATTGGAACAGAAAGAAAAATGTGTGAAACACTAATAGCCATAAAACTCCAAAATTTGACCCAAAAAAATAATAATCCAACAGACCCAGGAAACCCAAGAAACATTAACATAAAGAAAAATTACTAAAAGA
This sequence comes from Vespertilio murinus, assembly GCA_963924515.1. Lineage (NCBI taxonomy): Eukaryota > Metazoa > Chordata > Mammalia > Chiroptera > Vespertilionidae > Vespertilio > Vespertilio murinus. Next base: position 22,630,761 of record OZ004707.1, read on the forward strand.
TCATATCATACTCAAAATGGCTGAAAACAAATGACAAAGAGTAAATTTTAAGAACTTCAGAGAAAAGAGATGCAAGGGAAATAAGAATAAGAATGTCTACATACTTTTCATTATAAATGATACAAACAGATGGATTATGAGATAGCATTAAAGTAGTAAAATAATAATTTTTAAAAAGCTCCATCAACTTGGAATTCTTTATTTAGAAAAATTAGCCATCAAAAGTCAACCTGAAATTAAAACAATTTCAGACAAAAGTTGAGGAAATTTATTACTACCGACCTGTATTATAAGAACTATTAAAAGAAAATTTCACTTGACAGTTAATTTCACAATTCTAGAACAACTCACAAAAACTGAAGAGTACATATTATTTTCAAGTATATATAGACAATATAAGAAAATCAAAAGCTGAGAAAAGTTGTTACCCCAAGTGTGCACTACAAAAAAATATTAAGAGAAATTCTTCTCCTGGTAGGCAGATCAAGTAAAGACTATGAAATACTATACCTGAGAACTGCAGAACACACATTCCAAGTTTACATGGAATATGTATTAGTTAGACCATATGCTGGTAAGTAAAACAAGACCCAGTAAATTTAGAGAAATTGAAATTTTATAGAAAATAGTATTTTATGCTCACAAAGGAATTAAATTAGAAAATTGATGACAGCAAGATATCTAGAAAGCCAGAATACTTGGCAATAACTCATTTTAGAACAACCCTTGCATTAAAGAAGAAATCTCAAAAAAATTTGTGAACTATTTTGAATGAGATGATAATGGAAACACAGCATTACAATTTGTGGATGCAGAAAGGCAATGCATAACATCAACAAAAACAAAAATCATTGCTTTGAGATGACAAAATTGATAAACCTTTAGCTAGACCGGCAAAGAAAAAAAGGATAAGGCTTAAATTAGAGGTTAGAAATTAAATAAAATCAGTATCAACATTACAAGAATAATAACTATTTTAATGAATACTTCAATAGTATGCAAATAAACTAGGTAACTTAAAGTAATGAATAAAATCTTAGAAAGACACAAACTACCAAAATTGATTAAAAAAGAAATAGGCCTATAAAAATTAAAATATCAAATTACCTATTAAACAGCACCCAACAAAGAAAAGCTCAGGCCCAGATGGCTTCACTAGTAAATTCTACCTAACATTGAATTAATTAAATAATTAATGGGGAAGAGCAGAGGACACATAGAAATAATGTTGATGCTAATGACACAGGTAGGCCATACTGAAAGGGTGTCTAGCAGCAGAGTTGCACAAAGATAAAAGGAAAGTACAATGTTACACAACACATTCAATTGAACATAGGATATAAGAAGCATGAACCAAAGTGAAATTGAAAGTTGTAAAGTAAGAAATGAAACATCTAAACATTTCAGTGCTTGGTGTTAGCAAACTAAAATGAACTGGAATGAGGCATTTACAGTTAGGGCTCTACAAAGTGTTCTACTCTGGAAATGACAAACTCAGAAGAAATGTAGTGGGCCTTGATACCGAGGCAAGATTTGACACAGGCAGTAGGGGCTGTGTTGCAAGGTCGGACTGAATAATAACAGTCAGACTTCAGGGAAAAGCCATGAACATAATCAATAACCATCATTAAAATCTATGCTCCATCTACAGCTGAAGTTGAAAGCTTTTTATGCAAGTATCCAAGAAAAAATTGATCACATACCAAACTAGACATGCTGATAATTATATATGACTGGTTCACAAAAGCAGGAAACAAAGAAGAATCAAAAGTCATCAGAACTTTGGACTAGGAGTCAGGAATGAAGTAGGAAATCAGCTCTTGTATTTCTGCAAGGCCAACAATTTGTCCATCACATGCTTCCTACAATGAACAGAGTACTGAACTTGGACTTCCATCCAGGTGGCAAAGCAAGAGATAGAAAAGTTGTATTATTCCTGCCAAAAGCAGACCAGGAGCAGATTGTGGTGCTGACTATGGACTATTAATATCCAACATTAGAGTAAAACTGATGAAGACCACTGAAAATGTGTAGTGCCAAAATATAATGTAAATAACATGCTTGATGGATTTAAAGCCTACATAAAACACAGATTTACACTGTTAAACTTAATTGACCGAGAACTAGGAGAACTATGGATGAAACTAAATATATAATGAGGGAATTAAATGTGAAAAGACAAGGCTGGAAGGAAACAGGAAAGAAAATTGAAATGGATGATAGAAGAAACACTAAACATTGTTAAGCAAGAGGCAAAAGTATTACAAAAGGTGACAAAGAGAGGTTTAGAACCCTGAAAGAAAACAGGTTTTTTTTTAGCAACAATCACATAACAATAGAGTTATTATAATAGTCAATGTTAGAAGATAGGAGTGAACAACAAAAAAGAAAACAAGATATCTCTATCTTCCAGAATATTTGAGAAATATCTAAAGATCAAAATAAATAAACAAGCAAAACAGAAACAGAAATATAGATATAGAGAACAAACTGACGAGCTCCAATTGGGAGGGATTTTCAGAGCATCCTATAGCTTTCCTATAGGCTGGATGAAGAAGGTGAAGGGATTAAGAAGTACAAACTAGTTAATTACAAAATAGCCAGGATGATATAAAGTACAGCATATGGAATATAGTCAACAATATTGTAATAATTATGTATGGTGCCAGGAGAATACTTGAAATTTTTTTGGGGGGGAGCATTTTATAAAGTATACTAGAGGCTTGGTGCATGAAATTTGTGCACGGGGGTGGGGGTATCCCTCAGCCCAGCCTGTACCCTCTCCAATCTGAGACCTTTTGGGGGATGTCTGACTGCCAGTTTAGATCCAATACTGCTCACCTGCCTGCCTGCCTGATCCCCCTAACCACTTGCATGTCTGCCTGATCACCCCTAACCTCCTCTGCCTGCCTGCCTGATTGCCCCTAACCACCCACTTCTGCCGGCCTGATCGACTTTAACCACCCACACCTGCTTGCCTGATCACCCTTAACTGCTCCCCTGCCAGCCTGATCCCCCCTCTAACTGCTGCTGCCTCAGCCCCACCACCATGGCTTTGTCTGGAAGGAGGACCCGGCAACCAGAAGATGTCCAGTTGACCCAGTCTAATTAGCATGTTACCCTTTTATTAGTATAGATGATTGTCTAATCACTATGCTGTGCACCTGACACTAATATAAAATAATGTTGAATATAAACTGTAACTGGACAAAATTAAATTAAAACAAACAAATAAACCCTGGGGAAGAAAAAAAAATAAAGGCAAATTCAAATCTAGACCAGGAATGTTGAACAACCAACAAAGGAGCACATTATCTAACTAGAAGGGAATAAAAGGAAGGTGGAAACCGAATACTGGAAAGCCATACAGAAGAGACAAAAGATGACAGATACCTTTTTAAGAAGATCCTAAGAAGAATTTTCAATTCTAGAAAGTAAACTGAAAGTATGGGGAAGAAATAAATCAATAGGGTAAGTGGAATATTGATAGAATTATTTTAATCCTAACAAGAATGTCACCAAATTTTGGGGATGGGGATAGGAAATGGCCTACTGATTGTAAACATTCAATAAACATTCCTATTTTCAAGAAAGAAGAAGCCAAGGAGCACAGTCATTATAGGATCATTTTTTTCTAATTTCCCATGCAAGTTCATTGATGATCAAGGTGATACAACAGTTCCAACTTATACAGAGCAAGAAATAAATGTAGGATGTTCAAACTGGAGATGAAGAGGCACTGGTGATCTGACTACAAACATTTGTTGGATACGAGGGTACTATAAAGAATTCAGAAGGTTTGTCTATGTTTTATAGACTACAATAAAGCTTTCTACTTCATTGACCTTGAAAAGCTATAGGCTGCTTCTGAAAGAAATGGATATGCCTCAGCACTTGATTGTCCTGATGAGTAACCTCCATTGTGGATAGAAAGTCAGTGTCAGGAGAGAGAAAATGGTTTCCTATAGGCAAAGTTTTCAGACAAGGCTGCATTTTATCTCCCTATTTGTTTAATCTGTACAAAAAACACATCACACACAAAACAGGGCTAGATTCAGAGGAAGGAAGAGTGAAAGTCAGTGGAAGAACTATCAGTAACTTAACTTACTTAAATAACTGGTTATCTTCTTTTTTTTATGGCTTCTAAGCAGGATGCTAATTCTCTATAATGTCCCAATCCTCAGGCTTTATAAATAACAATATGTGTGGTTTAGGTGAGAGGTATGCCTCACAGGTTGAGTTCCAAATGAGTTTTCTTTGCATCATAATTTCCATAATTAAAATACATTTTAAATGTAGTAGGGGTGATATACTGTATAAACAGTTCAGAGTATTTGGAAGCTTGGAAAATCATTCTGGAGCAGGAGTTCTGAGGCCTGTATTATACTATACACTCTGATGCTAACTAACTGTATAATCATAGCTATGGACAAATCCCAACCTAGAGATACTTTAATTAACTGCAAAATGAGGTTTTTAGAACTATTTTCCTTCCAGTTATTTGACAAAGAATTCAATGTATACCTAGTCAGTATTTGGAATTTGTGAATATTAGAGTGTGTTAAAACTCAGACACCACTCTGTTTTACTTGTCATATACTCTGGAAATGGGAACTTGTTTCTCACTTTTCAATTAGAGGCCCGATGCACTAAATTTGTGCAAGAGTAGGCCTTCCATCTGTGGCTGCCAGCACCTGCTTTCCTCTGGTTCCCAAGACCCGGGCTTCCCTTGCAGTCCCAGCTTTATCTGGAAGGACTTCTGGTCTAATTAGCATGTTATGCTTTTATTATTATAGATTATTATAGACTAGAGGCCTGGTGCATGAAATTCATGCATGGGGGGAAGTCCTTTAGCCCAGCCTACACCCTCTCCAATCTGGGACCCCTCGAGGGATGGTGGAATCAGGCCTAAACGGGCAGTCAGACATCCCTCTCACAATCCAGGACTGCTGGCTCCCAACTGTTTGCCTGTCTTCCTTCATGATTACCCCTAACTGCTTCTGCCTGCCAGCCTGATCATCCCCTAACCACTCTCCTGACAGCCTGATTGATGCCTAACTGCTCCTCTGACAGCCTGTTTGCCCCCAGCTTCCCTCCTCTGTGGGCCTGGTCACCCCTAACTGTCCACCCTTGCAGGCCTGGTCCCTCCCAACTGCCCTTCCCTGTTGGCCATCTTGTGGTGGCCATCTTGTGTCCACATGGGGGCAGGAACTTTGACCACATGGGGGCAGCCATCTTTTGTGTTGGAGTGATGGTCAATCTGTGTATTACTCTTTTATTAGATAGGATAGAGGCCTGGTGCATGGGTGGGGACAAGCTGGTTTTTCCTAAAGGGTGTCCCAGATTAGGGTGGGGGTTTTCTTGGGGTCTGCGGCAGCCTGGGTAAAGAGCCTGTGGTAGTTTGCAGGCCAGCCATGCCTCCTAGGGACCCAAGTGGAGGCCCTGGTATCTGGAATTTATCTTCTACAATTAAAACTTTGTAGCCTGGAGTGGAGCCAAGCCTTCTGCTTGCTCTGTGGTGGCAGCCATTTCTGTTGAGATTTATTTATCTTCTATAATTGAAACTTTGTAGCCTTAAACAGAGACTTGGTCTGGCCAGGGTGTGTGTAAAGCTTGGCTTCCTCCATTGCCTGAGAAACCCATGCCTCCCTCCTGCTCTCTCTGTGGCCACAACCATCTTGGTTGGGTTAATTTGCATAATCACTTTTGAATGGCTGATGGGCGAGGCTTGTGGGTGTAGTAATGGTTAATTTGCTCATTGCTCTTTTATTAGACAGGATGAATAGAAATATTACCAAAGTTATCTTTCCTAACACTAACTGGAGAGCTTCTTTATATAAACATACCTAGAAAATAATACCATTTCCTCCACTAAACATCTTGATGGAAACAAACTGTTCGGGTATGTTTAGAAGGATTTGGAAACCCTTAATCAATTGGATCAGACCCCAGGAAGAAAGTCCCCAGTAGCAGGCAACTGGGAAGAGGCACCCTGACATTCACTGCATTAAGGTCAATATGCATTTACAAAACAAAACTGCAAGATACTGATAGTTTGTTTGAAAGTGGATTCTTAATCCCAAGCCAGATTTCTCATGGTGGAGCACAGTCCTACAAGTCAGCATTTTTGAGTTAGGTCAGCTAGGCTGTGTGGCCATCCAACCTTATTCGCAGAGGGCATGTGGTTTCTTAGCATTGCACATTAAATTTATGACAACATCATTTTTCTTATGGTTGGTTAAAAATCAAGTCACTGCTCCTTTATTTTTCTAAAAAAATATATTTTATTGATATTTTACAGAGAGGAAGAGAGGGAGATAGAGAGCTAGAAACATTGATGAGAGAGAAACATCAATCAGCTGCCCCTTGCATACCCCCTACCGGGGATGTTCCAGCAACCAATGTGCATGCCCTGGACCTGGGACCCTTTAGTCCGCAGACCAATGCTCTACCACTGAGCCAAACCGGTTTCGGCGTCACTGTTCCTTTAAAGGTGCCATTCTCTACCGGTTTCAGCTCTTCCTGGTTCTTGCATCACTCTCTCTTCATCCCTTTAGGCCTAAGGATGGTCTGTAACTAGTCCTTGGTTACTGTACTATACACTTAGACAGAGCATGTGCAAAATCTGTTTATAGTCTTAATATTTTTATTTAAAAACTAAAGGCCCAGTGCATGGAATTCATGCAATTTTTAGAGAGGAATCTCTTAGTCCAGACTGCACCCTCTCGCAGTCAAGGAGTCTTTGGGTGATGTCTGACTGATGCAGGGAGTGGGCCTAAGCCATCAGTTGGATATCCTTAGCTCTGCCGCAGAGGTGGGAAAGGTTCTCGTCACTGCCTCGGCACTTACCAACCCTGAGCCCGGTTTCTGGCTGAGCAGCACTTCCCCTGTGGGAGTGCACTGACCACCAGAGGGTAGCTCCTGTGTTGAGCATTGGGCCCCTGGTGGTTAGTGCACATCATAGCAACCGGTCATTCGCTGTTTGGTCAATTTGTATATTAGCCTTTTATTATATAGGATGCCATATATTATTGGATGCTGACTGATACACCTACAGAGATGTATTCTGTTCAGGATAGCAATGTGATTATTTTAAAACCCAAACCAAAAAATCAGCTTACCTGACTCCATTGCAGCCAGGAGGGGTCATGTGACATACCTGAGACCAATGTGAGGCAACTAAAAGTTGGGAGGAGGTGGGAGACTCCTGGAAATGTTTTATTTGTTTGTTTGTTTGTTTGTTTGTTTGTTTGTTTTTAGTGAGGGATGGTTTGGTTTGTCTCTCTGTTTCATTAGCCCTTTACTTACCTTTTTCCTTCATGGACAGTGGATGTCATGCCCACATTTTGAGTATAAATATGAAAGCCACATACTAGGGATGGAAGAGCAGAAAACTGAAACTGGAAATCTTGAGGCACTGACATGGTCACAGGACCTGCTATGGACTTCCAATTTCCAAATTATTTGCTACATAAGAAAAATAAATTTGTATGTGGAAGAGTCACCATAATTGGGTGACTGTCACATGTAACATGCAATCTTTAGCATTTTTATCCTGTTCTGCTTGCTTTATTCTGGTTCTTTATGTAATCTTCCTGACTTTCTTCTGTTCTGATGTCTCATGTTTGAAACTGGGTTACTCCAGCCTTTGACAACACTCTTTCCTGATTTCTATTTCCAGAGCCCTGACCTTGTACCCACGTGGAAACTAGACCCTTTTACTGACTTTGAAATACTTCCTGATAAACTTCCTTTGCATTTAGTCCTCTGAAACAATCCCAGAAGTTTAAACGGTTAAAAGAAAATAGTCCGTGGTAAGTTTATATAATAGAATTTTCTTTGGAGCCTAAACCGGATTGGCTCAGTGGATAGAGCGTTGGCCTGGGATTGAAGGGTCCCAGGTTCGATTCTGGTCAAGGGCATGCACCTTGGTTGTGGGCACATCCCCAGTAGGGGCTGTGCAAGAGGCAGCTGATCGATGATTCTCTCTCATCGATGTTTCTAACTCTCTATCCCTCTCTCTTCCATATAAAGTATTTTCTTTGGAGTTGGAGTCAGAGCATGTTGGGTTATTTCTCTATTACTTTCTGCTTTGTGACCAGAGGCAAATTAGTGATATCTCTGAGGGTCAGATTTTGTCATTAGAAAGACTGGATAAATTGGATTTACTTATGCAATAGAGTTGTTATGAGATTTAAAATCAAATAAAATGCTTACCAGTTAAAACACACACACACAACAACCACCATTCCATAGACAGCATATTCATTTAGGGATTATTATCATTGGAATCCTGGAGAGACAGTGCTAGTGCATTGGGTAGGGGCCAGCTGTGAACCTAGAGGAGTCATTTAACCTTCTGGTATCTAGAGGCTTCCAGTAGCAACATAGATATTGCTGTATCATCTGCCAGATTTTAGAATACTCACTACATCAGGTAAGGGTGTTATATGGGCACTTGATTGATTATTTATTTATTTATTTTATTGTTGAGATATTATCTAGAGGCACCATTGAAAATGAGGGAGCCATAAATAAATCAGCTCAGAAACTGTCTCTTTTTTTATCAAGATAGGAGGATCTGAATATTTGTTGCAAAGCAGTTTGTTTTCTCCTCTGGGGCTGAAAGACTGGAGCAATTGGCAGATATTTTGTTTTGTCTAAATCTGGCTTTCTCTCCATTTCATTTGGCATTGTCTCTACCTGACCAGTCATGGATAATTAACCTCCATCTACTAACTCACTAAAGTCCTCTGCAGTATTTCCTCAGAAATTAATTTGAAAATGAATCTCCATCTAGATTTTCCTGCAAGTTGCCCACCATGAGGACTTAGCAAAAGGAAGTATTGCACATAAACCTAGTATTTCCAGGTTCATGCGAGAGTCGGTATGTAAGCAGTTTTAGAGTATGGTCCTACAGCTGGACTGCCTGGGTTTGAATCCCATCTCTGCCATTTCTAATTGCCATGATCTTGGGTAAGTTATTTAGTCTTCTCAGTCCTCAACTTTATTTTCTAAATAACAAGACTAATAAGAGTACCTATGTCATAAATTTGTTGTAAGGATTACATTCCATTATAGGCAAAATGCTTAGAATTTTGGTAGGAATTCCAAGGTAGGAATATGGGCCCAATGTTCTAGATCAGTGTTCCCCAAACTTTTGACATATGTGTACCCCTTCTATAATTTTCGTAACGCTGAGTACACTCGTCAAAAAAAATGGATGTATTTTAATAACAATCAAAATATATTTATTTTTTTGGTACATACACAAAATAATAAACGAAAAATAAAATTATTCATAATAAAATATAAATAAAAGTTATATTATAAATAACATTTATTTGCACACTGGACCATCTCATGCCTCACAAGACTGTCTCGACTTGACTCATGAGAACGTAGAATTAGGCACAGCTAAGCATGGTGCAGTGCATATCCCCACCAAACTCTTCCCGTACCCCTGGGGGTACGCGTACCACACTTTGGGAAACACTGTTCTAGATGATTCAGGTATTTAAGAACAATAAGAAACTCGATTTCATTCTGATTTTAAATGTTGGGGCTTAATTTAAAAGCCTGTACCTCTGTAGACTCACCAAACAGTATATGGTTGAGGACTGAATTCAGCCCCTAGCCCTCTAATTTATGATATCTGAATTAGATAAGCCTACATTAGGTGTAAAATTTCATATAATAATTCCCAAGTTGTGGGTGCCTCATGCTTGGCACAGTTGGCTTGAGCCAGGGCTACACCTAGATCTTGAATGCAATAAGTTAGCAAGGGAAATATGAAAGAAAGCACCTATTATAGCAAGGTATTATTACTGTGCTGACACTTGAAAAATATAATTTTACTACTTTCTCACAATAATGTGAAGAGTAGTGTGAATTGTGATATATATATATATATATATATATATATATATATATATATATATTTGGTGTTCATCATTTTTTCTGTTACAGAACTCCTAAAACCTTTGAAATTCCCTAAGTGTTGAGAGCCACAAAGGTGTCTTGTTATGTTAATGAGATGACTTTTGGAAAGCACCCAAAGACGGGAGCTAGCTGCCAAGAGAACCATACATGTGATTAGAGGGTTGGAACTTTCAGTATCCTACCCTACCCCAACTCTGGGGAGAAAAGAAAAGTTAGAGATTTAATTCAATTACCAATAGCAAAGATTTAATAAATCATGTTTATGTAATGAAGCCTCCATTGGAATCTAAAAGAACAGAGTTCAGATAGCTTTTGGGCTGGTGAGTACGTGGCGATGTTAGATGTTAGAAAAGTGGTGCAACCAAAGAGGCTTTGAGCCTTTTCCACATATCTTGCCCCATCCATCTCTTCATCTAGCTGTTGATTCATATTCTTTAATACCCTTTGTAATAAATCAGTATTTAGTGAGTAAAGGGGTATCCTGATTTCTGTGAATTATTCTAGCAAATAATTGAACCCAAAGAAGGAACAAGCTCTGATTTATGGTCAGTTAGGTAAAAGCACAGGTGCAGCTGGACTTGCAACTGAAGTCAGAAGGTTGGGGTTGGTAAGAGGGGGAAGAGGCAGTCCTGTGGGACTGAGCCTTTAACCTGTGGGATCTGATACCATTTCCAGGTATATAGTGCCAGAATTGATTTGAATTATAGGACACTAGCTGGTGTCTGAGAATTAGTGGAATGGGCAATGAAACTCTGCAGACATTGGAATTAGTACTAGAACCCGTAGGTGGGCATTGTCATCTTCCTTTATAGATGAGAGAACTGAGACTCAGAGAACCTGATTAAGAAACTTGGCCAAGATTGGCAGAACAAGGATTCAAGCTCACATCTATAGGACACCAAAGCCCATGTTCTTGATCACTTTTAAAAACTCCTGTCAAGCCAAAGAAATGAAAGTAATGCTTACCACAAATATACTAGATAAATTCCAAAATCTCATTGGTATATCCCAATAGAAAACTATTTCTCAGTCATGAAACAATCAAAAGGATGTATCTATCTGATCAGTAGACATATATCCAATCATTCAGAGACCTTGATCCTTCTGTCTTGTATCTCATCTCTATTCACTTATAATTTCCAAGGAGTAGAGTGTGGAGAGAGGGAATTGAATTAAAGATATCTATGGACAGGACTTGGAAATAGTGGACATTACTTTCAATAACACACTATGTCTGAGCATCTAATCACATGACCGTACAAGGCAAAGGAGGAGTCTCCAAAATGTAATCTGTTTATGGCCCAGAAGGGAGAGGAACCTGTTTTGGTAACAGCGGGAATCTATGCTACATAGGTTTGGCTGTCAACATTCCAACCTGAGACGTGATCATGGTTTTAGACACCTAGATCCAGTGTGTTCTTCCTTGGTAGTGGTAGTGGGGAGGCTGGGGGACTTTTAAAATTAGATGACAGAACTTTAGCTTGTTTTGCCCATGAGATGATGATAAAGTCTCATAAACAGCTATTTTCTCAAGACCTTGATAAGCTTCCTCTGCACGTGGGCATTAAAGAGGCCATTTTGTTCTGGTAGCTTATAGCCTTTAATAAGTTACGATGTGGACATTCCTTTAAGTCCCATAATCCATCATCAACAATGGTAGGATGTAGTAACACCCACTTACAAAATGAATTTTAGTGGTCTCCATTACCAGTTCATTAGAGAGAAATGACAAATAATTTTATGGCATAAGAGTGGCAGACAGACGAGTTCAACAAAAATGAGGCCTGGTATCAGTAGGGGGTAAACAAAATGTGTAGCCTTTCAATTAAGGGTATTTGCTCTCTCTCTTTCTGATTGCATAATCTAGCATCACTCCGGGTCATTCTCTCGTTCTTTTTAGATGAGCAACAGGATATGTCTGCCCCTTTGCCTTTGTTTCTGGCTGTTCCTTGTTTGTTTTAGAACAGTGGGTACAGGGACCTTGGAAATGTAAAGTCTTGCTTCAAGGTATGAACCAATTTTTCACTCTCATTTAAAAGGAAGATATTTTAAGGCACCTAATTTTTCTCTCCCGTGAGATTTTTCTTTCTCTTTAAACTCTCCAGGGAAGAATAGCACTTTAGCCTCAGTTTATTGGAAAGATTTGTAAATGCATCTGGGATTCGGCTTCTGCACACAATGTCTTTTTTTTTTTAATGCATATGACATTTCCATAGAATATTGTTTGCACGCAGCACTGCTGCCTTGCATTAACTATAGTAGGAAAGAGGGGCTGGATGGCTGTTTTATGTAACCTCCATTCTGGGCTTCTGTAAAAAGAAGAAGCGGGTAACAACATAATAGCAATTTATCCTTGGTTTCTATGGTAGGAGTAAGCCCCTACCTAAAAGCAGCACATCTGCTCCATCTACTCCAAGCTTGTTATTCCTTAACCTCTAAATACTCCAGCCACTATGCAGGGGAAAAGAATTTAATTAAGAGTCAAGAAAAACAAATGGCATAATCAGTTTAGCAATAGGAAGTAAAGAAATTGCAAGTTCTCTGTGCCTGCAAATCTCATAAGAAACTGTTCTCTGCATCACTTTCAGTCACTAGAGAGGGGTTACAATTCCATCTGAGGTTCCGAGATCTGTGGAACCATAATTTCACTATATCCTCTATCAGAAAATCAAGCCACTCACCTGCTCCAAAACACCCCAGATAATAAACATCTTTCTCTGCTGCTATCCTTACCCTGAGAAGGTCCAGCACTCTGGCTTCTGGCAGTGTAGTAACAGAATTCACAGAACCCAAGGGGAAATGTCTACATCCTCATCCAACAGTCATATACATTGACTGGCCAGATTATTATGATCTTTGAACACATAATCTGGCCACTCAGTGTATATACTATATAATAAAAGGCTGATATGCAAATTGTCTCCTCAACTAGGAGTTTGACCAGCAGGCAGGCCAGCCAACCACCCATATCTCCTCCTACTAGCCAGGCTGGCTGGACCCCACCCATGCATGAATTTATGCACCAGGCCTCTAATATATATATTATTATTGCCCCATGCATGAAGATTTGTGCTAGAATGGGCTTTCCTTTCCCTGGCTGCCAGCACTGCCTTTCCACTCCAGCCCAGCCCCTTTCTGCTCAGGTCTCAGAGCCACCTCTTTCTGCTCTGGGAGCCATCTCTTTCCACTCCAGCCCCACCTTCCCATGCTGCCCATGCTGGCCTTGAGAGACCTGGGGTGAGGCAGAACGCCTGTGTCATCACCATGAAAATGACAACGCAAGCATATCCCACCCCCATCACTTGGTGCCTGTGTATGCAAAATAACCACCATCTTTGTTGGGTTAATTTGCATATCACTTCTGATTGGCTGGTGGCATAGGGGAGGTATGTTCAATTTACATGTTTGTCTATTATTAGGTAATATACTGAGTGGCCAGATTATTATGCATTCAGAGATCATAATAGTCTGCCCACTCAGTGTATACTTTAAAATCACCTGCTCCTCCAAGAGACTCTACTTTCTCTCATTCTTAAGAACAATTAGGCTGGGAAGGCCGAGATCAGAGAGCCTGCATGCCCAGGTTCTGGTGAAAGACTCTGTTCCCATTTATAGACAGCAATCTTTTTGCCGTGTCCTCTCGTGGTATAAAGGCTCCACCTCATGACCCAATTACCTCCTAAGTCCCACCTCTAAATATCATCACATTGGGAATTAGAGGAATTTGGGGGGAACAAAACTTGCAGTCCATACAGTAAATTAAAACCACAACTAGATATAAATTTACAACCTGTACAATAGCTATAATTGAAAAGTTAAAAAGAAAAGAAGTTTTGGCAATGAACTAGAGAAACAGGAACCCTTCTACCCATTTATACATTGCTGGTGGGAATGTAAAATGATGCAGCTGCTGTGGAAAAAAATTGGCAGTATTTTAAAAAGTTAAGCATAAAACTATTATTTGACCCAACAATGACCCACCTTGGTATATATTCCCCCCCCTAAGTTGAAAACAAGCACTCAAGCAAATATTCCTATATGGATATTCAAAGCATCATAATTCATAATAGACAAAAGGTGGTAACAACTCAAATCTCCATACGTGGATGAATGGATAAACAAAATATGCCACATACACAAAATGGAATATTATCCGGCCATAAAAAGAAATGAAGTTCCTATACCTGTTGCCACACAGATAAAATTTGAAAACACTATGTTTAGTGCAAGAGGTTAGACACAGAAGGCAACATATTGTATAATTCCATTTATAGTAAAATATATGATGGATAAATCCATAGAAACAGAATTCAGAGTGCTGGTTGCTGGGTGCTCTGGGGAGGGAGTAATGAGAATTGATGGTTTAATGAGTATGGAGTTCGATTTGGAGTTAATGAAAACGTTTTGTAACTAAATAGAGTTGATGGTAGCACAATATTAATGCTAGAAATACTACTAAATCGTAAGTTTTTAAACAGTTAATTTTATGTTATGCAATTTTTACCTTGATAGAAATAAGATATGCTCTGTACATACTCTTGAACCCACGGGAATATCCATTCTGCTGACATGTGACCAGAGCTCCCAGCACTTAAACTGTGTATTCCCTCACTTTGCCCTGTGTTATGGACTGAATGCTTGTGTCTCCACAGAATTTATGTGTTAAAATCCTAACCCCCAATATCATGGTCTTAGGAGTTAATTCGGTCCTGGAAGAGGACCTTTAATTAACAAGTTCAATTCTGGGCTCTCTTGCACTCCCTGGCCTCTCCACCATGTGAGGATCGAGGAGAAACGGAAACCCAGAAAAAACTCTCAGCAGAACTCAACCATGTTGGCACCTTACCTCAGATACAGCTTCTAAACTGTGAGAAATATATGGTGGCTGTTGATAAGCCACTCAACTCAGTCTACGGTGTTCTGTTATAGCAGTCAGAGTAGACTAAAACACCTGCTGATTCACTGCCATCCTACCAGTCTCCGTCTCCCTGGGGAAATGCACCAGGTGCAAGAGGCTCACTTATCCCCTCATTTTTACAAACATGATCCATCACTGACCTAGTCTACAGACTGTGGGCATGCTAGAGGCAGGACAGTTCAGGAATGCCAAATCGGTTCACAATGATAAGTAGCTAAAGTTAGCCAGGGTAGGCATAATGTTTCTAAATAGAAATGGGATACACTTGCAAGTGGGCATGAAGCAGAATGTGGCAGCTCCCCAGAAAGACACCAGATGGGTGGTTTATACACAGCTGCTGTTGCTGAGGGGAGAGACTTGCTGATTACCATAGAGATGGGGGCACTGAGGATTTATTTGGGGAGAACATTTCAAGGGCATAAAGAATGTAAATAGTCATTTTCCACCCATAACTCAATAAAGCGATAACAACATCAGATTTGGGGTGATGGAGTGGAAATTAAAATCTGATAAAATGCATAGCTTTTAGCTTTGGGAAGATTGGAATGTCAAACACTGAGGATCCCACGGTGCTGAGCACGCCCCTAAGGTAATGACTGACACCACTGTAGAATCTGAAAGGGCTTGAGACAGAAGTTTACATGCTAGAGCAAGTATTGCATTGTTTTAAACCTGTGGAACAGACTATTTGATTTAGTCACTTTCAAGCAATCTTTATTATGTCAGGCCCATCTTTCTCTCCAGACTTTTAGGGGGGACCTCTGTGTCACCCAGCAGGGGGAGGAGCCAAGTCCTCTGTCTTCCACTGTAGCATCTACCGAGATGCAACTCACTACATCTAATCTTTGTTCACCTGTAAATTTTGTTTAGACTATTACTAACTCCACAGATTCGGTAATATACTCAAAATTACATCAGCCTAAACAGTGTGATATAATTTGCGTGTTAATTAAAACTATATTATAAGGTAGGCAGTTGCCTTATTCTGGAACTCACACTCCTATCATTGTAGGCTGGCACACTCTAGGGGCAGCTGCTATTTTTTTTCTTTTGTTTAAACTGAAAAAATATATATATAATATTGACTTTATGCCAGGCACTGGGCTACAAGCTTTGAACACACTAAGTTATTTTAACCCATGAATAATAAATATAAATACTTCTGCTAACTTTATCTGTCATCAATATCAGAGACTTAGGAATTAGCATGATGGGGTTTCATAGACAAGGCTAGTGCTATTCAAAATATGTGGTGTGGCTAGAATCTTGTAGAGACACCCTCGTTTCCGCTTGAATATTTAACCAGGATGGCAAGTTCTTTTCTGCAGAATAACACTGGAGGCTTGATCTCTACATGGTCCCATCATCAGCTTTAGGATCTGAGGACTCTGGTTGTGGTACTCTACAGATGAGAATTCCTTCTTTTGAATATTATTCCACCTGCAGTAAGTGAGCTTTTAATCCAGGATTGGTTTTATGTGATTTAAGGACAGAAAGCTGAAATTCAGCATGCTGTTTTATGCCTACTTGCTAACAAATGTGTAGTTAGTAAATGTCTGAATGATTTGTTTTTACTATGATCTCATAGCAGAATACAGCTCGCTGTTACTCAGCTCAAACTTTTTGGTGACTATCATTACCTACTGGAAAAAAAAACCAATCTGGCTTTAGGAGCATCACAATACCAGGTCTATACCTGGCTTCCAGCATGGACACAGACAAGAGTTCGATGAAGGCCTGGGAAGGGGTGGGAGTGTAGAGGAGGGACTCAATGTGGAGGGGGGGGGACATCAGTAATACTTTCAACAATAAAGACATATTTTAAAAAATGAGTAATCTTCACACCATCTGTAGCTATATTCTCTCACCACAACCGTGAGATTGCCTGGGGCCCTCTGCTTCTCAGAATCCTAGCATCGCCTGTCTCAGACACATGGGCAATGATTCCACAGATCCCCATGGGCATGTGGGACCTTATTTGTAGAGGTTTTCTCATTCTTCCTCACTATAGTGGCAGGAGGGGTGCTGCGATGCTTGCTGCTTTCTCATGGTCTGGAGGGAATGGGCATTTCTCCTTTAACAGCTTTTAGCCTCTGATGGCCTGAGCAACCTCTGTGAAGCTATTACTACCCCATCCCCACCTTAAGTGTGATAGCCAAATTCTGAGATGGTCCCATAATCTCTGACTCCTGGTACTCAGCCCACAGATCAAGGTTGGTCTCTGTAACCCATAGAATCACAACAGAATTAATGGTATGTCCCTTCCATGATTTGGTAATAAAAGACACAGTAGCTTCCATTTGGTTGTTCTTTCTCATGCCCATGGTTGGGCCATAAGAAGCACCAAGAGAAAAAATAAATGACCTCTATTGCAAGTGTGGAAGAGTCTTGACCCCAGAGGAAGTGTTGTAAAGGCACATTTTTTTTTTTGAAAAGCCACCCAGGGAGCCTGCTGGTTAGGGACCCCTTAAGATCCAGTATTTATCCAGATGGAACGAACTAGAAATCCAGGTGCCTGATGGCCATTCTCACAATATTTTCCCTTTTCCCAAAAAGAGAGATGGCTTTTATCATTATCTGAGTGGCAGAAATATAACAAATTAATTAATTCACAAACTCACTAATTATTGTGCTGGCCACAAGTAGCCCAAAGCTTTCAGATGTGTGGGAAGCTCAGGTGGTAGTATTAGGATCTTAGAATTAGGGTTGGGATTGGGGACAAGTGCTATTATGTCATGGGAAGAGTTCTTGCCCTTAGGGTTTCCTGGCCTAGATCTGGTCACTTACTGTATGACATTGCAAAAGTCATAGAGACTCTGCAAATCTTAGCTTTATCATATGCAAACTATAAATAATAACCCATGCTTTCCATACTCCATAAAGTTTTTAGGAGAATAAAATGAGTTAAAATTATGTGAAAGTGTTTTGGGTAAACTATAAAATGTCATATAACTATGAAGGATTGTTATTATTCACCCATACCAATTCAAAAAGCCCAAATGTAAATTTATAAATTAAAAAGTCATTATGTGCTAAAAATATTGTCCCAAATCTAATTAAATTAGAACAATGGTTCATTTATCAATTTATATGCTAAGTATCCAAATAGCAATGCTATGGAATGTAACTAATGAACAGGAATAGTCCAAAATAATAGGGTCGTTGTATAGCTACAGCAACTCCCTATATGTTAGCCAAGTTTTAATAACAATCATATTTGGAAATAGTTTTTGGAAAGACTGGAAATCAGTGCCTTAGTAACACCTGTATTGCTTGAATCCCTTATACACTGTGAAAATGCTTACAACTGCTTAATAGTTTCCCACAATGTTTTTAATGCATTTTCTCATTTGATTATCATAAAATAATTTGAAGCTAGCTACAATGCTTGTCCCCAGTGTACACATAAGGAAAGAAACTGAGCTTTCGGTAGTTTGAATGTAATTCCAAAGTCATACAATTATCATGTACTATTACTACAGCTGGAGTGCACTCCCAGGTTTTCTCACTTACATTTCCATGTACTTTCTAATATACCACAGGTACAGTGAACTATATGTTTGGGCAATCTTGACTGATCAGCTTCTCTCCCCACCCCTGGCCTCTCAAGCAAATATACAATCATCAGCCCCTTTCTCAGCAAATCAGCATGAATCACCACGTCATTTTGGCCCCAGGGGAAATATCCACTATGTCCTCTTTGTCCATCTCTGAGCTTTGTCCATCACCTTTGCAAATCACACTCATTTCTTTTCTTTGTTTGTTTCTTTTTAACAGAAGTGAAATTTCCTAGTGTCCCCAATATTTGTATACTAGTATTTTTGTATTCCACAGGGCCTTGTTTGAAAATGAATTTAGCTTCAGGAGCTCCGAGGAGCTCTGGGCCCTGATTTGCACAAAAAAATATAGTTGGGAGATGGAAAAAGTGATTCTGCGCACACACAATGAGACCAAAGAGGGTAGGTAGCAAGGAATACATTCTTGCCACCTATCTCCTTGAGGGACTCACTCATAAGCAGAGGAAAGGAGCCGAACTTCCTTTTCCTTTCTTTCTTAGTTTTAATGAGGTGGTATATTTTAACATGTGCATTTTTAACAGCATGCCCTTCTTCAAGCCTCCCCTTGAATCTCTTTGAAGATTTAAATTTGGAGACCGCTGATTCTACGGGGGTATTTCCCTCACTGCATCAGCCAAGTGGTGAGTTAGGAGGTTCGTGGACATGCACAGGGGTCCTTCACTAGCTTCCCTGGCATGGGTTTTTATCCCCCTAATTGTGAGTATAATCAGGAAATAACATCATGGGCCCTCTTCTTCCTTATTTCTCTTTTGTTGCTGTTTAAGAAAGAAAAGAAATATAGCTTCGGTGATTCTATTTACTCCACACAATAGAGATAAAGCCCATGGGCGACACAGCAGATTTCTTCAGAGAATATAATGGGCTGCGAGTAGAAGGTGCTGCTGGAAGCATTTATTTCTGGCAAACAATTTTTCATTTGATAAAGGATAGGCAGCAATGGAAATAAGCGAATATATTCACATGAGGCTTTTAAAAAAATAATGATTGGAGGATTATGCTTCTGAAAGAGTGGGTATTCATTTTGTGGGACAGCAAGGGGATTTGGGAGGTGTTGAATACACACACACACACACACACACACACACACACACACACACACACCAGCAGTCCTAAACTTAAAAATGAACCTCTGAGATGGCAGCCATTTATTTGGAACAAGTTTTCAGAGAAATAATTTTTGCTCCACTGCATGGTCAGATGGCTCGCCCAAATCATAAAGACCTGTTTAGCCCACAGGTTCTTGAATACTGTGTTCTTTAAGAATTGTAATAGTCCTAGCTGGGTAGCTCACTTGGTTAATGCACTGTCCTTATATGTGAAGGCTATAGGTTTGGTCCTGGTCAGTGTACATACAAGAATCAAACAGTGTATGCATAAATAAGTAAAAATAACAAGTTGATGAGTTTTCTTTTTTTTATTTTCTCTCTCTTTTCCTTCCTCTCTCAAGCATAAATAAACTAGAGGCCTGGTGCATGAAAATTTGTGCACTCGGGGGTGCATGAATACCATCTTGCACTTGCATTATAGGCTATTATGGACTGCATCCCTTATTCTTCTTCTGTAGATGACTACCTCCTCTGTATCAAGACTGGAGACCCCCAGCAAGGATTTCAGGAAGATCAGAGACACGTCATACATTTAGCCTGAAGGTCATTTCTAATTCCAGCTCACCCACACGTAATTAGCTCATCTATAGCCCAAGAAATGATCAGTCCTCAGTTCCTTTGAAGGATTCAATTAGGTAGACCTCCACCCACCTCAGAGCATTTAAAATACTCTTTATTATGAATTAATTGAGATTATTTTAATCAAAGGGGAAGACGGTAATTTCCTCAAAGATAAGACTTCATGAGGCTCTAGTAGGACATTGATATGTAGTGTGACCAAATCTTATTAACCAATGTCACTCCAATAAATTTAATAAAGTTAAATAAAACAGAAGCATGACCGTAGCTAAAGCATCACTCTGTGGATAAACACAGGTCTCAGTCTGAGGGAAAAACATTCAGTTGTGTTCACAAGACGGAGCCTCTAAATGTGATTGACCCCAAGCTAGCACCCAGTCAGATTGTGAGTCTAAGTATATGTTTCCTCTCAAATCTGTCAAAAGTCCCTCAGAATCTCATAGTGAGAGTGAAAGTAAATGTAAATGTGCTTTTAAAAAGTGAGAACTGGGATATAAATATCAAGCGTTGTTGTTTATGCTTAAATCTAGTTCTACAGCTTCAATGAAATCCCTTGATATATTTTGCTATCCACAGTTACAGCTTTTTTTATATATCACTTTATATATGTGGCTGTGTGTCCAAAAGCAGACATAAACATATTCATAAAGAAAGATGGCTGTGATTGTGGTTATAAATGCGCTTTTAGCTATTTTTTCTCCCTGCTGCAGATGACTGTGTTTTTAAACCCTCTAGTGAGCTATGTTTTGCCTTAAAAAGCTGGTGATCCAAAAATAAGGCTTGGGCTGAGTCATCAAGCCCCGGGCTAGGGAAGGGATGTGGTGGAGGAGGAGGCAAGGAGGTTATTTTAGCAAAGATGCAAAATAACTGAGCAAAATGGGAAGACTTTCTCCCCAGGATTGGCAACCGCTGGCCCACAGGCTAAATTCACACCTCTGCCTGTTTGTAAATAAAGTTTTATTGGAACACAGCCACATTTATTCACTTGGCTGTTGTCCATGGCTGCTTTTGCGCCACAATGGGCAGAGTGGTTGCAACAAAAACTAAATTTGATCTGAAAATCTAAAATATCAATCATCTGGTGCTTCAGAAAAAAAAATCATGGACCCTTGTGTTGTTCTAATATCTACAAACTTGTCATATTTCTCACATTTTTCTATACTTCAATTTATCTTAACAGCATTACACTCTATGAAGCAGTTGTGGTTTGTGTCTTTATGCCCTATTTGCTGGTGAGAATAATGGAGCTCAGAGAGGCCATATGCCCCAATTCCGTCGTCTAGAAGTAGTCAGGAGGGACTTGAACTAAAATCTCTCAGTCTTAGTCTGATCTCCTATACTTCCTCCACCATGCCAATTTCTGAACGGGAGCCTTCCTATGGGATCTGCTTGAAGGTGAATATTCTATCTATCTATTATCTATCTATCTATCTATCTATCTATCATCTATCTATCTATATGCTATCGATCTATTCAGGTTTATTGATGTAGGTGGAGATGAAGAATTAAAATTCAATTTATTAGACCTGCCTTCCTTCAACAAAACACTATTAAATTAGATTATTAAAAAAAAAAAACATTGGGGGGAAACAGGGAACATCTGTAATACTGTTAATAAAAAAAATGAAACTAACCCGAAAATAACCCCTGACCTGCACATTTTAATGAATCAACATATTAAAGGACACACCTGACAAACTAATGAATATTCTTTCTTTTTAAAAAAATTATATTTTATTGATTTTTTACAGACAGGAAGGAGAGAGATAGAGAGTTAGAAACATCGATGAGAAAGAGTAATCGATCAGCTGCCTCTTGCACCCCCCCTACTGGGGAGGTGCATGCAACCAAAGTACATGCCCTTGACCAGAATCGAACCTGGGACCCTTCACTCCGCAGGCTGATGCTCTATCCACTGGCACTACTGAATATTCTGTTAAGACCCTCCCCTGAGACCTCATCTAGGATTCCTGCTGGCCAAAGAGAGACCAAAAACATCAAGAAAAAAGACCTACAGTGTGCCCACACTAGAGCATGCCCATGTCTTATATTACTCTTCTTACTCCTAAACTTTATGGGTTACCACAGACTTGCAGCCAGGGAGCAGTGGGCAGTGGCAGCTCATCCCAGGCTTGCCCCCTGGACCTGTCTCCAAGCCCCCCTTTGCTCTAACTTCCCAGTGAGCTCACTTCTGTTACTGCGACTTTAGTTTCTCAGCAAGCCAAAGCAGCCTCACCTAGGCTCTTTCCTGTTGCTTCTTCTACAATAAGCCCTTCCTTTGTTTAACTGTCCCCAGCTTTAATAAACATACTCTCAATTTTTAATAATAAAAGAACAACAACAACAAAACACACACAAAAAAAGAACAACACCCTCCCCCACTCCCCCACTGGTTTGGAATCCCACTTTCTTGTTCTGCCCCTAGCAAGCTAAGGGATTTGGGACGAATCACTTAGCTCTTATGGGTCTGGGTTCTCCATTTGCAGTATAAGTTGATAAGTAAAAAGCAAATCTAGCCGAAACCGGTTTAGCTCAGCGCTAGAGTGTTGGACTGCGGACTGAAAGGTCCCAGGTTCCATTCTGGTCAAGGGCATGTACCTTGGTTACGGGCACATCCCCGATAGGGGGTGTGCAAGAGGCAGCTGGTCAATGTTTCTGTCTCATCGATGTTTCTAGCTCTCTATCTCTCCCCCTTCCTCTCTGCAAAATATTAATAAAATATATATTTCTTTAAAAAAGAAAGAAAAGCAAATCTCTAAATCAATGACAACACAAACTTTCTACAAATTATGTCTTTCCTTCCCAAACCACAAATTGCAACCTTTCTAGACAGTCCCAGGTAGCGCCAGCAGGCCGAGGTACCCTACCATGGCAGGTGAGTAGTAGAGATGGCTGGGAGACAACTGGAAGCAAGAGGGAGACAGTGGTCCTAAGCTGTTCTGTCCCTGGCTTTGTGTCTTCCTCCCTGGAGTCCTCTCACCATCACTCCTGCTTGTCCCTGACATTTCCTGGAAAACTGCAACTCTGCAAAGAGTCTGGCGAGGGGGCTGGTGTCTGTGTAAAAAAGAAACAAAGAGAACAGCCACTTATTTTGTTACCAAAGAGTCTTTCTTTCTTTCCCCGGTTAGTGGAAAGTGCTATTTTTAAGTCCCCGTCAGCCTGCAAGTGCATGGGCAGCAATTGCCCTGAACACATTTGAATAAATGTCCCAGCATCCTTCTGTGATGTGGTGCAGAACGGCAACTTTGTACTTTGCATTTTTATTGTGATGAAGATATTTTCTGACAGTGTTTGAATCTCAACAAAAATTTTCCTGAAAACAAGTCATTTCTGAACCACATATACAGAAGGAAGGTGGCCCAGACCAATACCCTCTTGGGCAAATTGGGGAAGGGGAGGTCTGATCTCCATAGCAATAAGCAATCCTAGGCAACTTCTAGAAGTCAGTGACCACTACACTTGCAGCCTCAAATGGTCCCATTCAGTCTCCTGCATTAGTCAACCTCAGGACAAAATGTGCAATTTCAAAGTCAGCTTCATTGCCCTGCAATCTTTTTTTCCCTTCTTCTCTGCATTCTCACTTTTTCTTTTCCCAATGCTAGTTGAATGTGTCTTTGGCTCCAGTCAATAGAAACATTTTAGTATGGGGAAATAATTACAAGATACTGGAGGAGCCGCAAGTTCAAAGAGGAGTGGTAAGGCAACCAAGAGATTTAGCAAGTGTTGGAAACTGCTGTCATCTCTAGAGCTGGAGAAACAGGGAGGAGATGGTGTTAGCAGATCTTCGGAGCCATTGGAAACTGGGCCTGTGTCAGAGGCTGCACATAGAAGGTGGGTCCACAGAGGGGAGTGTGTGAAGGGCACTGGTACCATGCAGGCAGGAGACAGTCGTTTCCAGAGATACAGCTCAAAGCTAAGGGCTGGGGAAGAGAAATTCTCTGGCCTCTTCCTTCTGTCTACTCTCCAGTCTCCTGCCAATGATTCTTATGATCTGGATTCAACCTACTAGCAAGAGAACCTCAAAAATAAAGTTTTTATGGGTCAGCTTCTTGTAATACAAGCCAGAGTAGAAAAGACAGTGAATTAATTTGAGGGAAACAGGCATTTTTTAAAAAGTACTGTAGACAGCACTTCACTGTCAAATTCTATTACTCTTAATGAAGTCTCTATTGTCCTAGGAAAATTTCCTTCTGCATTTTGGGCATGCCTAATGGCTGGAGGTGACAAAATGAAACCAGGGAAAACAGAGGTGACAGCAGACCTGGGTGTAGGCAGTGGGTGAGTGTAGTGAAGAGCTGGAGTCACATCGATATGTGTTGATGTCAAACATTGGTGGTATTGGTTGAAAAGAGGCTGCACCAGAAATGACAATTAAAGGAGATCCTTTTGATCAGCTATTATGGCTGCACCGTGGTTCCTGAACGCTGGCTCATTTTAGGGCTGGATTCCGGCTAGCAGCTAGTGGCTTAAGGAGCAGGCTTCCTGAGGGAGGAATTGGCAAGCTGTGAGCCCAGGGTTTAGTCTCCCATCAGTCAGAACAATACTTGACCCTGACCCAGCAATGCCACCTCTAACCTGGACCTTCAAAAGGAACAACATAGTCAAACATCATAACCTCCAGGTTCACAAAAGCCAGTTTCAAACAGTAAGCTGCACCCAGGTTGCCTACCTACCCAAACTGCCCCTAACCTATTTTTCATGATCTTCATGTTCTGAATCCAAAAACGATTAGACTATTATACCCACCTCTGGCTATTTCTTTGTTCACCTCCAGACTGTCTTTCTCTACTGCTCTGACTTAGTCTTCTCTTACTATCTTGGGAAGTACTCCTTACCCTGGCTCCTGGGCTTATAGAATGCTCCCTCACCCCTGTTCTAATTCTTTTCCTCTGCCTGCTACGGCAGCCCTCACGCTGTATGATGAGGGCACATTCTGAAAAGCAGAGAAGCAATGAGTCAAACAGGGATAGAATAGAGTTTCTGTTGGATAGACTGGAAAAATTTGGTACGGGCCAGGATGAATAAGGGTCCTAATAAGCCCATCCTATGTTAGTCAGGCAGGGAAATGTAGCTGTCAAGAGCTTAATCTGGCACCTCTTTTCTCACATAGCACAGATTTTCTCTCTGGCCAGAAACACATGTGCCCCTTCATCTGTCCATAGAAATTCCAAGCGAATCTGCCACCATTTCAAAAATGGGGACCACTTCCTCTGTTTTCAGAATTTTCTTTGTTGATTTATTTATTTGTTAAGAGACAATAGGTTAGACTTTCTTATTGCATAACTGTTTCAGCTTTGACTGCCCCTGTGACTTCACAGAATAATTTAAGCTTTCTAAGTCTCAAATCCTACATCTATAAAGAGACATAATGTTAGTGTATCCCTTATAGGTTGCTTTGAAAAATTAAATTGAGAAGGTCTATTAAAATTAACATAATAAATGTTCAATAAATCATGTCTGATATCATCATCATCATCATCATCACTGGCTGAGCAGCAGAAATGGTCTTTCTGGCTTTACACTTTTTTTATACCTTCCACAATAACATTATTAGCTTGTTATTATGGTTTTCCCTACCAATCACTAACAGACAAAAGATAGCAGGTGCCATATATGTCATATTTTAAGAATCCTCATTCTCATTGTCCATGGGTAATTATTCCTAAATCATTTATTACTTTTGGGTCTAAATAAACTTCTTGGCCTTCTATTTTTATCTAGAAACATCAGAACCTCTTGTTTCTCCTTCTAGTATATGTTAATTCTTTACCTTGGGAAAATCCCACCCTCCAGTGCTTATGTTTAGGTTCACATTTGGGATTCCTTAAGTTTCATCCTATAGATGACCTCTTAACCCCTAGGCCTCTATCCTCTTCCTATGAACTAAGCTTCCAAAAATTTCCAAAAAGAATAAAACTTTCCTTTACAGGAGTTTGAGGCTAGGAATGAAGATATTATTTATAAAAATTTCAAACATGGCTAGTCTTCTGAAACTGGCTGTCAGCTGAGTCACACCATGGTTGATTTCCAGGCACACGTCCTTGGTTTTACCAGATTAGACCTTGGAAATGTGGGTAATGAATTGTCAAAGGAAATATTTGTTTATATCTGGGTAATGTTGCATCTCTTATTAATAGTGGGTTCAGAATCCAGACTCAGGCCAGTGGATTTCTTATGCAGCATACTCACACAAAAATTTTAAACCTCAATATTTTAAAAATGATTTAAAATGGATTATAAGGAGCAGAGGATAGAGAGAAATGAAACTTGTACCTTTGGCTGTGGCCCGAGTATGACCCTGTAGTTAAGAACTAAGTGGCCACATGACCTAAATTCAAATTGTAGCTTCAATTCTTATTAATTGTATGGCTTAGAGCAAGTTTCTTAAAGGTACATGCCTAGTTTCCTTAAATGCAAAATAGAGAGAATAGTATCTACTTTATAAGACTCAGAGGATGGGTAGATGCATTAATACATGTTAAATGCTTAGAAAGATTCTTTACTCGCTCAGGAAATAAGCAACCTGACATAAATAATCACAGAAATTTAAATGGCATGCAATGATAAGAATCTACTTCTCAGATATCTGTGGATCCACTGGGGAAACTCATGGGGGTGCTACTCCATATTCCCCTCATCTTTCTTGAGCCAGTGAGTCAGGCAAGGATATTCTTCTGTTCCTATGGCAGAAACACCAGAGATCAAGCACAAATGAGCAAGCACACTTAACCCTTCTGTCTTTTCTCATCTAATGACATCTTGTTGGCCATATAAGTCATGTGGGTAAGCCTGACATCAAGGACCACTGAATTAATATTCTGTCTTTGTTGGAGGGACTGCTGCACAGTTAGATGGCTAAGGATGTGGATTTGAATGGGAGAGAGGATGAAGAATTTTGACCAATAAGTTAGTCTATTGCATTGGCATATGTTAAAAGTTTACTTAATATTAGCTATTTGCAACAGTACTATCCCTAGACACTCTTGAAAGAAGATTCTTCTTTCTGACTATTTCCATTTGATACCCTCTTTGACTTCCTGAGCACTGCCTTTACATGCTCTCACTACTCACTGTTATGCAGTGACTCTTATAGGCCCTCACTTAGGGCCTATACAGCAGTGCCACATGCAGGCTCTCAATAGCAATACAATTCTTCGTATCAACTTCTTCCATTATAAAATTCAATTATCTAGAGCCAATTTCTCCTCATTCTGAGGCAGTTGCAGTTTGACAGGGAATCTGAAGAAAATCTGAGTGCTTTGTACAGTAGCACTGCAATTAGTACATTTATTCTAATAAAGATCTCTTAAAATTTTAATAGAAAAAAATGAGACCATATGATTGGCTTGTAAGTTTAGGGGATCTTTAAAACATGAACCATAACTGCTCTTATCAAAGAATTCCCAAGAGAATGTCAAGTTGACTTTGACCCTTGTATGGTGAAGGATGACCTCCCAGAGATGTCTCTGTTTTAATTTCTGGAACATATGAATATGTCTCCATATGATATGGCAAAAGGGACTGTGCAGTTTGTGATTAAGAGAAGAATCTCAAGATGGGGAGATTTTTAGATTTTCCTGGTCGGTCCAATGTAATTACAAGGATCTTCCTAAGAGGAAGATTGCAAAGTTAGAGTCAGACAGAAGGCAATGTGATGATGGATGTAAAAGAACACAGAGAAACTGGAAGATGCCACACTACTGGTTTTGAAGATGAAGAATGGTGCCACAGCCAAGAAATGCAGGAAGCCTCTAAAAAGCAAGAAAATACAAGGAAATAGATTCCTCTCTAGGTTCACAAAGAACATAGCCCTGATGACTTATTTTAGGACTTCTGGCTTTCAGAACTGCAAGAGAAGAAATATATATTATTTATAACCACTAATTGTGGCAATTTGTTATAGCAGTGATAGGGTACTGAGAACTTTTGGAAAAATGAAATAGGCCATAGTTTATATTCTCATACTAGAGGCCCAGTGCACAAAATATGTGCCTGAGGGGGCATGTCTCTCAGCCCAGCCTGCACCCCACCCTCTCGATTCTGGGACCTCTTGGGGGATATTCACAGGGATCGGGCCTAAACCAGCAGTCAGGCATCTGTCTCACAATCCAGGACTGCTGGCTCCTAACCACTCACCTGCCTGCCTGTCTTATTGCCCCTTTACCACTTCTGCCTACAAACCTGATCACCTCCTAACTGTTCCCCTGCCAACCCGATCACGTCCAAACTGCCCTATCCTGCTGGCCTGATCACCCCCAACTGCCCTCCCCTGCCAGCCTGATTTCACTCCCAACTGCACTTCCATGCTGGCCTGATTGCCCACAACTTCCCTCCTCTGCCAGCCATTTTGTGGTGACCATCTTGTGGTGACCATCTTGTGGTGGCCATCTTGTGACGACGTCGCACAAGGGTGTCACAAGATGCCACCTAGGCTTTTATTATATGGAATGGTCATAGCTAAAACTGGAAAAGCCCATAACTGTTCTCTCTGCTAGGCAATTGTACTTACACTTAGTCACTAAAACTGATACTGTGCTTTTGCTAAGACAGACAACTAAGGAACCAAGCATCCGAGCTCTCTAGAATTAGCAAGCTAGCTCAAACTCAATTTATTCAAACGTCTGTCTTATGTGTACTTATGTGTACTTGAACTCAGCCTTTCAACAATGATGTTGCACAGCAGGCCCTAGAGGGCCTGCTTTGTTTCAGGGATTTGTTTCCTGGTTTCTTCTAAACCTAGGCTTTTAGAATCTCTGCTTTTAGAGCTCAGGGACTTCCTACCACTAAAAGTTCTGTGACTACCTAGGTCTGCTTTATGGATAAGCAATATAAGCAAGCAACAACTTTTGAAGCATGAAAGGTGGGCTCATCCCTGGTACTGGAGAGGATTTGACTAATCGGGAGATAATAGAAAACACAAGTGGCTTAAATAAATGAATGAATTTCTATTTTAAATAAAACAAAAATAATTAAAAAAACACCTGACACCAGATAAGGAAGATTGATGTAGTATGGTTAGGAGGGAGAAAGCCTCCCGTCTATATTTCTGCACCACAATCTAGAGCATGGCTTCATGATCAAGGTTGATTTGTTGCCCAAGCTGATTGGCAGAAGTCCAGCTATTATCTCCATGTTTTTGGCAGGAAGAAGGAAAAATACGGAATGCAAAAGAGCACACTTCCCAGAAGAATCATCTCCCTTTAATGGGCTTTTCTAGAAGGCCCCCAGGGCCACCACTTTATATTTTATTTGTCACTCCTATCTAGCTTTAAGGGAACTTAGTAAAATTAATCTCTCTCTCTCTCTCTCTCTCTCTCTCTCTCTCTCTCTCTCTTTGAGAGGAACATTTTCTCAAAGAACAATTTAGTTCTTTCCAGTCCTATTAGAAAAAAAGAAGAAGAAGGGTAGAATGGATATTTATTAGGCAATAGTTTGCCCGTTCACTACCCAATGTCCATGAGAACTATGTATAGAATACATTCACCACCTCCCTAAAAGAGTTAATTACAAATTCTTAGCAAATTATTATATCCAGCTCAATTTTTAGGACATCTGGATGATGTGAAGCTCTATCATATTCAGATGTTTCTTCCTTTGAAACACAAACTCAAAAGCAAGTTATCTTCTCCAAAACAACCATGATAGAGAAGAAATGGGATAATTGCAATACAAGCAAACCTCCAAAAAACAGGAGATATTAGAATAAGTTTAATCAATTTATCAGTTACTTTTATCAATGTTGTTTTCATATCATGTTTTTGTTGTTTTTCTATCATGACTTTGTTGTTGTTATATCATGCTGTTATTGTTTATTTATTAATAAATTTACATGTTATTTTCATATGCATTTTATTAACTTTCTTTCATCTTCTATTATAGAAAAAGGGGGGATAGTGGTATTAAAATATTTCTTCTAGTTAATTTCCTTCCAATGTGTAGGAATCCATGCACCGAGCAAATAGTAATAATAGTAACAGTACCAGCTTCCTCAGTTTCATTCCCATGTGTGTGGAACATAAACATCCATTCAGAGATCAAATGCCCCCTCCTCTCTTTAATCCAGTGTTGCAGAATTAATGTGGTGATTTCAGCTAATAATGAATAAATTGGTCTCCTTAAAATAAAATAAAAAACTCTTTGCATTTGGAAAAGTGGAGAATGAGAAACATTCATTCACAGAAATCTTCAAATCCTTTTCTAAAATAATAGCAAGGACTCCTAGCCATGTCAGTGGAGTATGTGATGAGTTAGTTTACCAGGCAGCCTCAGTTCTGTTCCTGGGGAGGAACTACCTTCTTCATCATTTCCCTTCAGTTGGCCTTCATCTTGAAGGCTAGAACTCTTGTCAGTTCTTGTTATCTGTCATGACCACATCTAAAGTAGATACTGGAGAGTACTTGCTTGGGAGGGGCTGCATATCTCTCATAATCCACTTACTGCTGTGAAATTTTGGGGCCCAAGAATTGCTTTGAAGGTAGAAAAATCTTAGGCTACTAAAGGCCAGGTTTAGGTTTATTATGATTATTATATTGTTTCCTCTAAAGTGTACCACATTCCCAGTCTTTTTGCTTCTGTTCTGTCTTATGCAAAGTAATAGTAGGTTAAAGAAATCTTTCAAGAAGAAAGGGCCTCATCTTTTATTTACTGTCCCCTGTGCTCTGCTTTAGCCTTGTTTTCTCAAATTAATGGTCACTTACTGGACTCATCTAAGACAATGTACTCGGATAAAAATGTAATGCCTTTACTCCTATATTTGTCAGCAGGTTCCTAACATCCAATGAAAGAAGATCAGTCTTATAAAAACAGCAATTTATCACCACTACTTATAACTGATTCAGGTTGAGGCACAAAAGCATTTGGCTTTTCAACTCTGTAAGACCTAAATTATGAGACACCTATTTAACTCAAATTGCAGGATGTAGGCAAGAACATCTCCATCTGTGCAGATAGTGTGGCTGGCTCTCATGTGAGCTTCTTTCTTTCCTGTAGGACTTTATAGAGAGCAACAAGAATAGGCTAGAATATACCAAACATTTTAGGTTCTTTTTTTTTTTTTTTTTTTTTACCATTTTCTAACACTTCAATTTTGGTCAGCAGGCAATCTGATTTCCAAGGTACAATAATCAACAGATTTACAAAATGTTTCCCCACTGTAGTAACAAAGACAATTACAATATCTGAATCCTTAATATCTACCTCTCTATTTCCTCCATTCAGATAAGTCTCTACTGCCCTACTTTTAAGAACAAAAGAACCAAAATCTGTAACAGTTAGAATTTGTTTAAGCCACACGTAGCAGAAAACCCCCAAACACGTGATCTAAACAAATCAGAGGTTCACTTCTCTCTCATATAAAGTAACTAGGTGGTCTAAGATTGGTGTAGTAGCTCTATAGTTTCCCAGGGACTTGGTTGCTCCTACCATCATTCTCAAAGTGACCTCACTGTCCAAAATGTTTGATGACTCTCCAGCCATCATGTTCAGATTCCAAGCAAGAGAAAGGAGAAGGGAGAAGGGGTGCTGAGCAAAAACTAAAGCCTATCAGCTGAGTCAGCTTGATTTGAAATTATTTCCTTTGCTTCTTCCAGTGACTATTATATCACTTTCAGCGATGTCACCACATCATTTACACTGCCTGGGAGCCTGGGAAATGTAGTCCATTAGCTGAGCATATAACCACTCAAAATAAAACTGGAAGAGAAAAAAAGAATATTGGGCAGGAATATCAGCCTCTTCCACAATCTCCAGAAATCTGTTGTGCCCTGCCTTGTGCTACCAGGAGTATGACCAATGCCTCATTTGCAATATAGCTGACTGCCAAAAGACTTAAGCTAAATGTTTCATGCGGATAGAAGTAGGAAACAATGATTATGAGTCATCTACTTCTCAATGCCAATAAATGTCATGTCATTTCCTGACAGCAGTACAATATAAGAAGGAGGTGAAGGAGAGGCTATAATAAGGGCACCTGGCATTAGAGGAGAGAAGAGGATAAGAAATGGAGACAATTTCATTAGATTTTCTGGAATGGGCCATCCCAGCTCCAGAATCTCTCACAGAGATACCTCCCCCAGGGTATCTGTTGCAATTGAATCATAGCCCAGCTTCTCCTTCCATCTCAATCTGCTTTATTTATTTTATTTTATTTTATTTTATTTTATTTTATTTTATTATTTGTGAAAGTATTTTTATAGTAAAACTTCCACACACAAATCTAAGACTTAGGGGAAAACTGACCTGCAACTGCCTATGAGAAAGCAAAGTAGAAAGTGCCTTTCTGGGCCCTAGGCTTCCTGGTCCAGAGTTATCCACTTCATGGCAGTCCCTGGGGTTTATAGTAATGTCTACTGATAATAGCTCCAGAGCCTACATCTGACCTCCAAACTCCCTTGTTCCCTTTAATAATCTATAAAGATTCATTGAGACATTTGTGTACCAATTATATTTTTAGCATGTATCATCCACTTTGGAAATTGATTTTACAATTTAACTTATTAGAAAGATTATTGAAGCATTTTCTTTAAATGAAACCACCTTTAAAATCTGAGTATCCTATTCTCATAAAGAATTACAAATAGTGCCCTGTACTCTATGTTATAGGTAACTTATAGATATTCTTTTCATAAAATACACCCCGTTGTTCACACTGAAGTTTACCAGCCTTCTAGCAGAATAGTATGTTGTTAGTGTGGGAAGGATGTCTGAGATGTCCCCTAAGACCTTGGAGATAAGATAAATAAAATTAGCCTTCATGGGTTCAACTAATAAAATCCACACACAATGTTTAGAATTTTAAATGAGTAAATAATTCTGAATCTGTAAGTATGTGACCAGAGGATTTGCACTAACCCCCAATTCCACACAAGGTGATCTGGGTCTCAGAGAGGCAGGACAAGGATGTGGTAAATATTTAGTAAGCAAAAGCCTAATCATATTGTAATGTGTGAACATAAAGGGATAATTTGAATCACAGAAAGTATAGCTCAATAGAAGAAAAAAAAATGGCAATGTTCTTCCGGCATTGTTCAAGCTAAGAAGACACTGAATCTGCAAGACAACCTTAATTTAATTACTGGAGAGGTGTTCTGTAGCACAGGGGAAGAATGATTCACAATGCCATGACCTGGATAAAAGTCTCCAAAGCTCTCCACCTGCCTTTGCTCTAATGTTATACTTACTATGCTGTTCCCAGCTGGAGAAATGAGAATGTGTTCCATTGGATCAACATAACTTCCATTGTGCACTAATAAGCTTGCAATCTCCTGATTCACTTTGATTTAAATTTGGTTAGTGTGAGTCAGTGCCCCTGCTTTCATATGACTCTGGGACAATGACTAAGTTTGGATTTCCTGGGCACTGTGAAATCACCACCCTAACACCTCCTTGTGAGACAACTTGTAAAACAGCCATCTAGTCTCCAACTCAAGACCCCTCATCTCTCAATGTGCATAGAGATCTTTGGAGAGTGTATCTGTGTCTGTCTGCTTAATAGTTTATGTTCAGGAAATGCTGAAATGCTGAATGTCATCCACAACTTTGGGAATTTGCCCTCCGGATTGCTCACAAAAACAAATTCCAGTTAAGTTCCACTTCAGTAGTTGAGTGGAGCTCTCTGGTGCTACCAGCTGAGCTTCTTGTAAAAAAAAATGACCTTCAAAGAGATGAGTGATTAACCACTCCAGCCTCTCTGAGAGGCTAACATGGCTTGACATCATGACAAAGGTCTCTCCTGATATGGGATGGGACAAATTGCCTGGTGGCTCCCTGATACATCCATGCCTCTCTCAGACCACGGAACATAAGTAGCAAACCTGTTCAATAAATAGCCACAGCTCTGCAGCCTTGCTGCTAACATTGCTCTAGGGAGGTGGGGTGATCCATAGTTGGAACCCTAGCAGATACGATGGCAGGTGACAAAGAACAAAGTTCACAGAAGATAGAGGAGCAAACTCATCTCTGCTCTCAAGGTGCTTACAGTGCAGTGGGGAGATCAGCAGTGAGCCAGTTGCAGCACAAAGAGATGAGGGCTGAAATAAAATTTCTACTAAGGGTTCCCAGGGATGAAAGGAAGGAGTACCTGCCCACTTTATACTGAAATTTGGAGAACAAGTAGGTTTTATTAAGTGGGACAAAGGTGTTTTGGATGCTCTAGGGAGGTGAGCAACATGGCCATGACAAAGCACTTTGGTGTGAGGGAGTGTGGAACATCCCAAAGCCACACACAACTCATCTGCATTGTAAAGGAAAGATTGCAATGGTCAAAGTACGCTTAGAAACGCACTAGGAGACTGATGTATCATTTCCCTCTAAATCCAAAGGAGATTATTTCTCAATATTGACAGAAGATTCTGTCTCTCCATTTAAGCAGGGTTGAAGGAGTTAGCTTGAATTTTGGAATGATGTTCAACAAAATGTGTTTACCTTCAAACTGTAGGCTTTGCTGCACTCACACTGAAAGGGACCAGGAGTGAAGAGCAGAAGTGGGGGGTACAGAGGGTAGCAGGTTTATAGCCCCCCTCTCTCAGTGTGTCTCAGGACAAATGCTCATCCAGGACAACAGGAGATAGGAACACCATCCATTTAAGTTACTGCTTTCTCTAGCTATTCTCATGTCTATCTTGCCAAGACCATATCACTAAATCTCCCTGTGATATGACCACAAATAGCCAGACTGCAGAGTTCACACATGGCCTGAAGGTTGGCAGCTGGGAGGGGGGGGGGGAAGAGGAAGCATTGCAGAGGAAGGGATTCAGGGAAGTGCCATTTTGTGATGTGTCTTGCATGCCAATGGCTTTCGACATTGTCTAGTAAGGAGTGGGGACCTGGGAAAGGCTCTGTACCATCCTGTTGGAGGCATAGAAGATGCACTGAAGATGGGGGAGGCAGAGAAACCATTTGCAGGCAGCTAGAAAACCCAAACAAGCAATAATTAAGACAATCACCAGGAATACAAAGGAAATTACCACTTCCAGAAATATTGGGTAGCATATCTGACAGGAAGGGAATTAGAGGCACAAGAGTGGGTTGATTAAATGACTACTAGATTCTTGATTTTAGGATCAGGAGAGATATTGGCCCTGAATTAGTTAGAATCCACACCGGAAACAGATGACCTATCGAATTAGGATAATCTGAGGAGTGTGTGTGTGTGTGTGTGTGTGTGTGTGTGTGTGTGTGTGTGTTTGCGCTATTACACAGTGTATAATTACAAAGATACTGGCAGGGTGCAAGGCAAACCATGAAGACTGTGCAATAGAACACCCCCCAAAGCATGCCTGAGAGGATTTTCTGCTGGTCAATCTTGTGGCCAGGTTCAAAGTGACAGGGAAGCAAACCATCATCAGAATCAAGAGGGCAAGTTCCGTGGAGCAGACCACCTTGAGAGGAGCATCTCTCTTCTGAGAAGGGATACTGCCAGCCCACGTTGACCTCCCAGGGAAGGAGCAAATACTCTGAGCTCACCCTCTCAACTCCCTCTGCTATCCTGTCAGGATCCCTCCCTACTGGCATCCACAACCGGAAACCTACAGGCAAGTATCCATGGATAGACAGCACCAAGGAAAAGTGTGGAAAAGAAAAAGGAGTAAACTCAAAATCTCCAGCCCAAGTGCTTTCATATGGATAAGGTGTTAGGAAGAACAGGCTTGGGGGACAAAATGACACTTTTAGCTCATATGGGGTAAAGATTTGGAAATTCGGATACAGGACCCAAGGAGTGCCAGGAAGTCCATATTGAACAAATACCTAGTGTATGCTGGACCCTGCTCTACATGTTTTCTGTCACTTCCTTCATTTACGTCTTACAGCTTACCATGCCTCAAGGAAGCATGATCATCTCCGTTTTATAGGTAAGGAAATTGGGACTTGAGGAAAATGTGATGATTCTAAAGTCACAGCAGTGAATATTAAGAGGCAGGACCTGAATCCAGCCCTGCCTGGCTCTGAACAATGTGCTCTTTCCCACCTGAAAGTTAATTAAAGTGGCTCAAAAAACAAGAGAGGACAGAAGCTCTAATGTCCCACTTCAGTGCCTGCAATTATCCAGACGATTTACAAACCGTTCACACACTTCATCTCCGTGTTAGGATCAATGTCTGTTTTCTATGGCTTTTCCTATAGTGGTTCATTTACCCACCAGTTCCCTATAGACTTGGGAGGCCTGTGTGATTATGATATTTGGGGTTTCTGAAACTTTGGGCTCCAATTATAACAAAGGAAGTGAGCAGGCAGAGGTGGGGGGAAATGAAGGAAATGGCCTTGTGACAAGCATCCTGCAGAGAGAACAGAGCACAGCCCTGGGCTGGCAGGCAAGGTTAGGATCCTGCAGATGGCTTTGTATTCTTGGCACCTGTGCAGTGTCTCCTCTCGATGCCAGTGGCTACAGCAAGTGGCAAGGTGACCTGCATGTTCCTTGGAGCTGATCCTTCATGAGGCAGAAACCTAGACTCGATGGTAAACAGATGTTCGGCATATGCTTTGCTTTCTCTATCAGCCTGTGGAGGGACAGAATGACAGAGGGACAGAGGACCAGTTCCAATTCTATCTGGTTACTAGTTATGATCCTTCCTAACTGTTTTTTTTTTCCTCCTCAGATTGAAAACTTAATGGTTTTAAAACAGCAACTCCCTGTCCTCCTTCACTTCCTTTTTTACCTATTTCTTCCTTTACCCTTCTCTTCTCCCTGCTACATCCCTTCTTTGTCTCCTCCTTTTCTCTCTCTTCTTCCTTCTTCCCTTCCTCTTCTTCCTCCTTTTCCAGTCCCCCATTTTTCATCTCACTCAAATTGACTAACTGGATCAGTGCAATAGATTCTAGATATATAAAATCCACACACTTTGCCCAAACCCACTGAATCTCTCAGTTCTTTTGGCATCTGAGAAAGGAGAATGCATATTACTGTCCCATGCTGGCAGCCCCAGGCTGTAGAGACTGACAATGAGGGTAGCTGAGTTAAATAATTTGTAAACCAAAAGGACAGAGACTGTAAACGTTCAGAGGTTAGGAGTATCTCTCCAGTAAGGAGAAACTGCAAGGACCATAGAGCTCCTGGGAGGATATAAAAAGGGTTTAGCATCAGGGAACAGCATCAGCTAGGCACTGGGAGATCACTCTATGGTCCATAGACTCTTGACAGTGGCAGCCATAGGACATCCCTATGGCTTGCTGAGAGGGTTTCCTGCCCAGTCATAACACTTAAGGTATGTTAGGTACCCAGCAAACCTGGGGTGGAGGGTGCTAGTATCCCAGTGGCAGATGGAGATGAGTGAGGGCTCAGTCATTTGGGGGCCCTGAGAGCTGACAAGCTGAAAACTGAAGCTGGTGCATTGCTGGGCTTCAAATGCCCATCTGAGAAGGACTGTGTTATCCAGGGAGATGGGCAAGGTAAATAGGTTTCATAGCCACATTTAACTAGGAATTATCAGTTTCTATTTGCAGCCTAAACTTTTGGCATTTGGGATAGCATTTTCTCTTCACTGCGCTTCTTAATATTTCATTGTGGTGAAAGTGCTTGTCCATAGTTCAGAGAGTCTCAGGAGTGCAGAGATAGGAGTGAGGAATACTCCCTGGTTATAGCCCGTGAAACCAATCACCTAGAGAAATGCATGCCGCCCAGTTACTGATTAGGATGTTAGATACTTCCTGAATGTTTAAGGAGGAAGAGAAGAGAAAGGTCCCTCTTGCTTAATCTATAAAACTCTTGTATAAAATGCAACCCTTTTTAATATAATTTCCAAACCAGTTTAGTGGGTTTGGGTATATAAGAAGAGAATTTCTAGGGAAAAAAAATCAACATTGCTAGATTGGTTCATTTATTATCTACTACCTTACACCAGATGGTCACTCTGCAGACAGTATTTAAGATCCGGGAACAAATGGAAGTCAACTTTCTCCCGGGAAGCTACAAGTCATGAGTCCTTTGTCATTGGAAATTATATGCAAGCACATTTTGTTCTCAGCCACACAAGTAAGATGTGGTATGTTCCTGACACTTAATGTTTTCCCCAGGTCAGCCAGGTTGCAGAATATAGGTTGTTCTACCCTGTTACCCTTGTTACTTTCAGTCTCACAGGTTTTTGTCTGTGAAGATATATTTGACAAGCCTCCCAACAGGTGTCACAGAATCTCACCATCTGAATGACTAGATCTATTGCCTGGTTTGAGAGGAGGTCCTTTCTGGCCTACATCTGACAGCCTTTGTCAGATGACGATTCCAGATCGAATGCTGAGGCTGCTGGAACAGAAACCAGAATGCCTCTGATGATCTGCAAGAGAAGCCCGCTCCCTCTCTGTGCTCAGCCAGGTGACTATGAGCTTTCACATATTTCTCCCCAGGTCCTACTTCCTCCGGTCTGGCACCCTCCCAGCCATGCTTCTCAGAGATATGCACTTGATGGATCAGAGGCCTTCACTAGAGATGTGCTTGCCTTGGATCATACTTGCCTCATCTCTGACTTCTCCCCATAAGTTTCTCAGTCCTGACTTCTGTCTCCGCAGAGCTCAATCCATCCATCTAGGCTGTCCTCCCAGCCTGTTTCCCACATTTCATATGTCCAGACTCTTGCTTCTCTTTCAAAATGTTCCTGTGTATTACTTTCCCAATGCTGCAGCAACAAATCACCACCAATTTAGCTAAAGACAACACACATGTATTATGTCTTAGTTCTGTAGGTTCGAAGTCCAGCACAAGTTTCATTGGCTAAAATTGTGACATTGGTAGGGCTGAGTGCCTGTCCGCAGGCTCCAGGGAAGAATCTGTTTCCCTGCATTTTCCAGCTTCTAGAGACACTCACACCCCTTGGCTCAGGGCTGCCTCCTGCCTCTGCAAAGTCAGCAATGGCAGGTTGCGCCCTTCTCACCTCACATTGTTCCTACCTTGCTTGGTCATCATGTCTCCTTCTCTGACTCATTCCTCCACTTTTAAGACTTGTATGATTTCACTGCATCCATCTGAATAATCCAGGGAAATTTCTCCACCTAGAGTTCTTTATTTTAATGACATCTGCTTGATGTCATTGATATACTATTTCATGATCAGGAATGAATGGAGATTTATATTTCCCTCCAAGACACACACACACACACACACACACACACACACACACACACACTGTGCTTCCCTTTTAGCTGCTGCTTTCAATCCTTAGCCCTGGGTAGTCTATCATGTGAACATTTGAGGTATTATGGTGGTCCCCATCCCCCAGGGAGGTGTCATTTCTGTATGGGGTAAACAGAATGTTCTAGCTCTTCAAACAGCAATGTATTGGCATTTGCTAGTTCTGCCTGAAGTCAGATATGTATCTCACAAAACCTTTTTCACAGAATATGGTTTTGGGGTCCAGAGTGAGCACCATAACCTGGGCTGAGCAGCATCACTGGGAACCAGTCATACTATTTGCCGGCACCAAGTGCCTGCTGCAGGAAGTCACTAGAGCAAAGGAGTTTTTCCATATGCCATTCATTTGTAAGGAAGAATAAATGCTTCCGCACTTTGCTCCTCCTCTGGTAGGTTAGGTTCCCTGAGGGTAAAGGAAGGTAGATGTCATTCATTTAAAAAATAGATGCATGTGCATGCATGCACACACACACATACATGCTCATTCATACATACCTGTACCTCTGTAAACATACACATGCACATGCCATGGGAGTGACACAGGAATGAGCACAAGCCACTCACATTTGGTAAATTTAGGACCACCTTCTCCTTTTCTGCCCCAAGTGTCTTGAAGAGAGCATACACAGACTGGGAAACAATGGGGCAGGCGTGTAGAAAGTATGAACCTTTGAGGAAAGTTTATAGGCAAGGTGAGGCTATTGATTGCTGCATGATGAGAAAATGAAGAAGGATGTGGCACATTTGGCAATATTGACCCAACCTATTAGCAACAGTGGCAGGTCACTCTATCCTTCCAAATTCTCTCAAAATCCTATGCAAGTATGTTTGTTGTGTGTAACTGTGTGTGTGTGTGTGTCTCACAGAGAGAGTATGAGAAAGAGAAAGAGCTAGTGAGAGGCATATTTAAAATGAGATAGATCAAGCATTGATTAGCCTTAAACCAGGAAAACAGGCAGTTTAGTGTGGACTTGCCAAGATGTTGAGGTCATAAAGTTTTGATAACTTCAGTTGAAAAATTAGTTGTAGTATATATAAACAGTATAAAGAGACAGAGCAATCTTTCAGGGACATAGATATTGGCCTTCACAGCTAGATATCATGAGCTTCTGAAATCTCTGTTCTTTCCTTCAACAACTGCCAGACATGAATATTCACCATTAGAGATTCACTGTGGGAAGTGGAGTGGGCTCCACCTTTGCGGAAAGGTCTTGTTTTAGAAAAGAAATAGTACATGATGGTTGATACACTTAGTTTTTCTGAGGTATTAATGTTATCAGAGCTGATTTTAAATGAGAAGCGAGAAGGTAGGGATTTTGGAGAATGAGAAATAGATAGCGTTGATTGCAGAGAGAATGAGGAAAGAGAAAGATAGGATAGGAAGCTAGATTAGAATAAAAGCTTTGTAATACAGATCAGGATTTGTGTCTTGGTTCTGCCTCCTGCAAGCTATATCTGATAACAAATGCTTTAAGCTCCTGGAGACATTGCTATGTCATTCCTTGTCCTGAAAATTACAGACAGAGTGCTGGATTATTGTGAAGGTTAGAGTTAATGGTTATAAAGTACAGTGCCTGTGCCTAGCAGTGCCAAGTAACTAGCTGTTCCTGCCCCGGAGAGGGAATACTTAGAGTCTTAACTCATGTTCATGCTGTGTGCTCTGAAAGCCAGGTGGGAAGTTGGAACTGTTGAGGCTGAGTGAAAGGTGCCTTGCATAATGGAGGGTGCACACAGTCTCCTCTTATCCCATTCAGTCTCCAAAAGACCCTTCAGAGATGGCAAGAAAATTCTGACCCCATGTTTAAGAAGAAACATGAGCCAAGACAAGAAATCACGCAGAGGATCCTCCCCACTTTTTCCAGAGTCATCCATTGTTCCCCTCCACTTGATCCTTCCCATCACCATGGAAATACTCTGCTATTTATCCATCTCAAAAATAATTTCTCTTGACATTTATTTCTTTTCCACTTTCTTTCTCATTGTTATGCTCCTCTTTGCAACAAAATTCTAAAAAGAATTGTTTATCATGCTGTCAGAAGTCTTCTCTGTGAGAGCTGTTTCCATTAGGTGTTTGTCCCTACCATTCCACTGCATGGCTCTTGTAAAGGGCATCAATATCTTCCATGTTTTGAAATCTAAGGGTCTGTTCTCAGCTCCCATCTCACTTGACACATCAACTGCATTGAACACAGTTGATCACACCCTCTCCCTTGATAGATGTTTTTCCTCTTGGCTTCCAGGATTCCATGCTTTCTGCTGTCCTGCCTGTCTTAGATAATAAAAACCTAGATGGTATTGTGTGACGTTGTCACAAGATTGCTGCCCCATGTTGTAACAAGATGGCCACCACAAGATGGCTGCCCCCACATTGTCACCAGATGGCTACCACAAGATGGCTGGCAGGAGAGGGCAGTTGTGGGTGATCAGGCTGGTAGGGGAGGGCAGCTAGCGGATGACCAGGACTACAGGAGGGGTGACCAGGCCTGCAGGGAAGGACAGTTGGGTGTGAACAGGCAGTCAGGGAAGAGTGGTTACAGGCAACCAGGCTAGTAGGGGAGGGCTGTTAGAGGCAGGCCAGCAGGGAAGGGTAGTTGGGAGTGACCAGATAATAGGAGAGGGCAGTTGGAGGCAATCAGGCCATCAGGGGAGGACAGCTGGGGGTGATTGGGCCAGAAGGGGAGTGGTTAGAGGAGTGATCAGGCAAGCAGACAGGCAGGCAAGAGGTTAGGAGCCAGCTGGACTGTGAGAGGGATGTCTGACTGCCAGAGGATTGGGCCTAAACCGGCAGTTGGATATCCCTCAAGGGGTCCCAGATTGGGAAGGGTGCAGGCCAGGCTGAGGGACACTCCCCCACCCCCATGCACAAATTTCATACACCAGGCCTCTAGTTTATTAGTTTATGTATATTTATTTGTAGCCTTCTTTGCTAGTTCTTCCTCTTTTCCCAAACTTCTCAATGATGTAATCCTTGGGTTCAGTTATTTGTACTTAGCTCCTCACTATTTAGTCTCATTCCTTAAAGATCTTATGTAGCCTCAGGCTTTATACATTATCTTTGCCAGTGATTCTCCACTTCCTCTCATATCCCAGATCTATTCTCCATCAGACTTTGTCTTGCTTTGTGTCTCAAGAGGCTGACCCCTGCAGTCTATATTCCCAAGTTCACTTACTGGCTGGCTTCTGACTGGCTGATAGGAGGTAACTGCAGGAAATGGAGTTTTCTATAGCTTTACTTTTCACTGGTTTCAGGCACACTGTTCCCTTCCTGTGTCTCTTTCAGGACTAGTTTTAATGGCTTGCCATCTTTGCGGCTCCCTTGATGCCCACCATCCCTTGTAAATTCCTTTAATCCTGCCAAACCCCCAGTAAATAGCTCCTTTATTAAATCCTTTCTAGCAAAGGGCTTTGAATGTGTCACCATTTTCTGCAGGAGCGAATCTAGACCTCTAGCTAAGACTTCTCTCCTAAACTCCAGGTTCATATACCAAATGATATACTTCAAAAACTCATTTGGATGTCTCAGAGTTACTTCAAATTTAACATTTCTCCATTTTATTACCTAATATTGACCCCAAATCTGCTGATTTTATTGTCTTCCCATCTCAGTTGAGACATCCTTAAAGATGCTAATCTCCATATCCCTGGGATCAGCTTTGATTCCTCCTCTCTTGCATCCCTTAAGCTAACTACAGAATCCGGATGATTTTCTTTCCACTCCAATTACTCCTACCTCATGTCAACCCACCATTCTCTTTCACCTGG
The DNA here is from genome assembly GCA_963924515.1 of Vespertilio murinus. Taxonomy (NCBI): domain Eukaryota; kingdom Metazoa; phylum Chordata; class Mammalia; order Chiroptera; family Vespertilionidae; genus Vespertilio; species Vespertilio murinus. The sequence goes on from OZ004707.1 coordinate 22,673,760, forward strand.
ATACTGTGATAGCTTCATCGGATTGTGTCTTCCTGCTTCTTCCCCTGCCTCTTTATAATCTATTCTCAACTTGGCAGCCAGAGTCATCCTTTTAAAAAGCAAGGTCAGGGTGTATTCACTCCTCTGCTCAAAAGCCTGCATTGACTCCCCATTTTCCATCAAGTAAGAGCCGAGTCCCTACAACAGCCTAAGAGGCCCTTCATGACTCGAATGCCCATTGTTCTCTGGCATCACTTTACTCCAGACACTCCAGACACTCTGGCACCTGTCATTTTTCAAATGCCCCAGGTAAGGTCTAGTTTTTAAGGCTTTTACACTGCCCAGATACTCTGCCTAGTATTTTTTCCTCTGATATTTGCTTAACTCCTCAACTTTCTTCAAGTTTTTAAAAATCAAATAATACCTTCTCAAAAAATCTGAGGCCAACTTGATCAACATATTTACAATCACCATATTTACAAGCAGCCTCCTCCCACATTACCAGTGTACCTTCATTATACCTTTTTCTCCTCAAAGCACTTACACTTTGTAACAAAGTGTAATTACATGTTGCAAGTGTGGAAATTGTAATTCTATCCTGTACACATTTCCAGGCTTCCAAAGATGAGGTAATCATATCTAAACCTTAAATTCACGCCATTTCTCTGATACTTGACCATTGGAAGTTATTTCTGGGATCAGCAAATATCTTCAAAACAGTTTAAATAATTTATAAAGCCCTGTTCTTGGAGAGCATTATTCTCTTCTTAGCCATGGGAAATAGGAACAGCTGTTTAAATTCTAAGACAATTCTTCCTATATCCCGAGACATTCTAAATGTATTGAAAAGAATTTTAAGTTAAGCAATTTCTCCTCAACAGAACCAACAGTGGACTTGGTTGTGGGTTGTGGGTTGTGGTCCATGATGAACCCTAAACATCTTGATATCCATTAGTTCTGTGGTCCTCATACATTCCATCCACAAGCGAGCACCTGCTGGTCACTCCAGTACTGGGCTTTGCCTTGAACTAGGGCTGAGTAATGGAATCTGGATACCTGCCCAACCCCTACAAGTGCCTCTAGTGGGCTTCCTGCTCCCTTAGAATTCTAGTACAGGCTAGACTATCTTCCAAATGAGGAGTCCACACTGAACCACCACCACTATCTTTCCCTGAGAGCCCTGTGGCGTGTCTTCCCACCCAGCACCGTGGACATACTATATAACAGTTCCATTATGGGTCATTGCCTATGACCTGTGGCACTGAGACTGGTCTCTAAAGCCCAGCCCAAGCCCCAAACTTTCCTCTTTTACCCTTTTTCCTGCTGGTATTCAATAGTTCACTTAGATTGGATTAAGGAAGAAGGGATGGGTGCCCACTGATCAGGCCAATATGAAAAAGACATTTAAAAAGCACTGCAGTAAATAGAAATTGTGATGTCAATTAATTCAGGTTTCCACAGGGACTTACTGTGTAACTGGTGAAATGTTAATTTGTCCTGACTTTCAGAGCGTGCTGAAGAGTAAATTAAAATTAAAAATTATAAAATTAAGTACTTGCATGTTGCAAGTGCAAATCTAAGATAAATCAGATGCTAGTCCTCTGAAATTGGCGTTCAAAATCTAAATTCCAAATTAGGATAAAGCATGTCATAATCCTGTTTGCTAAGCTTCCTTCGCAGCACGAAGTTGGCTTCAAATAGTATAAGGCAATTATTAGGTACATCTTTCCTGAATATTTAATAGAAATGTTAATTGAATAAGTTTCCAAATAAATACTTCACCAAATAAATGTCATAGTACAGATGCCGTATAAATGTTTAAAGAAAATGAATTTGGAGGGCTATGAGATCACTTTTCCGTTTACATTGCCCACAGGTCTGTCCAGTGTTATTTTCACCATGCCCGGGGTAAGAAGTGTTTCCAAGTTGAAGCCCACATCTTCCACTCTGCTAGTTAAAAATGTAAAGGGCTGGCCCCATCTAACTCTACCAAATCAGAAGAAAAATCTAGGAACCTACATTTTAACAAGTAACCATAGTTATTCTTATGAAGTCTCCTAGTATCAAAGGCTATTTAATTAATAACTAAAGGGCTATTAAAGGAAGAGGGAAGAGAAATGAACGAATGAGTATGAATGAATGAATGAATGACACAATCTGAAATGCCACTTTTCTTTCTGGTAGATAGGTTTAAATAGCATTCTTTCCCTCCAGGTGAATCACTGCTCCCCCTCCCCCTTTTCATCCCCCCCCCCCCCCCCGCAATTGGAGTGGACCTCATTCTGGGGTGTGGAGGTTACTTAGCCGGGGGCAGTGACAGTTCTCATCAAGCAACCGTTGGACTCTCATTTATCTCTCCTGGTAATTAATTCTAATATAGCTTCATTTAATACAAAGGAGAGAAAGCCTTGAGGCCACGGTTTTACAAGATATTGCAAAGCCTAATTGAAATTCTTTACCTTATTTTGAAAAACAACCTTTCCCAAAAGGATTTAGAAATATTTAAAAGTGATAAAAAGGCAGTTTAACAAAACTAGCTTTTGGCTGTGGGATGTTCCCAAGATGAGTTCCTGTCTATAGAAGTGTTTTTAATTCCCCAGCTATCTTAACATGGGCTAAAGAATTATGCTACGTGCTGGGCCCTGGATTACAGATTTACATAAAATTAGAGCTGGACTAAAATTACCCAAACTTTTACATGATGCTCGCTATGGACAGGCACTATTCTGGGTACTGTGAAGTCACTAAATTCTTTTTATAGGTGTGGAAAATAAATCACAGGAAGGGTAACTAATTCCCACCAAAAACAGAGAGGAGGTTAAGCCAGGATGTGAATGAGGGTAATTTGCCCTTAACTACTACACTGCCTCACCCTCAGAGACTCTCCCCACTCACTTAGTTTCCAAGTGGATAAATCAAATCCAAGGCCAGGTGTTGGAGTGCAAGGTCACGTGATCAGGGAGCAGCTGAGGAGAAGTGACATCGGGCTTCCCAGTCCATCTTACAGCTTTGCCCCTGTGGACACAGGAGCACAGGATTCCCAAGGTGGAAAGCAAAGCCTGGAGCTCACTGAGTCTTGCTCCTCCCTCCTCATGTCCACTGCTCTTCTTCCTTGGACAGTGAAGTGGTTCTACTTTTCAGCTGAGTGAGAAGGGAGAAAGGCCTTGTCTTTAAACATTTTCTGAATTTCCCGAGGCATATCTAAGGACCAACCCTTTGGTTGCTTCTATCTAGCATTAAAACAACTTTCTCCTCCTTGTCTTATAAAAACTGTCCATGAGATCATTTTCGTATATTTGGGAAATGCCCACTAAATAAGGAACTAGAAACTCAGCAGTGGGGCCTGCCTATGTAACTTTCTCTCAATCAGGTTTTGCTGGAACCACCCTTTTCTCAGACTGGTCAGCTTCTGACAGTAGGAAGGGCTTTGCTTTCTGAGGCTTTCTCTATCCCAGCACTGTGAGCCAAGCCTTACAGTCCTCATGGCTCTCAGATACCTAGCAAACACAGATGATTTCTCTCCCTGAAATGTGTCTGTCTGTCCTTTCACTTGTAATTTATTAGAATGAGATCCCCATACTTTCCGTTGGATTTTGAGCTAATATTCTTTGAGCTTTTGCTCAGGCCCTCCTTTAAGATTGTCAAGTTTAATTCCTTACAGCTAATAGCAAAGTCATCAGCTAAAAATTCACCAAATATTTCTTCATTTCAAGAGAAGCCATCTAGCCTATTAACCATAGCTGGTTATTTTGTGTCATAAAAGAACTCCAAACATTTTACAGTCTATAAAGTATTTATTTATTGCTTTAGGTCAAGTCTTATTGCTAAGAACTCCAAAGTCCTTCCCATCCTCTTTAGTGTAAAGTGACTTCTGCTGGGGATGAATGTTGCTTTAAAAATAATGAGCTGTCAAATGGAGCTTAGAAATCATTTAGCTATGTAGAAATTTTCACTGCAACAGCTATCCAAATTCAAGAAACACTTCTTTGATATGCAAATGCATTTAGTTAATTCCAGCCTTATACTTTGCCCTTTTCCAGAGATGAACTCTTATCTTTGTCTCTCCTCATTCTACACACTTTCTTGGGTAATCTCATTCAACAATGACCTCACCATGCACCTGGGCGCTGTATCACCTCCAGATGCTAATAACATCCAATATATATATATATATATATATATATATATATATATATATATATATATATATTTAACCCAAAGTCTTTCCTTAGCTTCAATCTTATATGTTTAACTGCCTATTTGATATCTTCACATGGATGTGCCTCATTCCCTTCAAAACTTATCTGCCCAAACCTGTTTATCTTCTTTATTTTTTATCCTAGTGAAACTACCTAATGACCCAATTCAGTAAACCTGAGAACTGTGGTAGTATTTCCTTCCACTTGCCCATAACAGAACAATTACTGACTGTATTGAAAAAAATGTTCAATGCTTACTGCACATCTACTTTCCCTTCTCCAATTTCTAGAAAACCCATAATTTTGTTCAGATCCCCTCACACACAGCATACTTGCTTTTGGGAATGTGAATCCCATTATATTGTGGAAGAGAGTGAATCAGTCTCTATTTAGACATCTAAACTGTATGTGGTAAAGCTGTGAGAGGGAGAGATACAGATGATATAGACAGAGATAGAAATAGATAGAGATGAGATATATAGAGAAATTCAGAGAAAACATGAGATGAGAAGGTATAGAAGATCCTTTCAGGGTTTAAGTTTTATCCTTTTATTTTTCATTTAAAAAATGCTACCATAGTGAAAAGTATTTTTACTGAAAATTTTGGATAAAAAATCAAACTCAATTTATGGCACTCCATTTCCCCCCCCTTTTTAATTTTTCCTTTTTTTCCACACCCCTTCCTCCCCCCCCCCTTTTTTTCCTGATTATAGTTACTCTAACACCTGGACATATTACTAATCTTAGGATCACTGAGGTACCACAGTTCCTTATAATAAACTAGTGGCCCGGTGCATAAAATCCGTGCATGGGGGTGAGAGGGATGGGTGTCCCTCAGCCTGGCCTGCACCCTCTCCAATCTGGGGATATCTGACTGCTGGTTTGGTTTAGGCCTGATCCTACAGTGATAGGGCTTAAACTGGCAGTCAGACACCCCTCTCACAATCGGGGACTGCTGGCTCCTAACTTGGAGCACCAGCGGGTCTTTATTTTTATTTCTTTAATTTATTTTAGGAAAAAAGTCTATGATTTTTAATTAAAACTGAAAACTGTCAGGGACAGGAATGACAGAGGACCCATCCTAGGTGGAAGGTATCCTGGGGGTGGGGAGTGGGGAACATTGTTGACACAGTTGTCAGAACGCAAATGGGGTCTGTGGATTGAACCTTAACACCATTTGAATGGAGATTTCCTTATGTGGTTGCGTTAAGAATTGTTATGTAGGAGTGTCTGCTTTGGGGAAATGCATAGGAAGAGAGTATCCAGGCATCCTGTCATGTGTAGAGCATGCTCTTAAACAGCTCAGAAAAAGACTGGGGGAAATGGACATAGATGTGTATACATGCACACACACACACAGTCTAACCTTAATATTTTTGATTCCACCTTTTTGGCACCTGCCTACTTGCTAAGATCTGTAACTCCAGAATCAAAGCTTGCAGAGCTTCCTCGGCCACTGGGCCCCGGCCAGGGTGCAGGAGCCCTGCAGACAGCCTGCGGGCACAGTCCCAGCTGAGGTCCAACAGGTGCCACTCTTTTGTTTCCGCTCCAGTTTGTGAACTGGAGTCTGTTTCTCAATGGGTTCCATTGAGGCTTTGGCATTTCTGTGCTTCCTGGTGGTGACTGGCCAAGCTGGTGCTCCAGTAGTTGCTGATTTCCTGAGCCTGAGAAGACTGTGCGGTAAAATATGGAGAAAAGATTGTGTCCTAAGCACGTTCAGGCTGCCCCATTTCAACCTTAAGGAATCAACAGCACCCATCACATATGGTGTCTTTCAATAGAAACACAGAGAGCACTGCCCAGAGCATACACTGTGTCGCCTCACAGGGGCCCACAGACCAACAGCAATGGCCACTTTCAGGTGACGTCGTGAAGTGATGCTGAGGTGACGCCGAGGCGATGCCAGGGGTGATTCCGGCTGCCAAGGCCCATGTCCAGGCCTATACCCCACAATGAATCCTGCAGTCAGGCACCGACAGGCACTTGGAGAACTGCTTTCCCACACATGGTGGGAGGCCCAGTGCACTTGTGCGGAACTCCAGCCTGGGCAGGTCATCCATCTGGTCGTGATGGCCCTAGTCTATTATTAGTATGATAATTGTCCTCTTCCTTCTTCTCCACCTCCTCCTTTTTGCTTAAGCTATTTCTAGTTGGCATTTACAACACTTGAAGCCAGAATAGTGCCAATTAATATACCAATCTCTTCTGTTACCATTTAACTTTGTGCAGCCCATGCTCCTGGCCTATGAGGCTATAGTTCTTTTTTTTTATATATATATTTTATTGATATTTTACAGAGAGGAAGGGAGAGAGATAGAGAGCTAAAACGTCGATGAGAGAGAAACATTGACCAGCTGCCTCTTGCACACCCCCTACCGGGGATGTGCCCGCAACCAATGTACATGCCCTTGACCGGAATCGAACCCGGGACCTTTCAGTCCACAGACCGATGCTCTACCACTGAGCCAAACCAGTTTCGGCGAGGCTAATGAAACTGATTTTCCCTCTCATGCCTCTATCCATATCTTAGCCCACAATTTCTCTTTAGTTCTTTTCTTGGAATACTCATGTCCCCATTTGTCACTTTATTTCTGAAATCCTTTATTATACCTCTAACTCAGGTTCTCAGACCATATTCTCACAGTGCCCTGTGAATAGCTCTACCATCATTCGTAAGACACTCCATGATAAATGTTATGCTGTGCCACTCACTCGGATGCTCAAGTCTTTGTAGGGCACAGGATTCCTTAAATTTCTCTTTTTCCACATCCTCAAAAGGCACCCGTTTGATAAGTGAATGAATCAATCAATTGATAAAAAAAAATGTTATATAGCAACCTGAGAGCATTTTACAACCTAGCAAATTAGCAAAAAAACATATAAAATCAATAAATAAAAAAGGTGATCAGATTCCTGGAAATCTAGCACACACATTTACTGTTGGTGACATTGCAAATTGATACTTCCTCTTTGAAAATCAATATATGATGTACAGCAAGTGCCATAAAGATGTGCACATCTTCAGTTCAAAATGAAAATGTTTCCTAAGGAAACAATTCTGTAAAGTAACAAAAAAGTCATAAATATATCTTCCAATAACAACAAAAAATAGAAATTGTCCCCAAAATTATTGTTCATCAAGGTGATAAAATATTAGTTATATAAACTAAGAAATGAAAGCTAGAAATAAGGACTTTTTATTATATATTAAAACTTAAAAAGCAAAATTACTCAAGAGCAACTCATAATGGCTTTAAATTTTTTTAGCATAGTTTTCAAGCTTGGAAAGTAAATAGGCAAAAAAATTAAAATTTTTGAGTAATGGGACTACCATATTGTAGTCTCTTTATCAAAATTCTATTAGAATTAAAAAGTTGTTATCCAATATTTGTTAGCCAGGGGGAAATTTTAGTTCTGTCCTCCATGCTGTGAGTTATGCCAGGTAATTCCTGCAAGACATTCTTCTGGATAAGGTATGGGTTCAGCTACCTAAAAAAATCCCTGACACAAGGAATTCAGTACATTCAATTGAGAATCATTATATCAACACAGTCCCAGTCCCAAATTTGCATAATGATTTATGGGCATTTACCCTAACAATTGTGCAGGACTCTGAAGCAGCTGTTCACAAGTTCGGCTTTGGCTTCCCTAACAAGAGGCAGACAGCTGTGGTTAATGAAAAACAATTGCTAATAGATAATTCTAATTTAGCCTTGAAGTGCATTTTAATATCACCAGTAGGGAGTAACTTAACTACAGATCTAGCGCCTCATGCTTGCTTCACCCCTTGATCTCCTCAGACTTCGTCATCCTGGCTAGACACTGTAGGGAAATAGTTCAAGCAGGAAATAGTTCCATGGTATATGGAAGGGGGCTGGATTCTGTTCTGGATGATGGCAATAAAAATATAAACCCAATAATAGTAGCATTTATAAGGAGTCAGGACAGAGAGAACCAGCATCAGAATAGAGCTGTGATCATTATATTGCTGATTATCTCTTCTTCACAGTTCCACCATCCTAAAACATTAAGAGCTTCCTAAAACAGTAAGGCTCTCCTAAAACATGAAGGCTCCTTATGGGCTTTCTAGAAAATGATTGTCACTCAAGAACACAAGTAGGAAGCCAACAGACCCTGGGACAGTGCTAAGATAACCTATGCACAGGATCTATCCTTAGCCTATTATGTTTGTGGAATGGGTTATCCTCTTTAGAACTTAGTTTGCTCCTCTTTTAGGGACAAAGTTTGAAAGATTTCAGAGGCTCTTTCCAGATTTGTGATTCTCCTAGCAGCGGGGATCGGTATCATTCTAATCAAGACAGACCGTCTTTAGGTTAGCTGAAATGCATTTAGGATATATGACGCCCTTGGTTGATGACGCCTTTGGTTCTTTTTTCTGAGCTTGAGTGCAGATTTAGGATGACAATAGGGCTGAAATTAGAAACTGGGTAATTGATTAACTGTGTAAATATAATATATTTTTTAATATATTGCAAGTTTCAGTTCATATAGCACAACTTAATTGGATTTGCCCTAAAGTCCTTCAATTAAAATAGTGCAGAAACTAGCATTTTCAAGATAAAGTGGAACCTTGTCCAAACTCCAAGAAAACAAAATGGTAAGTTTTTCAAAGGTTAATACCATTTTTCTAATCAAAGCAATAATAGAGATGGAGAGGCTATTTTCTTTTATACGGTGTACAAGAGAATTTTGATAGTTTTGTCCCAAGGTTCCCTGAGACTCAGAAATTCAGGGAAGAAATGAGCTCTCTTTGAAACCATTGGTAGAGTAGAACCACCTTTGGCAGAGATTGTGACTCAGTCTACTTATCTCTGCATTAGCACAGATCACAAGGATCTGCACAGCCTGGCCCTCGCCCCCTTGCCACCCTTATGCTTGCTCCTCAGGGTTTCTTGTCCTTTTCCATCACACTGCCCTGAATCCCCTGCCTCTTCTTGTGCTCTTCTCTTGGACTGAATTAGTCTTCCTCTTCAAACCTCACCCCCTTACACCTTCCCTGACTGTGAAATTCCTTCCTCCCAATCCTTTGAGAGCCAGGTCATCTGACTCAGAAGTCAGTTAAGTCCCAGTAAACCTCCTACTTCTAAGGCTTATTATTTGTGTAACTTGGGCCCAGCCTTTTAGATAAAGGACTCACATTCTAGTGACAAAGAAATGGGTCAGCTGTGGACTGGTTCTACAAAGATGCAGAGGAGTTTGCCGCTTACAAACAAGTAAATGGCATTCTAAGAAAAGGCAAGAACATGGACAAGACATGGAGGTGTGGAAAGAATGGAAAAGTTCACATAACCCACTGACCAGAACAGAAGATCAGGGGATGAAGAAGGGATTTAGAGATGTGAAGGGAAAGTAGGCAGGAAGCAGAGGATGAGGGACCTTTTGTGGCATACAAGTTTTAAATATCTTTAAAAAATGAAAACACTTTGAAGGAGTCCATTCTGAAGAGGCCCTGGTTACTGCTCCTAGCTCTGTAATATTTGGAGGGAGGATTTCTGCTTAAAAATTCTCACTCCAATATGCCACTGATTCTGCTGTTTTTCTTTGGGGACAATTGATGCATGTTCAGGTAATTGTTCATCTTGGTTTTCCTGGAACGGTCCTAGTTTGACCTGATGTCTTGTTTTAATTATTAGTAGTGCTCCCCTTTTGTTCTCAAAAGTGTGCCAGATTGGCACTACATTTTACCCTCATCACCTCAAGAGTTTATATATAAGAAATTCAAAATTATTTTTTAAAAGGTTAATGGCATAATTTTGAAAATGAAGAAGTCAGAATCATTCCTACAAGAAGCTAAGAGAGATTCAACCACTGAAGGTTATGCCTAGAAGGATGATTACATGGGAGAGGGAGAGAGAGAGAGAGAGAGAGAGAGAGAGAGAGAGAGAGAGAGAGAGAGAGAGATGGGTAGCATGGGGAGTTCAGGGTGAGTGTGTAGTCAAACTCATAGTGCTCAGATGCTGGCCATATGCATGCTTTCCTGTGTGTCCTTGGCTTAAGTATTTAACCTCTCTGTGCTCTAGTTTTTCACCTGTAAAATAAGGAAGACATTAGTAGAGTTACCTTAACTTCCCCTGTGAGGCTTAAAAGAATTAATATGGGCAAAATGCTTTGAAAAGCTTTACATGGAACAAGAAGATGATAGATGTCAGTATTTATTATCAGCTTGGTAGTTGAATGTGGTTTTATCATGGATGAGATCCAATATATGTGGTACTGCTGATCCTCTCTGAGTAGCCGGCTCTGCACAAATCTATCTGGGATATCACTTCTTTTTAAAAAACTATCAGGACCCTTATTACTTATTTGCCTGAAGTTTTCATGTAAGCAAATAAACAAAGACAAAGATCTCTTTAGAAATAAAACTTCATCAGGGAGAATGGAAGAAGAGTACTTTATCACATTGCTAAACTTGTCCCTTAACACCCCTGTCTTCCCCACTAGGAGGTTTCAGTGAGCACAAGGACTGTTTTAACCAATTTCATATATTTTTACCTGACCCCATAATAAGAACTGAGGACGTATTTTTTGGAGAGATATTAAGATTATTTAGCCAACTAAAACAAAGCTATACGCTGAAACATAGCTATGCGGCCATGATTCAATGGCTTTTGTGGTTCACATTTCTTGAGCTTCCTCACATTGCATTCGGTAGGTCTTGACCTATAGTAGCTGGCATTCTTTTGTTGGGAGACATAGAACAGACCAAGTTAGCAGTCTGTATAGGAAACTTTAAGCACCCAACCTAGAGAAAAGTTAAGGTTAGATTTCAGTTGGAGAGAGAGAAAACAGCAGCAATGTACTTGGCAGATAGGGAGAGGTTATTTTTAAAGATGACATTAACTTTGCAACCCAAGGTTTTATTTTTTCCCTTAGAGGCAGTAGATTGAGCGGTTATAAAACCCAAACGCTGGGAACAGGCTCCTGGGCTCTCATCCCGGGACTGGAACTCATTGGCTCTGAGCCCTGGAGGAGGTACTTGTCTCAGCCAGGGCCCCTAGAACCCAGAGCATAAGGCACAGGGGTATGTGCTCATGCTATACAAGGGAGAGCAATCCCACTGAAACCCAAATAAAGGAAAAGGGACGTGAGACAGGGATAGAGACCAAATCCAAGGCACTGTGGAAAGGGCTGATCACAGCTCCTTGACACTCTGATTTCTGTCTTGCTAATCCTTTCAAAGCAACACTGTGAAATTACTCCCAGAGGGTAGAAAAGACCTTATCTGCAGATTATCTTCCATTGATCCAAGTCCACTCCTGTGGGAGTTAACTCCCCTGAGTCTCTATCTTGTTTATGCCGTGTTGACCAGCAGATTTCACTTTACCCCTTAGAGGCCACAGGGAACTCCAGATCGGAGCTGAGAGGCAGGTAGCAGAGGGAGGCAGGAACTGTGAGGCTGTGTTCAGAGCACCGGGAAGGGCTGGAGAAGTTTCTGCAGGTGATTCCTTGGCCTCCAGGTTTGGAAACAACAGCACCTGTGACCTAGTTCTGCAATGCTGAGAGCAATGATGGCCATTGCCAGAGCAGTTCTGCTCGGCCAGGGCTGGGATCTCCAGTGATGTGCGGGCTGAATCCAATGCATCGCCTGACCCCTCTGCGCCTCAGCATCCTCATCTTTAAAATGGGGATCACAACTACTCCCCTTCCTCACAGCCTGTTGTGAAGTTACTACATGGAAGGTACTGAGGACAATGCCTGGCACACAGGAAACATCATGAAGTGTTAGCTATCAGTATTACTAGAAAAGTCTTACCAGTTCTTATGTATATTCAATTCTGCCTTTCCCTGGCAGCCTAGCCTTTTATGTTTCTGCTTAGGAATATACACTGAGTGGCCAGATTATTATGATCTCTGAATGCATAATAATCTGGCCACTAGGTGTATATGCTATAGAATAAAAGGCTAATATGCAAAATTGTCCCCTCAACCAGGAGTTCGACCAGCAGGCAGGCTGGCCAACCACCCATGTTTCCTCCCCCTGGCCAGGCTGGCCAGACCCCACCCATGCACGAATTCATGCACCGGACCTCTAAAAAAAAAAAAAAAAATATATATATATATATATATATATATATATATATATATATATATATTGAGTGGCCAGATTATTATGTGTTCAGAGATCATAATAATCTGGCCACTCAGTGTATTCAAAGGTAGTGCTATAAGGAATAAATTGGGTATGAAATGATGTCTCAAGCACTCATGCCCTGTGTCTTGTGCCTGTCATACCAGTTGATATGATGTGCAAGAAAGAGGCAGAGACAAAGCAAGTCCCACCAAATAGCCACCAAACTCATCTCCATCTTGGTCCCAAGGATGCTCTGGGAAAAGTGACCAAACCCCACATGTTCTTATCTGGGCAGGTACACTCATTGGCCTGACCGGTCTTTCTCCAATGGAGTCACTGTTGCTCAGGGAAGTATCTCCTGGAACTTCTAAGGCAGAGGTGAAGGTGCAGAAAGGGCTTAAAGCAGAACCCCCATACTTGGAGGCTCTCTGGGTAAATCTAGCTTGCAGGGCTGCTCTATTTGAACTTCACAGTATTAGTAAAAGTATTTTCATTTGAGCTTTCAGTAATGAGTCTCCAACATGAGGCTAGCAAGGAGCTGCTGTCTGTCACAATCAGTAGAAGTGAAGATTTAGATGCGTTGAAACCAACATTTTAAACCGTAGAATCCTCCATAAAAGTCCTTGCTTTATACTTTTCTTTAAAAAGAAACCAGATGTTGGATAACCCTGGGCCTGAAGTACCACATGGCATTAATGAGCTGGAGCAGAATAGTGACTTTTCATTTCAGACAGATCACATTCACCATTGTCCTCACCCCTCGATACTGCCTCACCTGGCCAGTGTCAACCTAAAAACAAAAAGGCCTTTCAAAGTGAAAGACAAACAAGCATTTATTTGATGCCAATAAGAATAACTATTCAGGAATCATTAATTCATGCTGAAGCCCAAGTCATGTTCCAAATACAAGAAAAAAGATGTTGGGTATTTCTGAGAAAGGGAAGGAGAACAACTATATCAATAGAAGGAAGGCATTTCCACAGGTGCAGATAAACTAACAAAGTGACGTGAACTTTAAACAATGATTTTGATTTTCAGTCCAGGAATCATAATAATTGCTTTCTTGTTATCTCTGTAAACAGTGTTTGGGAAAGAAATGCTGCCTTAGGCCCGAAGTCCAGAGGTTATTTTCTCTGGTTTAGCATTCTGAGGTTTCAGGTATATGACAGTTAGTTCCTCTGGCGTGGCAGCTCTGACTCCACTCTTAAGTGGCCCCGTTTACTATTTTGTGACACTGGTTTCACTCATCTATATCACCTTTTATTACAGACATTTCAGTTTCCAACCCTGGGCCTAAAGCTTCCTGGGCTAGACTGGCCATGATCATGAAAACATAGGCTCTTGGCCTGAAAAGGCATTTGGAAGATGACTTGGTCAAATCCCTGTGACCTCCCCCTCTATGCCCTCAAACTTGCTCATTGAATATGCATTTGGTTTGGTTTCTTAAAAATGGGATGGCTTTTTTTTTTACCTTGTTAGCATTGTCATACATTTTCTTTGTCTATAAAACAACAACAACAACAAGACATTGAGAATGGAATGAATGGAAGAGGAAAATAAAGAAAACAGGCACACGATTACATTGTTTTGATTTGTACTGGAAATTTCGGCATTATGGGTGGCAGGCACTACAGAAATGGCTCACTAAACTCCATGCAAATTGAAGCAACTTTTACTTCAGTTTAGAAGCTAGGAATATAAGTTGCATGTTTCTCAGACTCCTGTAAACCCCTGGCTCCCATGTGCTCCACCTGCCCCCAAGCCAAAGCACAGCTCGAAGTCTGGAAGGTAGCAATGGGGGGTGGGGTGCTGGTGCTGCCGCTCCCTCGGCAGTGTCTGGGGACAGCAGCACATTGTTGAGTCACTAAAGAAGTGGCCCCGGGTCCGTGTGTGTTTGGTCCATGCCGTGCACAGAGCACGGTACTTCTGGTGTGATGGCAGCTGGAGGAGTGAGTCCTGAGCCAGCCGTGCTAGTGGCAGCTTCCACGTTTAACAGTGGATTCTTCCAACTTCCAGTGTGCGTGTTTTATAAAAGTGGCTGCCCTTTTTATATCATGAGTACTGAAGGCATCATTTTAAATTCAATTTAGGTTGAGATAAGTTTTGTTTCACATACATTTGTAATACAGAGAGATTCCATGTACATACCTTTGACTTGGTTTCAAGCATCTTGATTTCATTCAGATGTTCTGTGTTTTACTTGTATTTGTGTGTGTGTGTGTGTGTGTGTGTGTGTGTGTGTGTGGTGTGTAGAACTATGCAATTTTGTCACATGTGTAGTTACATGTACCCATCACTACAATCAAGATCAAGGTACAGAACCATTCCTGATGCACAAAAATCCCTCATCTTGCCTTTTTATAACTATAACCACATCCACCTCCCTCCAATCTCCTATATAATTTCTAACCCCTTCAGTCACTAATCTGTTCTCCAGTTCCATATTATCACTTCAAGAATGCTTAATATGGATAGTATCATACAGTATTTAGTTTGAGAAGTTATTTTTTCACTCAGCATAATGCTCTACTAATTTATCCAAGTTGTTGTTGTGTATATCGGTAGTTCATTCCCTTTTCTTTGCTGCTGTGGCATCAATGTCCAAATTTTGTTTAACTATTCATCCATTGAAGACATGTGGGTCATTTCCAGTGTTGATTATTATAAGCAAAGCTGCTGGGAACATTCATATATAGATTTCTGTGTTAGTGTAACTTTCCATTTCTCTGGGATAAAAGCCTTGGGGTGTAATGACAGACTCATATGGCAATTGCATATTGAGTTTAATAAGAAACTGCCGATCTGTTTTCCAGAGTGGCTGTACCAATTTCCTTCCTGCCACTTTCTCTGCACATTTGCCAGCATTTGGTATTATCATTTCAAAAATAATTTAGCCATTCTTATGAGTGTGTACAGCAATCATGTCAAACTCAAGGCCCACTGGCTGCATGTGGCCCACAACAACTATTTTTACGGCCCAAGCAATATAACGGAATGTTAGAAAGGATTTAATAAAAATTTCATAACTTAATTTTTACAATATCCTGTTATATGTAATTATCAATAACAAACTAAAACATTCACTAATGACTGATTACTCTAATTTTGTTGCATTCATTTCCCTTATGCACAGGCGCACCATTTCTCTCCACTAATACTAGCAGCAAATATTTTAGCAGCCGATTGCCATGCCATTAGTCTTGTGCTGACTTGTTTGGTGTGCACAACAGGAAATATTTCACTTTTGAAGAAAAATAAAAATGGGTTTATTAGCATTACGCTTATTAATGTGTGTAGTCATTCAGTGTCTGCTAAGTTAATGTTCAAGAAAAATATTAATTTTTGTTAAGATGTTCTATTATTTTATGTTAATGATTACCCACTTATTTCAGCCCTTTGTATTAAGCATGTCTCAATTGAAATAAGCTTACATTTCCATGACAATTGAAGCTTTTGTGTTTTTTTTTTGCAGCCCACATAAACTTAAACCTTGTTTATTTGGCCTGTGTTAACTTTTGAGTTTGACATGCTTGGTGTACAGGTATCTTATTGTGGAGTAAGATTATTTGATTTTGTGTCAATTTATATAGCAGCTCATTTATAATCTCAGTGATGTATAGAATGTTTTATATAATTATGTTCAGAATTTATATCCCCTAGTATTGAGTTTTATTTCCATAGCATTTTTTTTTTACACATTTTATCACATTTCATTGTTACTACTTCACGGCTTCTAATTATCATCATTCTCTTTTCTATATGAGGAAATGGAGGGAATAAATAAATGATGTTTATTGAGAAATAAAAATATGTTTATTGAGCAACAAGTAAATGATAAGCACATCATATCATTTTATTTGATTGGGCCAATGCTTCTGCAAGTATACTAGTATTCCTCTTTAAAAGGGGTAGGAAAACTGGTGCTTCTAGCCGTAGTATGTCACTGAGATGAAATTGTTACACATTTTCTTTGTCAAGAAAATACAGAGAGATAAATATAAAGAAAAATAAATCCATATATTAGCTATAAACTATAGATAATGTTGTTAATATATTATATATAATATATATCTGTATATAATGTTTCTAATAAGGTTAAGTACACTACATATATATATCAGAGGCTCAGTGCACGAAATTTGTGAATGGGTGTGGAGGGTGTCCCTCAGCCTGGCCTGTGCCCTCTTGTAATCCAGGGCCCCTCAGGTAGGGCCCCTAGGCCTGTCCTGCCATCATGGCCTATTGGGATTTTCCTTCCCCTCCACAGCTGGCAACTAGCCCTACCCCAGTTGCTGCCACTACTTGCCATCTGTGTGGTGCTGTCCCCCACCCCCTGCCATGAGTCACCTCCCTCTGAGAGTGACAGGTGTGGGGTACAATCGCTTGGCTATCCTAGGCCTTCCTCGGTGGGGCGATTGCTGGCCAGACCCATACACCTACCACAGCATCGCTGGACAGTTACCTGAGCCTCCCTCCCTCTGTGGGCGATCTATCATCCTACAGAGGGAGGCCCCACCCCTCACCACAGTGCCGCCGGCCAGGTGACCTGGACCTCCCTCTGCAGGGTGATTGATTGGCTTGCAGAGGGAGACCCTGCCCACCCACTGCAGGCCACTGGCTGGTTAACCTGGGCCTCCCTTTTTGGGGGGATCTTGGGGCAATGGTGGGGTTCCCCCAATCAATCACATCGCACCTGCCTTGGCTGGCGAGGCGTCAGTGCGTGTTATAGAATGGTCGTCCAGAAGGTCGTCCAGATGGTCGTTCTGCAGTTTGGTCGTTCCGTCCATTTGCATATTACGCTTTTATAATTATAGATATTTATGGAAGGTACTACAGAATGGCTCACAAGCTCTATTTGAATGCCATACCCAAGACCTTTTCTGCTATGCTATATTGCTCCGCTGGCAAATGAAAAAGCTAAGACTAGAACCTCAGTAGTTGACGCCTTACCTGGTATGCTCACCACCACAGCATTATTACCTCTCCTTTTGTAACTTGAGAAGATAAAACAAACAAACGAACAAAACAACACCAAAATGGAAGTCTCAGGGGATATTCTAGTATTTTTGTTCCAATTGTGTGAAGTATTTTCACTTGAATGTTCCATTGTCTTACCTGTTACCTTTGAGTGTAAACAATGGGCACAGTCTGTCTCCCAGTTCAAGGCTTTACAATAGGATGAGTGTACATCCCAGGGAGCCTTTGTTTGACTGCACCTCATCCCATCACACAGTCTTGGACTCCGAGAGTGAACTATTGGGATAAGAACGGGGGGAGGGGGGGGCCTTTAGGTTCAAGAATTAATCAGGCTTGGGCAAATCACGTGACCACATTCTTAAAGTGCAACAGTCGGACCAGAGCATCTCCCAGGTCCCTTCCAACTTTGCCATTGGCTTTAGTTTGTGTTTTGATTGTATCCCTTGCTCTACTTTTTTAGCCTTCACACAACAAGGAAGAGTTGGAAAGCATCAGCATCCAGGTCTTTTCAAGGCTTTCAGGTGCCTTGGACCCTTCTCAGGGATTAGATGTCCAGAGAAGTAAAATCTAGCTTTGCGTATGTAAAACAATCTGATTATTTCCTATGGGATATGATTTCAACCAAAGGCACATATAAGCTAGTGCATTCTCAGGTCGAGATTTAAAATAAACAGAGATAAAGCGGTGTAATATCAATCCGGTGTTTCAGTTCTAATTATGAGAAGTGACTTCCCCTGAGATGGCTAGCATGGTCCTGATTAGGAAGATTAATTTGCTGCTTATCCACATCAGACTTGTCCATGACCCATGAGCTGGGTGGGAAAGCAGGCAGGGAGGCTGTACATGGGACTCTATAACAGAATACTATTTGTCCTCTGTCATCTTTCCTGGTTTTCTCATTCTCTCTGTCCTTCACCAAGGGACAGAGACAGGGATTCAGAAGAGCATTTAGTTACCAGCCTCATCTATGTCATGCCACTACAATGATCCTATATAATAAACAGCTAATACACTAATTAGACTGAACAGCGGAATGACAGTCCGACGACCTTCCAAGGAAGCCGGGGCTGTGAGGGCAGGCCAAAGTTGCGAGGGGCTGCAAGGGCCCAGCCCCTTGCACAAATTTCGTGCATCGGGCCTCTAGTGAATAAATAATTGTGAGAGCTACAACTTGTTTTGCCAACATGGGACTTTCCAGAGTCAGTTCTTATCCAATCATTGTCACATCTCTTGATTAGGGGGCCGGCATCTGTTGAATGATAAGCCTTAATTGAAAGCACATGGTGAAAAATTAAACCAAGCCTTAGCTGGCCTTCATGTCTTATAATAATGTTCCAGCCAAGAGGGACTTGGAGATCATTCGGTGTAATACATTCATCTCAGAGACAAGTAAATGGAGGTTCAGAGACTGACAGATGGTTAGCAGGAAAGCCAGGCTGAATGGAGCTCAGGGTTCTCAGCTGCACTGTTTCTCCGAATCTCACTGCATTTGATGCCAGGGCAGCTGCTAACGCCAGGGCTGCTGTAATGGAACAGTCTGCTTCAGTTTTGTCTTGTTTGTGGCAGTGTGATGGCTGTACTTATGGGGCAGTAAATGGGGGCGGGGGTAGAGAGAGATCTACCTATTAACTCCTCCGCTCCTAAGGCATCAGATCCTAATTATTAGCAAATGGCAACGTAGTAAAACTGAAGAGGTGTGTCTCCGTATCTCTGGCCCAGCTGTGATTTCCAAAGTCCCGGAGAAAATATTTTAAAAATATGGATCAAAGTAATGATTCTACCACCTGGGACCCCTTCTGTTTAGTGTGCGAAGTCAAGATAATGCTAAGAAAAAATACACTGGAATTATATCATGGGTTGCCTAGTAGGAAGAAAATTTGTCCAGATACAGCACCTGAAGTGGTTTGGAATCTCGTTAAGACTGTTGCTTCTAATATATAGGACAAAATTAAAACAATTTACGACAGGCTAGGGTTGGGTGGCATAATAAAACAGAATAAAACACTGGAAATGCACAGGAGTGTTGTTGAATATGACTGTGTTGCTCACGGTTTTATTTCTAGGACCCGGCATCGTTCCTGGCATGTGGTAAGCCCTTATTAAATACAATACTCCATCTAATCTAAGATAGCATTACTCTAAAGAAAACACCATTATATTTTGTACCCTTAAGAAAAATTACAGTATCGATTGAACACGTCTTACCAATGTTAGAGATGTTAACATTAAGGAAAAACCCCACATATCTTAAAATCAACAAGATGCAGTATTTGTGAAAGAATAAATGAATGTCACCCAAGTTGGAATTCTGGGGCAGTAGCTCACTGCATGTGTGACCATGAGCAAATCACTTAAAGTTTCATTATATTCAAATTAGAAACAAACAAACAAATATGCAACTACCGCCACATTGTTTTTTTTCATAATGATTAAAATGCTATATAATTGGTGATAAGCATTTTGTAAACTCAAAGTTTTAATAAAAACTTTAATAATCTAAGTTTCAAAATTTACTCATATGCAAATAGTTGCAGCAGCTTGAAAGAAAAGGGTTTGTGTGAAGAAAACATCATAAAAGTCTTATTGGAAATTGCAGGATGGGCATTATGTTTTGAATAATGGAGACTATTTGGACCAGTAGGGCATTTTCACATTGCTTTTAATTGTCAATAGGTACAACTCTTTGGTGAAAGCCAAAGGCCAACAAATCACTCCTAACCCAGCAGAAGTAGGTAATTCTGGAGCAGGCATAAACATTCCACTCCAGGGCTGACCTTCTTGGGTGAGTTCTGTGTCACTGATGTTGACAATCCCAGTTAGCTGAGGTTCCAAACAAAACAATGCAGGAGGTAGTTTGGCTTACAACATTAAATGATTCTTTTTAATTACATATGCTTTCAGCCATGGGCAAACTACGGCCCTCGGGCCGAATCCAGCATGTTCGGCTGTTCTATCTGGCCCGTGGAGCTGAAAGAGCGGAGGGTTCTCTTGCTCTCCCCTCCAATCCTTCACCAGCAGCCCAAGATGAGAGTGCCGGCATGGTCAGGTTGCTTTTGTTCTAGCCCTCCGGTCCAGTTTAAGAACCCATTGTGGCCCTCGAGTCAAAAAGTTGGCCCATCCTGCTTTAGATCATTAATATGTGTCCCAAGAACTTTTCTGCTCTTAAAAATAATGAATGTAAACTGGAGAACAAATAATTATGGGAAACTAGAAAACATTTTACAAAATGTATTTTTTGTGTGTTTCCGTGCATATTAATTCTGTTTGAGCAAATTAGTAAACACAAAAGTGTCTTTTAAAACCTGGCATCAAATTATGTCAAGATATGTATTAACAGAGATCTCTTTGTGTCCTCCTCTACTAAATAAATAGTGAAAAATAAGTAAGAAATGTTATTTTGAAGGTATTTTCCTGCCTAGGATACCTGTGAGTGTTTACCTAGTCCTGCGGAGAACTGAGCCTTAATCTTCTAATGTGAATGGAGAAATGTTCCTTCTGCTCCCTGCACACAGGAAAGAGGTTGAATAAACATCCAAAAGTATAGATTTCTCCAAAGCCACTTTTCCTTTTCTAGAAATTATCCTTTCTGGAAGTGTTCTAGTTTTGCTTGACACGGTGATGTAGTCCAAGGACAATTCAAGACAAACTGGCACTAGTATTTAATGAATAGGCATTGAATTCATAATGTGGTGCCACCCCATTTTATCCACCTGACATTTGAGATGAGGGGGTGCAATGCAGTAATCTCTGCCATGGAATTTTGCCCAGAAGAATCATGGGGGTTTACATCCACAAGCCTTCTATTCCCGAGAAACAATCCAGAGAAGAATTTGCCAGTGAGATTCTCTAGAGTTGCCAGTTCCTATTTCCTCTGCCATGGCTTTTGTCCTGTTTTTCCTGTTTCCTTAGCTGTGTGACTAGCATATCTGTCTCTAGCATGGTCCTTGGAAGGCACCCCTCTGCCATCCTTCTGACCATCTGCCATTCCCAGGCCCGTGAGACGTTGCTTGCCTCCTCCTGGGTCTCATCTCTCTTTCCTTTTTCATCACAGCCATGTTGCGCAAAACGGTGGTGAGAGAAGACCATCTCCCCACTTGGTTTTGCTAGAGGCATGTTAGTTTCCTAGGGCTAGCATAACAAATTACCACAAACTGAAATTTATTCTACCATAGTTTTGAAGGCAAGATGTTCAAAATCAAGGTATTAGTAAGAACTATGCTCCTTCTGGAGGCTCCAGAGGAGAATCCTTTCTTGCATCTTCCAGCTTCTAGTGGTGCCAGGTGTTCTTGGCTTGAGGCTGCATAACTAATTTCTGACTTCACCTTCAAATGGCCTTCTCCTGTACTTCTCCTCTACGTGTTTCTCTTACAAAGACACTTGCCTTCGGATTAGGGTCTACCCAGATAAGCCAGGAGGATCTCACCTTGAGATCCATAGCTTAATTACATCAGCAAAAACCCTTTTCCCAAATAAGGTCACCCATAAAGGTTCTGGGAGTAGGACATGGACATGTGTTTGAAAAGTTGGGGCATGATTCCACCTACCTAAAAGCATAAAAGTTTATATATATATATATATATATATATATATATATATATATATATAAGTTTTATATATATAAACTATATATATATATATATATATATAAACTTTTATGCTTTTAGGTAGGATATATATATATATATATATATATATATATATATATAATATTTCCATTGTAGTAACTCTAATTTGGCTCACTTTTTAGTTTCCCACATCTTCTGATCAATGATATTTAATTAAAGTATAACAAGTGTTGATTTACAAGTAGATAACAACTTGTAAATACAAGTAAAAACAAATTGTGCCTTATTTAAAAAACATATTTTTCTCAACTTGACCTCTTTTCAGAAAGGTGTTGTATTAGGTAGGACAGAATGCTTCACCTGATATAATTTGATATGTGACCATGATCTGAGGATCAGGGAATGGGTACTGCATTAAGCACAGATACAATATACCCGCTGGCCCTCCCACTTGAGGATGAGAAAGAAATTCCACAACCATTACCAAATCCAGTGTCTGTATCTGTGTCTAAAGAGGCCTTCGGGAGCCATCTGTACTTTTGATCTTGGCTATCTTGAGGTTAAATGAAAATTCTCCCTGCTATCTTCATTATTCTCCAAAATATAAGCCCCTCAGGTCATTTAAAATGTTTTCTTTACACTTATCCCAAAAAATTTAGCACACTTTCTCTTTCTTAATCCAATGTCCTACTGCTCTCCTGCCTCTAAGACTCACCTCTGGAATGCACATTGTGAGAGACTAACCTTTATCCTTAATTCTGTTCCCACACTTCTGGTTAACCATCCCTAAATTTGTGGATCACCAGAAATTCTAAATATTACTTAAAAATGCATGCTGATTTCTTATTCTAGACCTTTTGAATTAGAATAAGCTGAGGACACAGGACCTCTGCCATTAAACATTCTTTATAATCCATTAATGAGTTTGACTATTATTTATGGACCATAATCAACATCCCTTGGGGATTACAAGTACAACTAATGGGAAATAAAAACAAAATATTTAGAATGCCTAAACTTGGAGTTGGCAGGAGGACTCTAGTAATATGAAATCTAAATTTAAACCTCAAATCATTTTAATGAAAAGAAACGTCAAGTCATATTTGTTTCAGATTCCTAGAAAAGGATTGCTCTGGGGAGAGATTTCTACCATATTCGCTATTAACTTTTCATTTAAAGAGCATTTTATATTTTTCAGAGACGCTTCACATTAGGTGGTTCCACAAGGGACTTATCTGCAGACAATATAGATTTTTTTCTATAAAAGTGAGAACAAGAAAAGAAAGGCTCAGGAATCCACAACTTATTTGGAAACAAGCACTCAATTTCATTTTTTCACCTTAAACATTTTATTTTTACCTTGACTTACCCATTAAGAATTGATGTTAGCCGGAACCGATTTGGCTCAATGGATAGAGCGTCAGCCTGCGGACTGAAAGGTCCCAGGTTCGATTCTGGTCAAGGGCATGTACTTTGGTTGCGGGCACCTCCCCAGTAGGGGATGTGCAAGAGGCAGCTGATCAATGATTCTCTCTCATTGATGTTTCTAGCTCTCTTTCTCTCTCCCTTCCTCTCTGTAAAAAATCAATAAAATATATATATTTTTATAAAATAATTGATGTTAGTCCATCTGTGTGGCTCAGTGGTTGAACACCCATCTATGCACAAGGATGTCACAGTTTGATTCCTGGTCAGGGCTCATGCCCACATTGCAGGCTTAGTAGGAGACTTGCAGGAGGCAGCCTATAGGTGATTCTCTTTCATCATTAATGTTTCTTTCTACCTCCTTCTTTCTTCCTCTCTCTGAAATCATTATTTTATTTTATTTTTAAAGATGTTTTAAGAATTGATGTTAAAACAAGTTTTCCCAAATTTCCAACATTGTCTTAAGTCTGGAGTCATTCTTGCCACATCTTGCTTCTGGGAATATCCTGATACAAGATTCACAGTTTGCTCAGCATTACATTATTTATTTAGAAGATTATTTCCTCCATTGATTTTAATTTTTTGCAGAAGAGAAGATACTATCTCTCTTTCTCTCTTTCTTATTCTCTCTCTCTCTCTCTCTCTCTCTCTCTCTCTCTCTCTCTCTTCTTCCTCCCTCCTTCCCTTCCTTTCTTTCTCTCACTCTCTTTTCTTCTACCTTTCTTAACTCTGTCCCCTCCTTCTTTTTCTTTCTCATTGTTGTTTAAGTTTCAAATAATGTTTTTCTCTTATTGCCTTAACATTGGGATACAAACTTATCTCAATTTCTGGATGAAGGGTATATGGATTAATTTACCACTTGCTCAAGCCTGGAGCTTTCATAATAAAAATAGAGAAGTAGATAAAGTGAATCCACAGGAAATATTTTATAATTCAACTGTTCTTCTGAAAGTCAAAACCTACTAGCAGTGAAAACCACCAGAAGACAATTTTTTGTTGTCATGTGAGAATCCACTGCCTCCTTGTTTTAAATCTTCCTTGAACTACTGGAAATGAAATTCAGAGGTGTCTATTTCCATTAAACATCTCTTACTGAAGACTGTTGACTTTCAGAACTGATTCAGTTCCTGCTGCTCCATGAATTATTATGACCAAGGCAGCCCACAGTGACCACTGAGTTTTCCCCCTGGGTTCCTTATTTATTCCCTGTTCATTTATGTTTCCAAAGTTTTCATAATCTTCCAGAAGACAAGGAGTATGTCTCAGCAGAGATAGCTACAGTGCAGTAAAAGAACTCTGGATTTGGAGTCCAAAGTCTTAAAGAAAGTAGAAAGTGTGTTGTGAAAGTTGCTTTCCATGGTTTCCAAGATTTTGTTCACTTTTTTATTTTCTGCACCAATCAGATGAAAAACAAAACAAAACACCACACATAAAGAAAATAAGAGTTTACAGAAGGTATTGAGCAGGAAAATGAGCCAATAAATATTTAAATGGAGAATAAAAACCATCTTTGTCAGCTAGCTGGTTCTATCATTAATGAGCTATATACATTTTTAACACATGTTCTTTTTTAAATATATATTTTTATTGATTTCAGAGAGGAATAGAGAGGGTAACAAAGATAGAAACATCATTGATGTGAGAGAATTGATGGGCTGCTTCCTGCACATGCCCTACTAGGGATCAAGCCTGAAACCTGGGCAAGTGCCCTGACCAGGGATTGAAATGTGACCTCCTAGTAGTTCATAGGCCCATGCTCAACCTATGAGCCACATAGGCTGGGCTAACACATGCTCTTTTATATTTGCATTAGAAACATGATTTTTAACTCTTTGAAGTTATATTTGGCAGTTTTGGAGGTCATACTGAGGTGTCCAGTTGGCTTACATTCTATAGCTAATTAAACTTGGTTGCCTGAGAGGTGCCCCTCCTGGGTTATTTATTTAGACCTAAACATGTCTTGACTTCTAAGATGTATCCTCAGAAGCAATGAGAGTTTGTTTTTGTTGCCTCTCAATCCCTTTCTTTCCTCCCTCCCTCCCTCCCTCCCTCCCTCCCTCCCTCCCTCTCTCCTTCCCTCCCTCCCTCCCTTCCTCCCTCCCTCCCTCCCTCCATCCATCCCTCTCTTCCTTCCTTCTAAACTCTGTGTTTGTCTTTGCTTCTGGTTCTTGGCTTCAATGAGCTCATGTTCTGATGTGCTCATTGTCGCATTGGTGGCAATAATAACTGGTGAGTGGGTTGGTTTTTATGGTTTGACCATTAGGTAAACACTGTCAGATAAACACAGGGTTCTAGTCACACAGAATTTTGTTTCTTCAATTGATTTTTTGTTGTTGTTGTTGTATATGGTTTGCCTCTTAGCTTCTTATTTTTATGTATTATGGAGTGGCTATATCCCTGGGTAATGTTAATAAAAGTATTCATTTTCAGAACTTTAAAAAGGTAAAAAAAAAAAGTGAAATAGTTATTTTCAGCTGCAAAGTCATGTCATGTATGTAAAGAGTATCACAGGTCTGTTAAAATGCTTGCATATGATGGTTGTCACCTACCTCCTAGTTCTTTCTGTAAATTAGAGGTTTCATACTTTACTAAAAGTTGTAATTATCACACATGAATGAAAAGCTATTAGAAGCAATAATAACATAGAGGTACAACTTAACATGCAAGGTCATTAAGTGCATTTTATTGTTTTCTTAGGTGAAAAAAAAAGAGGATAGCTTTGTTTAAAATTATGTGACTGTTACTATTTTTTTATGTGAAAGAGGATAGTGAAGAACAAAATATGAATTCCTTTTGCAGAAGGGTATTTTATTTTTCTTGAACTTTTTGTAAATAAGGAATCTGAAAAGAAGCAATAAAATGTGTTAACATTTTGCCAATGGTGGTTTACTTTTGATACACTTATTCAAAGAGTTTTTAAAAGAGCTATGAATTCTGTAGTATCAAATAGCATGTGGATGCAAAACTACAACTGGGTTTTCTCTCTGTTAAAATGACAAATCTGTCTTGGAATATTGTTTTTTTTCTCCTTTACTTTATATGATACCTAGCGAGAAAATTGGGTTAGTACCTATTGAAATCAGAGGCTTAAAGTAGGGGTTGGCAAACTATGGCCTGTGTGCTAACTCCAGTCCTTCAACATCTCTGTAAATAATGTTTTATTAGAATAGAAGCACACACATTTATTTTCATATTAATTATAATGCTTATGCACTACAACAGAATCAAATAGCTGCAACTTAGATTCCCAAAGTCTATTATATTTACAATCTGGTCAATTAGAGAAAGTTTCCTGACCCCTGGTTTAAAGCTTCCAATCCTTCTAGGTAGTAAGAAAGGTTACTTTTCCTAGATGACCAGGAACCTTATGGAAGAGATATTCTATATAATAAAGAGGTAATATGCAAATTGACTGTCACACCCTCGCACAAGATGGCTGCCCCCATGTGGTCACAAGATGACCACAAGATGGCCACCATAATATGGCTGGCAGGGGAGGGCAGTTGTAGATGATCAGGCTAGCAGGGCTGGGCATTTGTGGGTGATCAGGCTAGCAGGGCTGGGCATTTGTGGGTGATTAGGCCAGCAGATGAGGGCATCTGGGGGAATTGGGCCTGCAGGAGAGGGAGGGTAGTTGGAGGGCACCACACCTGCAGGGGAGGGCAGTTGGGGGTGACCAGGCTGGCAAGGGAGGGTAGTTAGGGGCAACAGGGCCAGCAGGGGAGGGCAGTTGCAGACAACCAGGCTGGCAGGGTAGCAGTTAGGCATTGATCAGGCTAGCAGGGAAGTGGTTAGGGGCAATCAAGAAGGCAGGAAGGCAAGTGATTGGGAGCCAGCAGTCCCAAGTTGTGAGAGGGATGTCCAACTGCCCAGGGATTGGGCCTAAACCATCAGTCAGGCATCCCCTGAGGGTACAAGATTAGAGAGGATTTGGGCTGGCCTGGGAGATAGCACCCTCCCCCCTAGTGTACAAATTTCATGCACTGGACCTTAGTATATATATGAACCCATATTTATAGACATTGCAGACAAAACAAATAGAGGTGAATGTCTTGGGTTTGATTCCTTGGCCTCAAAATAGAAGAGAAAAGAAAAGTAATGAAAAAAATCTCTAAAAGAGTAGAAAATATTCCATTTTTCAGGACTAAAGTTAATGTTCTGGCCTTACAATTGCTTAACAACACAGGACTCTAGATTTGCTGACAGTATTAAAAAGTGGTTAGAAAGTATAAATGAAGACTTCTTACTACAACAATGTAAATGAATTAGACTCAAACACAATGAAGTCAGCTTTGTTGTGATCAAGAATAATCTTTAGAGATTATGATCAAAGGGGTAATTTAAGAAAAATATCCAAACCATAAAAATAGACCAAAGGATCTGAATGTTGTTTCAGTGTACTTCTGCTGGATTTCTGGCAGGCTTCTCTGTGGATTGCCTGGCTCTCCACATTGGAGGTCTGCAAACTATCACTACAGGTCAAACACAACGGCTACCTTTTTTTTGGTAAATAAATAAAATTTACAGAAGAATCATGCTCATTTTTTTTCCTATGGTTACTTTCATGAGTAGAGATGAGCAGTACACCAGAAATCATATGGCTTGCAAAGCCCAAAATATTTACTGTCTGGTTCTTTACAGAAAAAGTGTGCCAAGTTCTCTTCTTGAAAAATTTTTTTCTTTGTTTGATTTGTTATTTACTATTGACTAGGTAGTTTTTAACTCTGTTCATATAGATAATAACACCAAAAAAAACGTACAGCATTGCAAATGATTCTTGTTTAATAGGAATGTAAATACAAGTTGTTTGGTAGAGATGCAAAAGATTTCTGTATAACATAAAAGATAATTCTGCAAATTTGAGTTTTATTGTACTGTAGGAAATTACTTTTCTAGAGAAGTTAGCCACCTCATCCAAGCCATAACATATTCTTCACTCTCTCCAATTCTCTGTGACTAGCCTTGCCATTTTGTTGGTTGATTTTCTCATTAATTATTTGATAATGTTATCAGTGCTCATTTCAAAATAGAAGATGGTTAACATGTTATATATATATTGTTTTCAGTGGAAACATTGATCAAATCTTTATGATGTAGTTATGATATCAACATTATTATTGATAATAAAAAAAATGTAAGTTGAAACCACGCTAGAGAAAGAATTTCATAGTCATCAATATTGGTAATCAGTAAAGTCTGGTAATATTAAGTTTTGGGTAATTGATGGAAAACTATTCTTATTCATCATTTATGTACATTAGTAATACCACCAACTCTAAAGAATAAGATGTACTTACTAGTAAATAGGAAACTGCAGATGAACAATGGCAGACTCTTCTTCCAGGTATAATCCCTAAAAAACCTGTGCAAATGTGCATCAGGACACATATGCAAGTATGCTAATATCAGAACTGTTTGTGGTATCAAGCAAACAAATCGAGATAGAAAATGTCTACCAATAGCAGGAAAAAGCATAGTATATGCATATAACATAAAGACCAAATGCATTATAGCTACATGCAACAATATGAAAGAATCCTACAATATTGGCTTGAGTTTAAAAAGAAAGTAAAAAAAGAATATATACACTCTGGTGGTATTTATATAAATTAACAATGGTCCAAAACTACAATAAATTACTTATAGATATTAACATATAATCCTATCTAATAAGATAGTAATATGCAAATTGACCATACCACCACTAAACCAACAAGCCACGCCCAGCAGCCAATCAGGAGAAAGTATGAAAATTAACCCAACCAAGATAGCTGCAGCCACAGAGCGAGCAGGAGGCCTGAGGTTCTCTGGCAGTGGAGGAAGCCAAACTTTCCCACACACTCTGGTGGGCCCTGGACTCCATTTAAGGCTACAAAGTTTCAATTATAGAAAATAAATAAATCCTAGATACCAGGGCCTCCACTTGGGTCTCCAGGGGACATGGCTGGCCTGCAAACCACCACAAGTCCCTCACGCAGGTCACCCCATGCCCCAAGGGAACCCCCATCCTGATCCAGGATACCCTTCAGGACAAACCAGCTAGCCCCCACCCATGTACCAGGCCTCTATCTAATGAAAGAGCATTATGCAAATTGACCATCATTCCAGCACACAAGATGGTTTCCCCCATGTGGTCAAAGATGGTTGCCTCCATGTGGACACAAGATGGCCACCACAAGATGGCCAGCAGGAGAGGGCAGCTGGGAGGAACCCAGCCTGCAAGGGAGGACAGTTGGAGGTGATCAAGCCTGCAGGGGAGGGCAGTTACGGGTGACCAGGCCAGCAGAGAAGGGAAGTTGGGGGCAACCAGGCATGCAGGGAAGGGCACTTGGGAGGGATCCAGGCCTGCAGGGGAGAGCATTGGAAGGGCAACCAGGCCTGAAGGGGAGGGCAGTTAGGGGCAATCAGAAAGGCAGGCAGGTGAGCAGTTGGGAGCCAACAGTCCTGGATTCTGAGAGGGATGTCCGACTGCCCGTTTAGTCTAAACAGTCAGTCAGACATCCTTGAGGCATCCCAGATTGGAGAGGGTGCAGACTGGGCTGAGGGACACACACCCCCATGCACATATTTCATGCACCAGGCCTCTAGTAAAAATATAAGAAAGCAAGGGTATCTAATATAAAATTTAAGATTCAGGCTACTTCTGAAGGAGTAGAAGAAGTTAACAATTTAGGAGAGACTATAGAGAACTGTAAACAATCATGTTTTCTTTCTTAAACTTGATGGCAAATAATTGGGAGTTTTAATTATGTTATTGTTGAAATCTTACAAATTCCCTTTTAATATCTTCAATATTTAACAAAACTAAATTTTAGAAAACAGTCTTCAGGACAACCAAGATGGACTATAAAAATAAGGAATTTGAGGTGAGAAGAAATTCATTTATCAGCCAAGATTCTTTAGGTTGCAAAAAGAATAGTAAAGAAAAAAAAAGTTTGAACAAAAAGGAGAATGTATTGGCTTAAACAAATAGTCCAGGGCCACAGCCATAGCTTGTTGAGGAGGGCCGGGATGGGCAGTGGGAGTGTGGTCAAACTATGTCATCAGATCCTGATTTCCCTGAGCTCTGCTTTCTTCTTTCTGGATCCATCATGAGATACCTCAGCAGATGGTTGCATCAGCTCCTATTACCACATTTTCTAAATTCAGTCCTTCAAGTGCAGTGGAAAAGAAAATATGTGCCTCATTCACTAGTCCAAGCAAGAATTTATACTGTGTCACATTGGCTCAAGTTTGGATCATGTGACCATCTTTAACAGGCCACTAGTCAGAGCCTATAGAATGTTCTGATTGGCTGAAACCAAAGAATATGTTCACTTCTTAAGCTGGATGTGGAATGAACTTCATCGGGCCTGCATAATCAGGAACAAAGAAGAGATGATTGTCAGAAAGAAATTAGGGTTTGTTTGTTTATTTTCCAAAGGAAGGCAAATCCAACCTGGAGACCAAAATTAAAAATCTAACCATAGAATCTAACTCATTCTCTCGGTGAGCTTAACCAGAAAAACCTAATGCTGCTTAACTGAAAGGAGGAGAAATGGCCCGGAAGATGAGCACTGGTCCATGCCCTGGCTCCCCAGGAAGCTGAGCCTAAAGCAGAGGCTTTCAATTCACTAGGGTACTTCATAGGACACGAGAGAGACATAAGGATAATGAAGCAGGGAAAGGGAGAGGCAATCCAAACTACATTGATGAAAATTGTCACCATGGACACAATCTGTGGCTTTTCCTTGGCGGAGGACCACCCACCACAGTGTGCTATAAATTTCCCGGGTCACACATGCCATGGGCTGAGCAGAGAAGCCTTGAAATGGGGAGCAAGAGATAACGGCCATAGGGGTAAAGTGAGATGCTACTGTACCTGTATGGCTGCTACAACACCAGCTAGCATAAAGATCAGGTGAGGCAGAGCGGATATGATATTAATCATTGAGTAGGGACACTCATGGGCACAGAATTCATGAATCCTTACTTTACTCCATACAGTTCCTCATAGTCTGGCAACCCAGGGTCAAAAATTCCCTTCACTGCAGTGATACAACAGAGTTCCCTACCAATAGGATTTTTTCTCTCCTGCCTTTGAAGGTTCAGGCCTCCATCAGTTCAGTTGTCTCTCTAACTCTGTCTGGAGGTGCACCAGGAAGGATTGTGAGGGGAGGCATCTGCTCTCAATTATATCACTTGCTTGTTAGATGGCCTGCTAAATGGACTGCCTAACACCTGGAATAAGTTTCAGCGAGTACTCAACATCAGGCCCAGGTTCTTTTTTTTTCTTCTTCTTTTTTTCTTCTTTTTTTAAATTTATTAAGGTATTATATGTGTACATAGCTTACCATTGCCTCCCCTCCCACCTCCCATTCACGCCCTCCCTCCCCAGAGTTCTGTGTCTGCTGGCTGTACTTATATGCATGCATACCAGTCCTTCGGTTGTTCTCTTATCTCCCCCCAGGTCTCCTTCCCCTCCCCGCTGTCATTTGGCAGTCTGCTTGTTTTATAGTGACCATCTCAGGACCACACGAATAGAATCCGCTCCTCCTCTGGTTCACACCGCCCCTCCCCCCGGGTCCCAGTGCTTCCCCTGGGACACATGGCTCACCCGGGGCACACAGGCCCAGGTTCTTATGGGACCCTCTCACTTTGCCCTCACCCCCAAACTAATTTCCAGGGGGGAAATGAGGACCATATAGTGAGAATGGTAAAAGATGCAAGGCTTTGGGGTAATTCAACTGAAGAAAGCAGAGAGCGCTTCTAGAATATGTGTCTTGCAGATGTTCTGGAGAATGCTATTCACGGTAATGGGACTGTTTTCCTGTTGTGTGAATTGTTATAGCTCCTGAAGGTTAACTTTTCATGTAGGATTCTGCACTGCTCTGATGTGTAATTGGTTTCTGGGAGGTCAACAGTGTCATGAAAAAAACCCATTTGAAAAAAAAATCAATCGGAAACATTAAAGTGGAAATAATTCCATGCTTAGCTGCAGAAACTACAAAAACACATTTCATTGATGAAAAGCTTTTAAAAAAATAATATAGGCCTCCATTTCCAAATCCATAAAATGAGGGGGTTGGACTGGGTGATCTTGAAGGTCATTTGTTTGTCTTGGTTGCTAGGAAGCTTCAAACTCCAGTTGCTATAGATTTTAAAGAGGAGTTTGGGGTTTGGGTTTATGTCCCCATTGCTCTTTTTTTGTGTTGTTCTGTCCCTTTCACCTTCTTAGTCTGTGCTAACAGCATCAGTGTATATTATATGGGTCTCTCTGTTTGTGGTGAGCCATTGCAAATCCCTCTGGTAAGCCTACAAAACCTGTAAGACCTCTTCTGTTTCTAATACTCTGTGATTCCAATAACCCCTACCCTCGCTTTTCCCATATGGGAAATAAAAGGAATAAGGGCAGCAGCTTTGCCCAAATGCTGACTCTTGGGGACACTGAAGCATTGATGTAAATACAATTATGAAAGGCTTCAAGGTGTCCCGTGCCAGAGAGCTCAGACATTGACTCTGGAGTCAGAGCTCTGACCTTGACTGAGACAATCCTGGAATGCCCAAGCAACTCCTCTCTCTGCTTTTCATCATTACCCAGACTCCCTCCCGAAGCACCACGCTCCAGCTCTGCCACCCTGCTATGAGGTTCAGTCACACAATGTATGTGCATCTTGCTTACACTCAGCCTCCTACATCATTGACACAAAGACATCTGTGGCACCCGAGGTGTTTCTTGCCCTGATTCTACTCAAGACTTTCAGGGAAGTCAGGCAGGCTTAGGAGCAGCACACTGAGTCACGTCTCAGGATAGCCAGGCCCTTCCTGGGTGCTCTCTTTCCATTTCAGAGCCGGTCACCTCAGTAAGAGTCTGCTAGAAAAGTACAAAGTAGATGTCACTTGGCCCAACTCCTAGACTCTGCCTTTCCTGTCATTCTCCCTTTGCCACTGTGCTATTTTATCTGCCTCCACGGACCTGAACTCTTTTTGGAACATCCTGCTTTAGCTGCTGTCCTTGAGTTTCCCTTTGTTTTCTTTTCCTTTAGTCTATATTTTTCTTCTCTTATCAAATGCCTTTTCCCCCTCCAGGAATAACTTACATGCTACTTTATATTCTACAGCTTAAGCCCCATATTTATAAACAGGGGAAGTGACTTTCATACATTCTCCTTTGAGCTTATTGTGGTGGTTTGGAAGAAATGAGCTAGATCTGCAACTTATCACACATATAAATCCTGGGCTTGTGCCTTTCAGGGATGGTTATTGGTCTTTGTGACGGTACAGTTTGAAGGCTCCACATTAATACACCTTTTCTTCTTGCCACCTCAGGTGGAAAATCCATTTCTGGCTACAATTGTGAACTGGAGGCATACAATCCTCAGCAGGGTCCTGGCAGGCATACCCTCATTGGCCCTGATAAATTGGTGCATATGTGTGGTTGTGTGATTGTGTGATTGTGTGTGTGTGTGTGTGTGTGTGTGTGTGTGTTGGGGGGAGGTGGGGACACTTTCTACACAGACATCAGATGAGGGAGAGTAAGCTGTGCAGATAAAGGATGGAAACCCAACATTTTCATGCCTCTAATATCCGCTGGATGCCTTCCTATGGTCATCAATTGTCATTTAATTCTAATAACCAACTAGGAAACGATTGTTAAACCATTATGTGGATGAATAAACTGAGGGTGTAGGAGATAAGGCCTTTCTCAAGGTCATGCTGCCAGTAGGTGGTCGAGCCAGAATTATTACCTGTTTATCTGACTGTAAAGCCCATGCTCTTTTACCCAGCATTGTGCAAAATGCTTTACATATATTCTTTTAAAAAATATATATTTTATTGATATTTTACAGATAGGAAGGGAGAGAGATAGAGAGCTAGAAACGTCAATGAAAGAGAAACATCGACCAGCTGCCTCTTGCATACCCCCTACCGGAGATGTGCCCGCAACCAAGGTACATGCCCTTGACCGGAATCGAACCTGGGACCTTTCAGTCCGCAGACCGACGCTCTACCACTGAGCCAAACCGGTTTCGGCATCCATACATTCTTTCAAGTAATATAATAACCCTCTAAGGGTTGATAACATCCCTCTAAGATGGGCATTAGCCTCCACAATTTACAAATAAGAAAAACAGAGACTCAGAAATGTTCACTAACTTGCTCTTATAAAGTAGGAGAAGGCATTCCTAACAATCTTGCTTCAGAGTCCACGTCTGTAAGGACCCCGCTCAACAGCCAAAACACTTAACTCCAAGGAGAGTGGCGCAATGTGTTCAACACCCCACGCAGGTTTGGGCCTGCAGCAGAGAAGATTCCTCAGACATCCCGTGCGGCTTCCATCAATACCTACTTAAGCCTCGGGGAGCTTCCCAGACAAACAGTGTGCTGCTCTGCCCAAGACAGGCACCATTTGCCGTGCACACCCACTTCCCTCAGCTCTGGGGGGTGCCGCTCTGCTGGGGCAGCTGCACCATTAGCCGCCCATATGGCGGAGCTGCAGCCCACTTATGCATAAAGGATGCACCAAAAGCACCTGACAAAGGAAGCAGCTCTGCTGCAAGCGGATGATTCTATTTGGAAACCGAAGCAGGGGGCCAGGAGTCCTGCCGTCATTGCTCAGCAGGCCCAGCCAACCCCGGCAGCAGGAACCAATTACCAGGGGACATATCTGCTACCTTTGGTGCATAAGAATTGCTAACCAGATTTTCAGTCATCTTCCACTCCCCTCAAGCAAAACAGCTCAACCAGCACCCCTACTCTGAAGTAGGACATATCTATGGAGACGGAAGCAAATAGGAAAACTCACAAAACCATGCCTAGCTCCTCCTGATGCACTAGAATTTCTATTTTAGGATAGAACCTCTTCTTCTCCTGTTACCTCATTCCCCTGTAACTGTTGCACCCCCGCCACCACCACTTTGGGTTTATTCAATTTTCTTCAAAGAAGCAAGTGGCAAAACCATAAAGCACATGTTGGATTTAAAAAAAAAATGTTGGGAATGAGGGAACCAGCCTAAGAGAGGGCTTTGCCATGGGGACCTTTTCCGAGGCTCAGCCCTGAGAGCAAAGGAGCTACCAAGTAAAGGAGCTCAGAAATCCCTGTGTAGCTCAGAAGGAAGCCTGGATATCTGGGAAATTGTGAAGCACATGTTAACATTTTTGCAACATGGCAAATGGTCTGGCTTTAGGAGGGGCTGCCTGTAGTCCATCCTCACATGAATTGGGTCTATGCACATAGCCTTGTCCAGGGCGAGCCAGCTCTGGGTGAGAGCAGGAAGTGTTTCCCCTGTGTAAAGGAAGGAACAGTGGTGATAGTGAAAAGGAATGAGTGTGGGCAGGGAAAAGGCCGGGCCTTGGGCATGTGGAGATGGGGAAATATGAGGGCTCATACATAATAGTAAGCCCAAGGCATTCTTAGCTGCTAAGCTGCAGTGTTAACTGAGTAAGGGGATGGATCTGAAAATAATAGCATGTTTTGGTCTTAGAGTGAAGCCTGCATTTATGGAAAACTAGAGGCCCAGTGCACAAAATTTATGCACAGGGCAGAGTCCCCTCAGCCCAGCCTGCACCCTCTCCAATGTGGAACCCTGGCAGTGGGAAATACCTCTCATAATCCTGGACCGATGGCTCCTAATCACTCACCTGCCTGCCTGTCTGATGGCCCCCAACTGTCCCCCTCTTCTGGCCTGGTCACCCCTAACTGCTCCCTCCCCCACTGGCCTGGTTGCCCCTAACTGCCCACCCCACTGGCACGGTCACCCCACACAGCCTGCTGTTCAGTCATTTGGTTGTCCCTCACTAACTGCCTGCCAGCCTGGTTATATGCAACCATCTTGTGAGGGTAATTTGCATATTACATATTCATTACCATATTTGCGGGCATATAAGACAATTTTTTGGCCCTGAAAAATACCGTATTTGCCAGCGTATAAGAGACTGGGCGTATAAGACGACCCCCTAACATTCCCACTCAAAATACAGAGTTTGTTATATACTCGCCGTATAAGACTACCTACCCCCCACTTGGAGGCATATTTTTCAGGGCCAAAAAATCATCTTATATGCCGGCAAATACGGTATATAGGATATCTTATCCCTTGGGACAATATGCTATTTATCAAAGACACAATGAAACTTTACTGATAACAAAAGGGGAAAGAAAAAAAGAATAAGATCAAGAAAAGTAACTGCTTGGGAACCTACGAGGAATATATTCACAGTTTGTCCTCCTGAGATATACTACAGGAGGTCATGTTTATTCCCAAATCAGCAATCTTTAAGGTGGGGAATGCCCCTGAAACAAAAACAGCCTGACACTTGAAACTAAGGAAAGTGTTCTTTTCACAAATGCATAACTCCCTGTCTCCCAGGTGGGCCTGGTCAATAAGAAGCCCATTATTCCTCCCAGTTGGGGACCACCACAAGAGGAGCACCAGCCAAGAGCGCCAGGTGGGCACTCAGACAGAGCTTCCTAAGAGCAGGCTCATATATGGATATTAATTTCAGATGCCCATACACCATACTTAATTAGTAGTTCAGAGGATCAGACTTATGAAGTTATGATTGCTTCCACAATCGAGTATGAAAGAAAAGAGCTCATGTAATAAGCCTCAAAAGATCACATTGCTTCCACTTGATTCTGTTGGGGAAGCTCTCCTTCTCAGAACCAAGGGACTATTCTGTAAGAAGCTCGAGCCACTTGGAGATGCCATGTGTAGGTATTTCAAGACTTCAAGTAATGCCAGCCTAGGTACCAGACATGTGAGTAAGGAAGACCCCTGTTGATTCCAACCCCCAGCTATAAAGGCAGTCTAGCAAAGGACTAAGACATCATAAAGACAAGACCTTCCTGCTGTACTTTGTCTGAATTTCTGTGCTCTTCTGAGCACAATAAAATGGTTATTGTTTTATGTCATTAAATTAGGGGCAGTTGGCTATTTAACAGTAATAACTAGGGACACTGACTAAGTGTTATACAAACTGACACTAATTAACATAGTCAATTCACAACAGTATGTATTCCTTTAGAGACCATGTGCTGTATATTCTAAGTACTAAGAAAAACTAATTAGGCATTAGAAATTTGCTTGAAAACTGAGGAAGAGAAGATTGGTAGTCTCAAGTGGTATTTTCTAGCCACTGTGATAGGGCCTGATAACACACCTTCCTTCTCTACTTTAGGTCAACAGTTCTATTTTCATCTTTTGAGGAAATATTATGAGTTAGGTACTGTACTAAATACTGAGTATATAAAGATGAATTATAGAAATCACATTTGCTAGTTTATATTTTAGAAGAGAATATAGGCATATAAACTAACACAGCAAAGTGTATTAAAGTCTATGAGAGACGTAGGAGCAGGGTATAATAGTGACCATTGAGCTTAATCTGGAGGATAAATAGGTGTCAGTGAAAAAAAGGCACAGAGAGAACTACATATGCAAGGCATGGAGGAAGAAAAATCACATCGTATGTATAAAGAGCCATAGATCTTTGGTTCTTCATTGTGTAAATTGTAAATATGGGGAACAGGGGAGAAGGCAAGGCAAGGAATCTGTGAAGTGCCTAGATGCCATGATGGGAGCTTGGTTTCACAATGCGGATGACTCAAACCCAGGGGATATTTACAATTAGGAAATGATATGGTCAAATTGTGTTTTAGATACATCACTCTGGTGATTGTGTTAATGATGTAACTCAGAGGGCATAGAAACTCAGTAGGTAGTCATTTCCAAAGTCCAAGAGAAAACTACAAAAGACTAAATATGGATATTGAAACTGAGGAATTGAGGAAGAGAATGGATTCCAGAATAATTTGTAGGTAAAATCTTCAAGATTTTGTAATCAATTAGATGTAGGTTGAAGATTAGAGAAGGATCAATATTGTGAGCTTGAGGTGCTTGTGAGATACCTAAATGGAAATGCTCAGAAGAACTTAAATATTTCAATCCAAAGACAAGGGAAATGGAAATTTGGAAATTATGTAACAAGTTACAAAAGTAAATAAACTCTCCCAAGAAAAGTATGTGGAGTAAAGACAAAAATAAAGGAAACTTGCCATGCCATGGAGTACTACATAGCCACGAAGATGAATACTACAGCCAATTGTAACAAAACAGCTAACTCTTATAAAACTGAGAGAAAATGCAAGTATTGTACAATGCACAATATAAATAATACAAAGTTAAATATACCAAAAAATCAGCAAAATGATGAAGAATACATATAGGTGGGTAAAACTGCAATGCATAGAAAGAAAATAACAAATAAAATAATCAGAATAGTGGAGCTCCAAGTGGGTAAGAGAGATGCCACTGTGAACAGATACACAGGGCCTCCAATGGTAACTCTATCTCTTACGATGGTTGAAGCCTTCACAGATATTAACACTTATTGCTCACATGTATATTACAGATGTTGTTTTTGAATATTTGAAATAATTTATACTAATATTTTTTAAATGAACCAAAATGTCGCTAGGAGATAAGGAAATCAAGACAGGAAATATAAATTACTTTTTAAGCAGCTTGATTGGAGTTTAGATTAGAGAAAGATATAAAATTGAGAATGTCTTTAGTATCAGAGTGATATGAGTGTGTAGATTCAAGGGACTGGGCATTTAGGAGAGAGAACAATGAGTGACTCAATGATCCTGGAAAATCTAAGAGGAATATATATATTAGAGGCCTGGTGCACAAAATTTGTGCATGGGGTGTGTGTCCCTCAGCCTAGCCTGCACCTTCTCCAATCTGGAATACCTCTCACAATCCAGGACTGCTGGCTCCCAACTGCTTGCCTGCCTGCCTTCCTGATTGCCCCTAACAACTTCTGCCTGCCAGCCTGATCACCCCCTAAGAACTCCTTTGCCAGACTGATTGATGCCTAACTGTTCCCTGACAGCCTGATTGCCCCTAACTGTCCTCCCCTGCACACCTGCTTCCCCCAACTGCCCTCTCCTGCAGGCCTGGTCCCTCTCAACTGCTCTCCCTTACTGGCCTGATCACTCACAAATGCTCTTCCCTGCTGGCCATCTTGTGTCCACATGGAGGCAGCCATATTGTGTGTTGGAGTGATGGTCAATTTGCAAATTACTCTTTTATTGGATAGGATAGAGGCCTGGTGCATGGGTGGAGACTGGCTGTTGTCCTGAAGGGTGCCTTGAATAGGGGTTCCCTTGGAGTGTGGGGCAGCTTGGGCCTGTGGTGGTTTGTAGGCCAGCCATGACCCTTGTTGACCCAAGTGGAGGCCCTGGTATCTGGGATTTATTTATATTCTATAATTGAAAGTTTGTAGCCTTGAGTAGAGGCCAGGGTGGGTGGAAAGCTGGGCTTCCTCCATCGCCAGGGGAAACCCAAGACTCCTGTTCTCTCCAGCTCCATGGCTGCTGCCATTTTTGTTGAGATTTATTTATCTTTTAATTGAAACTTTATAGCCTTGAGCAGAGGCCAGGGCCAGCCTGGGAGGATTGGAAGCTGGCTTCCTCCATCACTGGGGGCAGCCCAAGCCTCCAGCTGCCTCTGCCATCTTTGCTGGGTTAATTTGCATACTCGCTCCTAATTGGCTGGTGGGCATGGCTTGTGGGCATAGTGGAGGTACAGTCAATTTGCATGTTTCTCTTTTATTATATAGGATATATATTTCAATATTACCAATTAGTCCAGGGGACATTCTGTTTTTAAATAGGTTAATTTTCAGAAGAAAACCTTTTTATGGGATAGCACCCTCAGGTGTCCCTTTACCATCCTTCAAGTAGCCATTTATATAACCATGACCTCTGAGCCCCCCAGCATGAGGCATGCCTGAGTACACAGAATGAGAGTGACAGACACTCTACTGAAATCAGGCAAAAATTTTTTCTCAAACACTTCAGGAAAAAAACATAAACAATTGGTTGGTGATCATATTACCAAATTAAGTATTACTGTATTTCACAATTAAAAACATATACAACATATATATAATTTCAGAGAGGAAAGGATAAAGAGAGAGATAGAAATGTCAGTGATGAAAGAGAATAATTGATAGCCTGTCTTCTGTAGGACCCCACTGGGACTTGAGTCCCCCAACCCAGGCATGTGTCCTGACTGGGAATTGAACCATGACCTCCTGGTTCATAGGCAGATGCTCAACCACTGAGCCACATCAGCAGGGCCAAATGCACAAATTTACTTGAGACTTTGACTAATCTAAGTCATGCTGAAATGATGACATTTTGGCTTTAGTTTCCAACTTCTTCTTGCTAGGACGTTGGGAATAGTCATCTCATTGTAAATGACTTGGAGTTTCACTTCTATTTCTGCTTCCTTATGAGATTATTTGTCATCTTCCCCTGACCTTGTCATAGATGGCAGACTCCACTACGCTTATTAGCTATCCAGTCATTGTATTATAGAAGCTTTCTCAGGCTGAGTTAGGGAGCAACTACTTTGTACCTTTGGCTTTTTTTCTTAATTAGTTGAGGTTATTACTAATTTTATTCTCTGGACCCCATTTACTGTTCTCTCTTGGTTTCTTGGTTTCTGTCAACTATAGTCTGCAGAAGCATAAAATGTTCAGTCTTCCTTGTATTTGAGCCCAAAGTTCACCTATGTATGCCCACATCTGGAAATCTTGAATTATTGGCTTAGTGGTCAGGTTACAAAATAAAAATAAAAATAAAAAAGGAAGATTAACCACCATTTTTATTTTGGAAAACACCATCAGCCACTTGAGAGTTGAAGGTCAGTTCCTGAGAAGATTGGTTGGAATAAGACCAAAACATAGCTGCAAGAGCTAGTTAATCCTCTTAGCATAAAATGAGAGTTATACTTAGTTATAAAGGCATAAGCCCTAGCAGACTAACCCACCCCACAGATGACTATGAACTTTGGACAAAATGTAAATATCAATCCCATGAAAGCCCTGGAGAATAAACCAAAGCAGAGAGCTTTTGAAAGTGAGATGAAAAGCAGGTGTCCTTCTACATGGAAGAACAAAGGAAAAGACAGGCATCAGCCCAGCCACAGAAAAGTAAAGGGGGAACCCTGGGAATGAAAAAGCTTCAAAAGAGAGCCCCACATTCTGTAAAGTAACTTTGTCTGAATTTCTGGGTAGCCCCTGGAAAGTGCACAGTGAGCACACTCAAAACAGCTTTTAGCCAAGGCTAAGAGATGTGATCTGAGCTCTGAGCAGAGCCCACCAAGAAAGGGGGTAAGTCAAAATCTAATTAGGTTAGTTGCTTGCTAATATCTATGTCTATGTTTATGCCTACATCCTAATACATAAAAACCCAGAGTCTGTAATGACCAAAGGCTCATTATACAAGAAGTATACAAGAAGTCAGTCCTACAGTCAGTGATGGGTTGTCGTAGTGACCCAACACTGACTGCCACCACCATGGGCACAACAACCCAGCGCTGACTGCTGAGGGGGCTACAGATCAGGCCTGGAGAGAGGCCTGGAGAGGCAGGGTCTACTCTGCAGCCTCCATGGCAGCTGTTGATCAGCCCTTGCCTCTCTCTTGCTCTCTGGGCTTTGCCAGCAGCCAAGCCTCTCTTTCTTTCTGGGCCTCCACAGGAAATGATGATCAACCCCACCTCTCTGATCAGGCCCAGAGATAGGCCTGGGGACATTGATTGGCATAGAAACTGACTAATCAGAACCAAATCTGGGTGAACTGGAAGGAGCCAATGGCTGCCTAGGAGGTGGAGCTTCTGACTGTGACTGACATAGGAACCGACCAATCAGAACCTAATCTGGGTGGACTTCGAAGGCAGAGCCTAAGGTGGGGGCTGTGGAAGGATTTTAAGGGCAACAGCTGTTTGGTGTAAGGTGTAAGAAAGTGGAATAATTTTTTAATGACCAGTTTGGCAGGATAGTGCATATGCTGGCCATCAGTCCAGATATAGGGATTATGTTTTTTTGTGTGCCAAGAGCATCTCCTCTTGCTGAAAAAGGCTTTCTCCCCCCATTTAAGCAATCATATCCTATATAATCTCTCTATACTAATAAAAGGGTAATAATATTCTAATTAGACTGGGTTGACTGACCATCTTCCAGACATCCAGCTTTCTTCCAGACAAAGCCATGATGATGGAGGCTGAGGCAGAGGCAGTTAGGAGTGATCAGGCCAACAGGGGAGGGAAGTTGGGGGCAATTAGGCAGGCAGAGGCAGTTAGGGGTGATCAGGTAGGCAGGCAGAGGCAGTGAGTTATTAGGCAGAAAGGCTTGTGAGTGGTTAGAAGCCAGCGATCCCTGATTGCGAGAGGGATGCCTGTGGGATTGGGCCTAAACCAAAAGTTGGACATCCCCCAAGAGGTCCCTGATTGGAGAGAGTGCAGGCTGGGCTGAGAACCCCTCCTTCCCCCCCTGCCACCTGGCCTCTAATATATATATATATATATATATATATATATATATATATATACTGAGAGGTCAGATTATTATGACCACCTGACGTTTGTAGGCAAATTAGCCATACACTACATTGTATGGGATATGGAAGTTGAAGGCCTGTTTGAAACCTTTGCTGTCAGCAGTTACCAAGATAAAACATCTCCAATTTGCACAGGAACACAAGGATTGGACAACTGAGCATTGGAAGAACGTCATATGGTCCAATGAATCACGTTTCCACTTGGTTCATGCAGATGGCAGAGTGAGAGTTTCATGGAAACAGCATGAAAGCATCCACCCCACATGCATGAGTATAACCCTTCAAGCTGGTGGGGTCAGTGTTATAGTTTGGGGCATGTTTTCCTGGCATGATTTGGGCCCTTTAATTCATGTGGAACAATGTCTGAATAGCATAATATACACCTAAGTATCATTGCTGATCAAATTCATCCTATCATGTTGATGGCATATCCCAATGGAGATGTCTTCTTCCAATAAGACAATGTGCCATGCCACAGTGCTGGTATTGTGCAGGAGTGATTTTAAGAACATATGGGAGACTTTACCTTGCTCAGGTGGCCCCCACAATCACCAAAACTTCACCCAATTGAGCATTTGTGGGATGAAGTTAAAAGAGCCATCAGGCAGCTGGTTCCACAACCATCAAATCTCACAGAACTGGACAGTGCTATTCATCAGGCATGGTGTCAGATTCTTCACCTCACCTTTCCACATCTCGTGGAGTCAATGCCAAGAAGAATCGCTGCAGTATTGAGGGTAAAAGGTGACCCAACGAAGTACTGATGAGGTGATCATGATAATCTGGCCACTCAGTCAGTGTATGTGTGTGTGTGTGTGTGTGTGTGTGTGTGTGCAAAATCTTCAAGAAAAAATAACAGAATCCAAAGTTACCATACATAACTTTAATAATGCCCAGCATACTGTAAAATTTATTTCTAAGGAACTAAGAAAATAGGACTCAATCTCAAGGGAAAGACGTGGAACTAGTCCTGCGCAGACCCACTCATTGGAATTATCTGATAAGGGTTTTAGAGCACTGTTACACATGTCCAGTTAGATAAAGGCAAACACACTTGTACTGAATACAAAACAGGGACTCTTCGCAAAGAGATAGAAAATACACAAGAGAATCAAATGGAAATTCTAGATTGAAAAATAAAACATTATTACACTACATACGCATGTGAATCATAAAACAAACAAACGAAACAAACCTGACAGCACCAATATCGCTGGATGCAGCATCTTCAATACAGTGCTAATGGTGTTGCAAACTGAGCAACCACACTGGCAGTTTCTTAAGTGATGCATAAACCAATCATACGGATTCAGTCATTTTGCTCCGAGGTATTTGCAGAAAATAAATAAAAACATCTTTCTATATAAAAGCTTGCACAGAAATGTTTCAGCAGCTTTATTTGCAATAGTTCCGAACTACAAAGAACACACATGTTCATCAGCAGGTGAGTGGGTAGACAGGTGTGGTGCATCCATACCAGGGCTACTACTCATTAATAAAAAAGGGATATATGTGGGTGAATCTCAAAATCATTACACCGAGAGAAGCCAGGCACAAAAGAGGACCATACACTAGTACATACCATGATTCTATTTATGTAAAATTTAATACAATTCTAGAA
The DNA here is from genome assembly GCA_963924515.1 of Vespertilio murinus. Classification (NCBI taxonomy): domain Eukaryota; kingdom Metazoa; phylum Chordata; class Mammalia; order Chiroptera; family Vespertilionidae; genus Vespertilio; species Vespertilio murinus. The sequence continues at coordinate 22,718,011 of OZ004707.1, forward strand.
AATGCAAAGTAATCTGTAATGACTGTTCATGTAGGGATTGCATTTGGCTGGAGAGGGAGAGAACTTAGATTACAAAAAAGCATGAGGAAATGTTCATGGGTGTTGTAAACATTCTTCATCTTGATTGTGGCAGCGGTTTCACTGTGTATGCAATTGTGGAAACTCATTGACTTGTGCATTTTAAATGAATCCAGTTTGGCTCATGTGAAATAAACGAACAAATGTTAAATCAGGAGTCAGCTGGAGGAAGGCAGAGAAAAGGGGCAGGCTAAAAACATTGAAAGCCAGTGGAGTCCAGCAGGCAATGAAGGCTATCACTTCTTGAGATCAAACATGCATAATATTCAGTCAGAACCCATTTGGCTTCCTGCAACATAACCCCATCACCCCATCTTCTACGAAACTACTTTAATTCTCAGAAATGCACAACAGTCTGTGAGTGGCTTTCCATAAGAATTAAGGACCGGAACTTAGCCCTACATATGGCTGGATGGAGTACAGAAAGCATGAAAAAGGCAAAGAAAGAAGCCATCCACTGAGTCTTTCAGCAGAAACTGGAGCTTGAGGCCAAAGGTTACCAGGCAAATATATAGGAGTAAGAGCCCCCTCTTACTAAGCATCTGGAGAAACAGGAAGGAAGCAGGTGGCTTCTGCCACCTCCAGTCCATCCCAGCTGGGCCTTCTCCTCTGCCCATTCTCTCAGGAGGGCAAGGAATCCTCAGCTCCCACCGTGCCCTCTGTTTGGGAGAAGGAGTGACTTCTTCCAAAAACACTTCAGGACTCAGGGAATCTGACCCCGAGAGGGATTAAATCGTGACTCAAAACTGGATTCCATGTTAATACGATGAGTTAATCCTTGGTAACCTTTGGCCCCAAGGCGGAAGGGATCGCAATGAGGCACTGGTCTTTTCATGAGATTGGGACTGGAGATTTGAGTCCATTGTATCCCAATCTTAAAGAGCAGCATTGGTCCAGCTAATAATATGGGTGATATCTATAAAAAGTCTGCATGTTAAACTTTCCCTTTGGCCATCTCTGTGTATGGATATGAATGCAGAACCCCTCTGTTTTCATGGTAGTAATCCTTATCAGCGGGACACATTAGAATCTCCTCTTTAAAAATCACAACCCAATCCAGCTAATTCATTATCTCCAGGTATGTGTTGTTTAAGTTGCTCTAAGGAAGTCAGCACTGGCTTCTGGGCCACTGAGAAAGGCTGCAAGGTTCACGTTTTTATCCAGATGTGACTGACTATTTTAACTATGCAGGCTTCTGACCCCACTGAAACCACACATCTCAAGTGGTGGGCTGGCTCATTCTTCTGGTGACACAGTCTCGGTCACCCCCTGATAATAAACTAAGCTTTGACGCAGAAATCCAGGGGCAGAAAAAAGACTTGCAGGTATGCCAGAAAGCTAGTCTGTAAGCAACAAAGTTACTCAGTCTTTATCAAGTGCTCCTTGGAACTTTACTCTGAAACAGTCTCTCTTCTGAATTCTGAGCAAGGAACAGAAAGGTCAGGCTTCTAAATGTGCCCGCTCTGCTGCTGCTGTTCTTATAAAAAAAAAATGACTTTACACACTTTCAACTTCCAACTCCTCTCTGTCCACAAAATGAACCATACAGATGCCTGGAACTGAGGGATTGATGGAAGGAAAACAGAAAGAACAAATGTGAAATAATGGACAGTAACTATCTACATTTTTTACAATTAGAATTTAATTTTTAAAGTTGTAATATTAAAGGGAACTATTATTCATTTTGGAAAAAAGAGATTGTGTGTTTTTAATCTTTATATTTATATGATCCTAAGATAGATATGGTAAATATTTTTTCTTAGCTAACACTACTTTGATTCTTTCTACATACCAAGTATTGTTCTAACATTTTATATACACTGAGTGGCCAGATTATTATGATTTCTGAATGCATAATAATCTGACCACTCAGTGTATACCCTATATAATAAAAGGCTAATATGCAAATTGTCCCCTCCAGCAGGCAGGCCGGCCAACTGCCCATGTCACCTCCCCCTGGCCAGGCTGACAGGACCCCACCCATGCACGAATTCATGCACCAGGCCTCTAATATATATAATCTGGCCACTCAGTGTGTGTGTGTGTGTGTGTGTGTGTGTGTGTGTGTGTGTGTGTACTGAGTGGCCAGATTATTATACATTCAGAGATATAATAATCTGTCCACTCAGTGTATATTAAGAGGTGTAATCATCACAGCTCCATGAGTTAAGTAGTACTTCCTTATTTTACACAAAGGAAACTGAATCATAAAGAGATTAACCAACTCTCCAAAGATCACACATCAATTAGGTGGGGGAGCTGGGGGTTTAGTCCCATCATCTGGATTAGGAGACATGGCTCTCCCTCTAAATCACAATGCTTTGTTCACTCTCAGGCTTTGAACACTTCTTCTGTATCTAATATTCATCCAGGAGCATGTTTGCCATGTAGTGGCATTTGAAAATGGACATAGAAATAGCTGGAGTTATTCATTCAATTTTAACTGACTACAGTGTATATTATAGAGATAATATTATTAAACACACATTTTGTAACATTGTCCAATGTCCCCATGACTCAACAATAAGTTATCTAAAAAAAAAAAAACAACAAAAAAAAAACAAGCCGAAGCCGGTTTGGCTCAGTGGATAGAGCGTCAGCCTGCAGAATGAAAGGTCCAGGGTTCGATTTCGGTCAAGGGCATGTACCTGGGTTGCAGGCACATCTCCATTAGGAGGTGTGCAAGAGGAAGCTTATCAATGTCTTTCTCTCATTGATGTTTCTAAATCTCTATCCCTCTCCTTTCCTTTGTAAAAAATCAATAAAACATATTTTAAAAAATAAATAAGTAAATAAACTATGCAAGATAGGTAATCAAAACTCAAGAGTAAGGAAAATTTTTGTTCAACAGTAAAAAGAAAATACTTGTACATTGTGAGTTTTCCTAAGCTCTTATATTTTTTCTTTGGCCACCAAGAAACTCAGAACTTAATTTCTAAACCAACATTTTAAATTATGGACACTTTTGCCATGTTTTTTTTTTTTCTTATTGGCCCTCCTTTCTCATTTTTTCTCTGTTTTTCACTGATCTGACTTTTTATCTTATCTATTTTACTTAATTTACATACATTTCATGTTGTTTTAGATTTTTTGTAATTCATATTTTGTAAATTAGATCGTTTGGTAAGGTGAGTAGTAAGCATAAAAATAGAAATACTTATTTTAAAAAGAAATTATAAAAGACTCAAAGCCTTTAGGTTTAAAAAGAAAGGAATATTGTTTTTTTATAGGAAAAAAAATAATTATCTAAAGCCAGTTCCTGATTCATAGACAATCTCTTCTTAAAAATTTCTTCTCTCTTCCTATTTCTCTCCCCATTTTCTTTTGTACCACTTGCTCCTTACCTTATTCCTTCCTCCTGTTAAAAATAACACTACAACTATTTTACTGTCGTACACTCTTTGCATGTGTGTGCAATATCTTCAGCATAAGATCTTTATATATAAAAACCTAAGCCACTTTTGGACCATTCGACTGGTCACTATGATATGCACTGACCACTAGGGGGCAGACTCTCAATGCAGAAGCTGCCCCCTGGTGGTCAGTGCACTCCCACAGTGGAATTATTGCTCAGCTGACTGACAGGTGCCAGACCCCGGCTCATGGCTTCACTATCCTCTCTCATGAACACTCACCTGTGCGTCCCTCCCCCATCCAGACCTGGACCATAATGGGACTAGCATTGGGACTCACTGACCATGAACCCACAGCTGCTTCTCGGTCATGGGCGTGCTGGTATCATTCTAGGATGAGTGGGTGGAGACTGCAGTGGAGTGGCAGGGAGCTTACCAAGCAGCAGTGGGTGGGTGACAGCAGGCAGCAGGCGGCAGGCACGGAGGGGTGAGGTGGGGATGAGAAGGAATGGCCTAGTGCCAGGTCCAGGCTCGGGCTCCCCCCTGCTGCCTGCAGCTTCACACACTACTACTTCCCTTGGGGGATGTTGAACTGCTGGTTTTGGGTTTTGGCCTGATCCCCACAGGCCATGCAGAGCAACCCCACCAGTGCAAGAAGCCATGCACCGGGCCTTGTGTGTGTGTGTGTGTGTGTGTAAAATTAATCTTTTACTAATGTATGGTAAATATTTTCCAGGTTGCCACTGTTTTATAATAATTTTAACTTAGACTTGTAAAACATCAATGGTATTCTTTTTTTCCATTGTTTTCAGGTTTATTTTTTATGTTTAGAAAGATCTTTCATACTGTAATTATATAAGGAAACCCACCTATATTTACTTCCATCCTTTTATTTTCAGATCTTTAGTGAATTTGCCACTAATTTTTTCTAAAGGATAACAGTTGTGTTTACATAATTTGAATGATGTATCATCCACTCACTGCTACATTTGTCATTCACAAAATCTTCATTTATATTAGGGTCTATTTCTTGCTAAGGTATTACATTGATTGGTCTATTTATCCATGTATTACTGGCCAATTATAAACACTATAAATTTCAGTATGCTTAAATTACTGGTTAAGATTATTTTACCTTTTTATTCATCCTTTTTAAAAGACAATATGGTTATTCTTGCATGTTACTTTTAAAATATAATTTTTACCAAGTCCCCCTGAAACCCATCTTATTTTTTGACTGCAATATAAAATATATAGATTAATTTAGAGAATCCGAATAAAGCATTTTACATTAGTGAACTTTCTTACCTTGACATTCATGTCTATTTTGTCAATATTATTTTTATTGCTATTGAATTTTATTGCAAAGTAACATGTTTTCTGTAACAACCAAAGTAGTGTAAACATTTAGTAAAATAAGCAAATTAATCTCCCTTCAAACCATTCAATTCTCCAGAATAATTGTATAAACAATGTTGTATGTAGCTTTCTGTGCCTTTGGACATTCCAAATCAAAGCTTACATACATCTATGCATGCATGTACTTTCCTGCCTTTCCAAAAAATTTAACATGCTATACCCATTACTCAGCAGTTTGCTTTTTTCATTTAACAGTGAGATTTATAGACTTCTCTTCAGACAAGTAGATCCAACTTCTTGTTTCCTATACCTCTCTGAATGCATTATATTTGATTCAATATTTCCTCTACTAATGGATCTTCAAGTTGCTTTGGTTTTAATTTTTTTTGGATTTTTCCAATGTTGTTACATTTTCAATTCTAGTTTACATTTAATATTATTTTGTATTTGTTTTAGGTGTACAGCATAGTGGTTAGATTCACTGTATTTTATGATCTTTAGTAGACTTTAAAGTTTCTATATATTAGTGATCTATATTCCTTACTTTTGATGTTGCCATTCTAAATGGCATCTTATTTTTCTATTATATGGATATATACTTTTGCATATTAATTTTGTAACCAGCCTCCTTATTAAACTTTGTTCTAGATTTTAATATTTGAATAATTATTTCCAGGGTGTTTATCAATATCTAGAAGGTTTCAGGAATCTGGAGAAGGGGCTGCAAGTAAATTAAATCAACTAGACATGAAATATAAATTTGGGAGGCATTTTTTTTTCAGGGGAGCCAGGAAAGGCTTAGCTTTAGTAGCTGAGTTCCAAGTGTCTGAACCCCTTGCTTTTTATTAACACATTTTGCCGTATAGCAAAGCAGATATACATATCAAAGGTAAGATTTGGTTATCAGGTTGGGGAAAATGCCCTCAGCTATATGGCAGCAGGCAATAATATATGCAGATTTTTAGGTTTGGGGAGATGCTTTCAGTAGCAGGTAATATGATACAGCCCTACTGAAGCCTCAAGTTCCATCAACCTTTTGATGCACTTCTTGCATGATTATGAAATTAGCCTCAAGCATATCCCCCTTCTTTGATTTAATAAATTTAACAAGAATGTATGTCATTTGCAGAGCTTGGGTCATTTTAATTTTTTTAAATTCAATGGAAAGGATTGAGTTCTTTTCATGTCCCTTTAGATTGCTGCCAGGAATCAGTCTGCAGTAAGCTCCTTTCTGGGCCAACAGTTCCTTGAGTCCTCTTTCTAGTCACTGTCCCCTATGACATGACAGCAATGACATTCCAGTTCTGGATGGTGGACAAATGGCAATGCAGGTCTTATCTTCTTTGGCTTGGTCCTGGGCAACCTGCAGTGATACACAGCTGCTGACTGCTAGCATGGCAAAGCGTCTTCACCATCCCCCATCTCTGGAACACGAAATCCAAAGCTTGGTATAAGATTTACTCACAGTGACCCCCACCTTTACCGGTGATTAACTTCTTTTCTTCACTCATGTGAAATCTTCTTCTCCAGATGTTATTGTCTTAGGTACCATTAAAGCCAGGGTGTTATCCTGCATCTACTAGGGTTCCGGAATCTGGAGAAGAGATTGCAAGTAAATTACTAGACATGAAATATAAATTGGGGAGGCATTTGCAGGGAGCCAGGGAAGCTTAGCTTTAGTAGCTGAGTTTTCCAAGTCTTTAGACCCCTCACTTTTTATTAACACATTTTGTCCTATAGCAAAGCAGATATACATATCAATGGTAAGATTTGGCTATTAGGTTGGGGAAAATGCCCTCGGCAGCATGGCAGCAGGCAATAATATATGTAGAGTTTTAGATTGGGAAAATGCTTTCAGCTATTCCAGCAGCAGGTAATATGATACAGCCCTACTGAAGCCTCAAGTTCCATCAACCTCTTGATGAACTTCTTGCATTATTATGACATGCTGGAATTAGGTTCCAGCAAATGATCATGAATTTTCTAGGTATATCATCACATCATCTGCAAATAGGAACTTTCTCTCTAACAATTGTATTTATTTCTCTTCTCCATACATTAGATAACACTTCAGAATGTTATTAAAGTTGTGTTGATAATAGATGTCTTTATCTTGCTTCTAACTTTAGTGAAGAACTCTATTGTATTTTCATCAAGTCTGATACTGGCTTTTGTATGTTAAATCATGTCAAGAAATTATTTTAATATCATCCATACTTTTTTTCTTAATATTTTTCTTTTTTATTCAGTTTATTTTTAATTAGTAAAGACATTGGGTTTTATTAAGTGTTTTTTGAAATATCTCTTGAAATAATACATTATTAGTTCCTTTTACTTATGCAATGTAATTGTTTCATAGCTGTCTTGACTTACTGGTAAGACCTTGGCTATAGCCAGTCAGTTTCTTTTCTTGGGCAGCTAAGTTCACATCCCCACCATCTTCCATGAGGAGGTTTTATACTCTGGTCCACCACATGCCTGCCCTAATCACCGTAGGCCATGCACCTGACACCCAGGCACAGTCCTTAGACTCCAGCCAGCTGAGATTATTCAATCTTAAACCTACTTGCCCTGCCTTACTCCTCCTTCTACAAGAAGGCACAATAAAGGCACTTGCCACAGCCCCTCAACCTCTGCCTCCTGACCAAGCCTGAGCTCCCCCTATAGCCAGGGAGTATGCTGTATTCTCCCTCAGGGAACTGTAGGTAATAAAACTATAAAGCTGCAGAAACCGGTTTGGCTCAGTGGTAGAGCGTTGTTCTGCGGACTGAAAGGTCCCGGGTTCGATTCCGGTCAAGGGTATGTACATTGGTTGTGGGCACATCCCCAGTAGGGGGTGTGCAAGAGGCAGCTGGTCGATGTTCCTCTCTCATCAACGTTTCTAGTTCTCTATCTCTCTTCTTTCCTCTCTATAAAATATCAATAAAATATATATTTAAAAACTACCGGTATAAAGCTTGTTCTGGTCTCTCTCTTCATCTTCATTCAACTTCACCATACCTCATCCAAGGTAATATGGTAAAAATAACATATTGAAGTGTTGAATAGTATTGATAGATAGTATGATAGTCAAACCTTGATGTTCTTTGATGTTAATCTTCTAATATGCTTTGTGATTCTACACACCAGTGTTTTATTTTAGAGTGTTAGCTTTTTACAATAAGTGCACAGCAATACGCTAGATTGATATGTGTAAAAAGGGAAACAAGTCACAATCAACAATCAACCCCAATAAACTTTTTTCCTGTTGCAGATTGGACTGTTAAAATGTCATGTTGAAAACATTAATCATCTGTGGCCTCATAAAATAAATGTCATTCTGCCATCAGGGACAGTTTGGAAAAAACACAGGACATGTGAGGGGTCCTTTTCATCCCTCATCCATTGCCTTCTGACTTAGGAGAGCCCATAGATAGTTTACATATTCTGGGGAAGTCTTAAAAAAAATACAAGGATTAACTTAGAGAGACAGGATGCTGTCAAGAAGTGCCATTCAGGTCTTTCAGAGAGTGCAGTCAAGTTCAGCCAGAACTATGGGACAGAGCTCCCTACAGGGGAAGAAAATAATTTCTCCTAACTCCACAAATAAGTCCCATCTGCAGCTTTAGCCTCAAAGAGGCACTTATGTCTTCCAAGGTCGTGTTCTTATTTTCTCCCGAATTCTGTGTGAGCTCTTCAGTGAAACAATTGTTCTTTTATATCTCTGCCTTCATAGCCTTTCCTGAGAAATTGATTCTTAGGATACACACACAAAAAAATTCTTATATGCCTTCTTTGGACAAGTACCCATGCGAAAATGAAAAAAAGTAAAACTCAAACTGCAAGTCAGAAGAACCAAATTGTGTTTCTGGCTCTGGGAATAGCTAACTGAGTGTGACCTTGGACTTTGTCAAGTCTCTTGTGCTGCCTAAGTTTGCTCACTTATTCAATGAAGGTGTGTTTCACTTATTCAAGCAGAAAACATTTTCTGAGCGTCTTAAGTGTGTCAAATACAATAAAAAAAATACTGGGACAATGAAGGTGAAGATCCAGTCCTGATTGTGTTTTGCTATAGCATTGTTACCATAAGTAGCTAGATATTACACAAAAGGAAACAAAGGGAATCAACATGGTTAAGCATGATCAACTGGGGAGCATGAGCCTGCTTGTTTCACCAAGAAATTACAGTTTTACACACTCTCCAGGAAACCACCATCAGTTCCCGAAGATCACTAGGAGAAGGAATAGAAAGATAAAGAGGGAGGTAAGAACATGTACAATAGAAGTCAGAACGGGGGTGAGGGGAATAGGATGGATGCCTCACCACAGAGGCCTGTCCATCTAACCTGGGGAAGGGGTCAATTGGCTAGGGTCCATCAGAGGCCTGCAAAAGCATGGGAAGTTGACTAGTTATTTTGAAAAAGCTCCCAGTCCTTCCCCAAACCTAAGGTAATATAATCCCAGGAGAAACAAATAAACCAAAAAAAAAGAGCTTTCTCTCACTATGTGACCCGTGCTGGCCCCATGAGTTCACATGTTCTCTCTCCATAGCCATGTGAACTTAGCAGCTGTGGGACAGATGTCCGAGGGGACTCCAAATGCAAGCTCCAGGCAAGGAGTCTGAGTACAGCACAGTTACAGATGGAAGATGGGAACACAGCTAAGCTAACTAGATGGTGAGAAAGTTTGAACTGGACTAAACTTCAACGTGGCACAGAAACTCTGGACACTTGTCTTTGTTTTAGCCTTGATGAAGATAAGTTTGGACTTTTTTCATGGCTGGATGGATAGAGATTGGGCATTGGAAATCCAGCGACACTGGGAGCCTTCTATTTCCACCTGAATAAATCTTGCCACACCACAATCTCCCATGCGTGGGTCAGTGGAATGCTTCCCTTTCTGTCCCATGAAAGAACAGAATTTCCACAGTCAACACGTAATTATTTGCTTTTGGGAAGAGCATGCAAGAATTCAGAATAGATAATCCCCATTATTTAGGTGTGATTTTCAAAAATATTTTATAGTGGATAATGGATTTCACTCCCAAGTCCAAAGGTATGCCAGCATTTATGCATCAGCCTTCTACCAGCTCTGCCTTAACAGTCATAGCTAACACTGTTATTTATCTCTGTTTCCTCTTTGTCAACAGTGCTCAGTTGTTCAGCTGACAATGTACCAGGTCTCTGGAGGGGTGTACTGTGGTTGTTTTTAGTCAACCATCCCCTCTGTCGGTGGTTGACTTAGAGGTAGTAGTGGCTCAGTTCAGACCAGTGAGATGTAAGGTGATTGCTGCAGAATTTCTGAAAAAGAATTTCCTTCCTGATGAAATAAGAGAATTACAAGAATTATTTTCTTACTTGCTTTCTTATCTCTCCCCCCCCCTCTCTCTCTCTGCCATGACCAATTCTTACATTAAGACAAAGTATATGACGAGCTAATATCTGGGGTTGAACTAGTCATTTAACATTACAGGATTGTCAAGAAAATGTCACATATATCCACCAGCTCTAGGCTGGAGCTACTGTACTAATGTAGAAATCACCTGCCTATAGATTTATTATTAAGTACAAAATATATGTGTCATATGGTTTGCCACTCTTAGTCAAATTTTCTTCTGTTTTAGGTTGCTTAATGCATTCCTAATTCATACAATGATATAATAATTTCTGCCACTGGATTTCCTATTTTTGAGCAAGAGAACACTATCCAAAGTGAAGATTGTAGCAGTCTTTCAGCCATTCCTAGCTCAGAGGTTCCCCTGGGATGGAATACTTGGATGTTTTAGCTTCTTTAAAATCAGTATAAGAGAACTCCTTTTCCCTCCTAGGAAGCAAGCCATTCTGGCAAATTTTCCAATCCAGAACTCTTCTAGAGGTGTGGTTCTATTACATCCTACGAAAATGTGATGTCAAAGAGCATCCTCCTCATGGTTCACAGGTGGGATTTCCAGGCTCAGCCAGGAACAAAGGTGGTATAGCAGAACATAGTGCTTTGTCCCCCTCATTGTCCCTTTTCTGTCTTCTCTTTTCTGTCCTATTTAGACCTTGTAGCGAAGAGATCGTCTAAAATAATAGCATGCTTACAGTTATGCTGAGAGATGGTAAATATCCTACAAAAATGTTAAGTGTGTATTACTCAGAATGTAGAAGATCTGTAAGTGACAAGATAAGTCGGGTGGAAGGACCTCTACCCTACATCAGATCCAGACTCTTGTTCTTCAGGATATTGGGTTGATAGAAATTGGATAAGCCATAAAAACTATGCTTGAATTACCTAAAACATAATGTTTATGATTTATAATAGGTAGGGGGTGAGATTGGGGGGATACAATAGGTTTCAGGGGATAATGAATTTAAATACAACAGGGAAATTAAAAAATATATATTTCATTGATTTTTTACAGAGAGGAAGAGAGAGGGACAGAGAGCCAGAAATATTGATGAGAGAGAATCATGGATCAGCTGCCTCTTGCACATTCCCTACTGGGGATGTGCCCGCAACCAAGGTACATGCCCTTGACCGGAATCGAACCTGGGACCTTTCAGTCCACAGGCCGACGCTCTATCCACTGAGCCAAACCAGTTTCGGGGACAACAGGGAGTTTTTATGGGGTTGGGGATCTAAAATGTATGTATTTAATATATTCATCACCAGAGACTTAATTTAAAAAACAGACACAAAACAAATATGACTCCACAGCTGAAGATACAGGGTCCTATACAGAAATCAGAATAATTGTCTCAGAGCTTAGAAAATGCAGTTGAGAGGCAAGTTGAGAGGTGGTGTGTGACATAAAAGTCCTGAAACTTCAGTTACTGCTTGCTCTGGAGCAGTTTTTTTGGCAGATTAGAAACTGCTGAGAAAGCATGTACTACAGTATTGACCACCTGGCAGAAAAAGAATGAGAGGACTCCCAGTTTTTGATGAGGTTAGAAATATTTTTAGATATGACATTGGAGAGGAGGGATGTCAAGAGGTGAAACAAATTTTATGAGCTTTATAAGCAAGTGCCGGTGGAAATTCTGTAAATCCCAGCTCTACTAACCAACCTTATGCATTTTGAGAGAGCTGAAGGATTCAGCCTGTTAGTTCAATTGGCTCAGGTGGAAGAGAAGAATGAGAAGCAGCCCACAGTCAGGGAAACAAACAGCCTGGGGTGCCTGCATTGAGGGGAGAGACAGAGAAAATTGTAAAGGAGCCAATTTACTAGTTTAACCCCCTCATGGTTAAAGAATGATTTCTAGGCATATTCATGAATTTACTTAGCCACCTTTGACTTCTACGTGAGCAGGAAAGCACTTATAGGCAGATGGTGTTGTGGAAATATTCAGAAGTTCAAGTGCAGTCAGACAAAGGGCCTGGGCCACATGTGAGAACTAGCCAACCTCAAGGAGCTCTCTGCTTTGCTCCATGTGCCTGTGCCAAGGCCATTCCATCCAAAGGGAATTCAGTCCCTTCTCCATGAAGACAGTGGTGCCACATATGAACAGAGGAGGTGGTATGCAAAGCCATGCTGGACAGCAAACATTAAGTATTTGCACATACCAATTATCTATGAATGATGTTATTTAGCTACCTTCATTGGGTCCCCTATGGTCCAAGCCTGGAAAACTATCTTATCTGGTTCCTGCCTTCCAGTTACTTTCATAAAAATGCGGCATCTAATAAAATCCTTGCAGGTTTATGTTTGCTTGTTTGTTTCTCCATTTGTTTGCTTTATTAATTTGTGGTTCATTTTTTTTTAGAGAGAGAGATAAAGGGGGAGGGAAAGAGACTGATGTTCTAGCTTCCTGCACACCCTCTACTGGCAACCCAGGCATGTGCCTTAATTGGGACTAGAACCACCAACTTTTTGGTGCACTGGATGACATTCCACCAGGTGAGCAATCAGCCAGAAATAAAATCCTTGCATATTTAACCTGACCTGGTATCTGCTTCTCAGAAGACCCAGACTTGACTCTGTCCTCTAATTTATACAGGGATTTTCTGGAACGTGCATTCTCAATGCAGATTATATCAACCCCAAAGAATTGAAAATTGGTTCTTGGGCACAGAATAAAACTTTGATATTATCATTGTTTGTGGGCCACAGTACATAAAGAATTATACTGTATATGTGGCAGTAAGACTTATTGGAGGAGGGGCAATTAAGAAAAAAATCTTTGGGGGGCAGTAACTAAAAATCATTGAGAAATTGTTCTAAATGAATCATTCTGTCAAAAAGCAATGATTTCAGAGCTCAAGTCAAGGATCTCTTTGAAAATTGCGTTACAGACAAGCCTTTGAATCAGCATGCCTCCCTAATTGTGAGGCATGGATTAAAGCAGTGGTTCTCAACCTTTCTAATGCCACGACACTTTAATACAGTTCCTCATATTGTGATGACCCCCAACCATAAAATTATTTTCGTTGTTACTTCATAACTGTAATTTTGTTACTGTTATGACTCACAATGTAAATATCTGTGTTTTCCAATGGTCTTAGGCGACCCACAGAGAGAGAACCGCTGGATTAAATGATACTGAACAGATAACTATGACTGACTCATATACCCTGCCTCAAGTTCAGGAGGTTTTAGAAGTTCAGTGAGGATCTTATAGGTCTCAACATTAGACCTAAGCAGTAAGAACTTCCTGACATTTGTATTCCTCTCATCATTCCCAGACACTTCTCACTACAATGCTCTGGAGAGCTCTCCCTTGCTGGAGATCAGCACAACCCCATGTCAGGAATCATTGTCATCTGGTTAGCCAGCAGTACTTTGAAAAACTATTGGTAGGCAATTCTCTCTGGAGGTTTTGCACTTCAGTATATCTGTGATAAGGAATAGACAGCTTATTTATAGACAATCTTAAAAGGCTGCTTGCAGAACAAATAGCCTTTGAAGAAAGAAATAGTGTCTCCTTCCAAGGAAAAGGGAACATTATATAGTATGTGTATGCTATATTTACAAATTTTAAAACTTGATTTTTAAAAAGAAGGGTGGGAAGGTAAGAGAGAAAATGAAGAATTTCTTCTCAATATACAGAGAAAAGTTGGCATTACCACACTTGTTGGAAGAAAGCCTAATAATCCAAGGGAGACAGATCTGGTTTAATGCCAACTTATCACCCACATCTATGTATTATTATTTGTTCCTACATTTTCTGCAGCTCTTTGAGACCCAATAACACCAACTCTCTTTTATTCACTCTGTCAAGGGAAGACAGAAAGCAGGGATGATTGACAGTAACCAGAGAGGGGATTCTGGAGGCTCCCATTTATCCCTGTGGCCACTGCAGCACAGTCCTGCATCCTCATGAATCCTGCCACAGGAAGCCACCGTGGCTCACTGATGGGCATGCCACCTCCTATAAAGAAAGCTCTTTTTCAGTCATACTGGACTGATGTCTCCATTATCCCTCCTTGGCTGTCTGCCAGTTGCAAAGAGAACGATATCTCCTGGACATGTATATTCAGTGTTTATTTGAACAAGCCGATGTTTCTTGGTTAAAATTTAACCCCTCACTCATCAGACTCTTCCTCAGCCTCCAAAGCTTTCTTCAGATGTAAACCCTCCTACCATTATTCACTGGGCCTCGTGCCTGAGGGGAAAGAGCTCCCCTTCTTAAATATTGACTTCAGACAAAAGCCAAAGCCCTTGGCATGACTTCAGAGCCCTTCATCATCCATCCTCAATTTATAATTTCAGCTTTACCCAACTCATCTGACCATTTCGTTTTTCCAGGCTAATACCAGCTGCCTGACTTCCCAATGTGTTGTTGTGTTTTTTTTTAGATCTTTATTTTTGCTTTTTTTGCTTTCTCCTCTACCAAGAATATAGTCCCTTTATATTGTTATTCATTTGGAAAATTTCTACTCATCCATCTATATCTGATATTCTTAGCTCTCTCCCAGCTCCAAAGAGCAAACCTCTTGTCCTTCAGGTTCTCACAGAATCATATATATATATATATATATATATATATATATATATAATCATATTTCCTTCTAACTTATGGTTTATTTGTCTTCTTATATCTCTAGACTTTGTGATTTGCAAAAGAAAATTATTTGTCCATCCCTGTGTTCCCAATAGCCAACCCCATAGTAGCTTTTCTCAAAATTGTTGGTGAATAAATAAATGATTCCTTCTGCCAGGTTTTCAAATACAGTGGGAGTGTGCATCCCAACCTAATCATGAGTGGAGTTGTGGTTTTTTTAGGGGGAGGGTGTTAAAATATCTTCCATTATGGCTTGGTTATTCTGGTCTTATGTTCTATTTAAGAAAACAAATGACTGTAAAGGTGAGCAAACAAATGAATTCATCTAAGTGTATGACATTTCATCAACAAACAAGCATACCTTGAAGCCTTATTTGAGGACAGCTCTGTATCTGACACTGGGGAGACACATATCTTGTCAAGAAAGAGAAGGAGCATATGGTCTAAGTGGGGCGATAAAGCTTAGACAACTTAGACCTGTATTTATTTTGGTTAATTGAGACTAATAATGGGTCTGATTTGCATTAGATTGCGGTAGTGCCTTTCAGTAAGTGCATTAGTTCAGGGATAGAAGATGTCAACAGGCACAGGAATACCAAGAGAAAGTCAAGGAGGAAAGCAGGGCCGGAGCTGCTCCCTGAACAACCTTCCCACGTGCGTATGTGCAGACCCCGAGTACGCCCACGTTTCAGAAAGAGAGCAGGCCTTTGTTTTCTCTATGAGACGTTACCTTTAGCATATCAAGGATTACTTGTGCTCAGCAAATTGATTCCCTAAGGCAGGTTTCTCAACCTAAGCACTATTGGCATGTTAGACGAGGTAATTCTTTGCTGTGGGAACAGTCCTGTGCACTTAGAATGTTTACCAGCATCTTTGGTTTCTGTCTACTAGACGACATGGCAGCCTGTCCCCTGCCCCCACCATGACAACCAAAGATTGTCTCCAAACATTGCTAATCTTATTCTGGGGGACAAAACCTCTAAGGGCTCACATAGTAAAGGTGATTCAGACTTGCTCCATAGGAGCATTCTTATGTTTTTGTTAGGGTACTTTAAGAGAGAGAGAGAGACAGAGAAATCACATGGGGTACCAGGAAAACAACTCGTAAAGACTCAGTGTTTTTGCTTTGTTTTGTAAATGGCTAATATTAGGAAAACACACACTATTCACTGTCTATTTCCTAGTGTTTATTACTTAGCCAAGATGAATTGATAATACTCCAATGATATGAAAATGGTGCCCAAGGCCATTGAATATGACATTGAATTAAGCTTTGGAAATATTCCTAGCAACACGTTTAATTAACTAGGATACTTAGTTTATATTAAATCCACATCAACTAATATTAAAAACATATATATTGAGGCTTAACAGCTTCAGGAGGGCTCAGAGTATGATTGTGGTGTTATTCAGTTTCAATATACAGGTTCATTGAATCTCTCTAAATTGAGCATTGGGGACTGGAACATTACCACTGATTTGGAAAGCAAAGTGGGGAAAATTAAATTCTTGTGTAACACTGTTTATTTTACTAAGCAATGTTTGTAATGTGCTATAAAAAGATATTGGGTGACTTAGCTTTATTGATTGTGTATTCTTCTTTCTACCTCAAAATATTTGGGCCTCACCAGTTTGTGTAAATATAATATAAAACAATGATTTTTTTCACTTTGATTTACTGTGACCATCCCCATTTATAGCAGGAAATCTTGACCCTCTGGCAAACTTTAGCTTAATGTCCATGTTCTTCACCAAGCTACCCTTTGTTTGACCTGAGCTTGGAGGAAGCAAAATAGACCAGGATCTCAAAGCAATTTATTCCTGCTTAACTGATATGAGGTAGGCATTAATAGTGGGATTTGAAAGATAACTATGACAGAGAAGATGATAGTCGATGCAGAGAAATGGCAAAAGAAGGTTCACTTAAAGTTTCATCTACAAATATAATAGATTATAGTGTACATAATCCTATTCATAAGGTTCAAATTTCATGGTATAACCCCTCTTACAACAGATTTTTTTAAAACATTTTGATTAACTGAATAACTTTAGGTATCTTATTACATATGTTGTCATCAACTGCTCATTAATAGTCTCTTATGTGTTAGTTTTGTTGTCCTTAAAACATTATAAAATTCCAAGTGACTTACTTACAGAGAGGAGCAGAGCTGATGAAAAAGGAAATCTCAGCCACCAAATTCCTTCCTAAGCTTCATGCTCCTTTGCCAGGAATCTGTTGATCTGCACCATGAGAATTTCCATGGACTTCCCACCTCACCAAATGGGGCTCCCCCGTAGCTGCTGGAGTCTCATTCTTCAGCCTATGCTGGTTATAATGCCCCACTCCTTGGCCTGTACCCACATGCCTGAATCTGAGAAGGTCAAAATACTTTGATTTAGCAAAGACCTGATATCCTTCTCCACACTCACTCCCAACAGTAGCCCTCTCCGACTCTCCTCATGGATGACCACAGGACATTTTCCTAGACCTAGACCATTCTTAAGACTCTGACAAGCCACAATTATTTTTTAAAAAACAACGGTTGTTGTGGGATTTTTCTGCTGATTATAAAAGCAAAACATTTTTTTGTGTGTCAATAAATTCCTATGAACCACAAGACCTACCTGCATTTATTTTCCTGAGTGATGCTGCCACTTCCCTACACATGAATTGGTTTTGAGTCAGTAGACTCTGAATAGGATCAGTTCAGCTATGTGCAGGCTTGGCTGCTTCACCAACATATCCAAATATGTAAGCATCTTTTTCCTTGTCTGTCAATCAGAAGAGAAGACCTGGATACACTTACATTTCTTTGTTCCTCCTTTTTAAAAAATAGAATTAATCAATACTTTGGATTTAGTGTAATTTGAGTGTGATGGCAGAAAAGCAGAGAAGGGAAAGCAGAAAAAAAGGAGGAGTACTAAAGGTATTTAACAAAAAAAAATATTACATCTTAACAAATAAGAAAAATGTGCCCAACGTGGGATTCTGAGAAGTTCCTCTCCATTTTAAAATCTGGTTTTAGCCAAGACTCATCTCTGTTGTTTATTTCTTCAACTCGATGTTTGTTTGTTTTTTAACCTTTGGGTAAAAATCAAAATAGCCACCTTATCAAGTGGAGTCATAGTTTTACCTTTCAGCTCCGGTTCTTTGATGCAAAGCTCAGCAAAAAAGTGATGCCCTCAATCTTTGTCCCTAAAACATACTTTAGAATGAGCACTGGAGTCGAGACAACACCTGACAGAAAGGTGAGATTCCTGAGAGTGGGACAGTTCATGGATGGGGACAGCCCACAGGAAAAGCTGCAGGAGCACGTAGGGAGTGTCTCTCTCTTTCTCTGCCTACCTTTCCTTTTCACTCTCCAAAATATATTACACCATCGCATGACCTTGAGATGCTCACATTTCTGACAAAATGGGAAGCTCCAGGCAGCATGTGCTGTTTGCATCCTGACAGGATTTCATGCTGGAAAGGTAGTCATTTTACTGTTGGAGGCGGCTAATAATTCCATTTCCTGGGTTGCTAGAAGCAGAGCTTCCACTTTTGCCCTCTCTCACTAAAAGGGACCTCGAGACTTCACATACAAAAAAGCTGATTTATATATGACAGGCACAAATCTCTCTCTTTTTCTCTCCTCTCAATTAATGTAATTTCCTAGGCATCAACATTGGGTTCATTCATACAAGCAATGTGCACCCAAAGACGGAGACAGAAAGCTACCATCAAAAGAGGTGTATTTAATTTTCTCTGCCCATTTCAACACCCACTCATTGGAATTAGGAAAAGTAGATTAAAAGAGAAATTCTTTTTATAAAGTGAAACAACTTGACCTTGAATTTGGCTAGACAGTGCACTACAGTACCCTGTATATGCCATGTCATTTCAGGCTTCTGTGTGTTGTTCTTTCTGGAAGGCCCCCCTACCTTTAGCCATCCAGTGAAAGGATAAGCATCTACATGTTTTCTAGGCCACTAAGTCTGAGAGCACAAAAAGGTTCACACACTAGTAACTGGGCAGAAGTGTATTTACAACCTTCCTTTCCCATGTGTTATCACTGTGCCTCTTAACCCCATCCTCTATTGTTCTAGGTGAGGGCTAGCTGAATTCCCAGTTTCTGCAGAAAAACTATTGTCCACTTCTGATAGGAAAGTATCCCTCTGTGGGTGTTGGCTGGCAGGGTCCCTAGGCACTGACTAGTTTGCAGAGCATTAGTGCCTATAAAAGAGATCTTGGAGGTCCCTTCTGTGCTGGCACAGAGACCTCTCTCTCTCTGTTCCTCCTTCACTCTTATTTCCCTCTGGGCAATGTTCTTACCATGGAGCTGCTCTGAGACTACTGAAGAGTTGCTCCTGGTAACCAGCAAAACCCCTTTAAGACCAACCCCCAGACTCCTTTCTCTACGTCCCATGAACTGAGTTCCCCTCACCTCTATAGCTTTGGTTAAGGTAGATACTGTCTACCTATAGGTGTGTCTCCCCAACTATGCCCATGAGCTTCAGAGAATACGGTAATATTATTGATTCTCGTATATATCTAACGGACTGTCTCACATTTCCACTCAGGTATCTAACAGAACTCTCAAAGGGAACATGTACAACATTGAACTCCTGGCTTTCTTCCCAAATGGTGCTCAGTTCAATAAGTGAAAGCCCTCTTCTCCAGCTGCTCAGGCCAACGGCTCTAGAGCCAACCCTGACTCTTATTATTCTAGCATAACCCACGTTCAGTACAAGGGAAATTACCATCAGCTCAATCTTTAAAATACTAACGGAATCTGACCGCTTCTCAGGGCCTCCACCATAACTACCTCGCCCAAGTCACCACCATCTTTTGCCTGGGCTATTTCACTAGCCTTTTAAAATGGACCCTGTAACACTTGCCCCTGAAGTCTAGAATCCATGGTGCATGCTGTAGAGAGCCAGATGACAGTCCTCAAATAACTATGTGCTTGTCCTACTCTCCAGAACTTGTGAATATGACCTCATGTGGAGTGAGATTAAATTAAGCTAAGCATCTAAAAATGAAAAATCCTGGATTATCAGGAATGCCCTAAAACCCAATGAGAAGTGTTTTTGTTGTTGATTTTATAGAACTTACCCAGAGGAGAGACCTAGGGAGAAGAAATTGTGATGTGAAGACCAAGGCAGAGATTTAAGAGTTACAACCACAAAAAAAGGCAATAGCCACCAGAATCTAAAAGAGGAAATGATAACCCTAGAGTCTTCAGAGGAAGTGCAGCTCTGATTACACCTTGACATCAGACTTCTGACCTCAAGAACTAAGAGAATACCTTTCTGTTGCTTTTAGCCACCAAATCTGTGGAATTTATTTTGGCAGCACTACATAAACACACACAGCCCAAGGGACACCTTGCAGTGTCAGGCCACATATGCTCTGCCAATGTCCTCCATCCCAACCTTAAAGGTATTTTTCATCAAGCTTCCTTTTTCAGAGGTTGAGAAAAATTCATTCTTTAAGAGAGCCCAGTATTCACTATATACCAGTGACGGGTGCTTTCCACCCCCTTCCACGGGCAGCATCAGCAGTGGCACGGGTACCAGCTGCATACCAGCTATTCAAAGAGCAGGCCAATCATGGCAGCCAGAGAGTGACAAGACCAGCCTCAGATGTTTCAGAGGCAATGCCAGCAGAACAGACACAGTAAGCGGCAGGGCAAAGGGCATTAGTGTGGCAACAGGATAAGGGCAGCAGGCTTGGCTCCAGTGATTCTGCTGGTGACACTCATGTCATTGCATGTGCTTCTTGAAGATGCTTCCTCAGGTTGTGCAGACCAGGAAATTAGAGGAACCAAGGATTTCACTCTGCATGCACAAAGCCCTTTATTTTATGTTTTTTTTTATTTGAACTGAACAACAACTTGGGAAAGATGATAGAAATGCTTTTTGTTTTGTTTATTTTTGTTTGTTTTTGATTATTTTTGTCTCAAGCTTATTTCTTTAAGGCTTTTTTAAAGCCTTATTTTTGGGTGGGGAAAAAAATAACCAAATAGCTTGAGATACTCAGAATCAAGCTACCATTTGGTTGTGCTGTTGTTCTGGGTCAATTAAAAATTTAATACTAAAATTAAAATGGCCTAATTAAGTACATTTTTGACATTTAGAAGAAATCCTAAATTTCTACTTGGAAAAGATAACACTGACTTTCATAGACAATGACATAGGATATATCTGTTATGGCCAAATTAGGAAGACTTTTTTGTTGTGAATTTGATTGCACAATTTTGCTCTTTAATCTAAAGATGAAAATGCATTTGGAAGGAAAGATTTTTAAAAATATCAACTGCAAATGATGTGCAACTTTTAGCAGAGGACACACAATCAAACATGCCTATATATTGCTCATTTTTAAACTACTGAGCATGGGATGGAGGGAGGAAGGGCAGGAAACTACCATGTTGACATTATTCTATGTTCTAGTCTTAGTGCATAGTAGCCTTGCTTTTCATGTCATTAGTTTACTTAATCCTCACCACAATCTACATGGTTGACTACCTATTACTTGTTTTACAGTTTGAAAACAAAACAAAACAAACAAACAACAACAACAAAAATACAGAAAGAGGTTCAGTATTTTATTCAAAGTCACATAGTTTATAAATGAACAGAAACATTTTAAAATAAACTGCAATCACCTATAACTTCCCTTCAGCTTGGGTGCAGATGGACCTTCTATGGAACACCAGGGGAAATATGAGTTTCTTCCAAGGAGTCTTATTTATGTTGTCTCTACAGGAAGCACTTTTTCACAGATGGGGTGACCTGTCATTGTTACTGAGCAGACACGAGCAGCATCTACTGGGAGAGAAATGTCTGTGGGAGCTGAGAATGTGTCAGCTTCCTTCCTTAACACCGTTCCCAACAGGGTTTTTCATCAACCTGCCAATAAAACCACTTATGGAGATCCCTGCTGTTTTAGGACATTTTGTCCAGGACATTTTGGTCATTTGCATTCCTGGAAGTTCGGTTGTGAAATCTGAGACCTCCCTCTCACCAATGGTGCCTTAATATGGGCTTTTCCTGATGCTTGCATAGTACCACATTGACTCATGTATTAACTCATTCAATACTTGTGACAATTCTAAGGCACATATGAGTATTTTCACTTTTCAGGTTAGTAAACTGAAATCCGGAGAATTTTAGTAGTTTTCACAGGAAGTCACTAATAATAAAGAGTAGAGATAGGACTTGAGCTCATGTCTTTGATCTTCATTATGGTCTCCTTCCCTGTACTTATCCATAAAATGCCTGGGGCCTTCCAATATTATAGCAATACTGGAATGCAGGCAAAATATTCTGTAGAGGACCCTACGTGCTCTCCAAGAGGAAAATGAGGAGGGTACACATTTTATGGGGCCCAAGTTTAGCACTAGACCTTGCGACCTATTCATTCCCTCACAATACTTGAGCCTACTTTTACTCACTTCCAAATTAAATAACTCTAAAACTGAGTAATACCAATTATTTTCTATAGTTTCCCAACAGAAACCTGTACTGGCTTTGAAATGGGAGTTCAGATGTTTTCTTTTGACTGTTCATCAGAAGATGTCCAGTACCCTTGGGATAGAGAATGCTGTCTCACACTCCTCAAATCTGAAGGTCATCTATATGCCTCCATACTTTCCTACTTACAACATATTAGATCCTTTATATGTTTTTTATATATTAAGCCTCTCTTATTAATAAGGACTGAGAGTCCCTAGAGAATAAGCTAAGGACTCATTGTTCCACATCTATGTTGAAAGCAGCTTCTCCATTAAATGGCAAATCTTACAGCTCAGAGGCTGAATAGTACAGCACTTAAAAAAAGACTTCCAGCTGGTTACATTTAAGGGGCTGGGAAAAAGGCCATTCCCAGAATATCTACTGGCCTGAGGCTGTGATATATTTTTGCTTGATATTGAATTGGAAACAATTCACTTGTTCTCTATTCCTGCCCCATGGGATTTGTCCTTGTGGAAGCTGGCAGGTGAGCATGAAAGTCTCCATGGCCGCAGTGCCCTGCCAATAATGATTCTGCCAAACTATCATTTGTTCCTTATCATGGCCACACAGGGAAGGCCTCCTGCTCAGAGCCTCTGTCTGAGGATAAACATACAAGACCAAAGGTTGTTTTTCTACATGATTCTATGATCACAAACTCTTTCCCCAGAAAGGGTTGCAGGGATAGGAAAGAACCATCCCATTAGGGCAGAGGAAAGCAGGTTTGACTGTCTCTTCAATATCTCTTTAGGATTTGTCACATCCAACCACCCACACAGTTGCAGCCTTTCTCAGCTCCCTCACATGGCTCTGTCTGTCTCTTCCCAAGGTTCCTTCTCCTCCACTTCCTCCTTTCTTTATCCTCGCCTGAGGGTATGTTTTTATCGATTTTTAGAGAGATAGGAAGGGAGTGAAAGAGCAAGAAAGAAAGAAACATGAATGTGAGAAAGAAACATTGATAGGTTTCCTCCTGTATCCTTCCAGGCTGGAGATCAAACCGGAAACTTAGGTATGTCTAGATCAGACAGAAATCAAACCCACAAACTTTTGGTATATGGAACATGCTCTAACCAACCAAATCACCCAGACATAGCTACTCCTTTTTATGACTTTGAAGTTAGACTTTCGGAATTTTAATCTCGGCTTATTTTTTTTTTAAATCTCCTTTTCTCAAAAAATTATTGAGGTAGAAATAGTTCTTTCTCCTCTCCCAAATATAGCTGCTTTTGACAAGTGTCTTATTTTTAAAAAGATAATAAGAACTGAAATGATTTGTGATGCAAAGTTTTGCTATTTGTGTTTCCTACTGACTCATTTGTCTGTGTGTATCTGACCCTTACCATAGTAACCATAATGAGGTGTTTATCTATGTTGATAACTCCAAAGTCTGGATGTCTAATTCTGACCACCTTTGTGAGCTTCAAAATCTTACATTGTACCATTTTCCTAACATGTCAAGTTGTATATCACACTTTTATTATTAACCGTCACAAAGGGAAATTCCAAGAAAATATCCAGTGAATTGGTTCTGATACCAACAAAGACTGATGACAACCACACAAGAAAAGCTAATTATCTCTAAAAAGGAAAAGCACTACGACCACAAATTTCTTACTCAAAGGGCTAATGTAAATTCCAGTCATTTCAAACTGGTATCCATTGTACAGGGGCCCATGTAGTTAGGGACAGAGGATTAAGTGGCAAGAGTTCTTATTATCAAGAAGATACCAGATGCCCTGGCTGGTGTTGTTCAGTGGTAAAAGCATCCACCTTCACACCAAAAGTTTGCAGGTTTGATTCCTGGTCAAGGGCACATACCTGGGTTGCAGGCTTCATCTCTGACCCCCGTCAGGGAGCATGTAGGAGGCAACCAATCCATGTCTTTCTTTCACATAAATCTCTCTCTCTCTCTCTCTCTCTCTCTCTCTCTCTCTTTCTTTCACATAGATCTCTCTCTCTCTCTCTCTCTCTCTCTCTCTCTCTCTCTCTCCCTGCACTATTATCTCCCTTCCACTGTCTCTAGAAATCAATACCAAAAAAAAAAAATATATATATATATCCTCAGGGGAGGATTAACAAAAATAAATAAATAAATAAATAAGAAAGATACTAGAAGATGAATTAAGGTGGATAGTCCAGATGAAAAAGAATAAGCCAGAAGCAATATGTAACCCTGGGATGAAGGGCAGCAGGAACTTGACAAAGGGTCATTGAAGTGAACTTGGTCTCAAAAATGAGTTCTAGACCCAATACAGACCTGGAATAAGAACATCAGATTCTGATTCTGGGTGATCTGGTCTCTCAAAGAAACTGAGAGTGGTGGAGGCTGTAGGTAGAAGCCATGAGACCAACAGACAATGGCTAAGCCTGGTCACTGGAAAGGGCTCCTGCTGAGCTTCAAGTTTAAGTTCTTAGCGGTGCAGGAACTGGGAAGGCCTGAGGCTGCCAGAGTTTTTGGTGCCTTCACCAAGCAGGACAAGGTCAGGGCACAAGTAGGCAGTGACCAATGGAAGCACCATGGCTTGAACGGAAACCCTTTCCCAAATGAGATTCCCATGGTGATAAATCTCTACTGCCATTTTCTCAGACAACTTAACTGGAAAGTTTGTTAGGTTTGACTTTCCATCTTTCCCTTCCTTATACTTAAGCTGTCATTAAGTCCTAATAATTATGCCTCCACGTTATTGATTAGTACCTTTTCTATCACCCTGAAGTCTTTTTGCAGCCATGCTAGCTAAACTCCTGTTGTTTCAACAGATCGATCATCCCCTTAATAGTTTCTCTTTTTCCAGGTTCTTTCTCATCAATCCAGTCTGAATAGTACATATTAATTTTCTTTATAAATATATATATATATTTATAAAGAAAATTAATGTATTAATGTATATTAATTTCTTAATATATATTAAGAAAAAATATATATGATATATATATACCATACACTCCTTTTTAAATAATCCTCAAGGACTTTGCATTATCTATAGAATAAAGTCCAAATTCTTGAACTCACCTTTCAAGCCATCCCATCATCTGGTCCCCACTAATTTTTCTAACCTGATCTCTCACTCAGTCTTAACAAAACTATTTCCATTGAGATTGGTCTATCCACTATAAGTCAGTTCTGATAATTTTCAACCTACGACTTCTGCCCATGCTGTGCCCATTGCTCCAGCAGTGCTTCCTTACCTGTACTCTTCTTCATTGTACTCCCATCAACCTGACCTCACCAAGTTCCATTAACCATCCTAGCCCACAAGGAGCTTTCCTAGCATTTACTGCTTATTCCTCTGTTTTGGTACTTTTTATGTCCACTTCTCTAGTTAATTAATATTCCATGTTTTTCATACTGTATCCTGGTAGCTGAACATCAATGGGGATACTATTTGTGTTAATAGATTTTACCAAAGCACCTACCTCCACAAAATGTGAATAATAAATATTCTCTCAATTAATAAATATTATTTTTAATACTGATGTCTGCAAATAGTTATGTCTGCTATTACACTGAATGCATGCAGTGCATTAGTCAGTTCTATTTTTCTTATACACAGGACATACTTGAAACTGCATTCCTTCTGGCAGTAATAAATTTGTGTGGATGCATTTACACAGTTTCATGAGGTTTCCCCATGTGACTAATAAAATGACTTTGTAAAATGGCCTCCCAAGGTCATAACTTATCAAAAGAGGTTTTAATCTATAGAGATAAAACATAATGGGCTTTGAACTAGCAACTTTGACCTATTTAACAGAATGCACTAACCTTCAGGGGCATAAGGGTCCTTCTTCAGTTTGGTACAGCTATTTTCAATATAAATCAGTCCAATGGATATAAACAAATTCATGATTGGGGCATTCAAGCCTATAGATACACATCTCTCTTTCTATCCCAGTCCTATAGTATTATATTCCACCTAAGAGTTTGACCCCCAAATTTATAAAGATCCTTGAGATGGACCCTGTTAGGGTACAGGGCTAATGTTAGGCCCTGTACACCTAAGTGTGATAGTATTTTTTGAGATAGGGCAATAAGTAACATATTTTTTCTCTGTCTTAGTTCTGAATAAATTAGGCAGTTAGTCAAAGGGATATAGTTGCCAAATATCACCTTTTTTACTGATAAAATCTAGATGGAAAGATATGACTTTCATAGGTGGGTATTTAATTTCCCTAATATTTTAGCTTGAATCAGGCCAACTTACACATTGGCAATGGCCATGCTGGGCCAGCAGCGTAGCCACTGTCCCAGGGCAGTGACCATCCTTGAAAGGCAATAGCAGATGGGATATAGGAGGAGATGAAGTGAGCAAGGTAACTGCTTCTTCCCAAAGTGTCAAGTCAAATTAGTCCCTCTGTCTCCCCAGAAGCAGAGATGTGAAAGAGCAGGAAGAATTTAGGAACATTATATTCCCTAAGCTTCCCCACATGGAAGGGAATATCAGATGTGGGGAAGAGATACCATACCCCACATCAAGGGATATCCTTGTGCCAGCCCTGAATTGGCCACAATGAGATTCAGACTACTTCTAAGTTGCTTTTTTCTCATCTCACCTAATCAAGGTCGAAGCAACATTCGATCTAGGACAAGAGTTCTAAAGAGAACATAAGTACTGGATTCCAAAATGGGAACTGGACAAAACATGAATGATACAACTGTTCCATTTCAATTTCTGGAAAGCAGCTTAAGCAAACACTGGAAGTAGCTCAATGACATCACTTAGAATTTGAACCCTGCACTCATGTATGCAAAGCAGCAGATGTTTGGAGGGCACTAATTTTAAGGAGTGGAGTTATACTATCTTGCTCTTTCAGCTTCAGGCTGTGACATGGTACTAGATAAGAATTTTAAGTTTATCATCTAAAGGCTAAAGTTTTCTAAATTAGTTACAGTAAGTAAGAAATAGATTATGGATAATTATTTGTTCGTTTTTAATTATGGTCATATATCCTGCCACAAATGTGGACTTTTTATTCTTAAAGATGAGCTCCTTTAAAGTCCCAAACATTGTGCTGGGGGATATGTCTATATTAATTCATTTAATCTTTATAAGAAAACTCATGAAAAATGGGGACAATTTCCAACTAGCATCATTAAGGGATTCCATCAAAATCAATTCCACTCCAGCATGTGCTGGAGTTAGGACTTAGGCAAAAGTCATACTGGTTCCCAAACCTGCTTTTCCCCTCCACTAGGTTAGACTCCAACCCCTAGAATAAATGAGAGAGGGGTTGCCTATTCCAGACCTACCTTGTTTTTAATCTAATGAATCAAGCAGGTCTGGTGACTTCCTGTTAGAGTCCAATTTCTTTCTGTGTAAAATGCCTGCTTCACTGGACTATGGTGAGGAATAAAGGAGCCTATTTATGTGAAAGTGTGATTGAAATTGTAAAGCAGCTGAGGAATAGAAGAGATTCCAGTAATTTTCTTCCCTTCTTGATCCATGCCTTAGGGTATTTGGTCTGTATGGCAAAGTCACTAGGGCCTGACCTTAGTTCTCTATTGGACCTTATCACCTCACTCCTATTTGTTCTTTACTTCTAGCTTTGTGTGCCCTGCCCTTCTCATTTTCTCTATTTCCTCTCTTGGTGTTGGCGAAGTAGGTGGGGATAGACTTGGCAATTGACAAATGTTTGACATATGGAGGTAGTGAGTGAAAGCAAAGATTCGGTATAAACAAATGACTTTAACTTTTCTCTGGCGAACAGGTGATGTGGGCAGTGGGAGATCAGATTGGGAAATAACTCAGGGAGATATGACACCCAGGGTAATGAATCCATTGTCCTTATATGGATAAAGCAAATGTAAAATTGCTCTTGCCCTGGGTGTTGGTCAAGTTACTCCTACGCTTGCCTTTCTCTTTGCTTGTGGATGCATTTCCTTGGATTAATTTATTTCCCAGTGGGGTCTTAAATAACATGTTTCTGATCCTAAAAGCCCAGGAGAGAAAGAATTCATTTTGAAAGAAAAAGAACCCATGCAATAATAAATACAGAATGCCAAGATTTCAACAACAAAATGCCTACTGAATAGCACTAGGGAAGCAATGTCATCTAAGGAAACTGGAAATTCCCCCAAGAGGAAGCCAAGGACCTGAAGGTAAAGCGAGAGGGACCATGAGGCAGGTGGCATGGGGCTTCCCATCAGGACAGGCTCAAGTGCAAAGAAAAGGCTATGTGTTCAAAACCTTAAAATCAGAGAGTTCCTAAATAGCTGAGCTTGAGTTTCCTGCCTGCTTGGTGGCATGAAAGTTGTGAGTCTACATTAAGCTGATATTTTAATTTAAAAAAATACAATATTCTTTGCACACCTGAGTTGGAGAAGTGAGATTCCTATCCACTACACGATCAAATAGAAAAATCAAAAGTCTCTCATGATTTTAAAATGGAAATGAACTTATATGAATATAGTTGTTTTTCTCAATATGAAAAGAAAATCAATTTTTATGTAAATGAAGGCAGGGATAAAAAAAAAATTGCTTTAAGACAGAAAACTCCGAAATATGCTTGTAAACAAGGCAGGTGTTGAGAGTGGTAGCTGGACTTTTTTTCCAGGAGGGTTAGCTTGATCCAATTTTGCCCAGTTACTGGGTTCACCCTATGTTTTCTCACCTTGGGGTTAGGCTGCATAATGGAGCAAAAAGACCTCTGGAGTGGCAGCAAAATGAGCTTGGGTCTATGAGCGGCTCTAGCCCAAGGACCAGCAAGACATGGTTTAGGCTAATTCTCTTCCAGCAACTGCACCTCAAGGGGACTACAGAAGCAGGCCATCCCAGTGGGAGAAATATTTCCTCACTGGTGTTGTTTAGAACTACTGGTGCATGGGTAATAACGAGCTGGCTGGCTGTTATTCCACTCCTATTGTTTGCAAGTTATTTCCAGATAACGTACTTTGTAACTGCCCACCCCTGGAGAGGGAGGATCAGAGCATTCCCTGTGTCCCTTCTCCATCCAGCACCTGCTGGGGAGTGTTTTTCAGTTCCTCAAATCTGCAATCTTTCTTTTTCTCCTCAACATTTAAAGGTTTGTCTGTTTCTCCCCCATGTTCCTGCTGGACCCGGAATGATAACAAACCAGCACTGTGTTGGGTTACCAGCAAACACATGATCTTGCAAATTGGCAGGAAAGGGGCATGCTTTAGCCTGCCAAATGGTGAGTGTTATTGAAAGATGTAAAATACTCCATGACTTTGATAATGTGGAGAAATGGCTTGACAGGAGCTCTAACTGCCAGCCTGACAGAGAAAGTGACAGCTGATCCATTAGCTTCCTTGGTTTCCAGGCATGAAGGCTCTTGTTGGTCCCCTGTGGCTAATTCAGAATCTGGCCTGAAGTATTCATTTGCAACCTGCTAAGAGCACTGTGAACTTGGATAAATATCAATACATACAAGTCAACTTGTTTTGAAAATGCTCTTTTCCTTATTTTGTGGATTTCCCTCTGGTGGGTGTGGTATTTCCGAAGAGCTCTGATGGCTGTATCTTTCTCATTCCTCATGCACAACATTCCCTAGCCACTGTGGCCATCACAACGCGGAGTGTTTAGGGGCAGCACACTTAAGCCTGAGGCTACGGAGAATAGGACTGAAGTAGTCCAAGGATAGAAAACCTCAAAAGTGAGCCGTCTCATGTCAGCTAAACCACCATGCAACTTTTCTCTGGCCTATCCCTGACCTTGGAAATGACTTCCTCAGGGCTCATTGTTTAGAGAGGGGAAGAAAAGAAAGAAGAATAGGACACTTGACTTGAGGTGGTAAATGCAAACAGTGTACAGATGACAAATTGTAGAAATGTGTACCTGAAACCTATATCATTTTCCTAACCAAGGTTACCCTCATAAATCAATAAAAACAAATTAAAAACAAAAGAAGAATAGGAAAAAATCAAAACCCAAACTCAATTCTCTAACCTATCATCTAGCTGTTCTTTTCTTGATCTCTTTTCATCTCTTGGGTATTTAAACATTTTTGATTTGGGAGAGGGGATTCAGACACATCTTGGTAAGACTCAATTCATCCATTTCTTGTCTATTTCAAAGTCATTCTATTTTTGCTCAGTCTTGAAGGCACCATCCCTTCAGTCACTCACCGTCTTAGAATCATATCAGGTTTTCAAACACCTCTGGGCAGTGACCTCAGAGTCCATGGCAAATAGTTACACATTTGGAGAAGTTAGACATCATTGCTGAGCCTGTGATGCTGGGAGTCACAATGGACCTGGAGGATGGAGAATTAGGGGAAATGAAAGATAAAGAAGAGAAGACGAAGGGACCCACTCAGAGGGAAACACTCCTTCTCATCTTAGGAAATAAGCCTGAGCTACCATGGAGGCTTGGAATACCAGGAATATCTGTGGATTTTGGCTGATAAAAAACTTATCGAGCAACTGAATTATTAAGATCTCCAGGATGTTGTCCTTTAGAGAACAAACAGTTGTTTGGGGCAAGTCTTTACAGGCAAAGAATCTTTAAACAAGATAGAAAGTTTGTATTGACCTGCCATGAGGTGGCAGGCACCATGTTGGGAAAACAATGAACAAGATGGATAAGGTCCCTCCTTACATGGAGCTTATACTCTGGTGCAGAAGACAGTTCTACAGACCATTAACTACAAGCGTGATGCACAGTTCAAAACAGAAGCTACAACGGTATTTGGTAGCGCATATTGCTGAAGAGCATCTTGACCTTGTTAGAAAAATCAAGAAAAATAATGTCCCTCACGTGAAAGCATGAGGTAGAGGAGCAAAAGGATCTAAACACCAGCAAAGCAGATATCCTGCTGCTGCCAGAGGCCAGGCTTGCCTGGGCCAACAGCTGGCCTGCCCAGATTTGGGTGCTACTCTCATTGTGTGTAACTTCAACCCGGGATGCCTCTGTTGATACCCACGCATTCCCATTTACAAGAGGCACGTGCATCTAATTCAACCCACAGCAGTACCAGCTCTCACAAAGATCATCTCAAGGGTAGAGGCTGAAGGAAACCAACTGCCTAGAAACTAATTTTTCAAAAAAAAAAAAAATCAATGTAAGCCAAGTTTGCCATATTGTATTGTTTCAAACAAAGTGTTCCATTAATCCACGGCAGATGATTAAGGAAGGACAGAAGCATAGAATGTCAGAGTCCCAGGGGTCTTTAGGGAGAATTTAGCCCCGAGGTTCTCCCCTTGGTTCAGATTGCCAAGCAAGTATATTTACCAAGGGAAGAGGAAGTTTTAAATCTGTCAGTGTGAATTATTCAAAATGGTTGGATTTCCTGCTAATTCTTATCACCACCCCATCTACCCACCTACTGCCGCACCCCAGTTCTGATATATTTGGGTTGGTGTGGGGAAGGAGTATGGCATTTAACATAGAATATGATCCTCAGTAGATTCCACATATTTCAGGTAGTTCCCTCCACCCCTGCTCCCCTGAAGTACATAAGGGAGCTGATCTAAGCTGGTTTCTCATTTTATAGACTGTCCAGGACAAGAGAGGTTAAGTGGCTGCTGCACTTGCTTTAGTAGTAAAGCTGCAACTGGAGCACAAGCTCATAATATTTTATTGTTGTCCATGCTTTGGGGTCTTAAAGGAGGATTAGCTTTGAGGGCTGCCACTTCCTGCCCCTGCCAGGCTTAGTTGCCAGGTGATGTTTCTAGTCACAGCAGCCAACAAATGGTATATGTACCCCTGTCCTCTGGAGTAGCCTAGACCCAGGTACAGGAAGGAAATGTCCCTGAAATCCTGGCTTGCCTTAATGCTGCCAAAGCCATTGGTCTTTACAGCTGGGGTGGTGGAGGGGTCTGCCTCAGTCTCAGGAGTCCCTCAGTGCACACACACACACAGGACAAGCCCTGCAAGTCTAGCTGTGCAAACAGGGAAGAGAGACAACCTCTTGGCCTTTCAGAAAGAACATTGGAGCAGAACTGAAGACACCAGCAATAAGGTCGGTCACATTTCTGAAACAGGATGTCAGCGAAGGACCCCTTTTCTTTTGACCTGCTTTTTGAGGAAATGTCAGTGACTGAAAATGGCCAAGAGTAGGCAAGGGGAATGTGATATCACCCTTCATACTTTCAAAAACAATTTGCACTTTAAAGGAGAAGATATTTCCCAAGTAAAGAAGAAGTCTCAAATCTGTCAGTGTGAATTATTCAAAATGGATGTTTTTTCTACTAATTCTTAGTTACCACCACCTCATTTCCTATCCCGTGCACTAGGGAAATCAGGATACACCGGAGCAGAGAAGGCAGATTTGTGGGTGCATTGCTATGAAGGTTCCCAGTAGCCTAAGAGCCTGTGTGAATTCTCCCAAAACCCAGAATAAAAGATAAAAGCCTGAGAAGAGGGAAGGATAGAAAAGAAACACAGCGCAGAAGGCAGCAGAGCTGTAAACAAATATTGTTTCCAATACTTCCATGACTACCAAAATCCACAAATTCTCAAGTCTCATATACAAATGTCATAGGTTTTACATGCTTCTATGTACATAAAATTGTCTCTCATCCTCCTCTAATAAAAGAGAAGCATGCAAATTCACCATACCTCTACTATGCCCACAAGCCACTCCCACCAGCCCATCAGGAGCAGGTATGCAAATTAACCCAAAAAATATGGCAGCAGCCATGGAGCTAGAGCCAGCCAGAGGCTTGGGCTGCCTGGAAATGGAGGAAGACAAGCTTCCAGCCCACCTTGGCAAACCCTGGCCTTCACTCAAGGCTACAAAGTTTCAATTATAGAAGATAAATAAATCTCAGATATTAGGACTCCAGTTGGGTCATTGGGGGGCATGGCCAGACTGAAAACCACCACAGGCTCCTCACCCAGGCTGCCCCACTCTGATCTGGAACATCATTCAGGGCAAACCAGCTGCCCCCCACCCCCACCATTGCACCTGGCCTCTATCCTATCTAATAAAAGAGCAATATGCAAATTGACTATCACTCCAACACACAAGATGGCTGCCTTGATGTGGTCAAAGATGGTTGCCCCCATATGGACACAAGATGGCCACCACAAGATGGCCAGCAGGGGGAGGGCAGTTGGGGCAATTAAGCCTGCAGGGGAGGCCAGTTAGGGATGACCAGGCCTATAGGGGAGGGCAGTTAGGGGCAACCAGGCTTGCAGGGGAGCAGTTAGGCATCAATCAGGCCAGCAGGGGCGTGGTTAGGGGGTGATCAGGCTGGCAGGCAGAAGTGGTTAAAGGCAATCAGGAAGGCAGGCAAGTGAGCAGTTGGAATCCAGCAGTCCTGTATTGTGAGAGGGATGTCCAACTGCCCATTGGACATCCCTCATAGGTTCACAGATTGGAGAAGGTGCAGGCTGGGCTGAGGGACACAAACCCCCATGCACAAATTTATGTACCGGGCCTCTAGTTTACTTATAATAACAAAAAAGGTACATACTATTATTTAGGGAATAATTACCAATAAAAAATCTGTACATGTTCAGCAAAGACACAACCATCATAGACCATTCACACACTAAATGTCAGCAACAACATAGCATTGTTTTCTAATATTTTTGATTCATGGTTTGTTAAACTTATGGATATGGAACCTTTGCATAGTTTGCCTGAGGCTCCTATAATGTCCAAATTATCTAAAAAATCCTACTCTGGTCAGTGATTTAAGGGAAGAGGTCAGGAAATTATGGCCCACAGTACAAATCTGGTTCACCAATTTTTTTGTACAACTTACAAAGTTCTTACATTTTTAAAGGTTGAAAAATATCATAATGTATCATGATATGTGAAAATGATATGGAATTCACATTTCAGTCTTCATAAATAAAGTTTTATTGAGCACAGCCACACTCACTTATGTATTGAATGTCGCTATTTTTTTGCGCTGTAACAGCAGAACTAAGGAGTTGCCAAGAGACCGAATGAGCCTTGCATTATATTTACTATCAGGCCCTTGGTAGAAAAAAAGTTTTCTGGCCTCTGATATAGGGGTTGAAAGTAAGAGGAAAGCTATAATGGGAGGATTTGTCTCCACCTCTCTGAGTCTGTGGTCTCCTTAGCAGATCCTTCATGTCCAAGTTTGTGTGTCTTCTTTCATGTCACCAATATCAAACTCTGTTCTACATGCTCCTTCCAAATTAAAAGAGGTGGTGATGTCAAATTTTACCACTGAAACAAAACAGAAAAGAAGGCTGCCCTAATGCTTATATAAAGATTAGGCCCTCCATCTCAGAATATGGAAACAGCCCAACCTTTGTAAGAGAAAGTCTTAGCAGGCCAAAGTCTTAGCAGGCCAATGAATTTGGATAGACCAACTGACTAATTAACTCCACTTCATCTGCAGTTTTAACCCCCTGACCAATCTTCAAATCATCCATAAATTTCTAGATTAGGACTCCCATAACACATGGTTTAGATGTCATCGAGTAGAATTGAATGAGACTAGGATTGGGAAAAAAGAAGATACACATTGATAATAACTCTGTGTCCTTGAAAAATAAAACCTGCAATTATAATTGTTATTCTTTTAAATATATATATATATATATATATATATATATATATATGTATATATTTTTTTATTGATTTTTCACAGAGAGGAAGAGAGAGGGATAGAGAATTAGAAACATCGATGAGAGAGAATCATTGATCAGCTGCCTCTTGCACACCCCCTACTGGGGATGTGTCTGTAACCAAGGTACATGCCCTTGACTGGAATCGAACCCGGGACCTTTCAATCCACACAGGCCGATGCTCTATCCACTGAGCCAAACCGGTCCTGGCTATAATTGTTATTCTTTGTTGAATGACCACTAGGTCATTCATTATCCCATAAGAACCCTATATATAAAAAAAACAAACACAAAAAACATAAAACTATCAGGAATCTCCTTTTACAGATAAGAAAACTGAGACTGAATCATTGAATCCACTTCCCAAAGTCACTTTCCTAATAAGTGATGGAATCCAGGTTAATTCTATTCTGAGGACAGCACTCTTATTATGATAAAAAAAAAAAAAACCAACCAAAAAACTTGCTTCCTCTCTGCCCCTCAGTATCTCTATCTACAAAATGAGGTTGTATTAAATTTACTTCAAGACTCTGTCAGCAAAATAAATTCTGTTGGTCCTGAAATCCTTAAATTTGATTTGGTCACTTAGGTAAAAAAGCATCAAGGTATGTATTTCCTATAGGTTGAAAAAGTCTACATAGGCCCTAGGCAAAGAGCAATGACTTAGACACTGTTGCTGCCTTTATAGAAATTTTAGTCTATTTTAAACTGGGTCTCTCCCTATCTTTTGGATTAAGATTTCAGAGAATTTTCTGGAATAAATGCAATAGAAAAAAGATGTTTATTTGAAAGCAAGTGAAAAGATTCATGAAAGAATAGATTATTCTAAAATTCTACTTCTCCTCACTCAAAGAGTGTGGCCAGTACTGTGTATTTTCTGAACTTTCACTTGGATATCATGCCAGATAGGACAGGATCTTATTAGGAACACAGAGAACTGGAAACAAAGAATGGAAGGGCCAAGTAGTAAATGAAAAGAAAAGCAAAGTCACTAGGGCCCAGGTAAGGAGCTGGCCTTGGAGAACCAAGCCTAATTGGACACAGATGAAGACAATGTCTTGCTCTTGTTTTTTAAAGAAGTAATATTCATGTACCTATTCACTCAACAAATACTTGATTAAGCATCTACTAGTGTCAGATACATACCTAGGAACTGGGTAGATTGTTTTTTTTTTATTTTTTAAATATATTTTATTGAATTTTTTTACAGAAAGGAAGGGAGAGAGATAGAGAGCTAGAAACATCAGTGAGAGAGAAACATCAATCAGCTGCCTTCTGCACACCCCTTACCGGGGATGTGCCCACAACCAAGTTACATGCCCTTGACCAGAATCGAACCTGGGACCTTTCAGTCCGTAGGCTGATGCTCTATCCACTGAGACAAACTGGTTTCGGCTAGATTGTTTTATAAAGCATGCTTCAGGTGTTGTTATATTTTACTAGAGGGGGTGGTTGTATATTTACTTCAACTTTCAATACATATTTGTTGAATGGTTGCTGTGTCTAATAAACTATAAATGACAAGTGCAGAGAGACAATTTCTTGATTCCAACACTTGTTTTATCCCTCCCTTCCTTTCTACTGCAACAATCTTTAAAGTCAATTTACAGTCTCTCTGGAGATAGCAAAATTGAGGAATGCTCTTATATTGAGCAAAATACAGAAGAAGCTTTAAGGTACAGTCACTTGGTCCATGTAGACTCATTACCCTCAATGTGTGTCTCTTCCTAAGAGACAGGGAGCCTTGGCAACCAGGAGGACAAAGGCCACCCCTCTAATATGAAGGAACTGTCCCTGTAGTGTCCAGGGCCTTTTCACTCTTTCATCTTCCCCTAGCCTTACCCACATTCCTCAATTAGTCTCTCTTCCTGGGAATTAGTTCCTGTTTCTGAGCGCATCCTTCCCAGAAATCAAATTCTTAGTAATGGCCAACATGGAAAATAAATAAATGAGAATGCCTTGCACCTTGAAACACTAAGAATGTACTAAAAATTGGTGGAGATAAGGACAATGGAAGAGATACACCTTTGAAACTTGTTTTTTATTTCTGTATCTTGCAAAAAATTATAGAATATTTTAATTTTATAGAAACAAATGTAACTTTCCATGGGCAGATAACTGTAGAGTATGTACATATGAATTTCACCATAAACAACACTGTCAAACGGAACTTTCTGCAATGATGAAAATGTTTTATTATGTCTGTAGCGGCTATTAAACACTTGAAATATAGCTAGTCCAACTAAGGAACACATTTTAAAGTTTATTTAATTTTATTTAATCTATAGCTTCATGGGGCTATTGGTCACTGCATTGAACAGTGCATGTTCAGAGGGTACACATTAGACAAACACATGCCAGGCACCAAAATTTTGGCTAAGGCTTCTAAACTACAATACATCCTTCTGCTTGAGATATAACATGCAAATTCAAATAGGTAAAAGCCAGGAAGGTAAGAAATTTTATTCTTTTTGAGGGCAAACAATAGTCCCTAATTGGTCTTTTCCCATTTAAGAATGAATAGCAATAATAAGCGCACGCGCGCGCGCGCGCGCACACACACACACACACACACACACACACACACACACACACATTGCACCCAAGAACATATCTTGAGACAAAAAAGGGTGAACACATATTTTTCATCATTTAGTTCAGGAAGGAAAAATATATTTTGAAATCTGTTGCTTCTTGTTGCTTAGATTCTCAATAACACTCCAGAATAGAAACAATCTATAAAGGGAAGTTGAAAGATTAGTTTTTGAGACAACAAATTGAGATGGAAAAACAGGTAGTTGGAAACCAGGAAGAGATTTTAAAAAGTTATTAGAGAAAATAAGAAAAAAATATACAATTGAAATGCAATCATAGATCTGCAATCTGCATCAGAAGTCCCAGAAGACAGAATCAATATTGGGGGGAAAAAATCAAAGGAACAATCTGGAGGATGAGTCTTCAAAACTCCACTCAAGTACAAATAAAATGTAAAAAATGCAGAGATGCAAACAACTAAACTTAAGATTAATCAATGGAACAGAAACAATAATCAGGCACATCATCAGAGAAAAACATTCATGAATATAATGACACACCCAAGACAGAATAACAGAGGTCACTTAAAGCCAGTAAATGACCAGTGAAAAGAAACCAAGGACCAGATTGTTATCTATACTAATAAAAGGGTAATATGCTAATTAGATCAGGAGATCTTCCAGGAGACCTCTGGACATCCTTCTGGACAAAGCCATGGAGGCGCAGCTGAGGCAGAGGCAGTTTGGGGTGATCAGACCAGGAGGGGAGGGCAGTTAGGGGTGAGCAGGCAGGCGGGGGGGGGAGGGCAGTTGTGGGCAATCAGGCTGGCAGGCAGAGTGGTTAGGAGCCAGCAGTCCCGGATTTCGAGAAGGATGTCCCAGATAGGAGAGGGTCCAGAACAGGCCGAGGGACAGCCCCCTCACCGCCCTGTGCACAAATTTTGTGCACCGGACCACTAGTATCCTAATAACAAGTTTGCACTTCAAATGTTGTTCAATGCCTCCAAGAGTTTTTAGACAAACCTATCTCTTTTCCATCAAAACCAAAAAAAGTGGATGGTCTATGAAGGAATAACGAAGGTTAATATTTCTGTAAAGTACTGTCATATCACCCTTGATAGTTAACTGTGTAGGTGCATATCTTGGCCATGAAGCTTTTGCTCATCTCCAATCTTTTACTGGGTATGTGGAACAGAATCATTCTCGAAATAATAAATGTTTTAAAATTAAATTTACTAAGGTAATTGAAATAGTAATATGTTTGAAAAGGTATCAATGTGTTTTTTTCCTCATTACTGAGTATTTGATCAATAATATCAGTTTTTCCCATGTTCAAATATGAATGATAGTGCCTCTCCAGCATTTTTTCACAGATTATTCAACCCTTCATAAAACTACATTTTTAACATTATTCAGAAATTGGTTTAAAATTGGCTATAATTTTTCATAGTTACATCTTTTATGACTGTTAAACTTTTATGTTTCATGATAAAACTAGATAGAAGACTCTTAAAGTCTAACCCTTTGTTTTAATATCACTTAGAGTCCACACTTAGTAGAAGCTTAATAATAATATTAATATCCCTTGATAACCTGCATTTTCAAAGTAAGATGCACTGAAAGACATAGAATTTTGTTTATATTCATTTTATCCCCCATGAAAATTCAGAATTTGTTAGTTCTGGTACTGCAACTCCTTTACATTAGTGACAGTCCCAATCCCTAAGCACTTTTTATGCTGTCTCCATGATTTGCTCAGATCCCATCTCCTGAACCTCAGAAAATCGGAGCTAGTATGGCCAGGCCTGGCCAGTCCTCACCTAAACAGTTTATAAAAATATAAAGTCTGTGTGGGAAGTGGGGGGTGAGGCGGAGGAAGACATCTGTAATACTTTCAACACTAAAGATAAACTTTATATATGGAGAAGCTCTGCTGGGGTTGGCTGTTAACAGCCATCTTGTCTTCCTGCCCTGCTGTCCCCATGAAGACATCCTGTCTGCAGTGTGCAACAAGCAGAGAGGCATAAGGATGAAGAAAACTGCGGGGGCCTTGAGTGCCCCCCCCCTCTCTGAGCCCAGACCTGGCTTCTACATGGGGATTTCTTCTTCTCAGTCCTGATGCTCAAGAAGTCCTCTTTTTGATTATGTTTATTTGAATTACTAGAGGCCCGATGCATGAAATTTGTGCAAGAGTAGGCCTTTCTTCCCCCGGTTGCCAGCACTGGCTTCCCTCTGGCAACTGGGACCCAGGCTTCCCTCTCAGCTCCAGCTTAGTCCAGAAGGTGGCTTGGAAGGACATCTGTTCTAATGAGTGTATTATTTTATTATTATAGATGCTTCTGCCACTGAAAGAGTCCTGACTAGAAATTCCATAAATAAGTGAAATTGAGAAAGAGTATCATAAATTCAGATTTTAAGTTTTTTGTTAGTTGGTTATAAAGATGTACCTATTATTATTGTTTAATTTACTATTAAATTTACTGCATTTGCGTGTTATTTTATAATTTATATATAGACATCTCTCTTGATAACCCATTTCTGTGAAGCCAATTATTCTAATGCTATGTGGCTTAAAATGATCATTTTGTTTTATCACACAATATAATGGGTCAGAAATTCAGACAGGGCTTGCTGAGCAAATCCTTTGTTCTGTGTGGTATCCATGGAGGCACTTGGTAGTATTCCACTGGCAGCTGGTCTGGTCTGGCAAGTCCAGACAGTTTCATTCCCATGTCTGAACTTCAGGGGGATGATGGGAAGGTTGGGCTCTTCTGGGCATCTTTGTATCCCTATGTTTTGTTTTGTTTTGTTTTTATCAGAAAATTGCGTGTATTGTCCTCCTTTGCCAGTGGGAGTAGGGTTCTTGGAGTACTATTGGAATAAGAATTTTCAGTGGCCCCCACAGGAGGATGGGATGTGGTGGAAAGCTTTATTTGCATGGACTTATATCCCTCAGTTTGCAAAGTCCAGAGTGATCACATTTGCAGAGTCCTTCCCAGAAGAGCGGTCCAACTCTCATGGGGTGGCCCAGGGCTCTGTGAGATAAAGGGACTGAAAATGCCAGTCTATGAGATCTGGACTCCAAATGGGCCTTGTATTGTGACTGGCATATTCCAGTAATCAAAGCCAGCTCAGATTCAATAAGAGGGGCAGTGTCAAAGAATCAGTGTCCTTGTTTATCTTTTGTACATAGTTGAGCAGCTTGAGAGTAAGAAATGTGCCTTATTGATCTATACATCCCTAAATCAGAAACAAAGCCAGAAACCCAAATAGGAAAGCAAGAGAATGGCAGTCAGAATTTGGATCTTAACATCCATGAAAAGCTGTACCAGCTTTGGACTGCCCACCTCTCAACTTTTGTTATATAAAGAACAACTGTGTGTTTAAAATACTGTCAATTAAAAAAATCAGACTAACTTGTCTTTCTCTACATGAGATCTCAGAATACAATTGAACAATGTTCACAGTAGGATTTTTCTTGGAGAGGGTTAAGAGGGTGAAACAATTTTGTTCTAAAATATGCTGATTTCTAAAATTCATATTAGGGGGATTAAATACTGCTTAAAATTTTAAATAAAAAAATTAAGAAAACATGGCTTTGGTTATATTCTTAGAAAAACTTAAAGGTAACCATTATAGAATTTATATTCATTTAAATTTTTAAAAATTACATATAAGTTAGAGAATATAAAGGAAACATCTGCATTCACCTCTGTTTGGTCAGCGCAGGAGATGGAGGAATTGATGAAGAATCCTATCTAATAAAGAGGAAATATGCTAATTGACCCTCACTCCATTGCAAAGATGGTGGCATCCACAGCCAATAAGGAGGAAACATACTCATTGACTGCCCCACACCCTCCAAGATGGCAGCCCCCATAGCCAATAAGGAGGAAATATGCTAATTGACCACCATGCCCTCAAAGAAAGCAGCGCCCACAGCCGATAAGGTGGGAATATGCTAATTGACTGTCATGCCTTCAAAGAAAGCAAAACCCACAGCCAATAAGAAGGGAATATGCTAATTGACTGTCACACCCTCAAAGATGGCAGCACCCACAGCTACAAGATGGCGGCACCCAGTCCCCTGACCCCCACCAGGGGGGTGGGTGCATGGCAAGGCCAGGCCCACCCAGAGGCCCAGATGTTCCACCTCTTAACTGGCTGGGCCATTCCATAGGCCTGCCTCTGGAGTTCCCCAGTCCCCTCAGCCTCCCAGACACCCAGGGCCAGCCCAAGGCACAGGCAAGCCTTAGATTATGGCTGCCCAGCCACTCAGGGCCACCCGAGGCTTAGGTAACCAGGGCTGGCCGAGGCTTGCGTTGCCGGCAGTAGCAGCACCAGAGATGTGATGTGTTATCACCTTCCCCTGATCACCAGGTCATCTCCTGCCCCTGAAGATTACTGGACTGTGAGAGGGGGCAGACTGGCCTGTGGGACCCACCATCCACCTCCAGTGCATGAATTTTCATGCACTAGGCCTCTAGTTTTTTATAAATGTGGGGAAGGGCTACTGCAAGATACTCCTGCAAGCCCATGGTAGCCCTTTGGTTTAAAGCCACTGTGAGCTGAGTAGTTCACCAGCACACTTTTAGGATCATCACTATATATACAGTGTGCACAGAATTGCTGTATCCTAGGACAAGATGCCAGATATAACATGCACATAGGCAAGGGGGAGAAGCTTATAGCTGATGTAGAATCTGTTGAGGATGATTTCTTTCTCCTTTTTGTTGGAAATATACCTGGTACATTTACTGTAGGTTAATGTTGGTTAGTGATTACAAACATTTTAGAGCCATGTTCATTCTTCCGGGTTTTTCTTTGGAGTACATAAAACACTCTCAGGTCCTGACTTGGCAATGTCTCCTTTCTTTGCCTCCTAGTACTCAGCTGTGTAGTGGTACTCTAAGATCTCTGCAGCTGGATGGGAGTAGGGTTGTCACAAGGACCATGTTGTGGAGGATGCGGGAACCTGCCAAAAAGCCTCCCTTTCTCTCATTAATTTTTAAGAGACTCTGGCCAAATTCAGTGGGCATGTGTTTGCTATGGTTTGTTTAATTACTTCTCACCATCTATCCTCCGTATTCCGTGTCTGATGGCCATCATGTTTCCAAGACGACAATCACTTCCTGCCCAGCAACAAATGGAGATAACCACTTCTGTGCCTTCAGCCTCTCGTAGAAATCACATTAACTACTTTTAGAGGAGGATTAATGAGGTCTATCTAATTTTCCTTTGCCAAGGTTGCTATACTTAACAGACTTTCCTCACAGAAAGAGCACATGGATGATGGGTAGCTTTCTGCAAATGTACAAAGAACTAACTCATTGTTCCAGACATCCCAAAAAATGATTAAAGCCTTAAGATACTTAGGGTATTGCTGATTGTTATTGATGGCTTGAACTGGCTTGGAATACTTCACAAAGTACCCAAGAAAACTAACATGACAAGTTATTTTTTTTTTTTTTTTGCAAACAGCAG
Source organism: Vespertilio murinus (assembly GCA_963924515.1). Lineage (NCBI taxonomy): Eukaryota > Metazoa > Chordata > Mammalia > Chiroptera > Vespertilionidae > Vespertilio > Vespertilio murinus. The sequence continues at coordinate 22,760,790 of OZ004707.1, forward strand.
AACACATTGGTCTTCGATCAAATAGAGAGCCTTCATTTGTGTATTTGAGAACTTCACATTACTCTAGCACAGCTCTGTTGGGTCCTCAGCACAATAAGCATTCCTTTAGGTGTATACATTCAAATACTGGTTATGTAATTAGCAAATGCATTTCCAATTAGAACTTTAATTTTGTTATAGTCAAACACATCTTTCTCCCTAACCTATACACTGTTTCTAAACAGTATTTTTAGCCTCTGAAATACATTGAAATAAGCCTACAAGAGCACAGAATGTTATCCACAAAATAGACCTATCCTTTGTATGTTAACTTGAGAGTTGATGAAAGATACTAAGTCAGCTCCTGCAGGTGGCCATAACCCACCTGTCCCAGGGCAGTCCTTGCTAGGACATTATCAGCAGCTCTGTGCCCACTAAGGCAGATCCTGCAGACCCTGCAGTTCCTGTGTCATCCTAGTATCTTGGTTTCTGAGCATCTTGGTGGAGCTCACCACCCTGCCAATATGGACCTGAGCAGACATCTGCCATCTACCCTGTCACACGCTTTTGTGGACTTGGTCCTCTAAGTTCCAGGGGCAAAACTCAGAAACACATAGAGAAATCAAAAGTAAAATTGCAGCAGCATTCAACCCTCTGGAAGAATTCTGTGGATGTTCTGGGAAGCTGGTGCCCCTCTTTGAGTGGCACTTTGTCTCCTGGGAGCTGCTTCTTGGTGCCTCCCATCAGGTTCTGTGCTTCATGCTGTTTTCTGCCTTCCTGCCCTGCATCGTCTCCTGTGTATCCAAGCTCGATTCTCAGCCTTGCTCAGCTCCTGCTCAGTCTGGGCCTGGCAAGTCACCTAATCCCCTGCTTCCTGCTCCAGAGTCACCTGCAGTAGGCCTCCTTTTTGGTGTCCTCCCTCAAGTACCAGCCGAGGAGTCAGGCCCACCCCAGAGAGCTCACCCGCTATCTGGACCAGATCTTTTTTTTAATATTTAATTTTTAATTTATTTTTATTGATTATGGTATCACATAATTTTCCTTATCCCCCCATTCCCATCCCAAACCCCTCCCTACATATTCCCCCACTCCCCCATTGTCCATGCCGCATGCACACAAGTCCTTTGGTTGATCTCTTCCCTTTACCCTCACCCTCCCCTAATTTCCCTCTCAGATCTTGAAATGTTTTTAAACCTGGTGACTGGATCCTAGTCCTTCACTTTCCAGCCTCCCCCTGGAAACCTTGGCCTAATGAGATCTTTTTTTCAAATATCCATATTCAGACTATGCCTTACCACTGAATAGAAACATTTTTTCCTAAGGACACTTGAGTTTGCAAGGTCTCCTAAAACTGCACAATAGCCCTTCAAGCAATTCTTACTGTAGCAAGCCCTTGTCATCCCATCAATCTCTTTCATCTCTGCCCAGACTCTGCTGCTTCCTCATGGAAGCTGAGATGCTATGCTGAGGCTCCTGGGTGCCCAGGAGGGCACCTGAGAGGTGTCAACTCTCATCATGCCAAGGCAGACCAGCAACAGGGACCAGCGGTTATCTCAGCATCCCCTTTCTTTTTTCTTTTTAAAAAATATATGTTTGATTGATTTTTTACAGAGAGGAAGGGAGAAGGATAGAGAGTTAGAAACATCGATGAGGGAGAAACATCAATCAGCCGCCTCTTGCACACCCTTCCCCTGGGGATGTGCCAGCAACCAAGGTACATGCCCTTGACCGGAATCAAACCTGGGACCCTTGAGTCTGCAGGCCAAAGCTCCATCCACTGAGCCAAACCAGTTTCGGCAGCATCCCCTTTCTTAAAAGAGCTTGTGCATTTCTAAAAATGTGTGCACTTGGAATAGGAAGTTAGGCTCCACCGGAGTGAGCTATCCCTCAGTTTGTTTTGCAGAGAAAATGGGGCTCCTCCATTTGATGTTTTTGTTTGTTTGTTTGTTTGTTTGTTTGACATATCCAGAGGATAGTGAGCAGCCTGGCTGGAACGAAGTGACCAGAGCAGGGGCCTTATGGAGCATCCCATTCCAATCATACATGGTTTGGGCAGAGACAGCTAGGCTAGAGAGGCCTTTCCCAGAGTCTCAGAGCTGGTAGCAGAGCTGAAAATAGAACTCTGAGCCTTTTTATGAACCTCACAGGCAAGTGGCACCTCAGAGGATGGCCCATAGGTGCTGTGCATTCTGTTGGCCTGTCCCCAGTTTAGGTGACACTGGTCAAGTGCCATTCTCATCTTGTCCTTTTCAGACTAGTATAAAATGGCTACAGAAATGTCTGAAATCTCATATACTTTTCTCTTTGCTGAAGCTGATTTTGCCTGAATTCTACTTTCTCACCCTCCCCTGTTCCCTCCCCCAACAATAGAGCCTTTGTGTAGCTACAGCATTTTTACAACTGCAGGCTCTCCCTCCCCACTCCTGCCCAGGAAGTAGAAGCTAATTCAGTGCCGTAATATTCCTAGGCAACATTGTTATCATCCGATATGCCAATGTGATAATGGGCAGTTTGCCAATCTTGTCAGTTTTAGAAGCAAATTGGTGTAAGTAATCACCATCCTCTTCCAAGGAACTTTTCTTTCCCTCATAGGAGATGGCACCTATTATTTCTCCTGTGAAGAACAGAGGCAATATTTCCCCTGCTAAGTGATACAAGGGATTTGTTTGTTTGAAGCCTTCGCAGGCCTTCCATTTAAATAAAGCCCACTTTTTTAATAAATGAAAATTCAGTGCACGCTCAGAAGATTTCAGTGTTGTCAAATATTCGATTTAAACTCTTCCTGTTATTTACATTCTTCATCTTAACAACCATTATTACACAAGAGAGATTTTTTTTTCCCTGCTGAGAGCATTCTTGCGATGACGACAGCATGGTGCTGGTGTTACTGCCAGAGCAACACTCGTCTCCTGTATGCTGTGTTCCAGAGCCTTATCTCACGGTGCCCTTTGCCTCCACTCCCACCCCAGCACGAGTGGGCATCTTCCACCAGAGCAGACAGCATCTCTCACAAGTCAGTCTGATTTGAAGGAGGTTGACTGGAGGGGACCAGACCCAAAAGTTAGTTGGATCACAGTTAAATGGCTACTATCCAAGGGTAGGAAAAGCCCCAGGTGCTCTCACTGTAGCTTCTGAAAGGACAAGTGACCATCTGTGTCACTTGTCCCTGCCTCTTCTGTGTCTCTCACCCAGGCATTTCCTAGTGTGCCTAAAACCACACTAAAGAATGCTGACTCCTTCCTTCTCCAGGGCTCGCTGGTGTGTGCTGTTTCCGACTCCAGCCGGGGAGCAGTATCAGAACTCTGTTGGGGCTGCGGCAGGCAGTAATGGGATGACGGTGGGAAATGATGGATGGCGCTCCAGATCTGCATTTCCGATGGCACGTACGCAGCTGAATAGGTGACTGTCGCTGTGGCTGGAATGAGACTTTTCTTCCCGCTGCCCTTGAGCTGCACATTGATTTGATCTTGGATTGAATGCTCTTTCTCCTGTTGTTTTGTTAAAATTATTTGTCCTATTTGGTTATAAAAATATGTGGCTTTCTCACTGTAAGCTGAAAGCAGAGACATACTGGACAATTGCCTGTTCTAGAAAATGAAGAATAATGAGTCAGAGGCAGCTCCTAGGAGAGGTAAATGGAGACACGTGGTAAGGGCACTAAGTACAATGCCAGAAACCCTCTGGACATCTTTGGGAGTTTATGATCATGCAATATTCTGGCAAAATACTTGCAAACTCCATGCAGGTGACATCAGTGCTACCTTCATGGGATCAGGTCTTATTAATTTTTCTGAGTCATTTTAATTCTCTTAATAATCTTTCAGTAGAAGATATTACCCAAGAGTAAAAATGCATAGTCCCTTTCTTTAATATCCCATTGACTTCTTATTTTTATACAGTAACTGGAACCATCCATTCTATACCCACCTCTTCGTTTTACCCAAGAAACCTGGGCCCAGACAGTGGGAGATAGCTTGCTTGATAAAAGCCCAAATATCTCTCCTGGCAGAGCATTGCTAAAATTCCATCTTCCTAAACTTCAGCTCCCCTCTTGCTACTGCAATTTGCTTCCTAATTCATAGAGTTTCATGATTATTTCTTTAACTTCTTCAGATAACTGAATCAAAACTGTGTGTGTGTTTTTTTAATGTGTGCAGGTCATATAAGCAGAGGTCTCCTTTTATTCCCAACTGTCAATACCATCAAGGTCCCGTCCATCAAAGATGAGAAGATGCACAGGAAGAGGGTTGTGAGCTAAGACTGGCTGACTCAGAAAGCCAACCAGGAGTGCAGCACACATTTCTTTAAGGGAGGAGTGCAGAGAATGTGATATCAAGACTGAGGTGCAATAAACATGATTTCTCTCTAGGGACCAAGCTCCAGGAATGGGGACTAACAGCCAGGTTCTGGGCAGAGCAGTCAGTAACTAGACACACAGAGGGCTAATATTGTTTGAGTAACTAGTCCAAACTAGACAGAGCTCTCGACTGGGTCAGGTGGGACTCCTCAACCTATTATGTCCCTAACAGGGCAGGGCAGGAGTAAGCCAGCTCCAACCCCACAGGAATTCACTCACCCACCCCCAGAGAGGAGGCTTCTGGCTGTGCACCAACACATCACCTGCACCTCTAGCATCCATGATGTGGAGAACATGAATCATAAGGCAGACTACCGAGAAAACATATAGGGGATTCTAAACAGCTAACAAAGAACTCTTCAGGGTGCCAAGGGGCAGATATATTTCGAGCGTTGGGTGCTTTGGTCTCCACATTTATTTGCAGTCAGCTGACTTGCTGGAGTGGGGGGCTCACATGCTGATTTATGTAGTGAGTTTGGCTCCAGCTCACAATGTTTATGAGTCAGCAATGTCTGTCTGACATTTATTACCACTCAAACAGACTGGCAGTCATAAATCCAGCTTCATTTTTACAGTTAAATGGCTACTATCATGGAAGAAAGGAACAAAGGAGAATAACCCACAGCTGTGCTATTCATCCTGCATCTTATGAAAAAATAGAACAAAGTGTAGAAATGAATAGGTCATATTGCAATAGATCCATATTTACATGCATGCATGCATGGATACTATGTGCAAATAACCAGATAAAAACATATGCTGAATTCTATTCTCCATGTGGGAAATATGTTGAGGAGCCCCAGGTCATATCCTGCCATTTTAGAGCAAAATAGATTTCCAGGTTTCCTCACTAGCTCCAAGGTGGGTCCTTGTACTAAGCAAAAGCCCCACAGGCTGATTGAGCTATTAGGGCAAAGCTGTCTCAGGGAGCGGGAACTGGCAGAGCTGCTGAGCCTGGACTGGAGGTCAGGGGGTGCAGAGGAAATGAGACTGAGGCCTGATAGAGGGGCTACTTAGGAATTCACAATGTCAGCAACTGAACATTCTGGGCTCTGTTTTGCTGGGAAGCTATACTAGCAGCAACTCTTTCCCAGGTAAAGTTCTATGTCCTCACGTAGTTTTAAAAGTGAGAATGATCAAAATGAAAAAGACGGGCAAGGTAGTCTTAAAGATCCCTCCAGTTCTCACATTGAATGGTTCTTTTTTTATATTGCAAGATTATTAGCTAGTTGGATCACAGAAAAGGAGAATAAGAAATGCATACAGTTAATTTGTTTAATTTTTACAACTCTTTAAGAAAGGTATCATCAGCCCACGTTAAACATTGAAAAACAAAAGCTCAATAAACATATATAACTTGTCCAAGATCATAGAGCAAATAAATGACAGAACCATATTCCAGATCCAGCCTTTTTTTTTTAAAAAAATATCCTGTATCATTTACCCTATAGCATATCCTTTGTCTGGAACTTTTTATTCCATCCATAATTACTAAATTAATTGATGCATACATGATAAAAATAACACATACAACCCCTTTACAGTATTTGCTAACAACTGGATTACCAGAATTTGCCCAAAGTGATAAATTGATTTTTTTTCCCCTTTCAGGGGTACCTACCTCTATTCTTAGAAAAACTTTGGCTGACAAAGAAATTTGCAAAGGAAAAATGATTTGTTCTCTGAAAATCCCAGCAAGAAGTCAGATAATATCAGACACTTCCTAAAAGTAGGAACTGTAGTCTGTCTTGTATTCAACATCTATACAGATAAGGCCCTTTAGGAACCATGACACGTGTTCTTATACAAAAATATATAAAGGCTGAGTTCAAGTCCACCCAGAGAGAGGCCCACTTTTAATCTGAAAATTTGGGCAGTTTCTGAACCAGTGAGTGACTGAAAAAACCTCAAGTGTTTAATTTATTTATACCGCAACACTATCACACAGAAGTCAATAGCTAGTGTAATCACCCAGGGGGAAGACTCACTTTATCACATACCCACACGGGCAGCTTGAAAAGGGTACTTGATTAACTTTCATTACAATTAAACTCTCTATACCTAAAGGACACTGAAAATTGGTAGCTCATATAAAAGAGGTAGGAAATGAGTTAGTAATTGGCCTTAACTTAAGTGGTAAAAAGAAGAAAATGAAGACAAAGCCTTTAAAAATCATAGCTAGTCAAAAGTTAGGTTGGCTTTTTAGAAAAGCTGCATCCAACATGGAAAATATTACCATACGTGGACTGTATTTTCTGTTACTAATCACTTTTTTTAAAAAAAAAAATAGCAGCATGCTCCAGTTAAGCAGAAAGAGTGGTGGAGAAAGAGGACAAGCCACTTTCAAGTTCTGAACAAATGGTCCTTGTAGCCAAATCATCATGGAAGCCACAAAGTAAGTCTAACAAGGGACAAGAAGAATTAATTAAAAGAAGAAAGGAGGAGAATCTTAAACTAGTTACTAAGGCTTCTAAACCCAGCATGGACATGTAGAGGGCAGGGGTTGTCTCTCCTCTGCAGGTGTCTCCCGGATGCTCAGACAGTTCTGGATAGAAAAAGAGCTGCTCTGGATTCTCTTCCTTGCAAGGTGACCTCCCTTTATCCCATTATTATCAAGCTCAACCAAAGAGATATTTTTTGCAAGATAGAAGAACATCCCTATTACCTGTCTTATACATATGCAATATTAATAATTTTCTTGGCACTAATATTTAGGGAGGCTTATCACATCCTCCCATTCTGAGCTTCTTGGAGACTACTTACTGCCAGAGTAGCGAACTAATGGGACATGAGGTTGATCCAACATGGCAACTCTTTGGATTCTTAGTACCAAAGTCATTAGCACTAATGCTGTTATGTACACAGATTAATACTCCACCATCTGAAGACAATTTCAAGAAATATGAGCATATACACTAAGATATTGATTTCAAAGTAGAACATATGGTCACCAAGTTGGCCACCATAAGGAAACTTCTTGCTCACCATTTGTGGTCTTACACTCAGAACTTTTAATCATTTGAAGAGTAACAATTCAAGTAGAAAATGTGCTGAGAGTTCTCAAAATAGCAAGAATAAAAGAGGGGATTCAATATTGTGTATAACAATTTCAATTTTTTTGGCATAAATTTAGCAGCCAAATGTACTACTCTATACATTACTCAAACTTTCTGAAGTTAAGTCAGCCTTTGCTGATCCTACTAACCACCTATGGAATGAGGGAACTTGAGCCTAGACTTCAGCCACAGTTGAGGTGAAAGTTTGACACATGACAATAGTGTGACTGTAACCTGTTAATGACAGCTAAAGGTGAAGGGGCACGTAAAATTAGATTTTTTTCCCTTCAGTCATATAATTTGAAGATTAGGGAATGCGAGTTTTAAAGGTCAGAATAAATTGCTAATTAAGTTGAGGTATTTGAAATTAGCAAATAAAAATGCAGTTCAGAACAGTGACTAAGGAATAATTAATCATATGGAGGACAATGACAGAGAAGTAGAGCCAGCAGTAAAATTATTTTTTAGCTAGTTTTTATAGAGCCTTCATCTGCCATTACTAAGAACTATTAGACATTAATTCCTTTCTCTTTCGGCTATATCTTAAACACACACACACACACACACAACAGTGTTCAATATCATTATGGGAAGACACACAAATCAAGGCAAAATCAAGGTAGATGGTCATCTGTAAAACCTATCTTGAAGGTATTCATATATATATATATATATATATATATATATATATATACTTTCCTCTCTCTTTTACTCTCTCTCTCTCTCTCTCTCTCTCTCTCTCTCTCTCTCCATATATAATAGATATGACACTTCCCTCTTTCTTTTACTCAACACGTGAAGGAATTAAGGGTTACATGGTCATAGATATAACTTTAAACCCACTCTAATTAATTTCAAATATAAATCACAAAACCACAGCCAATTTTTGGCATTTTAACTGTTACAATGCAAATTTATACACTCCCAACAGACACACCTTTGAGGATACCTCCTTCAATATCTGCTTAAGAAAACATTATGCCTCCAGGTACTTTTTCTTTCCTGAGAAACTGCACTTGGGCTTGATGCTCTCAATCCATGCTCGGGATTTCATTTGACCTTAAGATGTTTTCATATTAAACTTAAAGCCAATTGATCAACATGGATATTCCAATGAAATATTCAGAGAGTTAATTTGACATGCATATCTTCAACTACAAAACAAAGACAGCATTTATATAGAGATTTATATTTTTAAGCACTTGACATTTATTATTTAGCTCATCCACACCACATACCTATGAGGTAGTTTAGCATAACTTTAATATGAATAAATTAGGTAAGAAGCAGAAAAGGAGATCTGTTCCCACAAAAGAACAACAATTCTGGTCACAAAGGAACAACAATCAAATTATTTTTTGTACAAGCTGGTTAAACAAGCAATGCATATTTAGCGTGGATGGAATGTAGAGAGGGTGGTTATTTTATTCCCCGACAATTTAGAAATGTTCTAATATGCTGTGCTCACAGTGACCCGCCAAAAATACCTCACTTAAAAGATCAGCTTTGGAGGAGGTGTGCCCTCCCTCAATCCCCATGGCTCAAATTTCCCTATGGGAGTATTTGCATTTTTTTTCATCTATTTCGTATTTTTCTTCTCTTAGTCTGATTGGTCTAATAAAGTCGCTTTAATAGAAAGGTATAAAGACTCTTGCAGTTCCAATTTATGTGTATATGTCATGTAAGAGGCAGATGAAAAACAAATCTTATTGGTCTTCGGAGTCAAGCAATTGCAGATGAGGGTTTTATTGCCACTTTGATCTGCAGGAGGGATCACTGCAGTCCTCTCCACTTAGCAGATTGCTTTATGATCACATTTATTAGTGCACTTGGCTGTGAAGACTATCTATAAGGAAAACTCATTAATTTGGGTTTCACAGCCATGGCCTGTGTGGCCACTGGCACCCATGCTAACCTGAAGCTCGCCTCTGTGCTTGAAGGAGAACTCGTTAGGAAATTAAGTGAATTGCATGACCAGGACTATAGGAGCGTATTATCTCTGTAAGAAGACAGACTATTTCAGCCACGTAGCAAGGGTTTCTTTAAACACAAAAATTTTACTCTACTAGAAGGATGCCATTAGGCTTGTGTGTTAGGCTCATTTTGAATGCGCAGTAGTGGGTCAGTCAAGTTGCCGTTCTTACACGTACTCTGGAACTTTAAATATTGAACATTCGGGTTCACCTCTAGTTCTCCTGCATTGAGGTTTTACAGGAAATCCTTGGACCTGTCTTCGTCTCTCCTGGAATCTCTGCTGTAACCCGTCGGCCCTGCCAGAGCAGCTCCACAGGGTCAGGTCTGCAAGGCGCTCTCTCTGCGCCAGATTTAATTTGGCTCTTTGACAACATTTACCTCTCACTCCCATCCGCTCATAGTGCAAGTGGAATGCAAGACACGGCCTAATGAAACAAATATAGCCACCACAACAAGATAAAAGAACAATAATGACAACAAACAGCTAGCTTCCCAAGCAGGGGTGTTTCCATTTAAGAGGGCCCAAAATATAAATAATATTCATAGGCTCTTCCTCTTTAAAGCTGAACATGTCACCTCCACGGTTCACTAGAATGGTAACTTCCCTTCTCCGTACAGGCAAAAATAAGGAAGGAGATTTGAAAACAAACAAAGTCTCGTCTCTGGCAGGGTATTCACTTTCACTTGACAGGTTGCCAAGGAGCAATGGCACTTAGATGAGGGATTCTGAAATAATCAGATTATTATATCTGGAAGCTGATCTATCAAGGTTGGCAGAGACTCTCTGTAAAGCAAAGGAGATCTATGTTCATAGACTCGTCTGCAGTATATTGGGTTATTAAAAACAAAAAACAAAAACACCTGAGGGCATGAGCTTACTCACTAAACACAAAGAGAAACAAAGACTTTTTTTCTTTTTTTTGTTTTACTTGGACAGTTGCTTATGTTACAGCAGCATTGACAAAGAAAGCCTCATTTTACACATTTGAACAGAAATCACCTTAGGAGGTTTGCAGCTCAGTTGTGTGCTTTCCAAAACAGCAAAATAGTTTGTTCCCCATAAAACCTTCCTTCCTTCCAACAGGACAGCTGTGGCTGGGGAGGCTGCTCTTTCAGTAGTCACGGACACTGGCCACTGGCCACGTTGGTCCCTCCTGGGTGGGTCCTCCTCCAGGAATTGGTGCCAAATCTCAAATACCTTAATAAGGACACTGTGCAGTTTTTAAGTCATTTCATTTATTGCTCACTGAGTTGTAACCGCCTTGGCTCTCTGTGGAAAAACAATAGGCGACAGGAAACCCTGACACCAGCAGCAGATCAATTGCCTGTGGTCACAACATCCAAAGGGCAGCCCCGTCCAAGAGCATGGAGAAGCTTCATGAGTAGAAGCTAAAAGCCCAGCTTTGCAGCCAGCCTGCAGGTCACCACATCCAGTCTGATGGAGAAGATGGAACCGAGAGAACGAGCCTTGTGATTTACACTCAGAGACACTCTGTTCCCCAGCAGAGTAACAGGGTTCCAGTCTGTCACACTGGCCACTGGTGTTTTCCCCCAAAGTGATGGAATTTTGGCTTAGTGAGAGCTCCTCAGTGAAAAACCGAGGAATGGGGGACCTCATCATACCTGAGGCTATCATTCTTCAGAATTCGCCCACTTATTTCCAAATCGCAGTACCCCACATTGAAGCCCCTAAGTCAGGCCAGCTTCATAAGAAATATTCATTTACTTCTCTCCTGTCCTGGGATTTATAATTCTTCTTTTGGGTGCCTTTGGGAAAACATTTCATCAAGGTCAACTGCTGAGAAGACATTTTTTTTGCCTAAGAGGATCATCATGCAGGCAAACTAATTCTTTTCCTAAGCTATTATTTTGGCAGCTTGCAAAGAGGATTTGGCTTAACCTTGAGAAACTTTTTTTTTTTTTGAGTGATCAGAAAACAGAGATGATGATTTTTCTTTTGTTTACCTTCTTCATTCTCGCTGTTCAGAAGCAAGGCTGGCTCACGTTTTGTAAGGTGAGATGAGAAGGACCAGTGATTCCTTCCCTTGAGGGCATGTTGCCACAGTCATGTTCCACATGATGAAAAAATAGTGTTTCTTTCTTGATAGAGGTGCTTTACATAACAATCATCCAGGATTTAATAGAATAATTTTATATGTTAAAGAAATCTAGAATAAACTGGAGATTTAGTTTTTTCCATTGTCTTTAAGTTTAAATGATGCTCTCACTGTTTGGTATAGGATTATAATTTAGAACATGTGCTAAATATATTATCCGAAAAGAATTTAAAAATCCATCCAAACATCACAACTTACCAGAAAATTAAAAAAAAAAGAAGAAATAAATAAAGCTCATTTATTTTTCCAAAACTGAGATTAGTCACATGTTAATCTGTGAATCCTCATAAGAAATGTTCATTGTTCAAGAAAGATTTCTCCTCTGGTGGTTGATAAGCAATTCTCCATGGCAGAGAAATCCTGATATTTTTTTCTCATCTTGATTGATGTTTTCACTATTTATTCTTCAGGCTATAAAACAGAAGAGAACATAGTCTTACCTTCTTTCTCAATTATATATTTCTCTCTCTTCTCTCTCTCCTCTCTTTCTCTCTCTCCTTCCCTCCCTCCCTCCCTCAATCCCTTCTTCTCTCTCTCTCATTTCCTTTCTCCCTCCCTCCCTTTCTATCCCCCACCCCATGTCACTTTATCCATCAAATTAAAATAAAGCTGAATTTATATGAATATTTTAAGTTCTAAATAATTTGTGTATATAATAACTCAATTACTAATGTCATCTCCATGTATGTAGAAGAAAATATATGTCTTTGTAATGTCAATCCAGACACTAACTTCATTCTGAAAGTAGTTAAAATGAAAATAATAATTTAATTTTTATTTATGACATATTGCATATACCCATCTGTAAATTTTAGGTATCGCTATTTATAGAAACCTCTTATTGGGAGGCAGAGCAACTTGGTAGCATTTAGATTTCAAATTATTATAAACTTCATTCTCTATTCATCAAGAATTTTCTCTGTTAGGTAAATAGGCAAATGTTTCTGGTTTTACTGTCAAGAAGTATTGATTTAAATAAAATAGATAACTAATTTTTAAAGGTTTGTTAGTTTTGTTTTGCTTTATGGTAAACAGATACTACCATTGATTGCATGCCTACTATATGTCAAGAATTTCCCATTTATTTCACATGTTAATTTAATCCCCACACTACCTTTTATATGAATATTATTTCTCCCCATTTTAAAAGTGAAAACAGTGAGACTTAAACTGACTATGTTAATGGCACAAGGTCATAGGGCTATTAAGGAATAAGAATTGAGCTCCAGGAAAGATCAAGAAGGCAAATTGTTGACATATGTGCAGGGTTTCCCTCATGATAGATATTGAAAGTGTCCTCTGGCTGCATCAAGACTGCCAAACAGTATGTTGTAATAGTTGACTATTAACCTTAAAGCAATATTCTGGGGAGCCAGGGTGCAAATGTGCTTGGGCAGGTCAGAATCCCTGTGTAGACCTGCCTCCATCATCACTAAGTAAATATCTTAGTGTAAAGCTGATAAATGAAAATTTTCAAGTGACAAGGGAAAATTCTGTCACTAACATGGAAGCACACAGCATGTTTTAAAATGTTATTTTCCAAAGCATAAAAAAACACACATGCCGAATAGAGTAGGTCTTAATAAAATATTCTTAAGAGACAAATAAGAATTTGGATATTATTGGTGTAATGTAGACCAAAAGAAAACAGAGATATTATTTTCTAATTAGCTTTGAAAGTTTGCCTCGGAATGACCCTAGTAATCACAGCTACTTTTACATAATTATAAAATTAAACTTCCTATTTTAGAATCTCATATTCAGTTCCTTCTACCATGACCTATGAAAATTCTATAGTTGTTGCCACATGAACTCATGTGACATAAAGTTGGGAAGTTCTCACGAAGGCAAGTAAGTATGATCTCATTTTTATATCCTGCAAAGATAGATATTTTTTCAAATTAAAATGAGTTTGAAGTGCAGTACCCCCATGTAATAATAAGAAGACCAACATCAGTGGCTGAGAAGTCTTCAGTTATAATGACATCTTTAGAGGAAACCAGAAGAAAGTTGTTTATTTAACTCCCAGTAAAAGTGTTCTTTGAAGAACTTAATTTCATAATGAGAAAGAATATCACACCCTTTCTTTTTATGGTCAATAAAACTATTCAGGTCCTTTCTGAACACATTGAAATAATAACAAATTAAAATGTTTTCAATTCCAAGTAGCTTTCATAATTATTCATCCATTTCTGATATTGCTGGAAAGGCTCCTTCTTATTATAGTTTGCATCATATTTGACACAAAAGAACATGGAAAATTTTTTTATTGCTATTAATAAAATGGAGCCACCCAATCCAAGAAGAAAATTCTTTTCATCTGAAAGATAAGCTGCATAATTTATGTATTTTCAGAAGTTTCTTTAAATAGAAAATTGAAGAAAGGCATAGGGACAAAAATAATTTATTATATAGTTTCCATCTTCGGTGACAATAGTCTTTGTTTTCAGAGAGTTTTAAATTTGATTTTGAGTTGAGTTGAAGGTATAATTTCCATGTAATTGTACACATACCACTTACACTCAGAGAGCTCACTTTATTTTTTTAGATTCATTTTTATTGTTGACACTATTACAGATGTCCCCCATTTCCCTCTCCTTTGCCCAGTTCCACCCAGCCTCTAACTCCCCCTTATTTTCTTTTTTTTAAAACTAATTTTTATTGATTATGGGATCACATAATTGTCCTTATCCCCCCATTCCCATCTCAAACCCCTCCCTACGTATTCCCCCACCCCCCTGTTGTCTATGGCCACTGGCACGGCCCATGTGCATGCACACACATAACTCCCCCTTATTTTCAACACATATCTGGAAAACATACCCTCTGTTTCACTTTTTAAAAAAAGTAACAAAATTATGAGGGACTTTTTTCGGGTTTTGGAATGCAGTGAGAAAACCCTAGAGCAATGTGGATGGGAACCTCCACCTTTCAAAAGAAGTTTCTAGGTCAGAGAACTGTAAGAAGCTTTCATGTCTAATTTCTGTGAGCTCTAGCCCAAAGGGCTCCTGCCATACAGAGGGGTGTGAAGGCTTTCCAGAACATGTATGGCATTTCAGGACTCCAACCCAAATGAGAATCACAATTGCAGGACCAGTTAAATGAAAAAGCTTCTAGTTTTACTTCTTTCCCCATTCTGACTTAGAAGGTTCAGGGAGAGGAGATGCTGGGTATCAGATAGTAGTAGTCTTGGGTAGATTGTTAAGAACTTCTTAATACCTAAAAAGGAGTGTTAAATACTACAACTAAACTTTTCTCACCATTAAAAATTAGCAGACTTTTTTTTAAGTGAAGGGATTAAGAAGTACAAATTTGTATTAAAAAATAGTTTGGGGAATGTAAAATACAGTATAGGGAATATAATCAGTAATATAGTAATAACTATGTATGGTACAATGTGGGTACTAAACTGGGGGATTGTTTCATAAATTATATAAATGTCTGACCACTATGCTATACTCCTGAAACTAATATAAAATACTACTGAATGTCAACTGTACTTGAAAATAAATTTAAGAAATCTGGGTAAACCCAATGGTTACATTAACTACCGAAATACTGGGTATATACATTAGAATGTAATAAATAAAATAAAATAAAAATGACCTGAAATGTATTCAGTCTTTTTGAAATATTACCAAGGTATGGGAGGGAGGATGGGGAAAGCATCTGACCAAGCATGTCTGAAAGTGTAACTAGAGAAAAATATACTGATTTATTTGTCCCATGCTAAATTTAAACTGTGATACACCAATTAAATAGCAAAGCAGAACATCCTCAGCCATTATCAAGTCTCATTTCTGATAGCCAGGGAGCAAGTTTACAGTGACACGAGAAATTATATTGTGGACCATGGCTTATAGGCAATGATATGGGCAGAACTTGTTAGATAAAGGGGGGTTATGTCCCAGACATTTTCCACAAATATGTTGCTGAACAGTCATGACTTCTAACTTGTTCAACCGACTGCCTGAGATGTGCCATCAATGACATCCAAGTAGTTGTCATCTCTGCTCGATTTATCGAAATAGTACAAAAGAAACTAAATTAAATTAAATTTCCAAAATTGATCAAAGAAATTTCATTCTTTCTTTCCTGCATTCCCTAGCTGGCAAATAAGAATGTAAGGCAGAAATTCAGTGTTTCCTTAGGCTTGATTTTTCTAGCCCTCCCATACAAATGACCTACAACTTTTATTGGCTTCCTATTTCACTCTGAAATATATTATTTCCTCTGCTCCCCCTGTCCCTGCCCTACTCCAAGGCATTAGTCTATCTGGCAACTTTGCAGCCAGCTCTGCTGCTTTACTCATTGGTGTTGTAATGCTTCTCGGGGTTCCCATCACCTACTGCATAAAAAATATAGTATACAAAAGTCATTTATGATGTGACAGCTGCTTCTCCAATTCCATCTTTTTGTAAGTCCCCCCCCCCACCTCCTTAAGCACTCTAAGCTCCATCACAGAATTACTTGAGGTTTTGCCCTGCTTCCACGTGCTTTTATGGTTTGTAGAGGCTCTTCCTTCTGCCTAGAAACTCAACCCCCAATGCTTTACTTGCCCAGCTTTACACATCCAGCTTAGTGAAAGCATACCTCCTTATGCTATCCTTTCCTGAACTCTGGCCCAACATTTAAAATATATTTGAATATATTTGTAATTGTTTTGAACAGCCACTTAGAAGTAGGGAACAAAACTTCAAGGATATACCCGAGCTACAGGAAGTGATACCCAGGAAACTGTTGTGCTTAAGACAGGGAT
The DNA here is from genome assembly GCA_963924515.1 of Vespertilio murinus. Lineage (NCBI taxonomy): Eukaryota > Metazoa > Chordata > Mammalia > Chiroptera > Vespertilionidae > Vespertilio > Vespertilio murinus. The sequence continues at coordinate 22,777,032 of OZ004707.1, forward strand.
GACTGATAGCCAGAGAGCAAGTTTATAGTGACATGAAAAATGAAATTGTGGACCATGGCTTATATGCAATGACATGGCCAGACTTGTTAGATAAAGGGGGGTTATGTCCCAGACATTTTCCATAAATATGTTGCTGAACAATCTGATAAGGATGGGTGGGCAGAGGAGTTGGGGGTAGGGAGAGGAGAAAGGGGAGAAGAGAAAGAGGATGTAGGAGCAGGGGGTGAGGCGTGGAGAGAGTAGAACCAGAAAAAAGGTTTTATTGTGTACATGATGCTATTGCTCTATGATGTCCAAATCTATGATAATTGTCTAAATAAATGAAATACTTGCAAAATGTTAATTATTAGTGGAAGTCTATGTAGTCTGATTGATAAGAGGGAGGGAAGCATTCAAAGTTATAGGAGAGAAAAATGCAGGAAGACCATAAGACATTGGGAGTTACAAACATAGGCGAGTCTATGAATTCCAACAGACTATTAAAAACTTTGCTAGGAGTCCTATGCCAATCCAAGGTAACTGGAAGTGGGATGGAGTTCAGCCAACATCTCTAACATACCGGTAACACAAGATGAATTTACTCAAATCCTTCTGAGGAAAACAAATCCTGTCTCTCATAACCCAAATTGAATGAAGAAATAATATAAGAAAATTCAGGCTAATTCAAAGAACAATCAAATATTGTGAACATTCAAGAAACAAAATATTCAAAAGTATAGACTATTTCAAATGAATGCAGCTCTATCACTTCATAATAAATATAGAGTAAGAAAACAGCCTTCTCTCCTCCATATAGGATTTGCATTGTTTATATGCAAATTAGTGCTGCTGATATGCTTGAAAACAATTTATTTCCTTAAGAAGGCAAACATTCTATTTATAATCTTGTTTACAATATTCATTTGCTTTGCAAAGCATTTTTCACAAAATTGCAAACTAATGAATGTGTTAGAGGCAGAAGGAACCCCAGGGATCACAGGGAAGTCCAAAATCCTCACTGTACATATGAGAAACTTGATAAAGGCCCTGAAACATTATATCCCCTTAGCATTACCAACACCTATACCCTTGCACCTGAGCCCCTTTGTCTGGGGGACTCCATTTCTTCCACCTTGGGGTTCTAGTAACAGCTGAGGAAAATGTAAACAGATCAAGGAATATCAGTCTCCTGGACAGATGCAAGAGAGTGCAGTCTCCCTGTTCAATGCCCTCTGTTTATTTCAGAGCATCCACTATCATTTTATCTCCTGCAGGAAAGCTTTCCTGATTTCCTCTTCTTTCTACCCTGTGCTAATTAGGTGCCCATCCTCAGTGCCTTCCTCTATTGTTTCTCCAGCCACATCATATTGTCATCTTTTGTTTACTGACAATCTCCCCTTCAAAAAAAGCCTGGGCCTGTGTCTTAGTCTGTGTATTCAGTTCTTGGATGAGGCCTGACACAGAATCAATGCATAGCCTTCCCCAAATAAACACAGAAAGAAAAGTAGAGAGGAATTCTATTGTCATATTGGGAAGAAGCCTAACTCCCAGATACTCACAGTCCTCATTTCCTGTTCTATCCTGGGCAAGTCCATTCTCATCCTGCATTTTCAGAGAACAAAAACAATTAAGTTTTCAAAGGATCTTGACCTCTATTATTATCTTCTACTCTTCTTATAATCTACATATACATAAAAGGCCAGCAACCAGAACAGTGGGATGGCCAGAACAACCAGTGGCTATGACACACACTGTGGCAGCCAACCAGCCTGATCCAGGCCTCTATTGAGGGCAGGGCCATCCAACCACCCACAGCCTCTCCTCCCCACTGGCTCCGCCCCATGGGCCCGCGTTGGGGCAGGTAGGCCAGACCCACCCATGCACAAATTTGTGCACCAGGCCTCTAGTAAAGAGATAAAGGGCTGATGATGTAAAGTTAGAAAACTTGGTTTTAAACTCCAACACCAATTGTTACTAGTTCTATATCCATGTACAATATTTATAATTTCACTTAGTCTCAGTTTATCCATGTGTAAAACAAAGACATCAATAATTATCTTCTACAAAGGAGAGTGTCATGAGGCTAAATGAGATAATGTACATGAATGTGGCAAGTAAACTACAGGAAAGCCATCACAATCCCCAGGGGCTTTCCTCTCCTCACTTTTGTCTATCTTGTGAGAAAGAATTCTGACCAATTATAGAAGCAGTGTTGAGGCAAAGCAAGTTAATTATTAAGAATATACTTAGCATAAAGCACAAGCAGGCGACTCAGCTAATCTGACTGCCCCACCTGGTGGGTGTTCAAAGGTTTTATAGTTTTCCCCTCTATAGGTTTCAAGGTCCCCCTTTTACAGTGCTGTGGCTTTTCTCAGAATTTATGAAAACATCTGGTGACTTAATCTTGGCAAGTCCCAAGACTGCTGACTTCTTTGTTCAGTGGGTAAGAAACCCCCCCCCTCTCTCTCCCCCTTCCTCTTTTCCTTCCCTAGCAGCTATATGCCTGTCGAACATTCCCCCTTCAAGTTAAACTATCCACATGCTTTTTGGGGTTTTTGTTATTCGTCTCCAGACTTCATTTGTCCTTGGGTTTAGCTGGCACAAATGACATTAACTGTGTCTTTGTTCTCTATTTCCCCAGGCCAGGGAGATATAAACTATGCATTGTCTATATAAACCATTTGCTCTAGAATATCCTTGGTTGGGGTGGATAAGCTCTTATGATTCATAAGATGGCTGTGAGTTGCCCAAGCAGCTTGGCTTTGTTTAATTTTCTTGTCTCAGTTTCTCCATTTCTCTTGCCAATAATTTTTCTAGCTTCTTACTATCCTGCCACATAACCACAAAACATTTAGAGGTTCGTATGATGTTAGCCTTGTTCTTAATCACTTGAAAGGAAATTATCTAAGGACTAACCATGAATCACCTCATTAACATAAACTACCTGGGCCGCCATGAATAACAAAGACACTCCAATCAGTTAGGAAATTCCAAAGGTTTAGGACCTTCACCCAAAGACTTAGGACAAAACTCAGATGAAGTCTTTATTACTATATACAGCTACATCAGAAAAAATTTATTTCAAGTGATTAAGGTGAGACTAGCAATGCTATAAAGACAAGCCATGGAATTAGAGGGATTAGACTCTAGCCTAATGGTAATAGCTTACCTCTGGAGAGGGGACAAAGGATGGATAAAGCCAATGATTCAACTGATCAGGCCTAAGTACCAAAATCCCAATCAAAATGCTGGACAGTGAAGCTCGATTGAGCTTCCTGCTTGGTGAACACATCAAGGTACCTGGAGAGTGAGTGGTGCTTCCTGACTCTACAAGAAGAGGGCACAGAAACTCTGTACATAGGGTCCTCCCAAGGCCTCACCCCATGCATTTTATCTAATCCTGATTTCTATCTACTGTAATAAAGCTATAATCATAAGTATAGCACTATCCTGAGTGTTGCAATTCCTTCTTATATATTGTTGAACCTGAATGAAAAACCTGGAATTTATAGCCAGTTGGTCAGATATATAGATAGCCTGGAATCCCAAAAGATTGTAGCTGGTGTCTAAAGGAGGATGATCTTAGAGAGGACTGTGCCCTTATCTGTTAAAGTCTATTAACTTCAGGAAGTTAGTGCCAGATTGCATTGCATTATTGCAGTAGCAAACCTTTCTGCTTCTGCTTCTGGGATAGTGGACAGAGCCTACCACTGGTTCCATGTGGCGCAGGCACTGGGAAGGCTCAAAATGCTAGACCAGGAACTTTTCTGCAGTGTAGCAAATGGAAGAAGCAGCTCAGTAGTGAGTGTCAGAGAGTCAGTTTTACCATCAGATGCTGAATCACAAACCCCACAGTTCTGTGGCCATTATCTGTTTCCTGCTCTATAAGATGGGAGTGATGTAACACAGATTTCAAATGGCTGTTATAAAATTAAATGAGTTGATACATGAAATTATTATATACCTTATACACAAGGAACAACAAATAAATGTTGCATTTTATTATTACTTAGTATTAGAATTATTTACTCATTACCTTGCCCTCTGCTTCAGGCAAGTCAATTATGTCTGGAACCCCAGCTGGCTTGCTTGTGGTAAAAATACAACTGACATGATAATACAATTTTTATAATAAATTATTTGACAATTATTATCAAAACCCCAAAACATTATGTGATGGAATGAATAAACTCAGAATCAGCATTAAATTAGTATCTATAGAATGTCAACTATCAGCCTGAAGGATCCCAGGTTCAATTCAGGTCAAGGGCATGTACCTTGGTCGCAGGTTCCCCGGCCCTGGTCAGGGTGCATGCAGGAGGCAACCAATTGATGTGCCTCTCTCACATTGATGTTTCTCTCTGTCTCTCCCTCTCCCTTCCATTTTTCTCTAAAAAGCAATGGATAATATCCTCAGATGAGGATTAATAAAAAAACCAAAAATATTTAACAGCTAGGCCTGGATTTACCACAAACTGGCTACACTATAAGTGTCACTTCATTTCCCCAAGCCTCAATGTCCTCATCTATTTAACGAAGAAGTAGACCAAGTCATTCTCTGGGCCCCTTCACCTCTGATATGATGAAACCCTGTGGCTGGGCCAAGGTCACTGAAGCAGAGATAGACCCAATCCTTTAAGTCTTTCAATTCCAAGTTCAGCAGTTTTATGTCAGCCCCATCTAAATTATTACAAACTCCAAAATGACAAATCCACACACAGAGTGGATTGTATACTTTCTTTTTCCCCCTTTTACCCTTCAGGCTCAGAGCTCATGTTCTAACTAGAACTATAAACACAGCCAAACTTTCAGCAGATGTCCAGATCCACTACTGAAAGCTATCAACACATATTTTTCAAAGAGCCAAACTCTGTGTTATAAATGTGTTGATCGGTTAATGAAAGGATTAAGAAAGTCAGCATGTCCTCAAGGGAAATTTTCTGGGAGATGATGGTCTGGTGCAGCATCCTTCAGGGCATCCAGATCTGGACCAAAACAAAACAAGACACATACTACAAAGGGCAATAATGTCTGCAGTGTCTGTGGTAGGCAAACTCAATGATATGGAGACAATTCAGTCACATCTAGGAATCATCCTAGTAAAAACTGACTGTGTTGTCTCACTTTAAAGAACTATACCTTCTACAGTATTACAGTAGGACGTTTATGATACAGTGTGAAGTATACTACATTGGCGTGGAGTCTGGGATCCTGGGGTCAGTTGACACAATCTGAGTCATATATTTAATAAAAATGACTTTACTTATCTGAGCCCTAGTCTCCTCTTAGAGCATAAGGTATCTGTTGCATAGGATTTTTGCGAGGAATAAATGGGTTGTGAACCCCTTTGTACATGGTAAAAGTAGTGGCAAAGCTATTGAAATAAATCATTACAATGATAACTTTATATATTGATGTGACTTTGTTAATCTTTGAAGACTATTTTATATATTTTAATTGAGATAATGTAGAGGGAATAATATACTAGCTAACTATAACACTATCATTGGTTTGTTTATATGATAAGTCTCTGTCACCATGGACTTTCAAAGTGTCCATGGATTTGACTCTAATATATGTATGCTCTTGGAAATAAGATGTGGGTAAAGCTGGGGCTGATGAAAACTTTGGCCTAAGTAGTCAGAAACTATGAAGGGCAATAAATGGAGTGATGGAGGGAAAGAAAAGAACAGAAGAGTCCACCAGGAGGATTTGCATTTATGTATGGGAGGGGCTGTTGAAATATATTTCCATTTCACAACTTGGTCTTGACCAGCATTAATGAACTTGTTGATTTAGCTGAGGAGATTTTCAAGCTGTGTTTAAGGTGCCATTTTGTTTTTTCTTCCTATTATGTTAGCTAGGAAACTAGACATGAGTGGCTGGGGTGGGGCCTGCCCTGAGGTCCTGACAGGTATCAGACCAACATTGCCTTCAGACCCCTTCTCTACATTGCCAGCAGACCACCAATGGGCAAGTTCAGAACCATCTGGTTCTTGGTGTGAGCACATAGGAAAATGACATGACCTCAATGTGACCTTACGAGGGACCTGGGCTAATTCTAATAAAATTTGCATTACAATTTGACCCCTCTCCCCATGAGGTTTTCTGTATGCATTATGGGTAAGAGTATGCTCAGAAGAAATATAGTTATATAATACTTTTCTGTCAATCATCCCTGGATGCAAATGAAAATCTCTACCCAGAAAATCCCTCATTTAAACCATATAACCCAGGAAGCTCGGGGCCATTGTTTCTCTGGACTGCCCTGCTCCTCACTGGGAGTGTATTTGTAATAAATCTCACTTTGCTTTACTTCCATTTTCGATGACCTTAAAATGTTTTCTGTATCAATGAGGAGAACCGAGGTGCCAGCTGGTAACCCCAATCAGTAACATTTAGAATAAACTGCAGGAGTAATAAATTGTATGAAGAACTGTTAAACTGAAAAGAAGCAAAGCTTGATTTTGAAAATTCTTACTCTCTCTGGAACAACAGAAGATGCTAAAATGAAGGCACGGCTTCAAACTATTACCAGGAAAATGTGATCTAGAGATAATGCTAACTAAGATGGCATCACTCTGACTTTAAAAAGGCAAAAGGATCAGACTGTTCCTAGGTCCTACACAGGAGCCTTTAAAGAGATAAAGGGTGTCCCTGGATGGAACAATAGGGCTTCTCGGAAGTGTAAGGGCAATGTCCTTTAGCCTTCTTAACAGGACCCAAAGCCAGAATAAGAGATGTGTGGGTGGGTGTGACTTTTTTTCCTGGTGCAGTGAACACCAATAAGATTCACAGGAATCCTGGAGTTTTTGAGAAAATTATCTACTCCTTTCAGTCCAAATTGATAAAATATCTGGAATGAATAGAAACAGCACAAAAGGAAAAGAGGCTGGTAGACCCAGAAATTCTACTGGCAGGAAGCAGGCCAAGTGAAGTATATGGGTGTGAAAATGTGCCAACTTTCATGAAAAAGGAAAGATGACTCTGAAGGCAGACCAAGATGAGCTGCTTCTGAGATGGCTAACAAGGTTCCTGCATCCTGGTTGTCATTGCTTGGTGTGATGCTCACCTCTTAAGTGTGTGGGCTTGATCTGGAGAATTATTTCCTACAAATGCAATATGAATAGTATTTCAAGATGAAGTTATAAAAAGCTGTGATTTCCATCTTGTTCTCACACTGTATCTTGACCCTGGCTTGCTTGCTCAGGTAGTTAACTGCCCAAGCTCTTAAATGCCTCTTCCAGTGATCGGCAAACTCGTTAGTCAACAGAGCCAAATATCAACAGTACAATGATTGGGATTTCTTTTGAGAGCCAAATTTTTTAAAATTTAAATTTCTTTTAACACCACTTCTTCAAAATAGACTTGCCCAGGCCGTGGTATTTTGTGGAAGAGCCACACTCCAGGGGCCAAAGAGCCACATGTGGCTTGCGAGCCACAGTTTGCTGACCACAGCTCTAGCTAATAGTTTGTGTGTGAGAGAGATCCTGATTCCAACAACTCACAAGGAATAAGATTCTGCCAATAATGATCTGAATGAAATTGGAAGCAGATTCACCCCTGCTGTAGCCTTGCTTGTCATGGGAGAAACCTGGAGCCAGAGAACACAGTTAAGTCCTGTCTGGATTCTGTGAGACAATAAATGTAGGTGTTTTGAGCCACTAAATCTAAGTATAATTTGTTAAGCAATAGTAGATAAGTAATGATCAGTATTGTGCATTGAATTGTGTCTCACCTAGCCCTAACCCAACCCCACAATTTATGAATATGTGAAATTCTAAAATCCAGGACCTCAGAATGTGACCTTCTTTGGAAATGGAGTCACTGCAGATATTAAGATGAGGTCAAACTGCAGTAGGGTGGGTCTCTAACCCAATATGACCAGTGTCCTTATAAAAAGGGAAATGTGGACACAAATATAAGGATACAGCGATAATGCCTTGAGAGGATTGGGATTATGCTGCCATAAACCAAGGAACTATCAGAAGCTGAGAGAGAGCCATGGGAAAGGTGCTGCCCAAAAAGGATATGGGAGCATGGTTCTGCCCACACCTTAATCTCAGTCTTCCAGTCTCCAAAACAAATTGCTGCTGTTTAAGCCACTCAAAGTTGTGGCACTTTGTTGTGGCAGCCCTAGGAAACAAATAGTTATTAATGGGAGATAAAGTGCTATTATGGAGTATCAAGCAGGAGAAAAACAACCAAAGAATTATTTACTGTGATCCCAATAGTCTCCTGAAATGCCAAGACACCCTTTCCAAAGCCTAGGGGCAGTGTGTGTGTGTGTGTGTGTGTGTGTGTGTGTGTGTGTGTGTGTCGGGAGGGTGTTAGGGGGGGAGGATAAGGGGAGAAATCTGTGTCCCTATTCAAATGCCATCACCACAATGTCAGGAAAATAATCACAGAAGGTACAAGACCAAGTCAATGACTCATCCAGGTGGGCATTCCCTTGCATCATGACCTCCTTCACACATCTCAAAAAGGTAAGTGGGGTAGAGTAAGCAAAGCAGAGCAAACCCCAAGGCACAGTACAAAGGAAGGTCAATGGAAGAAGAATCTGTGTGCGTCTCGCCTCCTAAATAGATTTGTTCCTTAAAACACACACACACACACACACACACACACACACACACACACGCAAAACTGACTCCCTTTTGTGTAAATTAATTTACAGGACTAGCTGACCCATTTAAGGAACCACAAAGTGAATCATTTTAACATGAAAAAATCATCTTCTAATGTACCTCTTACACAAGGTCACGCTCTGTGGAGAAATACCCTCCTCCTCAGCTCCAAATGGAACGGAGTGGTCTCCCAGGTGTCAAGAACCATCAAGTCTCAAACTCTATACGTATTCACTTTTAATTAATAGACAAAAAGAAATTGATTATGGAAAGTCCAGGGCTGAAATGCAGACACTCTGATTAAAATTCATGCTGACTGCTCTCATCTAGTGCTGGCAAGTCCTGCTGGGGAAGAAAATCCTTTTTTGTTGTTGACTTTTTTTAATACTGGAGAAGAAAGAATGCAGAACCGAATTGCATTCCAATGGTCCTCAGAGGGAAGCACGGATTCCTGAGGCAGCAGGATTATCTGCTTCCAGCCCATGACCTTTAGTTCTTGATGACTGACAGAGAGAGAAGGAAGAAGGAAGCAGGGGCTCTCCAAGGCTCCCAGGAGCTACAAGTGCTAGGAAGTCCTCTGCTCCCAAAATGTAGGCTGTGTGCAGAGCATAGAGCCACACTAAAATACAGCTCACTACTGCTTCTGCCAGGTCCTCGGAACAGACTCAGACACATCTTGCCACCGGGGCCTTGTCTGAGTAGAGAACACATTTTTAAAAAAATAGTTTTTATTGATTTTTTTTACAGAGAGGAAGGAAGAGGAATAGAGAATTAGAAACATCAATGAGAGAGTCATGGATCAGCTGCCTCCAGCATACCCCCTACTGGGGATGTGCCCACAACCAAGGTACATGCCCTTGACTGGAATTGAACCTGGGACCTTTCAGTCCGCAGGCCAATGCTCTATCCACTGAGCCAAAGCAGTCAGGACTAGAGGACACATTTTAAAAGCATCTCTCTCTCTCTCTCTCTCTCTCTCTCTCTCTCTCTCTCTCTCTCTCTCACACACACACACACACACACCAAACACACACACACCAAACTAGCATGGAAATAATATAAAAATGCAATCATGACAAAGAGTGACATTTCTCAAGGTGCATCATTTGTGATATTTTGATTAACTCTCTCGTGTAAATAGTAGAGCATCTTACGTCACTAAACAAAAAACTCCAGTTAGACATCTGCTCCTGCCATCTAAGTGGAACTCCGTCTGGCCCCTGTGTGCCACTTGTTTTCCCACAGTTTGTGGGTGTGCTCCAACCTGGGTGTCAGGAAGATGGTCTCCAGTGATCTCCTGGCACTCCTGACACTTAACTCCTGTGAGTATACAAGCCCCCCACAGTTTTATTGTTGATCTCTTGGCTTCTCACACTGGTCCCTCACAGTTGGACTTCCTGACCAAAATCCAGAGTTTAGGAAGCAGAAATTCCCCGTATGGAAGCCATCCCTGGTTACAGGGCAGTATTGAAGCTGGCCATTTGGAAAGGAAGGAAAGCTCAATGTGGGGAAAAGGACACGGGTAGACCTTGGGCCAGACAGATCAGCATTTGAACTTAATAAGCCTTGCCATTTGCTGATCAGGTGACTTTGGAAATTGTTTCAGCTTCCTCAAGCTAGTCACCTCGTCTCTGATTGGGGATATTAACATTCACCCCTTAAGAGCCAAGCACTACTATTATATGCCAAGGGCACAGCAGAAAACAAAAGTATCAAAACTATGCCTTGTATTTTAATAGAAAAACACCAGCAATGAATAAGAATAAATAAACTACCTGGTATGTTGGAAGGTATTAAGGAATATGGAGAAAAAATAATCAGGGACAGGGGATATGACAAATGTAACAAGAAGAGGTGCAATTTTTAAGAGCTGTCAGAAAACATGCCATTTGCATGTAGTAAAAAAAAAATCACCAGTCAACTCATGGTTGTTGGGGAAAGAGCAGGTAGGGAAACAATAATTATGAATTTTCAGAGGCAAGAACCCCCTTGGGGGCTCCACGGAGGAGCATCAGTGAGGCTGGGGCTGAGGGAAAGAGGGAGAGAAGTGGGAGGAGGGCCAAGCGGTACCTGGAGTGGGAAGGTTTAGTGTGGGTAGGGCCCTGCAGTTATTGTGCAGGCTTAGATGTTTTACGGTGAACAAGATGGAAAACCATTAGTGTGTTTGCATCAAGGAGCCACCTGATTATGCAGGATTCAGTGAATTACAAGACGAAGACAAAGATGAAGAAGAGGAGCGAGGGAGGAGAGGGGAGGTGAGGAGGAGTAAAAGGAAGAGGCAGGAGAAATGATATAAGGTACTTAGCACATCTCCTGGGACGAACAGGTACTTTAAAAATGCTATTTTGAAGCCCCTTTCATACTCCCCAAGACTCTTCCCATTTGCCCAAGACTGATTTTTGTGTATTATTTTGGATAGAAATTTTTATGTTTCCTGAATCGATATCATGAAACTTAAATAATAGGGGAACAACATGGGATCAAAGCATGATGTTCTACCAGAGACTCTGAGGATTTCTGTGGCTGACTGCTGCCTTGCTGGGTTAAGGAAGTCAGATAATGTTTCACCATCCATCCATCATCAGTTGTCAAGAGATAAGAGTGCTCTTGAACAGCATCTGCAAAGTCACTCCGCACATCTGCATGGAGAGTACAAGGATGTGTTCTCCCAAACGAACAGAGAAAAATAAAGACAGGGATGGATGTGACTAATAGAGTTACGTGTCCATTTGGTGAGGAATTCATTTTGCAATCTCATGATATTGTAGCCATTGCATTAATCTCTGGCTGTTGTTGTTTTTTTCTTGGCTGATTTCTACTATACATTGAAAGGTCAAAAGAGATACAGAGATACATGCAACAGAAACAACTTCACAAATATAAGACTTGAGGTGGTTGGCGGACCCCAAGGGTTATGGAAGTGTCTCCTAGGAAAGGAAGAAAGGCTCACAGCTTCCTGGTTTGCCTCAGGACCACTATGGTCACAGTGAGGCTGTCCATTGCTCCAGGCTGTGAGGATAGATGAAAACAAAACAAAAAAAAGGCATTGCCTAAGGCAGTTGGTGCATTATTTTAGGAGAATTGCAAGCTCCTGGTGGCTGATGCAGTTTGTGGTTTGCAAAAACTTATTTTTTCCCCAAAACCAGTGTCTCTTCAGGCAGTTGTTAGCTTAGGCCAGTTGTCGGCAAACTCATTAGTCAACAGAGCCAAATATCAACAGTACAACGATTGAAATTTCTTTGGAGAGCCAAATTTTTTTTAACTTAAACTTTTTCTAATGTCACTTTCTCAAAATAGACTCGCCCAGGCTATGGTATTTTGTGGAAGAGCCACACTCAAGGGGCCAAAGAGCCTCATGTGGCGCGCGAGCCACAGTTTGCTGACCATGGGCTAAGCAATCTCTCAACTAGGTGTAAGCCAGAAACTGGGAATCAAAGTCTCCTCACACACAATTGGTGATCAAGTGATGTTAATTCTACTTCTCAAACTCCCGAGTTTCTGCATTTCCAGTGTCACTGTGATAGTTCATAAAATGAGCCGTTCCAACTTCTCTCCGTTTCTTATCACATTTCTAATTAAGCCACTGGTTTATTTAGAGGGGGGAAAACCTGATTAGTTCCCTTCTCTATTTAAACTTCCCAATGTCTTCTTGTTGCCTAAATCCCTTCGATTTACACATTAGACTGTGCCATTTGGCTAGTGGAAATCTCTGCTATTGTTTCACAATACCTGCCATTTACACTTTCTTATTATCCAAACCAATATGCACCTACATTTCAGCCTTATGGAGCTTGGAGTTCCCCTAAAATGCACCAACTGCCTTAGGCAAAGCCTTTGTTTAATCTGCCATCTCAGCCTGGGATGCTGGCTTCACTGCTGCAAACATGCCTCATAGACCTGCATCTACAGGGAGTGTAGTCAAGCAAGGGTGCCACCTGCCGAGCTCTGCCTGCTCCTCAGAGTTCCTCCCAGACCATGACTTTAGGAGCCAAGATGCAAAGGCACATCTTTCTTGGAAGGCATGGAGTTCTGAGGCAGACAATGGTGTCATCTCCCAATGGCACTACACAGTAGTCAAGAGACTTCCACCAACCTTCCCTTCCTGGGTCAGACGTGTGGTCATACAGCTTGACCAGTTTCTCTTGAATCCGTCTACATTTTCACTCACAATTTACCCTAATAATGTTCTTGTAGAATGAATCCTCTCTTAGGACCGGCCTCTCAGAGGACTAGGTCCCAAGCTAACACAGAGACCATATGGTGAAAGCCTACTTTTTATCTGATACTAGAGGCCAGGTGCATAAAAATTCATGCACAGAAGGGGGGGGGGGAGTCCCCTCAGCCTGGCCTGCCCCATCTCACAATCTAGGAGCCCTCAGGAGTGGGAGGAGACCCGGCAATCAGGGAAAGGTGATGCCCCCATCACACCTCTGCTGCTGCCACTGGCGGCAGCACAAGCCTTGGCCGGCCCTGGTTACCTGAATCCCAGGCAGCCCTGGGCAGCTGGGCAGCCACCATCCGAGGCTTGTCTGCACCTCAGACCAGCCCTGAGTCGCTAGGAGGTGGAGGGAAGGTCTGGCTGCACCATGCATCTGCCACCCACGCTGCTCCAGACTGGGCTGAAAGGACTGGGGGACTCTGGTGGAGCCTAGGGAACTGGGTGATGCCATCTTGTGGCTATAAGCACTGCTATCTTGTGGCTATCGGCGCCACCATCTTTGTGACAGTGTGACAGTCAATTTAAATATTTCCTCTTTATTAGATAGGATGTCACTCCTCCACATGTACCTTAAGACCCCTAGACAAAACATGATAGTAATATAACTAATAATAGTAGTATATTATATATTATAACTAATAATAGCACTGTTCACATTAGAGATGTTAATATCCAGGAATCCACCATGTCCTATATAAAATATCATCACACTTTCTATTACACTGCATTTGCTCATCATAGTGATAGTATCTCATAGTAAAGCATCTCTGTACCCATAAAGCTGAGCACAGGAGTTGGCCCACAACAAAAGTAGTCCCTCAGTCACTAGAAAAAGCACATAGTACATGCTCAATAAATATACGTTGAAAGAGTGAATGAGTAATATTTACTAAGTAAATGAATGCACAAATGAATGGCACACATGGGTGGAGAGCAGTGATAGAAATCAAAGGTCATAAATACCAGGAAGAAAGAGAAAAATGTTTTCTTTCCTTGAAGAAATAATGGATAATGAGCAAATTCTAACAGGTAAGCACTGGGGGGGAAAAGACCAAATTTCCCTATAGACATTTCAAATAATAGTATAATTGTAAATCAAGTATTTGAATTTTTAAAAAGTTTGCTATGTTGGACTGCTTTAGTAGTAATGCTGCCATTAGTTGTTATACAGTAGAAGATGCATTGGTTCTAGCCCAGAGGTTCAATAAAAGTGAATTTGTTGTGGGGAACATACAACCTTATCTCTGAATGGGAAAGACATGAATTGGCAGAAGAGACTCTACAAGAAAAACATCACCCACATTTTAAAATGTGTTTTATTGATTTCAGAGAGAAGAAGGGAGAGGGAGAGATAGGAATGTCAATGAGAGATATTGGCTCCCTTCTGCACAACCCCTACTGGGGTTTGATCCTGCAACCCAGGCATGTGCCCTGACCTGGAATCAAACCATGACCTCCTGGTTCACAGGTTGATATTCAACCATTGAACCACACCAGCCAGCTGGGCAGTCACCCACATTTTAAATGTTATTGCAGTAAAACTGTGTTGTCAAGAGCAAGGTACTTTTCATGGAATGTGCTAGACCTATAGTTCACCCTCTACCAGTCATTTATTTAGGGTAGTGCTATATTTTAAAAAACGTTATTTAATCCATGGTGTATCTTCATTTGCAATTTCTCATTTTAAGAAATGAAAGTTGGTTATAATAAAGTTTAAAATCTTGGGCTCCAGTCCCAGTACTTCCCTTTGCTAACTGTGTGACTTTGAACAAGGACCACAAGCTGCCAGAGCAGTGATCTCCTATAAAAGGAGAATAATAATAAAACTTGCCTACAGTGTTTGTGAAGACCGGATGAGATAATAAATGTGCATGCCATGAGAACAGCGGCTGACACACAATTGCTGCTCAATAAATGCTCGCTGAATCGACAGCCAGGGTTCTAGTAGTATCTAATGCATTTTAAGTGTCTGAGATGAATTTACAACTTGGTACTTCTCCAAAATTAAAATCTACTTGGAAACGTTTTCCATAATAACCCTCTCTTGCTCTTGCTGAACCCACTCATTCTTTCGGGCTGCATTCCCTACTCCATATTTGAGAAAGGCTCTTTTTTTTGCAGGCTCTGAGAAATGTCTCCAACATAGTGTCCAGTGCGTAAGTCATCCTGCCACCAATAAAGCTGCTGCTACTATGGCAGAGCTTAGTCTACCTTCAGGCCTCACAGTGTAGCCTTCCATAGGCATGTGCAGTTATAAAGCTGTTCAGAGTGCTTAGCTCTCTGTCCTTTTTTCACGTTGCCTTCTTCCCCCATTCATCCCCCTACTCTTCAAACCCTCACATCCTCTTCCTCTTCACCTTCCAAATATCTGTCCCCTGGAAAGGATCCAATGAACTTTTTGCATTCAGAATCTTTCAATAAAGTGAACTAATCTCTATGGGACTCCTACTTTCACCAGGCACTGTGTTTGGTCTTGTCAGGGATGTTATATTCACTAAAAGATAGTGTATTAGGGCATATAAATACACATAAACAAAAGTCTATTAGGAGAAGTTGAGCAAGCAGGTTGACTTGTCCCTGTGGAAGGGAGATGAGTCTTCTCATGCCAAGTGTATCACCAGCAAAGACAACCACAGGCTCTGCAGATGTCCAAGAAGACCCTAGGGGACCATTCCTTGACTCTGACTACAGGTAAAGGTAGTGGCTTTGATATATGCCCACAAATTCTTTCATACTCCTCCCTTTAGGAGGAGCAGCTTAGTTCCACCCCAAACCGAATTTAGGGTGGCTGCAAGTGACTCCTTTATAAAAATAGAAAAAAAGCAGACTTAACAGTGTGTGACTTTGGATACTTGACTGTGTCTTCCTTCTTGTTCTTTCACGTGTTAATCACTCTAGAAGAAGTTAGCTACCATCCCATGAGGCGAGAACCGTGTGCTGAGAAGCAGAGGCCTCCTGCCAATAGCCATGGAAGTGGGCCACCTTGAAAGCATGAGCTTCAGCCCCAGTCAAGTCTGCATGACTGTAACCCCAGAAGAGCCTTGGCATCATCCCTGATTCATAGCAAATGTGGAATAGCAAGTATTTTTTATTTGTTTTAAGCTATTTAGTTTTCAGATAATTTGGTACATAGCAATGGATAGTTACTAGCAGTACAGAGGAAACATGAATGTTGTAATGCTTTGGAGTTACTTAGAAGTCACAGGTGAAACATTGTGTTTAAAGCTGCTGAGTTTGTTGTGCCATCAACTTTGGAACCTGGAAACGGTAGAAAAAGCAACTTTTAAAAAATGCAAAGCTATGTTGACTCTCATCCTAAGACAGTATGTGAGTCTTGGCCACAGGTAGCTTTGAGGACAAAATAATGGCACCTTACATTCATATAGTATTTCATACCTGATGTCATTTGCTCCTCATAACAATCCCACTGAGAAAGTAGGAAAATTATTATTCTATATTTCATAGGTGATAAAAAGTGAATTGCCCAAGGTTTCATAGATAATGATATGGGCATTTTAGGACCCCTGAATTTCAACTGAACATAATTTATTTTATAATGTACTCTCTACATAAATCTATTCCCAAGCAATGACTATGTTAGTGAATAAAGGAGTTAAATATTTATGGATTATTCATTCTGTTCCAAGAAGTGTACCAGATATTTTACATACTTTACTTAATTATCCAATGATATAACTCTTGTTAATATAATTTTTCAGATGAGGACCATTGAGAGGAAAAATAATGAAAATCACAAGAAAATATCAAAATCACTATCATTCAATCTTAGTAGTCCTGTCCCTAAAATTCTTGCAGCTATAACTTGACATGATATAAGTCAGGATCATTCCTAAGTTTTGCCTAGACTACCTTAATAATAATTTCTTAATTTCTTTGTCTCTGTTTCACATTTCCAATCTGCTGTCAGAATGATAGTTCTAAAATCACTTCAGTGTGACTCCACTACCTATAGGTTAAGTACTTCCTCTTGCTCTCTCTCTCTCTAGGACTGCTTACTACAGCTTCTAACTCCTAATAATGTCTCAAGTCTCTCTCTCTCTCTCTCTCTCTCTCTCTCTCTCTCTCTCTCTCTCTTTCTCTCCTTTCTCTCTCCTTCAGACTCTTTTCTAAATATATAAATCAGCCTTACTAATGGTGCTATCACTTCCTAGAAAAACTTGCTTACTTTTCCTGTGAATCTACCCATCAACAATTCAAATCAAGTACTACTTCTTCCAGGAAGTCTCCTCACAGGCTAAGTTGGTGCTCCCATAGCATGCTCTGCTTTCCTCTGACATGGCATTTCCCATCTTATATTAAAAGTATCTGTCTTTTATTGTCTCTAATACTAGAATGCATTATCGTCCCTAATATTAGAAAGCAATGTATTCCTGCTGTGCATTGGCCCCTTGAGGCACTGAAAATATAGCAATGAACAAATCCAGAAAGTCCTGGGCTCTCTCACATTTTTTGAAATCATGGATGAATAGGTGGAATAAATATATGTATGCATACATACATAAATAAATAAATATCAGGTCAATATATACTTGGTAGAGAAATAAAATAGGATGATGTGACAAATGATACTTATGAGCTATTTAAGCTTAGTGTTGATTGACAAAAAATAGACATGTGGTGATTGGTGGAAAATAATCAGGAAGAGGTTTCAGGTCGTGTAAAAACACAAGTTATGGTCAAAAAATATTTGGTTGTTTGAAAATCAGAGCAAAGGCCGGTCAGCATTCCTGGTGCAGGGCCAGATTGGCTTGAGCTGACATGAAGAGGTAGGTAAAGGTCAGCTCTCACAGGACTGTGAGCAGCATGAGAAGTTTGGATTCTCTTCTGACCACAGTGGGAAACTTTCAGAGAATTTTCAGTGGAGAAAAAAAAAATATGGAGTATATTTTTAAAAGCTCGTTCTGGCTGCTGTGTGAGGGATGGCATATAGAAAAGCAAATGAGTCCACAGTGGGCAAGTTAGGAGGCTGCTGAAGGGAATCCAGAAAAGATAGAGATCAGGGACTTGGACTAGGGTGCCGAGAAAGGAGATGGAGAAATGAGGACTCATTTGAAATATGTAAAGGAGGAGTCTAATCTATCAGAGGCAGGACTTGCTGATAGATTAGATGTGGAAATGGAGTGAAGGAAAGGAATCAAGGTTAACTTCTAGACTTTTGCCTTGAGCAACTGTATAAATGATAGGGCAGCTTAAAATATGGTAGATTTGGGGAAAAGGCGTTGAAAGTTCTTGGAAGGAAGTCAAATGTTCTCTTTTTAATTATGCTAAATTAGATATGTGTTTTGGACATCTGAGAAAGGGAGTCTGGATTTCCAGGGGAGAAATCAGGGTTGAATATATATATATATATATATATATATATATATATATATATATATATTTGGATGAGATATCTTCTGGAAAGTGTGATGACAGAAAAGAATAGAGCACCAGAAACGGTCTTTTCAATAAGGCCCTTTGTGACTAAGCGTTTTTTTATAACCTTTCTAGGCAGAAATTATAGGGAAGGTGTTGGGGCTGGGCAAGGACTTGATGCCTGTTCTAAGTTTTATACATTTTTTTCCCCTTGAGGTTGGTCCCACTAACTCTTGTCCTGGTGCCAGCTTCAGTAGATGGCTTCCTGCAACTGTCAAAATTAGTGCCACCTAATACATTTCCAGCTTTACCCATTCACAAAGTGGCAAAGCTATTTTCTTTAGAATGTTCTTCCATAACCATGTCATACTTTAAATATCTATACATCTAAAGTAAAAGAGACAATTTCACCAAGGGAAATTGGACATTTTATTATAGCTGTTGTCCTCTACAAATTATGTAAATAATAAAGCTTCTGATCACAGATGTTCCATTTTCCATAACCCTCTGTAATAAAGCCCTAAGCCATATCATCAGCAGATTTTTTTCTTTTGCTTATCAATGAGAAAATAAATTTTATCTTTCCCCTCAAATTAATCTCAGTATGCAAAAAAATTGTGTTCCTGGTTGTATTTTAATTTTTTAATATTTTGGATATAGTTCATTCCTAGGTGGGTATTAATTATCCTGCACATGAGTCTAGAATATTTTCATTAAAGGCATATGATTCAGTGAAAAAAAATAAATGGTTTTTCATTTAAAACTTTACATGTTCCTAAAGCAAAGAGATTCCAAATGCTATTCATTAATAAAACAAGTTCATCTTCCTGAGAGAATTAGAAATATCTAAGTAGATCTATCCTTTATTTATTTTTTTTTAGAGACACAAAAATGACTCAGCACTTAAAGCTTTAGTCTTTCATTTGGCATTCCAATGTTCTGTCTTATATCATTGTTAGCAGCTTTCTGGGTATACTGTGGAGGTTTTGTAGCATGCTAACATGATTAGGCTGAGCACCATTTCCTACAATTCTCTTCCCTGTTTTTTGGTTTTGTCTTTTTACACTTGCAATATCAGTGCTTTTGTATCTTACACACTTGATTCCCCTGCAGGATGCTCATTTCACTGAGCGGAAGGTGGTTTATTGTCAGAGGTTCCAGCTCACACTCATGAATTTGAGCTTGTGCTTGCTCTTTCCTGCTATATATCCGTTTCCCTGTCCAACATCCTGTTCTGCAGGCTTCCAGCTCCAGCATCAGAAGCAGTGCTTTAGACAGTGCTTTAACCAGTGCCCACAACTACGTAAGGTCATATGTGGTGCTTCTCTTTCTCTGCCCTTGCTCTCCTTTAAAGGATATATCTAGTCCCCAGGCTCTAGCTTTCACTTACATAGCTGACTCAAAGGTCTCCATTTTAAGCCATAGTTTATATCTGCATTCCAGGCCCATGTCCAATTACCTACAGCACACCCAATGGTACTTTGCTGAAGTGTCATTATTTCAAAAGCAATGTGTCTAAAGTCAACTTACTAAGGTCCCTGCTAGTCTCTCACAGTATTCCTGCCATCTCCTAGGCTGGAGAAAGGCAGCAATCCTTGGCTTTCTCCCTGTTGTCCTATCAGTAATGACTGTCAAATGGTTCTTCTGAGCCCTAGAGAATAGCATGGGCCAGAAGGGAAGTTCAGTGGGTGGCACTCAACTTTGTTTAGATTTCTGTTTTTCTCAATTTCCACACACTATTTATTTTAAAAGAGGGTTCTGCAGTGTAATTTTGAGCTCTCTTGCCAAATCCTTTCCTCTCTGCATGTCACATGTCACCCTTTGCCCTTCTCACTGTGGTCATCTGTGGGCTGCAGGACATTTTCCCTCATTCATGGAGAACAAGGTAAGAAACCCCCTCCCTCACTTCATTCTTGTCCCAGCCATCATGTGGTCATCATGGTCTTGAAACACCAGCAAGACTCTCCTGGCTAAAATCAACCTAATAGACAAACCCTCTAGACCAGGGGTGGGCAAACTTTTTGACTCGAGGGCCACAATGGGTTCTTAAACTAGACCGGAGGGCTGGAACAAAAGCAACCTGACCATGCTGGAACTCTCATCTTGGGCTGATGGTGAAGGAGTGGAGGGGAGAGCAAGAGAACCCTCCACTCTTTCGGCTCCGCGGGTTGGATAGAACAGGCGAACGGGCCGGATCCAGCCTGCGGGCTGTAGTTTGTCCACCGCTGCTCTGGACATTTTGGTCATCTTTCTATTTGACTCTTTCTGATATTCAGTTACTCTGCTCTGTGCCTTCCTTTTTGATGTGCATTTTTTTTTTTTACTTCTGAAGTACTTATCTGTCTTGTACATCTCCTATTTAGAAAAAATATATAAAATGTGTCATTACAAGAAAAAGTTCTGACTTCTCTTCCTTTGTCACCCTATGTGTGCACATGTGCACACATGCATATGAATATATGAATGTGTTTATTCTCGGTTTCTCCCATATGCTCTCCTTAAATTATCTCATTTATTCTCTTCTCATTCACTTAAATAATCTCCTGTGAGATGATGACTCCTGACTCTACACCTCCAACCATCATCTATTTTGTGAGCTCTAACCCATAGAACTAAATGCCCATTGGCACCTCTACCTGAATGTTCCCAGACCCCTTACATTGACCTACCTCAAATGGAATTCACCCTTGTTCCCCAGCCAAGATTTACCTCATTCAAGTACATTTTTCTTATTATTCATGCATGTACTAATCTCTCTCTTCTCTCATTTTTTGGCATGATGTTATGTAAAATCATTTGCATATATTTAAATGTTCTATTATGCTTATTTCTTAATTTAGTCTCTTAATTTAAACTCTAGGCTTCTTGAAGGTAAGGATCCTACCATTCGCTGGTCCTATATCCTTGCAATTCTGGATTTTAGCTAGGCACAGCATGAAATTAAATCATTCTCAAGAATTGGAGCTCTACAAGAGGAGGACACGCCAGGAAATCATATCCATCTGCATGTAAATTCAATTGTAACAGACATACCTAATTCATCTTCTTCTTTGAACACTATTAGTAGAAGTAATTTTAAAGCAAAATACCTATTAGAAAGGCAATGGTCTAAACTAAATTTTAAAAAAATATTACTTAGAACTGTCTTAAGAAATTTCCTCAACTTTATGGTTCTGTAAGATTTGATAATACATCTATCTCCACCTTCAACTCTCTAAGGCCAGATGATAAGGACATTATTTATTAGACTACAGTGGCTCTGTCTCTAAAGATAGCTGTTTCTTGACTCTGAAAACAAGCCAGAAACTGGGGTAGTTTGGGAAGCTTGTAAGTAGAAGCCAGAAGCAGGACTTTCAACTCCTTCTTTTGATCCCTAAGGGCAGGAACACCCATAGGGGTTGCTATTGACCTTCTACCAAGTGGCAAGTGGTGGAGGGAGGAAGAGTCCTTTCCACATTTTCATCCCAGACTTTCAGAGATCGTGCATCAGCTATTTAATAACCTTTCTCTGACTAAAAATCATAATGAAGCTACTTGTTCACTGTCTGTCCTCCAAAAGAATAACAATGGGTAACTAAAGTGGTCCACACATCTACAGTTATTTCAAAATATCTGAAGTCAATGATTTATGAGCACTAAGCTAAAAAGACAAAGAAATCAGAGTGGAAAAACTATGATGGTAAGGGAGCCTAGAAATATTATTGTGCAAGAATATATTTAACTTGTCCAGCTGGTGTGGCTTAGTTGAGCATCATCCCAGGAACCAGGAGTTTACTATCCGATTCCTGGTCAGAGCACGTTACCAGGTTGTGGGCTCCAACCCTAGTAGAGGGCATCCAGGATGCAGCAGATCAATGTTTCTCTCTCATCAATGTTTCTAACTCTTTCTCCTTCTCCCTTCCTCTCTCTGAAATCTACAAAAGCATTTTAAAAAAAGAAAACATTTAACTTACAGAGGTTTACATTATCCCTTGTCTTTTTATAAAACCACTAGAGGCCCAGTGCATGGAATTTGTGTACTGGGGTGGGGGTGTCCCTCAGCACAGCCTGCACCCTCTCCAATGTGGAACCCCACAGAAACTGGGCCTAAACTGGCAGTCAAACATCCCTCTCACAATCTGAGACTGCTAACTCCTAACCACTCACCTGCCTGCCTAATTGCCCCTATCCACTCTGCCTGCCAGCCTGATAGCCCCCTAACCACTCCCCTGATGGCCTGATTGATGCCTAACTGCTCTTTTGCCGGCATGATTGTACCCAACTGCCTTCCCTTGTGGTGCTGGGGGACTCCATCTGGATGAGGCAGGGCTGAGGGGATTGGGGGACTGAGGTTGGATGAGGTGGGGCTGAGGGGACTGGGGGTCTCTGGCTGGATGAGGCACGTGGTGCCTGCCACTCCCTGGCAGGGCAGAGGGGACGTGGGGACTAAGCTAGATGAGGCAGGGCTGAGTGGACTTGTAGCTGTGGGCTCCACCATCTTGTGAGGGCATGAGTCAATTAGCATATTCCCTCTTTATTAGTTAGGATAGTATATTAGTATATGGAAGTGGGTGTTATTTCTTCAAGTTTGTCTGACTCTGGGCCTAAAGAGGCTGAGCTAAATTTTGCCAGTCCCAGCCTCCCCTTGGTGCCATCTCTGTCCCACTTAATGATATCCTTTATATTTCTGCCCCAGTACCTGCCATCTAAATCTCTCACAGGTAAGATTATGATAGTTGCAATTATCTCTGGAATTTTTATGGGAAAGTAAAAATTTTCTCTGTGAAAATATACTTTTGACAATTAGCTGGTAATTATGTATGGGGAAAAAAAGGTTATCACTTTGAGAGGAGAAATCAATTCCCTGAAATCACATCATAAGGCAGGACAGGTATTACAGCCTGTCACATTCTCTCATGGAAATGGAAAAGTTACTCACAATTAGCAGAGAACATTTTTGAATGATATTCACAATTTTCATTGACTTTAATCACTCTAATCCAGTGTTGGCGTCAACTCTAATTAAATAGTAGAGGGGAAAAATGTCTATTAATTGTTGAGCATTTATTGTCGATGAGATCTTTTAATAAAAAGATCCAGAAATAATTCTACTTCAAGGTTAAAAGAGAAATTACCTGCATGGATAGTAAAACAATCTGTGTTAGGACAACAAATCCATTCTTGTTACAAATATCTGACTCCTATGGAGTAAATCATTTACTATCAATTCCTAGAACTATTTACTAAAGAAAGTGTTATAAACATGAAGATAGAAAGAATAATTAATTTTCAACAGAAATTGGACAGGAAAATGTCTCTAACCTTCATTCTTTTTAAAAAATCTTTTTATTAAATTATTATATGTGCATATATCTTACCATTGCCGCTCCACAATCCCATACATGCCCTCCTTCCCCAGAGTATTATGTCCATTGGTTATACTTATATGCATGTATACAAGTCCTTCGCTTGATCTCTTATCTCCCCAATATCTCCCTTCTCTCCCCTCTGTAATTTGATAGTCTACTTGTTGCTTTACTGTCTCTATATTTATCTTTTGGTTCATCAGTTTATAATGTTCTTTATTATCCATAAATGAGTGAGGTTATGTGGTGTTTCTATTTCATTGACTGACTTATTTCACTTAGCATGATGATGTTTTCCAATTCCATCCAGGTCACTGAAAATGATAAGAATTCCTTCTTTTTATGGCAGCATAGTATTCCATTGTGTAGATGAACCATAGTTTTTTGATCCAATCATCTGCTGACCGGCATCTAGGCTGTTTCCAAATCCTGGCTATTGTAAATTGTGCTGCTATGAACATAGGGGTGCATATATCCTTTCTGATTGGTGTTTCTAATTTCTTGGGATATATTCCTAGGAGTAGGATTACAGGGTCAAATGGGAGTTCCATTTTCAGTTTTTTGAGGAAGCTCCATACTGTTCTCCACAGTGGTTGCACCAACCTGCATTCCCACCAGCAGAGCACAAGTTCCTTTTTCTCCTCAACCTCACCAACACTTATCCTTTGTTGATTTGTTGATGTTGGCCTTTCTGACAGGTGTGAGATGGTACTGCATTGTTGTTTTGATTTGCATCTCTCGGATAATTAGTGACTTTGAGCATGTTTTCATGTGCCTCTTGGCCTTCCTTCTTTCTTCTTTTGAAAAGACTCTCTTTTGGTCCATTGCCCATTTTTTAATTGGATCATTTATCTTCCTTTCATTAAGTTGTATAAGCTGTCTGTAGAGGTTGGAGATTAAACCTTTATCAGTGATAACTTTTGCAAATACATTCTCTCATACAGTGGGCTTTCTTGTTTTTTGTTTGTTTGTTTGTTGTTTTTAAAAAATATATATTTTATTTATTTTCCACAGAGAGAAAGGGAGAGGGATAGAGAGCTAGAAACATCAATGAGAGAGAAACATCGAACAGCTGCCTTTTGCACACCCTCTACCGGGGATGTGCCTACAACCAATGTACATGCCCTTGACTGGAATCAAACCTGGGACCTTCCAGTCCACAGACCGATGCTCTATCCACTGAACCAAACCGGATTCGGCTTTCTTGTTTTGTTGATGGTTTCTTTTGCTGCAAAAAAAAAGTCTTTTATTTTGATGTAGTTCCATTTGTTTATTTTCTCTTTAGCTTCCATTGCCCTAGGGGCAGTATCAGTGAAGGAGTTCTTTTGGCATAGTCTGAGATTTTGCCTGTGGATGCCTCTAGTATTTTTATGGTTTCCTGTCTTATGTTTAAATCCTGTACCCATTTTATGTTGATTTTTGTGTATGATGTAAGTTGGTGATCTAGTTTCATTCTTTTGCATGTATCTATCCAATTTTCCCAACACCATTTATTGAAGAGACTGTCTTGATTCCATTGTATGTTCATGCCTCCTTTGTCAAATATTAATTGAGCATAGTGATTTGAGTTGATATCTGGATTCTCTGTTCTATTACACTGATCTATATGTCTGTTCTTGTGCCAGCACCAGGCTGTTTTGAGAACAGTGGCTTTATAATACAGCTTGAGATCTGGAATTGAGATACCTCCTACTGTACTCTTTTTTTCAGGATTGCTGTGGCTATTCGGGGTCTTTTTTTTTTGTTACAGATGAATTTTTGGAGAGTTCTTTCTAGGTATATGAGATATGCCATTGGTATTTTAATGGGGGAGTGCATTGAATCTATAAATTGCTTTGGGAAGTATGGACATTTTGATGATGTTGATTCTACCAATCCATGAACATGGTATGTTCTTCCATCTGTTTACATCTTCTTCTATCTCTTTTTTAAGTGACGTGTAGTTTTCTGCATATATGTTTTTACCTCCTTAGTTAAGTTTATTCCTAGGTATCTTATTTTTTTTTTTGGTGCAATGGTAAATTGGATGGCTTTTTTAGTCTCTGTTTCTGTAAGTTCACTATTGTGTATAGCAATGCCATAGATTTGTTGGTATTAACTTTGTATCCTGCTACATTGCTGAATTCATTTATTAAATCTCTTAGTTTTTTGATGGAGTCTTTTGGGTTTTTTATGTCCAATATCATGTCATATGCAAATAAGGACAATTTTACTTCTTCTTTTCCAATTTGGATGCCTTTTATTTCTTCTTCCTGACTAATTGCAATGGCTAGTACTTCTAGTACTATGTCAAACAGGAGTGGTGAGAGTGGGCATCCCTGTCTTGTTTCTGTTCTTAAAAGTAATGGTTTTAGTTTTTGCCCACTGAGTATGATGTTGGCTGTGTGTTTAGCATATATAGCTTTTATTATATTTAGGTATGATCCTTCTATTCCCACCTTTTGAAGTTTTTATCAGGAAAGGGTACTGGATTTTATCAAATGCTTTTTCTGCATCAATTGATATGACTATATGATTTTTATCTCTCAATTTGTTTACTGATTTGCAGATATTGTACCATCCTTACATTCCCTGAATAAATCTGACTTGGTCATGGTGTATGATCTTTCTGATGTACTGCTGGAGCCAATTTGCCAGAATTTTGTTGAGGATTTTGGCATCTATATTCATGAGTGATATTGGCCTGTAATTCTCTTTCATTATGTTGTCTTTATCTGGTTTGGGTATTAGGGCGATGCTGGCTTCATAGAAGGAGTTTGGAAGTGTTACTTTCTCTTAAATTTTTTGCAATAATCTGAGGAGGATATGTTTTAGTTCTTCTTTGAATGTTTGGTAAAACTGTCCTGTGAAGCCATCTGGCCTTGGGCTTTTGTTTGCTGGAAGCTTTTTGATGACTGCTTCAATTTCTTCCAAAGTCACTGTTCTATTGAGATTTTTAGATTCTTCCTGATTGAGTTTTGGAAGGTTATATCCATTTCCTCCAGGTTGTCCAGTTTGTTGGAATAGAGTTGTTTGTAGTATTTTGTAACAATCTTTTGTATTTCGGCGGGGGTCTGTTGTTATTTCACCTCTTTCATTTCTGGTTTTGTTTATTTGGGTCCTCTATCTTTGTTTCTTGGTTAGCCTGGCTAGAGGTTCATCAATCTTGTTTATCCTTTCAAAGAACCAGCTCTTGGTTTTGTTGATCTTTTGTATTATTTCTTTGGTCTCTATGTCATTTATCACCACTATGAGTTTTATTATTTCCTTCCTTCTGCTTACACTGGTCTTTTCTTGCTCTTTTTCTAACTCTTTGAGTTTTAGAGTTAGATAATTTGTTACCATTTTTTCTTTTTCTTGCAATAGGCTTGTAGAGATATGATCTTCCCTCTCAAAGCTGCTTTTGCTGTGTCCCATAGAGTTTGGATTGTTGTGTATTCATTGCCATTTGTTGCCAGGATGTTTTTAATTTCTTCCTTGATTTCTCTGGTAATCCAGTCCTTGTTTAATAGCATGCTGTTTAGTCTCAATGTGATTGATTTCTTTGGATTATTTTTATTGGAGTTGATTTCCAGTTTTATGCCACTATGACCTGAGAAGATTCTTGATATGATTTCTCTCTCCTTGAATTTGAAGAGACTTTGCCTATGTCCCAACATGTGGTCTATCTTTGAAAATGACCCATGTGCACTTAAGAAGAATGTATATTCTGTGGCTTTAGGGTGAAATTAATTCCATCTGGTCTAGTGAGTCATTTAAGATTGATGTTTCTTTGCTGATTTTTTGTTTAGATGATTTGTCCAAAGTTTTTAGTGGGCTATTAAAATTTCCTACTATAATTGTATTGCTATTAATCTCTCCCTTAATGTTCTCCAGCAGTTTTTTTTTTTTTATGTATTTGGGTGCACCTGTATTGGGTGCATATATATTTACCAGGGTTATTTCTTCTTGTTGGTTGCTCCCTTTATTATTATGAAGTGGCCTTCATTATCTCATGTTATGTCCTTCTCTTTGAAATTTAATTTGTCAGATATAAATATTGCTACCCCAGCTTTTTTATTATTTCCATTCGCCTGGAAAACCTTTTTCCATTCCTTCACCTTTAGTCTTTGTGCATCTTTTTTTCTGAAATGGGTTTTTTGCAGACAGCAGATATATGGGTCTTGTTTTCTTATCCAATCCGTTACCCTATGTCTTTTGGTTGGAGTGTTTAATCCATTTACATTTAAAATTATTATTGATAGGTACTTATTTGTTGCAATTTTTATTCTATACCCCTGTGTTCCTTCTTTGCTTCCTAGTTCTTTTTTTTTACAACAGACCCTTTAGCATTTCTTGCATTGCTGGTTTAGTGGTGATAAATTCCCTTAGTCTGTTTTTGTCTGTGAAGCTCCTGATTTCACCTTCAATTTTGATTAATAGCCTTGCTGGGTATTCTTGGATTCAGATCCTTCCTTTGCCTAATTTTGTATATTTCATTCCATTCCCTTCTGACCTGATGAGTTTCTGTTGAGAAATCAGTTGCTAGTCTGATGGGGGTTCCTTTATATGTAACTTTCTGTCTCTTTCTGGCTGCTTTTAAGATTCTTCGTCATTGTTGTTTGCCAATTTAATTATAATGTGCCTTGGTGTCAATCTTTTGGGATTCATTTTGCTTGGGACTGTGAGCTTCTTGGATTTGTTTGGGTTTTTTCTTCTCCATCTCAGGAATGTTTTCTGTCATTCTTTCTTCAAACATGTTTTCTATGCCTTCCTCAGTTTCCTTTTCTTCTAGAACCCCTATTATTCTAATATTGTTTTGTTTTGTAATGTCCCAAAGTTCCCTTAGGCTCTCCTCTTGCTTTTTAATTTTTTTTCCCCAGAAGCTGTTCTAATTGGGTATTTTTTTCCATCTTGTCTTCTAGCTAACTGATGTTGTCCTCTGCTGCTTCTAATTTACTCTTGATGTTTTCTATTGAGTTATTTACAGTAGTGATGTCACTTTTCATTTCTTCTTGGTTCTTCTTCATTTCCTCTTGGTTTTTACTCATATTGTCAATTTTGTCTTCCATTCTTTTTAGCCATCTTATGATCATTACTCTGAATTCTTGCTCTGGTAGGTTGCTTGCCTCTAACTCATTTACTTCCTTTTTTGGTGATGCCTGCTTTACTTTCATATGTGGGCTATTTCTTTGTCTTCCCATGATCTCTCTTTTAAGGATGCCTAGTTATGTAGTTCTCTCTCCCCTGCATTCATTTAAAGGCACAAAATACAACACAACCAGGTACAACACACAAGGCACTGAAAAGAAATGTGTTTGCGATATTAATAACCTCCAATAAAGGTGACCACTAGGGAAAGGCAAATTAGGGGATAGGAGAGAAAAGAAGAGTAAAAAGAGAAGAGGGAGGGAGAAAAACAAAGAGAAAAAAAGGAGTGTCAAAATGAAATTAGGAAATGGGGGGGGGGGAATGAGAGAGAGAGAGAAGAGACTAAGAGAGAAGAGGGGAACAGACTATATATGTGTGGAGAAAGTTTCAATAGAACAATCACTAACCCCAGCAAATGATGGCAATTGTACCTGAAGATTAATACATACTACAACACCCACTAATATCCAGTAAAGCAAGGGAAAACAGAAGTAAAAAACAAACAAAAACAAAGCAAATAAAAAATACCAAGCAACAGCAACAACAAAAGAATAAGCAAAATAATCTTACTAAAAAGCATAAAAATACAATACAATCAACAGCATCAGCATTCACACAACAGCATCAAAAGGATGGAGAGGAAAACAATTTTTTTTTTGCTAGTTAATACAGCTAAGAGAGGGGTGTGTATGCACTTGGCACAGGGGATTGGAGATTAGATATATAAGTAGGGTAAAAATTTTAGCAGGGGGTAGACAGAAAGAGTAGGGAAAATCTGAAGCAGGAAAGAGTTAAAGTAAACAGGACAGCAAAATGGGAAAGGTTAGGAAGATATTAATGGTGTAAAGGTTGTGTTGAAATAGGGTTAAACGATGCTAAAGGAAAAATGAAAATAGAATGAACAACGCTAATTCCAATGTACAATAAAGAGAAAATGAAATGGCACTTAAAAAAAGAAGAAAATAAAAGGAAAAAAAAAGGAAAGAAAAAAAGTTAAAATAGCAGTAGTAATAATGCTGATTGAACCTAAAAATGTAATAATTAAAAAGGTAAAATCAAGTGAGAAAAAAAGGGAAAAAATCATTTCTTAAGTAAAAGATGCAAAAAATGAAAATAAAATAAAAAATTTAAAAAATTAGCATAGTGTGCAGTAGGGAAGGCCATTCACTTCGTCTGTTATTCTGTTTGACACGCCTGTTTCTCAGTCCAGACAGTATAGCATTTCACTGCACCTCAGCTAGTCCTTATTTTAAAATAGGCTGTCTCTTAGCTACTTGTGCCTCTTTATTTTTGATTAATTAAAAGTAATAATAAAAGAGGTCAGTTTGTAATTCAGCCCCTAGGTGGCAGTGTTTCTGGACTGACTTCCCCATCTTTTTTGGCTGCTCTAGCCTTCTTTCTCTATGGCACTCAGTACTGGTTTATGGAGATGGGCTGCTTTGGTGCTGGCTCCCAGATGGCCTCTCCCAGCTCTGATCCTCTGTTTCCAGGAAGGCAATTTCCCCCTGCAGAATATGGCAAACTGGGTAGTCTTTGCTTACTCAGAAGCAAGGGGATGAAGGAGAACAGGCCCAGGTAAGGTTTGCACAGGACGGGTTTGTGCTAAGGTAACCAGACAATCCTGATTTTTAACAATTTGTCCCGTGTCCCGCAGCATTTTTAAAAAGTCCCAGTTTTTGGAAAGATCACACCAGACCCAAAAGTGGGTCTTGCAGCTTGCGTGGTTCTCTCTACAGCTGCTGGCACCTTCGGAGCTGCCTTGGCCACACAGCTGCCACAGCCGGGATCCAGATCCTTCATGTTATCCCTGGCAAACTCTGACCTTTCCCTGGGTGGTTGAAGAACTCCCTTGAATCCACCTGTTTGCGCTGATTGGGGCGTGACAGCTGTTTGGTGGTCTCCACTGTTGTGGGCTTTTCTGGCCTCAGATAAGATCCACTTTTGCTTGCAAAATGGAGTAGTTTCCCCTCTGAGCCCGTAGCTCTGGGAGAGGTCTCCGCCACAGTGCAGGCTGCTTGGTCAGGGAACTGGGTCCAGCAGACCCCCTCTTTCTCTTAGAGTTCTGCTACCCCTTAGCTTGCCAACTAACACTCCCTGAGCGACTCTCAGGCACTCCTTCTATCTGCTCTGGGACTAGGCTCTGAACAGGTCCATCTGTTCGGCCACCATTTTCTCCTTCCAAAATGTCTTTCCTAACCTTCATTCTTGATCAAAATATCAGGTACTCTTGATATAATTTTTAATCCAGGCTTCTTCCTATGCTTAATAACAATAATATATCCTATCAGGTGTTATCTGATTAAAATGATCATATATAACTAAAAGGGCTCTACAAATAGAACCCAGGACAAATAAAAGTTTGAGTGAAGGAAATCGTTTTCTTTAGGAAAAGATTTAGAAGGCCAAAGCTCCCATGACTATATTCAACAAACCTTCCTGCTCATAAGGTGACTCTTTCTGTTCATACTTGACTTCCTCCTGGATCCCGAGTCTGTCTTTTTTTCTTCCTTTCTTAAGTCAGGTTCCAGGCTACTCTGGTCACTAACAGCTGTACCTGGAGCCCACATTCCTAGTGACAGGTCCATGTTGTGCCACTACCCAGCTCCACATCATTGACAGCTGCTCAGAGCGCTCCTGACCTTCATCACTGAGTTAACCCACCAATCACCTCTCTGGCAATTTGAATAGACCAAATAATTGAAGAATCACTCTCTGGAGTCACAAAACTTTAATGATTAGGCACTTAAAAATCACATGAACATTTTAAGAATGGAACAATTATTTGTCATTCTCTACTAAGTGATTTAGAACTTAGCATATGGTAGGGCACTTAATAATTTGCTAAGCTATTGATCCAATTAAAAAAGCATCCTGGTTTTCCTTTACCATGACATGTTGTTCCACTGAAAACCTCCAGATCATGAGTGGATCAAATTTTTCCCACAGAAATGAATCCTTTATTTTCACTATGGAAACACCATTTGCATATTCTAGAAGGTTGGCTAATTCGTTTCTTGTTACTGTATTTCTTGGTAGTTAAATTTAAAACAAAAGATGCCTCTCCAATGGACACATATATTGAAAAAGCACTGATAAATATTTTACTTCTACTGACGTTTTCCTGCAATACTAGTGTGAGAGAGCCTGATCCCTTTCTCTTCAGATTTAGAAAGGGAACAACAGATATTGCAACTACATTTCCTGACTGTAATGAATCTCTCAGGTTATATTTTGATCATAGGAGGCACACTTTTACCTTCAAGGTTCTTACATAATATGGACTAACAAAATCATGACATCTATTTCTAAGACCAAGAAATAGCAACCTACGTGGTTAGCTTCCAAACCTTATAAGTATGGAGGCTGCTGAGAAATCTGAAGCTCCTTCCTAGTCATTTGCCTTTAAAATCTAAAGCTGGATTTAACGGGAGAGAAACTTTAGAACACCCAGTAAAACTGTCTACAACAGAGGCTTAAATGTCCTTTAGCATGTAGACATTCAAGGACAATAGCTTCTAATTTAGTAAGTTGTCCGCTCACGCAAATCTTAGCTATATGTAAGTTTATCTTATTTAGCACCAGAAAAATGCTATAAAATGCAATCTATTATTTGAACTTTATCCATTATCAAGGAAATAAAATCAGAGGTCTGAAACTCATCTACATAAAGCTACTATAAGTTCTTTTAGTAAGAACAAAAAAAGTTTGGTGGTGATGGTTTCAGAAATCAAAAAGAGTAAGTGCACATGCTATCCCATTCGGTGTCTTTAGAAGAAAGGGCACTTAAAAATGGAAGAGAACACATAGATATAGCTTTAGAGAACATAATAGCACCAGAGGCAGCAGGTAGAACTTTGAACTAACTGTGTCCTGAGCTTGAAATATCACCCACATTCTTGAAAGATAGCTTTATAGATTGCATCTGACTACTCAGCATGAATAGACTGGGCTTTTTCTGTGACCCTAAAATCTAGAGAAAAATCACCTATTTCCTACTTGCTGTTAAGGACTATTAAGAG
Organism: Vespertilio murinus; assembly: GCA_963924515.1. NCBI lineage: Eukaryota > Metazoa > Chordata > Mammalia > Chiroptera > Vespertilionidae > Vespertilio > Vespertilio murinus. The sequence continues at coordinate 22,809,706 of OZ004707.1, forward strand.
TGACATATATATGACTATAATGATGCTTATATAAATTTACTAGAGGCCTGGTGCACGAAATTTGTGCACAGGAGGTGGTATCCCTCAGTCCAGCCTGTACCCTCTCCAATCTGGGACTCCTCAAGGGATGTCCCACTGCCCATGGGATCAGGCCTAAATGGGCAGTCAGACATCCATCTCACAATCCAGGACTGCTGGCTCCCAACTGCATGCCTGCCTGCTTTCCTGATTGCCCCTAACTGCTTCTGCCTACCAGCCTGATCACCCCCTAAACACTACCCTGCCAGCCTGATTGATGCCTATCTGCTCCCCTGCCAGCCCATTTGCCACTAACTGCCCTCCCTTGCAAGTCTGCTTCCCCACAACTGCTTTCCCCTGCAGGCCTGGTCACCCCCAACTTCCTTCCTATGCCAGCCTGGTCACTTCTAACTGCCCTTCCCTGAAATCTTGATTGCCTCCAACTGCCCTCCCTTGCAGGCCTGGTCTCTCCCAACTGCCCTCCCCTGCTGGCCATCTTGTGGTGGCTATCTTGTGTCCACGTGGGGCAGAATCTTTGACCACATGGGGGCAGCCATCTTATGTGTTGGAGTGATGGTCAATCTGCATATTACTCTTTTATTAGATAAGATAGAGTCCTGGTGCATTGGTGTGGGCCAGCTGGTTTGCCCTGAATGGTGTCCCAGATCAGGGTAGAGTTTCCCTTGGGGTATGGGGTAGCCTGGGTAAGGGGTCTGTGGTTATTTGCAGGCCATCCATACCCCCCAGTGACCCAAGCAGAGGCCCTGGTGTCTGGGATTTATTTATCTTCTACAATTAAAACTTTATAGCCTGGAGCGGAGCCAAACCTCCTGTTTGCTCTGTGGTCACAGCCATTTCTGTTGGGATTTATTTATCTTCTGTAATTTAAACTTTGTAGCTTTAAGAGGAGGCCTGGGCTAGCCAGGGTGTGTGGAAAGCTTGGCTTCCTCCATGGCAGGGGAAACCAAAGCCTCCCTCCTGTTCTCTCTGTGGCCACAGCCATCTTGGTTGGCTTTATTTGCATTCTTGCTCCTGATTGGCTGGTGGCTGTGGCTTGTGGGAATAGCAGAGTGATGGTTAATTTGCATATTACTCTATTATTAGATAGGCTATTGTGACTGAGGTCCAGATTCTGGTTCCATCTGGCTAGTTTTTTGTTGTTGTTATTTTTTTTAATATATTTTATTGATTTTTTTACAGAGAGGAAGGGAGAAGGATAGAGAGTTAGAAACACTGATGAGAGAGAAACATTGATCAGCTGCCTCCTGCACACCACCTACTGGGGATGTGCCTGCAACCAAGGTACGCACTTGACTGGAATAAAACCTGGGACCTTTCAGTCCGAAAGCTTATGCTCTATCCACTGAGCCAAACCGGTTAGGACTCCATCTGGCTAGTCTTAACATGATATAGAATGATCTTAACAATATTAGTGCAGCCAAAACCGGTTTGACTCAGTAGATAGAGCGTCAGCCTGTGGACTGAAGGGTCCCGGGTTCGATTCCAGCCATGTACCTTGGTTTCAGGCACATCCCCAGTAAGGGGTGTGCAAGAGGCAGCTGGTCGATGACTCTCTCTCATCGATGTTTCCAACTCTCTATCCCTCTCTCTTCCTCTCTGTAAAAAATCAATAAAATATATTTTTTAAAAATAATATTAGTGCAAAGAATTAAATCCTCACAATGTTTATAGTTAAGTTATAACTCAAATAATAGTGATTAACATTTAAAGAGGTGTTACCCTTATCCATGGAGAGCATTTATTTTCTGAGAATACCCTTCCAATTAAAGATTGAGCATTTATCAAATGTTGTGACTCAAAGTTAGATTTAATTAGTTAATATTGAGATCAGCTTGACTCTGGTATGAGCAGGAATATGTAGATGTCAGAGTCAAAAGGACACAGATGTTTTTAAAATGGTAAAGTGAAAAATGCAAATGGAGAAGAAAAATGAGTTCCATGTAATCAGAATGGTTAAGCAATTCTATCCAGGGATTTGCAAAGAATATTCAGAGAATGATCTTAGAAAAGTCTATCAGGAGCATGTTTTATTTTATTTTATTTATTTTCAAGGTTCATATATCATGGTCTTTGGAAAATAATGTGCTAGCTATAGGTAAATGAAAAAATACAACTGGTAATCAGAGATCTGGATAAAGTGAGAAGCCTGGATAGGAATCAGGGTATAAAGACCATATGTAATTGGGAGCATTCAGAAAGTGTTTTTTTAAGGCATTGCAAGACTATCAAGCTTGGAGCTGTTATATAATATGAGGACTTGGAGCAGAATGACGATAGTCTTTGGATAGGCTTGTCTTTATAAACCACTGCTGGTTAATAAAATTTTGGGTTCTAAACTCTGAGAAGGCCTGAAGTTTGTGAAAGTCCAGAAGCCCAAACTTTGGACATGAAACTAGAGTTTGTTATGAAAAATTCTGGGGAAATTTTGTAGAAGAACCAGTGGGACAGCAGAAGTATTATTACCTCAATAGTCATCTAACCATTCCTCCAGGCCCATTTCAAGTTTAATTTCATTAATACAGAATGATAATTAACATTTAAAGAAGAAAAACTTCATGTCCAGTACTGTCTAAGCAGTTTAATGCATTTGTTGGTCTTAAAACTTAATCCTCACCATAGTCAGTTTTGGTAAGCATTGTTATAATCTGTTATACTTTACTAATATGAAGACTAAGCCACAGAGAGGTCTTTAAGTTGCATGTTCAAGGTCACACAGTTAGAAGATTGAGCCATGATCAAATCCTGATGGTTTCATTTCAAAACCACTTTACTGCACTCAATCCTCAGTAACCTCTCCTGATGGGCCCAACCAGATGCAATTTCTTCTTCCTCTGAATTCCAGTGGCATTTTATACCTCTTATCCCATGTTGATTTTAACTCTAATTACTCAACTACTTGTTGTAAATCCTCAACTGGATTATAAACTTGTTGAGAACTGTACTTATCTTTGTATTGCCTTCTGTTGTCCCCAAGGCCTATTTTTTCTTTCTAGTTGCGCTTTATGTTTTGTTTGGTTAATCCTCACCCAAGGATATTTTCCACATTGATTTTATTTTATTTTATTTATTTTTAAAATATATTTTATTGATTTTTCACAGAGAGGAAAAGAGAGGAATAGAGACTTAGAAATATCAATGAAAGAGAATCATCGATCAGCTGCCTCTTGCACACCCCCTACTGGGGATGTGCCCGCAACCAAAGTACATGCCCTTGACCGGAATCGAACCCTGGACCTTTGAGTCCGCAGGCCGATGCTCTATCCATTGAGCCAAACCGGTTTTGGGGATTTATTTATTTATTTTTTAGAGAAAGTGGAAGGAAGGGGGAGAGACAGACAGAGAAACATTGATGTGAGACACAGTGATTGTTTGCCTCCTGCATATGCCACAACTGGGACCAGGGATCAAGCCTGTAACCAAAGTACCAGCAAACAAAGTACATGCTCTTGATCTGAATCAAACCTATGACCCTTCAGTTTGCAGATCAATGCTTGAAGCACTGAGCAAAAGTGGCTAGGGCAGGGGTGGGCAAACTTTTTGACTCGAGGGCCACAATGGGTTCGTAAACTGGACTGGAAGGTCGGAACAAAAGCAATCTGACCATGCTGGCACTCTCATTTGGGCTGCTGGTGAAGGAGTGAAGGGGAGAGCAAGAGAGCCCTCCGCTCTGTTGGCTCCGTGAGCTGGAAAGAACAGCCAAACGGGCCGGATCCGGCCTGTGGCCAGTAGTTTGCCCAAAGCTGGGCCCATTTTAATTCACTATACATAGAAGATGCTCAATAGATTTTGGTTCTGGGACTGCATCATATGGGCTGATTTGTGCACTCACACAACTACCACATCCACATTATGACAATACCAGCTAAAATGGACCCACTCATCTTTTTTTACCCTACCCCAAAAAGAGGTGGTAGAGAGCTAGATTGAGTAACACAGCTAAGGGCATGTTTTCATTCTCATCATATCTCCTTTCCTACTTTCCCAACAAAAATGACCTATATTAAGTGAGGCCCTTCCTTTATTTAATTCAACTAGAAGCCCAGTGCACGAATTAGTGCATGGGTGGGGTCTGGCTGGCCAGCCCCAGGGGGGCCCATCGGGCCCAGCCAGTGGAGGGGAGGGGCCCAGGAGGTTGTCTAGCTGGCCTCACCCTTGATCAGGGTGTTGGGGGCTGATTGAAGTCCAGATCAGGTTGGTTGGCTGCCTCAGTGCACCTCATAGCCACTGTTCATTCTGATCATTCTGGTTGTTCTACCCTACGGGTCATTGGGCTTTTATATATTATAGATTCCTTGGCAGTCTATGATGATTTTTAAGAGATTAGACAAATGATGGGTAAATTCAATGTTCTACTAAAGTTTGGTTGGAGTAAAAAGTCAATGGCAGCTAAATATAATTTATAAATAAGCATACTCTAATTTCCAGTGAACATTGGTTAAATGTGTGAGAAGGGATTATAGCAGACCCAGAGTAAGTGCAAGTGCAGAAGCCTGGCCTATTCGGGTGAGGGCCAAGTCTCCTCTAGAACCTTGCTAACTATGCCTTCTCCCTGTTGGCCTGAGAAGACACCAGAGTTTCTGTTCTGTATTCACAATATGCAATAAAGTTAGAAAAGTTTTTTCCCTACTTCCTCCTTATACAATCAGTTTTACCCCTCTTGCCCCAAGTATTAAGCATTTGGAAAGTCCCTGGTCTTTTTTTTTTTTTTTTAAGGGAAGAATAAAAGGCCTCCAGGACCTTTCTCCTCTTTTAGAACCTAACTGTTAAAAGGGTCAAAAAGAACTGGGTCACTCAGGAATAGAGAAGTAAACACTAAAGAAATATTTCACAGTCAATCTTCTGCCAGCTGACAAATATAAAAGTGAAGGAAGCTAACCATCAAAGTCATAACATAAGCGAATGTTAGAATTGTTAAGAGACTTGACTACTACATATTCCAACACCCTGTCAAATGAAGATGTTGGAGCTCAGTGGAGGGGAAAGGAAGAGCTGATACATGCCACAATGTGAATGGATCCCAAAAACATTATGTTGAGAAAAAGAGTGCAGAAGGAGAAGAATTCATACTGTATTATCGTATTAAGTTCGATACAGGCAAAATTACGCTGTGGGGACAGAAATCAGAAACTGTTTGCCTGGGATGGGGATTGACTGCAAAGGGGCTCAAGGAACTTTTGATGGTTGTGAAAATGTTCTCTATTTTAATTGGGCTGGTAGCTACATGGTATATAAACTGTCAAAACCCAACACTTTATATACCTGAAACCCGTGCATTTTATTGTATGTATATTGCATTTCAATAGGTGGATTTTCAAATATGTTTTAAAGTGGTTAAAAGCCACACAGGGTTGTGAGAAGCAGGACTGACACTGGAGCTCTGGTTGTCTGACTCTCAGCCAGGCCCCTTGGGCTCCACCATCGTCCTTCCTGTTTTTTTCTCTTTCTTGATGCACTTTTCAGCACCAAGTCAGTTAGTGATTGGTCCAGATGACTGTAGAAAGCAGCATAACAAAGAACTGAGAGGTTTCAATGGGCCTACAGTTAAATCTGGGACATTAAATTATCAGCTCAGAACCACTCTGGAGACAGCCATGACTCATACAAATTTCAAGCAAGACAAAATAATGATTACAAGTCCCCCAAGAAGGAGGTGGGTAGAAAATGAGTGAGCTAAGGAATATTAGATGTCATCAGTAATTCTAGAAATAATATGACAGAATGAAGGTGTTTCCCATTTAGTTCTTTCCAAGCCTGCCAAAGGCCTAATTTATTCAGATACTGTAATTATAATGTATCCCTAGGTATGTCATATATAGAAAAAGCATGCAAGTGAGACTTTGGGAAAAATACAGCTGTTAGAATTGCCTGTGCATTAGTGCTATATATAGAGAGATATAGGCTTGTTTTGTTGTTTTTCTGTCTTCTCTGGAATTCTTCTCCCTAAAGGCCACTGTCTCTTTCATTTGAGAAGTTGGTCTCTTTTTCATCAGAGGCCTTTCACCAAAAGGGAGGGATATTGACAATAGTAGACTAGAATGTTCTATTAAAAACAGGACTAAAAAAAGAACACCCTTTGACCCACAGGCTTTGCCACATTCTCATCTCTGTGCTGCTACAGGCACCCTATTTACAGTGTCTAAGTGTGCTCTGCGCTAGAAAAATTTGGTGACACACCATGGTCTCTGCTTTCTAGAAGAGCTATTTTGCACAGCTAGAATCATAAAATAAGACAAGCAAAGCAGCTTCCTTGGATTCTAGATTTTGTTCTTTATTCCAAACCTTTCTAAGCAGTTTGCAAATGATTATTAATTAAAGAGAAATGACCTGACATATTTTGGGAAAGGACAGCTCTATTTTCAATACTATCTTATGTTCTGCTCATCTCAAAACTTTACTGAACTTTTATACTTTTCAGAAAAGAAAACTCTCATGAAAAAAAATATATATAGCACAGTTTCAAAATCCCAAACCCTTTGGCTATGAAAATTTTTCTTTAGTGCCAGTAAACCACATTGAAAATTTCACAAAGAACATCTATATTGTCAGCTTTTGAAGTATATTCATTGATTCATTGTTGTTGTTTTCTTGGGGTTTTAAGTAACTTATTTATCCTAAATACAGAAGGTTCTTAATGGTTGGCATATCTCGCAAAACAGTCTCAATTATTACTTTGTTACCCCTCAGATAACTACTATTCTGAATGAAGGAACAGAATTCCAAGATATTTAAAGCAAATATATTCTAGCCCTGAACATTAGTCTAAACATTCATTCAATCACTTCACAAATAAACGAACATAATGGGAAACTGAATAATATGAAGGCTATGTCTAGAGATTCACTGAGTTGAAGAGAAAATCTATAAAAAATAATAATGGATACAATTTAAGGCTTCCCATCAAAGGAAACAGCAAATTTAGAAATTGCTGCTAAGTTCTGATCAGTCTGATTAATTCTCGTAGACTCTTGTGTGTCATTCTCAACCAACTGAAGCATCAAAGTAAGTAATGACAACTTTTATATCCTTTATTCTAAGTAATATACTGTCCTAAGGCTTGATGTCTTCCCTCATCTCAAATTTAAGTACATTATGGGGGAAATGGTCATTAGTCTATGGTCTGTACTCGTCTACCTTTAAATTTCATTTTAATCATTTGTACTAATTGACATACTAGCTCCCCTGGAAACACTGAAGAATCTACTAACAGGCAATTGCTTTAGATGTCAGTGTGATATTTGCATTTCTAAACCCTTAGTCTCATTAACTACTTAATATTTCTTTTTAATAATGGTGCAAAATTTGCCATTTTCCTGTTTATGACATTTGCCAAAAAAAAGAAAAAAAATCATAATTGCTACCAGTAAAAAGAGCACATACTAGATATGACATCACTTTCAAAGCATTTTAATGTGTTCGTGTACTCCACTCAAACAGAAGTTCCATCCTATGCTATCAGTGGTGGCACCATTACCATCATCACCATCTTCTTCATCAGCATCATCACAATCATTGTCATTGGGATAGGCATGATAAGAAGTTGCCTAAAGAGATACTTGTGGAATAAGACAAGTAGGTTGTAAACTATAATAATTTCCTCAGGCTGCCCTAAAAAAAGAGCATAAACTGCATAGCTTAAAACAATAGAAATGTACCAGCCTGTGTAGCTCAGTTGAGTATTATTCCATGCACCAAGAGGATTCCCAATCAGGTCACATACCCAGGTTTCAGGTTCGATCCCCAGTGGGAGGCATGCAAAAGGCAGCCAATCAATGTTTCTCTCCATCTCCCTTCCTCCCTCTCTAAAATCATATAAAAAACATTTAAAAAAAAAAACACAGAAATTTATCCTTTCACAATTTTAGAGAACAGAAGTGTGAAATCAAGGTGTCAGCAGGACACATTCTCAAAAAGCTCCAGAGGAAAAATCAATCATTGCTTCTTCCAGACCCCGCTGGCTCCTGGTGTTCTTGGTTTGTGAAAACATAACCCCAATCTCTACATACATCTTCACATGGCCTTCTTCTCTGTGTGGCCCATTCTCTCTTTCCTTTCTCTCATAAAGACACCAGGCATTGGATTGATGGCCCATAATAAATGCAGAATAAATCCATCTTGATATTCTTAACTATATCTGCAATGACCCTATTTACAAATAAGATCACATTCTGAGGTTCTGGCTGGACATAATGTATTGGGACACATTATAGTTCTAATAAAATGGTGAAAGCTGATTGGGGAGCTGTTTTTAAGGATGTGAAGACTGAATTCAGGATGAGAAGGAAAGAGTACTAGGATCATGAGGAAGGCATGGAAAAATAGATCCACATTTGCCCTGTTCTTGTCATCACTATTCACTGATCTATAAGGTAACTGAGACTTAAAGAAGGTTTGTCAGTGCCCAAGATCAGTCAGTGGCAAAGTTATACTAGAATAAAATCTACTGACTTAAAAGTCAGTGCTCTTTGCACTACATGTTTTAATAATATTTACTCAGCTCAACACTCTTATTGGAAATTATTAGTAAAAATATAAATGTACAACAGTGAACACTGCTGGCATCTTAATACTTATGATATTTTAATTGGTCAGATTAGTTAGGAACCATTTCAGTGGCTGATTTCCACTTTCAGCCCTAATAGCATAACTGGTATAATACTAACCTTTCACCTGAGAACAAAATAAAAGCTGGATAAAGTTTAAAGAAAACATTTTGGAAGTTTTGAAGAGTTGGTATAGCTGATGTTGGTAAGGAAAGTATTGCTAGTAAGAAAGAAGGCTATTTCATGGTGACAAAAAGTGCCAATTTAACAGGAATACATAAAAACATACTCTATAAATATCTAATAATTTATCTTTAATATATATTTTAAAAGGAATTAATAGGTCACTTAGGCAAATCCATATTTATAGTTAGAATATTTTAACTGCCTCTGTCTCATGGATATCATACACAGATTTTAAAAATCATTAAGGGCATAGGAAATTTGAACAATATTAAGAAACTTGATATAATTGATATATAGAGTCATTTACCTAATTATTGAAAAAGACACTTAAAAAATGAATGTAGGATTTTACCAAAATTGAGCATATGCTGGGAGCACAGAGCAGGTCTACACAAATTTCAAAGGATTGAATTCATTTAGAGTATGTCCTTTAATCATAGTAGAATCAGCACAAAAATATAAATATAAGAATCTCCCTAATATTCCAAGTTAACCATGAGTAAAAGAGAAATCACAGTAAGAATTGTATAAAGAGGTAATATGTAAACTGACCCTCATGCCGTCACATCACAAGATAGCTGGCCCCAAATCATTACATGATGGCCACCACAAGATGGCCACCTGTATGTTGTCATAAGATGGCCAGCAGGGTGGGCAGATGGGGGTAATCAGGCTGGCAGGGGAGGGCAATTGGGGGGGGGGGCAGGCCTGGAGGGGTGGGCAGTTGGGGGTGATTGGGTCAGAAGGGGAGCAGTTAAGTGTCAATTATGCCAGCAGGGGAGCAGTTAGGGGGCTATCAGGCTGGCAGGTAGAGTGGTTAGGGGAAATCAGGCAGGCAGGCAGGTGAGTAGTTAGGAGCCAGCAGTCCCAGATTGTGAGAGAGATGTCTGACTGCCAGTTTAGGCCTGATCCCTGCAGATCAGGCCTAAACAAGCAATCAGACATCCCTCAAGGGGTGCCAGATTGGAGAGGGTGCAGGCTGGGCTGAGGGGCACTCTTCTCCAACCCTGTGCACAAATTTTGTGCACCAGGCCTCTAGTAAATAAATAATGATGAAAATACCACATATTAAAACTTCTGGGATATAAAAAAGAAGACTTGCAGAATATAGCAAAAGCAATTTGTAGTGGCACATTGAGAGCCTTAAATGCATATATTAGAAAAATAGAAACATTGAAAAATTAATAACCTATACTTTGATGTTAACAAGCTAGGGGGGAAATGCAAATTAAATCCAAAGGGAGTAAAATGAAGATAATTTTAAAATGGTAGAAAGTAACTGTACATAGAGAAAATCGCCAAACCCAACACTCATTCAACAAAAGCAAATAAATGTTGAAATATTTCTAACAAAACTGATCAATATACAAGAAAAGGAAGGGGTACAAATAAACAATGTCAGGAATGAAGAACATCTTCCAGACAAAAATAAAATTAGAGCATATCATGAACAACTATATGACAAGACACTTTAAAATTTAGATAAATTAGCAAACTCATTGAAAAACAACATATTCAAACTGACCCAAGAATAAATAGAAAATATGAACACCATTCTATTGAAGAAATTAAAATTCTAATACAGATATTCCCATATGGTAAACTCTAGGTCCAGGTGGCTATATCAGTTAGTTCTTCCTTATACTTAAGAAATAATAGCAATTTACCTCAAATTCAATCAGGGATCAAAAAATAGAGAGAAGGACTCTCAACTTGTTTAAGGCTGTCAGCATATATTTTGATACTAAACTGGATAAGAATGTTACAAAAAATATGGAATGATGTAGCTCATAAACAAGGACACACACACACACACACACACACATAAATATCCAAACTAGGTATGAGGGCAGATGAAAGAAGCATGTGGGACAAGGCTATTACAATTATTTTCTTCATATTTCCCTCATTTCACTCGTCAGAGGGAGAGCAGCCTTGTGCTTGAGGTAGAAAAAAAATGTGTTTATTGGAAAGAAGATTGCACAGTAGGAGAAGTACCCTTCTGAAGTCACATATAATTATTAAATCCCACCAGGGAAGTACTAAAAATTCATCATAGTCCTCTGTATTGGCAGTCTTTCATCCCATGCCTGTGTGGTAACTAACTGAAATGAAAGAAGCAGAAGCATGAGTCACACTGCGAGATTCAGTCCCTGATATGCCATATGTTGGCAAGGTGCTGTTGGGTAAGTTGCTTTGTCTCTCTGACCCTTAGTGCTTTCATAGAAAACAATGGGTCAATAGTATTTATCTCAAGGTAGTTAGCTGGATTAAATGAGATAATAGGTGTGAAAATGGCTGGCACATATTCTGGCAAGTAAAGTTTTATATGCACACATAGCATATTTCATAGACAGAAATTTTCCCAAAGCTGGAGATACTGTGTGCATTAGTTATTTACATGCTTTATGACACTCAAAATCACTGTCTACCATTTTACATTACAGATACTTAATATCTTACATAATAAATTAATATTGTCCATGTTAAGAGTAATAAAAGCATGACTCTAAAAGATTACCATTTATTGTTGCAGCTACTTGCAATGTCCTGGTGTGTAGATTAGATGCATGTTAATTAGATTGTATATGGTGCCTCTTACAAAGTTGGAGAGATGATGAATAGTCTATTTGGAGGAGAAGTGAACAGCAGTGTCCAATAATCAATCTAAACACTCTAGGTACTCTATAACAAATCAGGGGAAAAAATTTTTTTTGCATAATTCCCTTAATAAAAGTACTCTAGGGTAGATCAGAGTAAAGTGAGTCATGCAAGTGGCTTTGACTCCCAAGACAGCACAACATGGATGAAAAGACTGAGGATCAGTAACCAAATCTAGGCTTACATTTCCTCAGGTGACCTGTGTCTTTAAAATATCCTTGCAAAGAAATTTCCTTGCCTGAAAGGCACCTTCCTCACATGCCTGCATGAAAAATTGTTGCTCATACTTTAAGATCACATATTCATTCCATCAAAAATGTTTACGAACCCATAATAGGCAGGAAGGGCGGTGCTAGACGCCAGGGTTCTGATGGTGAGCAGCATCAGACCATGACTTCAACCTCATCTGTCAACTTCTGCACCAACACCCCTATATACTTGCCCTGATTGCTCTCTTCCTAGTACTCAAAGCTCTAATTGTCCACGTGGTATTAGAGAAGAATCTGTGTGTTTACATGGCTGTCCCCCTTCCCAACCCCCAGCCTGGCAGACAGCTCCACAAGAGGCAGGCCCGTGTGAATTCATCTTTTATTTCCCAGTGCACACCTCGAAGTCTGACACATAGTGGAGCTCAATAAATGTTCGTAAAATACATCATTTATTATTTATGAAGCCTTGGTACAGGCAAGTCTGTTAAATGACTCGGCTGATAAATAGGAGAGAAATGAAAACAATTACACTCTGGAAAATTATATATACTTTTGAGATATCCTTTGTGTACTTTTTCTATTTTGTTAGATTTCATTAGCAGTCCTAGCAGCTACTTTAAAAATGCCCTCAAAACTAGCATCATTCGCTTTTAAAGAGATGCAAAGTATAAATATAGGTGGAATTATGCCTGATTAGCTTTTTTAGGTTTAAAATCAGGAGACTTTCTTTTAAAATAATGAAATAAGCTTCCATTTAATTGGAAATACTTAGCATAAGATTTGCTAAGTTTCTATACTAATTAACAACATTCATCTAGAAATGGAAAGTGGTAGAAGACATTCATAGAATTTGACATAACACCAAAGTCTGGCACATCCTTCAAATAGAGATAACATTGTTTATTTAAAAACCCTTAGCATAGGTATAAATGTTTCCTGAAGTTTATAAAAAAAGTGTTGTGACCTGTCCTTGAAAATGAAAGAAGAAAGCCTATCATTATTTGTGCCCCCAGAAGAGAAAAATCCATTCTTCAAATAGCACTAAGCAGACTTGGGAGGCTTCTGCAGAAACACTATTAAAGGAACTTTGGAGATAAAGAAATGCAGTTTAAACGCAGAAACAATTAAAATGGTTAGCCTTTAGCCATCATCTAAAAACCACAAACAAAGCACTAAAGAGTGAAAGTACGAAAGTACCTACTTGGTCTGATGTTTAGATCCTTTCAGGTGGGCGTGATACTGTTCTATTGAGTTTAGAGAGACACTGCAGATGGTACATCTGTAATTGCGCCTCAGACCTGTGGACAACAGACAGACCCGCATTAGCTGCATCCTTGTCTTCCACCACCTGAATGAATTCTAGAATCTCCCAAAGTTCAGGGACAGAATACCTTAGCAGTTATGTGGTCCGTCCCACCAACAACATTTTGAGCCCTCCTTCCTGAGCCCAGTCAACAAGTCTCTTAGCAGAAATATAACTGTGAATTCGGTAGACGATGCCTGCTCCATTAATGGGTGGCTGACATTATTAAAACATCTTTTTTATATAAAATGGTTCTGGAAATTTTGTAACATAAGAGATGGAGACAGGGATGGTAAGCTGTCTTATCTGCATGAAATTTGAGACTCCAGAGAATATCTGTCTCATTCCTCCTCCACAACTACTCCAATGGCAGAGTCAGAAAACAACTTACACGTCATTCACTTGGGTTCTTCTTATACTCAGAGGGATCATATATTAATTGATTTCACAAGAAAGCTTCCTTCCCACGAGAGTTTAAAAGAAAATTATCTTTTTATTTACTTATTTATTCATTTAGTTAGTTCATTAATAGAGGATCAATTTTGGACCAGGCACTGGGGAATTCTAAAATGAATGAGATGCTCTCTGTTTCCAAAGAGGTTATTAAAATCCTCATTCCTTGGTAATATTGACGCATCTAGAGTCAACATGTTAGAAAGCAGCTTAAACAAAACAACTTTAAACATTTGCCTCAGCGCAGAGACCCACAACTGAACACATTCCTCTTCTGATGCTGTGTCCCAGCAGAGCAGAGAGAAATGGAAACTAAGAGTTAAGATCTGAAACTTCAGATTTAAATCCTGGCTCCAATCATTCCTGGTTGTATAATCTTGAGGAAGTCATTTAATTTCTTTTTAGCCTCAATTTCCTTCAACTGCGAGGTGAAGACAAAACCATCCATATCACAAGGTTGTTATAAGAATTAATTAAATAAAATATATATTAAAATTCACTGTTAGCACATTTTTAGCTGGTTTGGCTCAGTAACTAGAGCATTGGCCTATAGACTGAAGGGTCCTGGGTTTAATTCTGATCAAGGGCACACATTGTTTGAAGAATTTTATGACTTGATATCTGGGTGCAATTATACAAATTATTTGACTTTTCTGTACTTCTGTTTTCTTATATGATTGTGGGGAGGACTAAGAAAAATGTGTGAAAGAATGACTGACACATAACAAGTGATCAATATAAATTAGCTATTATTATAATTTCAAAGAGGTGTTAAAAGGGAACTATTTCTGTCTCAATGTCCAGACGAAGCCCTAAGTTGAAGTCCTAAGACAGATGCTAACTTCACCCACATTACTAAAGTGAATATGAGGGCCACAATTCAAGGCATCCAAAGGAAGTAATCAAGAACCAGTTTTCAGCCCCAAGTCGATCATTCACCACCAGTCTAAAAGAGAGATAGAAAGAAAGAAATAGTTTCTAAAAGGGAGCTACACAGTACTGTGAGTTTTACCTATCCTTCTCTATGTGAGCTGTGGGAAGAGTTCTTCTCTCTCACCTGAAACCTATGGGAAAATAAATATCTAATCACAATGGCATCAAAACCACAGATATCTGGGACCTTTTTGGGAATTAATCTAAGGGACTCAAAACTTTACAGGTACAGACTGATGATTCAGAGATGAAATAGACAACTATTGACTCTCTATTCCCTAGGCTTAAACAATGACTCCCAAACTTCCTTGTGTGGATACAGCCTCCAGTTATGATGCTAAAATGTAGAATCTCAGGTACAACTTCTGAAGATTCTGATTCTATAAATTTTGGATATGGCCTGGGTATATATAAGAAGTTTCAGACTAGTAACTCCAAACCTCAACATACACACACACTTTAACAAGTGCTGCCCCCATAGACTCATATGCCTTTTGATAACCTGAATTTGTCAGAACAATAGGTCTTAAAATGTTATTCTATAAAAAAGAGTTGTGCTTATATCACTTTTGAATTTCTCAGGTATACATGATTGAGAAAGTTACCATAGTCCCCAAATCTAGAGACTGTAAGTTATCACAACCAGCATGCATAAAAGCCAGTTTCAGGCCTTTCTCACTCCACAGATCTCCATCAATCTTCTCATAATAAATGGTAACTACTTTTTATACAAGTCCCCCTCTGACTACAGACTAATCAAAGGTCTCCTCATAACAAATGGAGGTTCAGTTTGGCAGCAGGCATAAATATTTATGTTTAAAAACAGGCACTTTTAAGACCACCAACCAATCGAAAAAATATTCTGAACTCTCACTTTCCATTAAAGTTTTCATGCTCTGCAGCCAAACAGAGGCGTGGGCAGGAAATATTTGGCATTTTATTGCGATGCAAACTACAGGGAGTATAAACTAGAAAGGCTGTGCGTACAAACAAGAACAAAGGCAGCAAAGGAGCAGAGGAGTCCTCCCCCACACATGACACAGTGTCCTTGGTGGGAACTTCGGGCTTTAATAATGCTCAGTTAAAAGCCAAATACTTTGGAATTATACAGCTCTTTCTTCCTCAGAGAACCAGAGTCTTATTAAACAAAAATGCTAACTTTTCTATTTAATTCATTTTCAGTGCAATACCATCTTAAGAGTATCCATAAAACCTCTGCAGACCTAAAGCTTATTTCTGAAGAATTGTCAAAATGTGCTAGCAAATATAGTCCCTTCCTGCAAGGGACTGACAGTCCAGTTGGAGAGAAAATATATGAATACAAATGTCAATAGTGTTAGGTAGATCATAACAAGTACCACATTCTGGATGAGTAGAGTGTCCCAGAAACTAGGAGAGAAAATTGTTTCTAACACAGAGTTGGAAAAAGCTTCCTGAAGATGCATCACTTTTGTATTTATATTCCCAAGTACAGTATGTAGAATAGATGGTCCTAGAAGGTGGAGCAGTATGTGACTACTCTGTCTTTCCAAGTCTAGCAAATTTAGACTTCAGATATCCATGAAACTTTAGATGTATCCATTCTACATTACAGACACATCATTATGACTTTATTATAATGTCAGTTATTTTGCTGAATGCCAAGAATGTAGGAGAGAATAAAAAAAGGAAGAATAAAATTATTTCTGGAGTCAGGTAAGAACATAAGAAACAAGTAAAGAAAGAAAACATAATTAAAGATTGTGAAAGTGTCATACAGAATGTAAACAGAATAATAAGAACAAGAGAAGAAAGGTGATTTTTGGTAGCATCGTCAAGAGTTATCTAAGATGTATGATATGAAACCAAGGGAATGAGAATTAAGCTATGATTGAAGAACTAGTTCAAGAGTTTCCCAGGAAGAGTAAACAGAAAACATAGAGAGGTAGGAGTGGAAATCGGCCGTGATTGTTCAAGGAACAAAATGTAGTGAAAAAAAGAAACTAAACCAAACAAAACTGTCAAGTCAGAATTCTATATCCAGCAAAAAACATCCTTCAAAATGGAAAGTGGAATAAGGATATTTTCAGTAAAAAGAAAGAGAACAGCCTAGCTGGTTTGACTCAGTGGATAGAGTGTCATCCTGTGGACTGAGAGGTCCTAAGTTCAATTCTGGTCAAGGGCACATGCCTGTGTTATGGGCTTGATACCCATTGGGGGAGGTTCAGGAGGCAACCAATCAATGATTCTCTCTCATCATTGATGTTTCCATCTCTCATTCCCTGTCCCTTCATCTCTGAAATCAATAAATATATTTTAAAAATTAAAAAACACACACATGCACACACAACTAAAAGAACAGTTTTCCAGCAGATCCACATCACAGAAAGGCTTATAAAGTCCTTTAGATGGGAGGCAAAAAAGCAAAACAAACAAAAACAAAACAAACAAACAAAAAACCTACAAGACTTAAACTCCTATCTACAGGAAAAGATAAAGAACACCATAAATGATCAACATATGGATATCTATATTTCTATTCTTCTAAATTTGTTTGAAGAAAGTGAATGATTTAAACTATAACATTATATTGTGAATATATAACAACAATATCATAAGGATGAATAGGAGTAGGACAACACTATTGAATGTTCATTATCTTTTGCATAAAATGGTAAATGATAACTCTAAATAGACAGTGCTCATTTCAGGATGCATACTCTATTCCACTAGAAACAAATAGAAGGACATAAAGCTATGGAGCCTATAGAGGAAATTATATAGGATGGTAAAATTATTTGATTAACTCAGAAGAAAGCAAAAAAGGAGCTCTAGACCCAGAGGCTATCACTGGAGAATTCTGTCAAACATTAAAGGATTGCATATTATCAACGTATGCAAATTTTTTTTCAGTGAAGAGATGAGAAAGAAACACTCCCATACTCCAAAAGTAAATACAATTGTAAATCAATATTTGTCATAAGCATGACATAAAAATCCTTTAAAATTTAGCAAATCATCCCTAGCTGGTTTGGCTCAGTGGATACAGTGGCAGCCTGTGGACTAAAGGATTTTGGGTTTGATTCTGGGTTACTGGCTCAATCCCCAGTAGGGGATGTGCAGGAGGCAGCAGACCAGTGATTCTCTCTCATCATTGATGTTAGTATCTCTCCCTCTCCCTTTCTCTCTGAAATCAGTAAAAATATATTTTTAAATTAGCAAATTAGAAACACAAGATAGATACAGACATGCATGTATATATGTATATACACATTTACACATTCATTATGATATATGTATATATTTATACAAATATCATAATCAAGTTTGTTTATTTGTTCCAAGAGAGAAGATTGCTTTAACACTTAAAACTCAAATTATATTATTCACTATATTAACAGACAAAATGAGAAAATAATATCATTTTAATAGCTACAGAAAAGATCATTTGACAGATTTCAACATCCATTCATGATCAAAATTCTCAACAAACTGGAAAAGAACTTTCTTATTTTAATAAAGAGCACCCATGAAAAACTTACAACTAATGCTATATTAAATGGTAAAATAGTGAACAGTTTCCTAAGATAAGCAAAAAGCTAAGAATGTCACTCTTATCAGTTTTGCTTAGTATTGCACTGGAGATTCTAGGCAGTGCAATAGAAAAGGATGTTTTCAGATTGGAAATAAAGAAGTAAAATTGTTTGTATTTATAGAAGATATGATTGCTTATATAGAAGATCCTAAGGGACCTATAAAATAGCCACTAAAATAAACAAATTTAGTAAAGTCACAATACACAAGGCCAATAGAAAAAAAATCAATTGTATTTTTTAAATAGCTACAAAGAACTGGAAATTTTTAAAAAAAATGTAAATCCAGCATAATAGTATTAAAATATTATAAAATATCTATAAATAAATTTAATAAGTTATACAAGACTGAAAACCAGAAAACATTGTTGAGAGAAATTAAATATATATATATATATATATATATATATATATATATATTTATGAACTAAACATTCACTATTGTTAAGATATGAGCTGTCGTATAGATTCAATGAAAACTCAATAAATATTTCAACAGGCTCTTTATAGAAATACGCAAGTGATTTGTTAGATTTATGTGGAAATTGAAGTAACTAGAATGGCCAAGACCGTTTTGAAAAAGAAAATAGTTTGGGGACTCATACTTGAGGACTTTAAAGTTTGCTATAAAATTTGATATAATCATAAAAGTATTACTTACATTAGCAAAAGAATGGAATATATTCCATCAATGGAACAGAATTGATAGTCCAGAATTAGACCTACACACAAGGGTCAATCCTATGTAATAAAGGGGTAATATGCCAATTTGTCTGTTACAGTGTCCAAATCAGGACCAGTCAGTGGGTTGCACATGCACAGGAGCTGGGGGCAGGGACAGGGGCAGGGACTTCTGCTCCCCAGGCCTGTCCAGTGCTAATGTTCCACCCAGCACTGAGGTGAAGCTGTCTGCCTGCATCCTTGGCCACAGATGTGATGCTGTCAGCCTGTGTCCCTGACCTGGGATATGGCACTGCCTGTATGTGTCCCCTACCCCTATGCAGAGCTGTTTAGGTGTCTCCATGAACTTTGCAACCCAAGGAGGAAACCAAGAGAGGAGAGGCCGGGAGCTGGTGGATTTCCAGAGCTTTAGTCACTTAAAAACAGCCCCACTTGGAATGCAAGGCATCTGTACATTCAGCTGAGAAGGGAGGGGGGTGAACAGCACCATTGCTGGGCTCTGGTCAGTCCGAGGCCCACGCGTCCATCATGAGAAGGAAAAAAATAGAGGGAGGAGCTCCGAGCAAGGGAGGACAATCGTAGGAAAAGTGTCTAGACTTTCCCCAGCCCTCTCCCTCTTTCCACTGCCTATAAAAGCCTCAGGCCCGGCCACTGTTCTGTCTCCACCTGTTAGTCCCCTGTTCTCCAACCAAAGAGGAAAGAAATAAAGAAGGAGTTCGTGCTGCCTCCAGAGAGTATCTATATACCTGATCAGCCGGTCACCTCCCACAGAGGAAGGCCAGACTGAGGCTTAGGCCTGCTCCCCATGGGACCCGCAGGTTGAGAACTGCTGCTGTAGAGCTTAAGACCATCAGAGAACACAGATATTTACATTATGATTCATAACAGTAGCAAAATTGCAGCTATGAAGTAGCAATGAAAATAGTTTTATGGTTGGAGGTCACCACAACATGAGGAACTGTATTAAAGGGTCATGATATGAGAAAGGTTGAAAACCACTGCTCTACTCATTCAGAAAGCACCATTAAGAAGACAAAATATTAAAAAGGTGAAGAAATTAAGACAAAAAAGAGAAGAAAACAAAAGTTAAGTAACATCCTAGGAAAAACTATTTGGGATACATATATTTTATACAGGCCTTGTGTCTAGAATATACAATTAATTCCTATAAATCAATTAAAAATGACAAACAACCCAATTTTTCCAAAGAACAAAATACTTGATCAGATATGTCATGAAAAAAGATACCAAAAATGATCAATAAGCACATGAAAAGGTACTCAACATCATTTGTCACTCACCAGGGAAATAAAAATTAAAAGAGCAATTAAATACTGTCTCACCTTCTACAACTACTACTTCGAAATAAAACAAAAATGTCAAATGCAAATCACTATGTGGAAAATCTGGAATTCTCACATTCCTGAGAAGACTGTAAAATGGTAAAACTACTTGGGAAAACTATCTATTTCTCATAGAGTTAAACATATTTTACCCTATGACTCAAAACTTCTACTCCTGGACATTTACTTGAAGAATGAAAACTCAAAACAATCTAAATGTCCATCAGTATAAGGATTGACAAGCAAATTATGATATATTTGTACAATGGAATAAAATATGGACATTTAAAAAATCTACTGAGTTATTCAACTACATAAATGATTCTCAAAAACATATAAAGTATAGGCAAAAAATTCAGATACAAAAATCCCATACTGTGTGACTTTAGTCATATAAACTTTAAGAACATCAAAGCTATTCTGCAATAACAGAACTTCAGAACAGTCACATTCTAAGGTTGGAGACTGACTGGAAGGGAACATAAGTCAATTTTCCAGAGTGATGTAACTATTCTATATCTTGATTGGGATGATAGTCACAGGGTATATTCATTGATCAAAATTTATCAGATTATGTAATTTCACATTTTTTAAAAAGTTAGATGGA
The DNA here is from genome assembly GCA_963924515.1 of Vespertilio murinus. NCBI lineage: Eukaryota > Metazoa > Chordata > Mammalia > Chiroptera > Vespertilionidae > Vespertilio > Vespertilio murinus. The sequence goes on from OZ004707.1 coordinate 22,830,233, forward strand.
TCTAATTCTACCCAGAAATCTTAGCAAAATAGACTCATTTAGTCCCAACACATTCTATTGTAAAATACTAAAAAGTAAACTTCATATTCATATTTATGCTTTGATAGTCTTGCAACACAAAGAAGTATTTACATACGGTTTGTGTAATAATGCTTACTAAAGCAGAAATCATTTTGAAAGATGATTAATAATATAAAAGTAAAAGCAAGAGATATTTGGTTTTGAATTATTTCTTCCTATTCCACTTTCTAAACATTCATTAATCAACATGTCTTGTGAATGAATTGGTTCTCTTCCAGTTTAAAAAAAATAAGCTAATAATTATATATGCCATGTATCAGCACTTTATCCATTTACTTATTTACTCTTCACAATATTCTGTGAGTGGACACTATCATTATCCTGATTTAACAGGTGAGAAAACTGAGGTACAGAGGCTTACTTAAAATCACAGAGCTATTTTAAATCCATACATTATGCTCAGGAGCCAATGCTCTAACCACTATTTATACTAATTCTTCTGACAGGTGACTAGAAATAGTCACAGAAATAAGAAAGGCTCCTTAGAGCTCATCTAAATTTCAGGCCTCCGCCCAGTAAATCTAAGACAGAATCTAGAAATCTGCATTTTCTAAAGCTCCCCAAGGTACAAGTTTTGGGTAAACCATTAGTCTATCCCAAAACCCCATAGGAAACACAAATTGTCCCCCCAATCAGAATAGTTTGGATTTGCTTATATTAGGTGACTATTATTTTATAAAATGATGGAACTCTGCCCACTGGCCCAAGTTCTGCTTTCTTGCACAAGTTTATTCCCATCTTTTCAAATACATCAAATACCTGAAGAAAGTTATCCTACCCCCTGAGGCTCTGTTTACCAGGCTGAAAGTCCACTGACATTTTGACAGTGTTGTTCATTATAATATAGGCTCATGTTCCATGTGTCATCTCTATTATACATTCTAGATAGGATTTTCTATTTGTTGATGACATTCTTAAACTGCAGCCCTCAGACTGAAGGCCAAATCACTAGTGAGGTTTTATGAGCTGGAAGTAGAAGAGAGTAGTCACAACTTTGTGCATCTTTAATTCTATAGATACCTTTAAATCATTGTGTGTGTGTGTGTGTGTGTGTGTGTGTGTGTGTGTGTGTGTACATGTGCCTGGCAACCCTGACCCACATAATCTACACTCATATTGAACTTGCTATCGGTAAATTTTAAGTCTTTTCTACACAAGTTTCTGCTAAGCTAAATCTTCATTTATTCATTTTGATTGGTTGGTAGTGGCTGCCAGGGTGCTATGAGTCCTCATTCCAGAATATAAAGATTGCCATCATCTGCTAACCAAGTTTGTCATTGATGAGAGATGAAGTGCCACTGGCATATTTTTCATGTCTCTGTCATTTCAGTTATAGCATGTCAACATAAATCATAGAATAGTCAAAGCAAGGAAAATTCTGAAAAACCAAGGAGTCATCAACATATAGGTGGTAGTCAAAGTCATAGGGATGGCTAGATCATCTACAGAGATGGTGGTAGGTAAAGAGAAGAGAGCATGGAGGAAAGTAGAGGAACAGTTTGTACTCCATGGTATCAGAGTACTGCTGATCTGCTATCTCCCATTGATGCCTCTGGTAGGAGCCAGGCCCATGGGCATCTCCAGCTCCCACTGGATCTCCACCTTCAGTATTGTGGAAACCTGGGGTAGATATGGGTGTGGGAATCTCGTGCCACACCCCAGCCTATCCTGCAGTCACCTGTAGTCACAGTCTCTAGTTTGTCCTCATGGGTTTCACCCAGTGCGAAGTCCCAGTCATTAGTGGCATCTGTCCGCAGCTAGAAAGGCAGGCTTTGGACTCAAGCCAGGTGCTACAGTGGTGGGCAGACATCCTGTGCAGTGGAAGTCCAACAGAATTCTGAGCATGACCCGTGTACAGCTGATCTCAGTGCTGGGTGGGCTGGAGACCTGAGTTCTTATAGCCCACAAGAGGCAGAAGTCCCACTCATATTGGTGTCCAGATGGAGTCCTTATCCAGGTGCCCAGACTTGTGATTTGAGGCATCCTGAGCATTCTTGTTATACCCCATTGCCTCAGCCTTGACATAGCATTTGACATAACTGTCATGGTTGACAGTGACTCCATATTGACTTATCCAAGGTGTTAACAAGGTTCACTCTGCTCTCGCTCTATACAATATTCATTATAGTATTTGTACTTCTCTGATCAAACACTAATTGATAGAGGTGGTATTGAGGAAGCTGAGAGAAAAAAGCTTTTCTAGACATATGAAGAAATCATTATCATATTTAATCCTAAAAACTTTCTTATGAATATTATTATCCCATTTCACAGATGAGAAAACTATATTTCAAAGACATTAAAGTCATTGAACCAGTAAGCAGAAAAGCCAAATATGAATCTACTTATTTCTGATTTCAAAGCAAGTAACCTTATACTTGGACTCTTAAAAGAAGAAAATATAGAAGTAAAGAAAGGAAAGGAAAAGAATCAAAAACAACCTTACTTTGAAACTAATATGTAAAACAGACAAGCATAGCTGCTCTACTTTAAATGGGGTCTCAAACTCCAGTCAGTTTCACATCAAACTCTAATCATAGCATTTATGGCACCCAAAGTAAGGGACTTTACTTAGGCAGAGTTTGGAAACCACTGTTTTTTGTCATGTTACTCATTATAAGGATAATAATAAGGTAGGTTGGTATGTTCAATCTTAGATTGTACTGTGGGATATCTCTTTCCTGTAAGTTTAAACTAAGAAAACTCCACTGCCAAAACCGGTTTGGCTCAGTGGATAGAGCGTTGGCCTGCAGACTGAAAGGTCCCAGGTTTGATTCTGGTCAAGGGCATGTACCTTGGTTGTGGGCGCAACTCCAGTAGTGGGTATGCAGGAGGCAGCTGATCGATGATTCTCTCTCATCAATGTTTCTGACTCTCTATCCCTCTCTCTTCCTCTCTGTAAAAAATCAATAAAATATATTTTAAAAAAAGAAAAAGAAAAAGAAACTCCACTAAGATCAGAATTTGCTATAGTCCATGTTAGAGGACAGCCTGTATTACTCCATATTGCAGCCATCACAGTGTACAGGATGCTTACCAGTAAATGCTAGATCTTCTGAGTTCATCCCATTGCTTGCAGGCATAAACCACAGGGTACCAAACAGTCAATTACACAAAGAACATGCATTTTCTAAGACAATCCTTTCTTTATTCAAATAGCATAAATGCAAAGCTTTGAAAATGGAATCAGAAAGTGAATAGCTTTGCATCTTCGAAATTTCCAAACAAAACCTGGAGCTATGTAATAAATTTATCCTCAGTAATTAAAGGACAATTTTAGCCATGTTGGCTGTCTGACCCAACAAAGGACTAGAAAATTGTTACCCTACTGTGAAGATTCAGAAGGGACAGAGTAATTCATGCTAAATATTTAAAGAGCTGCTTCATTGAAAGGTTTAGATGTGTTTTTAAATGGCAGAGAATCGATGATACCTTTTAATTCTTCAAGCAAATCAGCCCCCATACAACCTTGAATTTATCCTTAGAAGTTATGACTATAAGTATTATTTCTAGTAGCAAACTGCAAACAAGCCAAATAATGGAACTGGTTTTTGTTTTGACTTCTGTGATTTGAACTGAATGCTAAGAAAATAAATAAATAAATAAATAAATAAATAAATAAATAAATAAATATAATCAACATACTCTGAAGCAATTTCTTATTTGAATTGTACTCAAGTGGTTTTCCACCATATATTAAAATTATTATGGTTGGAGGTATGTCAAGGGCACAACATGTGGGCAAAATAGCTTCTTCCTGTCCTGGATGCTGATGTCATAGGAATGAAAATTCATGGAACGTGAAATGTACTTTTTCCTTTGGGTCCCATGGCAGCGCCATAGTGGATTTAGGCAACTAATAACATGGCAGAGGCTTTTGTTTTGTTTTGTTTTAGTGTAAAATGTTTTCATAAAATTTGTGCTTTTTCACAACACAATTTTTTATTACATATTGTTTTCTGCACAGCGTAGAGTGTACTTCAGCCCTAATTATGACATCAAGTTAAACAGTGGGTTAAATTAAAGCCCAAATAGTTGCTTATTACTGCTCCCTAGGGTTGGTAGGAAGCAGAGTGCAGAATAGAATAGAGGCATTTCCCTTCTCCTCTCTCCCTCTCTCTGCCCTGCAGTGGTGTCTCTTTTAAGCTATATCTCATTTTTTCCCCCTCAAGAGCTAGGGATCATAGGCTGCTATGATTTTCCCTACAGAATTGTCAGTAATGGTGATAGGTCCACAGCTGTCAAAAAGTTGTAGTATTGGCTTTTCATCTGCATTAGCGGAGGACACAGTAATTGTCAGCTTTGTTAGAAGTCCAAATTCATCTTTAGCAAACTTGCTTTGGAGCTGTACCAACTGCCTGGTCAGTCAAAGGGTCCCAGGAAGGAAAATAAGAATCCATGTTCCTTTTCAAGAGACCTCATCCAAGAAGTATTCCAAGTTGAAATACGAACAGCAATAAAGTCATCATTGTCACTATCTCCTTTTAATCTCTTTATAAATGAGATTGTATCCTTTCCCTTCTCTCTCTCTCTCTCTCTCTCTCTCTCTCTCTCTCTCTCTCTCTCTCTCTCTGTCATTCACACACAAGCAGGCCATTAGGTACATGACTATGAAGTTTGGTGTCCTTCTAGTTCTTTGGTTAATCCCTTTTGCCGGTTTGTAGACCTCTACCTCATGCGCCCAGGTCTTTATCCTGCTTTCACCAGAGAGCCCACCATACTCTGGTAAGTCATGGCTGTCTGCTGCTTCCCTGAAGCATTGACCTTTCAATAGGGATGTTTGATGCTAACAGCTTTCAACACTAGAAGAAAACAACTTTAAAGGTGGGCTTTTAGGTGTGACTATATGGGTCAGAGAGAGCTTTATGAAGACAGTGGCCTTCCAATCACCAGTACCTGGTAGCTTCCTGTGCTGCCTCCTCCTGGCCAGCTTGACACAGACACCCTGACCTCTGGAGTCCCACTGTCAATTGCATAAAAGTGACCTTTCTCTGGGACAAAAGGCAGGAGACCTCCCTATCTACCATCATCATAGCAGTCAGATTTATCTATAAAAATATGCCCGATCTTGTGTATTTCCAACATGAAAGAGAATAGCAGAATTCATAAGTTACAGATAAGAGAAATTGTTGACTTTAGAAAAAAAATTATACAAAGTCTAGAAAATGACTGTGACTCAATAATTATCAAATCTATTAGGGACTTGCCGAAACCGGTTTGGCTCAGTGGATAGAGCGTCGGCCTGTGGACTGAAAGGTCCCAGGTTCGATTCCAGTCAAGGGAATGTACATTGGTTGCGGGCATATCCCCAGTAGGGGGTGTGCAGGAGGCAGCTGATTGATGATTCTCTCTCATCGATGTTTCTAATTCTCTGTCCCTCTCTCTTCCTCTCTGTAAGAAATCAATAAAATGTATTTTTTAAAAATCTATTAGGGACTGAAAATATGGGAAACAAAAGACATGAAAGAATGAAGTACTGATCATTTTCAGGAGGAGGAACTTGTATTTTTTCCTCTTTCAATCTATTCTTGTTATTAACCCTTGGGTGCCTTCATCTCTAATCTGTAAAATGGAGATAATAATTGTATCTATCTCAAACGGGGGTGTGGGGAATAAGGACACATATGTAATACCTTAATCAACAAAGAAAAAAAAAGAGTTTATATGAAAATTAAGAGTTAATAAAAGTCAGCGATTTTAAAACATGCAATACTTGACTATCAGGGGCACTGACAACTTTTCCTTTAGATGGTCATATTAAAAAAAATGACAACAGCCATCTGGTATGAATGAATCAAAGTTATATCTTTTTTTTTTCTTTTTTTTGTCAGGCCTGCAAACAAATCTAATATGCTTTTTGGTGTGCCACAGAATTTTAGTAATTAGTTTATGTGTGCCATGAGATGAAAAAGGTTGAAAATTGCTGATATAGGCAAACAACTTCAAAAAGAACCAAAACAGCTCAATAAATGCAAACTACAATTGTTATTTTAATCACAGTTATTCTTTGCTTTGGATAAAAATAAAGACCGAACTCCTGAGTGGGAGGTTTTATAATTTAATATTCCAGAAAAAGTTCTCCTTTCTAGCATCCTGAGGCATATTTAAGTATTCCTGGCAAGTTGCCTCCTCCACAGATGCTATTTGTACACATCTTTTTTGACAGGTCCAATGTTTCTTTCTATCACCAATCATCTTACATATTTGCTTGGCATAGAGTTAAATTGAAAATTATGTCTATTCTTTATTTTTTTTTTAATTTTTGAAGACATGGAAGATGTGACATTTTTCATCAACTGCTTGTTAGAAAGCAGTTGATACAGTAAATTTAAATATATTTCCCTACTTTGTTTTTAAATTGGGTGATTGAGGTTATTGAATAGGTAATTAGCTAAGTTCATAAATTAGATAAAAAAGGAAAAAGCAGAAGAGTATATTAGAAGCCATGCAATTGTATTTTTTAAAAAAAAATTTGGTTAATCCTCATCCAAGGGTATTTTTCATTCATTTTTAGAGAGAGTAGAAGGGAGGGGGAGAGACAGAGAATGAAACATCAGTGTGTCCCCTGGGGATTGAGCCTGCAACCAAGGTACATGCCCTTGACCAGAATCAAACCTGGGACTCTATAGTCTGAGGGCCAATATTCTACTCACTGAACCAAACTGGGTAGGGCAATTTTTTATACTTCTTTATTGTTGGAAGTATTACATATGCCCCCCCCCCCACACACACACACATTGGCACCCTCAAGCCTGCCCCTGTCCCCCACCCCAATATTTTATTTTTAAGAAGCATACTCAAGGATCCATCAGAAGACATGTGTTGTTTTGGGGTTTTTTCCTTCTGTTTTTTCCCCCTTAGTAACCTCTGTTAACAATACCATTTGTTCTCTAGGGTCCTTACAATTACTGAGTACCTCTGTTGCTACCATCCTAGTCTAAACTCTCATAATTTTCCATCTGAGTGATTGCAATTTGTCTCTACACCTGTTTCCCTGCTTATGCTCTTATTCCCCTGCTTTAGACAATTCTCAACACAGCAGTCAGTGATTCTGTTAGCACTGCGGTCCAACAGCTTCCCATTACACTCTGATTGAAAGCCAAAGTCATCACAGTGGCCTTGAACTGTCACACAGTCCGGCCCTCTCTCATTGCCCCTCCCATTGCCTCAACTCTCTCTAATTCCCACCTTCCACACTCCTGCCTGAGGTCCTTGTCCAGTTATTCCCTCTGCTCATCCTCAATTCTGTGTATGGCTTGCCGTCAGCTCACTCTCATCTTCATTCAAATGTCACCTTCTTTGTTAGGCCTTTCTTCACTGCTCTACTCACCCCACTCTCTATCTTTCCTCACAGGATTAACAGCTAACATAGTATAGATTTTATTTTTTAAAACAATTTTCTAAAATGCTGAATTAAAATCTAACATTCAAAAAGACATATATTTTTCTTTCTGTTAATCAAACTCAGAGGAGTGACTGGCACATAAAGGTACTCAGTAAATATTTAAGAGGATAAATGAATGAGCAAGTGCAATGAACAATTAATAAAAGGTAGTATAGGTAAGCTGAACTCTAAAAAAATATTTAATCTTTAGAGAAATATCCATATGGCTTTTCTTTTTGGTTATCTGAATGGAAAAGCTCATTGAACTATTATTTGAATTTCATGATTATTTAAAACTAATATTGGTTGCTGAAGCAGGGAAGTTTTCAGGAGTAAGTATAGTGCCTCTCTTCCCACCCCCGATCCAAGATTCTAATGTGCCATTCCAAAAGGAAGTATGTGAAGAGACAAAGAGTATGTGTATTTTTAAAACTCTCTGAGTTTTATGGTAGAAGATTAAACCATAAATTGGGTAAAAAGAAAGCATACAATTCATTTTTTTTAAAATTATGCCAATTTTTATATGCTTATGTTGAATATAAAAGTAATGCTCAGGGTATATTTTTAAAATGTATAGTGAATTTATTTTGAAATTCTGTGTGAACATATATGGGAAAATAAATAAAAGATTAGGCCAGAAATCCAGTGAGATAAAATCTGAACAGCTACAAAAGACACTTTGATGTTCCAACCGATGATTTCTAGGCATAACTATCATCAGGCATGTGAATTTTGCAGGATTTTTCCTGCTCAGACAATACAAATGACTGATCTCAGTCAACAGTTTCAATTTCGTGGGAAAATTTGACTGGAAAATAGTAAATTCAATAATACACTAGTAAGTAGACAGTCAAATCAATAGTTTTAAATTTAGGATTTTCTGAACTCTTACAAATGTCTAACATTGACCTCTATTCTGAAATGTTTCTAACATAAATTTTTATGGTCTGAGATTCACCCTTTGCAATTTCTTTCATCTTCCCCCCTCATTAATTCCCAGTGCATTTTAATTTTCAAACATTCTGGCCTCATGTACTACTTAATTATAGCCCTGGAGAACAGGGAATATCTAATTCATTTATGTATTTCCAACATAGAGCTGGCACATGATAGGTATTCAGTTTAGGTTAATCAGCAGGACTCTGTTCAATACAACACACAAATATGTACACACACAATTATGTACAACATACATATATACACATACACACCTACATGTATAGATGTAAATGTTTTCTACACTGTCTTTCTGGAAGTGAAATGGAAAAAAGTCATCAAATAAGGGCTTCCTTAGAATAAGGGGGGGGTCTTCTCTATTAAAGAATCTAAGATTATATTCCCTTTGGTAAAAACATTGTCTTAAGGAAATCTCAGCTTGCTTTGAACCTAAGAATTGGTGTCTACAAAGAGCTGTGTAAGTATGTGGCTTTGTGATCCGCTAAGTATGGCTTCCTCTATGAGGTCTATGCCTCAAGGCAGGCAGGAGAGTGGTTGAAGATGCCTGGAAGGAAGATGTATAAGGAAGGTAACTGTTAGAACACATGCTGTATAAGAGGGAGGTGTGGAGGGAGATGGGACCCCTATTACGTAGTCCAACTGAGCCTTTAGTTCCCAGCATCGATCCGTCCTTCTGTCTGGCCTTCCTCACAGTGCACAGTGCCTAAGCTATCCTCTGGGTTCCTTACACAGTGATTGCCTCTATTCCTCACGCAGAGTTCTTCACTTGGTCCTGAACTATTCAAACTAGTCCAATTTGATTTTTCCTATGTTGGCATCTCCACATTTAAACTAAAAGCTTCTGTAAATCAACAGTGGCACCCTGAGGCAGTTATCCTTTTATCTACCCCAGCCCTGCAAAGATTCCTGCTCACAGAGCTGCTCACTGAATAGCTGAATAATTAAACATGTCTGCATATAGTATGTATGGGGGGATGCAGGTTAGGCTCTTAACATAGGCCAATCAGACCTTTTATCAGTCCTTTGAAGTTGGTCAAACCACGCATATTGGTAAAATAGCAGTCAGATTTCCCCCTTCTAGATTCTTCTTAATTTTTTTTTTCCTTACCTATCCTCACATTCTGGATTCCTTGATAGATATTTGATTCAAGACCCTCTGGTCTGTCACCCCTCCAAAAACATCTTATAGCTTTGGACCTTGGCTTCCCTCAAGTTACAAGCCCTTCAGTTCCACCAGCTACCTGTGAGGAGGCACTCCATGTTCCTGCCAAGACATCAGAGTCCCAATTCAGACGGTAACAGAATTTGCTCTGTTAATGGCCAGATCTAGGCCCATGTCCCTTTATTCTATCCTGAAATATACACCCAGTTCCAAGGTAAGGCAGCACCTCTAAACTTTATTATTAATGCTATCAATTTTTAACAAAGTCCAATTGGTGAACTCTATGTAGTTTGTTTAAAGAATAAAAACAAAAGTACCTTCCAATAATGAGAGTCCTTGAAAACAAACAAGGCTACAAAGAATCTGCTAACAAATCCCATCTAATTATTGAGTCCAGTGCTTGGAAAGCTTCAATATGTCCAAGAAACTGAGAAATTATCCACAGAAGCACACAAGAATAAATGTAAAGAATACCAAAGATAGTTGTTACATGCTCAGTGAATGCCTGGGTATATACTTGTATTTTATCTTAGATCAAACAGGCAAACCTTTGTAAGCACCTCATACCTTACGTAGACACTGTTACAAAGCAAACATGGGTTTCATGAGGCAGCTATACAAGGCCAGAATTCATCCCACGAGAGGATAGCCAAAGAAAATCACGCAAAAAATAGCCTAATCCAGTGGATGATCCACCAAATCATATACATTATTTTCGTTACATCTGTCTGGAAAGCTTGATTGCCAGTTGAAGCACTTAAGGCAAAATGAGTCGCCTGCCTCATTTGGATAAAAGCAGGAACAATTTCTTTCATAAATAGCATGAATATAATTTAATTCTGTTATCTTTTCTGCTTGACAAAAGTGCCTGGATTTCACACAGAAATAAGAATTTGATGTTTGTATATTTGCCATGTTTTCCTTGAAACTGTAAATAAGAAAAAGATGATGCCTCAAAAATGCCTCATGAATTTTTGAATATTTGGGCCCTTGATTCAAATTTTCAGACTCTATAAACAGCAAAAGAAAAGGAGTGGTAAGAATTGCACAATCAAGAAAGAAGGGTGTGTGTGTGAAATATACACTAAGCTTTCTCCTTCATTCAAACGGAATAACCAGATTTGCCCCTTTTCATTATTTGACTGGTCTTAATTCATGTGTGTTATGGCTGTTACAGAGAGTTCTCTTTATTACTTCATGAAAAAATATACAATTATCATTTTCGAAATGATCCAAGGTGGCATCTGCCCTTCTTTTGAGTTCTGAGAATAGTGATCTGTGCTTAATTGAAAAGTTCCTTCGGCAAATGCAGAAGTTGTGCAATCTTTTGCTACAGAGAGTCACTTAAAAGTAGCTTTAATGGACCGTGTAATAGCTTATTTGGCTGTGCTCTTTTATTTTAGCATAATAGCATAAATATTCCATTCAAATGTTGAAAAATTATTCAAAGCGAAAACGCAGGCCCAGCATGTCAGCTACAGCATTATTTGGGTTGTGGTCCATTTAAAACTACGTGTCGATGTGTCAACATTAATTGTGTGTGCCCAGACATTTACATATTATCTGTAGGATTTATCTGATCTCTGAAATTCACACGTTAACTCATTGTCTGGGGCATGTAATCACATTTAGAATAACATTATTCTGTCCTAACACCAGATCAATGTAGGATTTCCTTTCAGATAAAACATTTGTTTGAGCTTCATTATTCTGGGCAGTTGCAAAGAATGCCAATAGAGGTAAAAAGTTTCAAATGTTTAAATGGTTCCCAAAAGAGGTGAAAAATAAAACTTGACTATTATATATTGTAGTATTGCAGATAAGCAATTTTAGTGTCACCCTAGATTAGACAAAGTACGGTCTGGAACTCTCCCTGCCATAGAGAGCTGATTTTTCAGCAAGACTGTTTTTAAGGTCAGACCCCACTGTCATTGTTGAAAGGCAGAGGTTGTCCACTTAAGGGGTAGTACCTGGACTTCCTGTGCAAATACTGGTGGACTGGAGGCTCCACTCACAGCACCGTTACTTCCTGTTATAAGGCGCGGAGGCCCAGTTTCCTGCTTTGCAGGACTAAAGATAACACCGTTCAGTTATTGTGAAGAAATGAAGTTGGCAATCTATGCAGAGTACTCAGCACAGTTCATGACATATTATGGATTCTCAGTAAATTCTCATTCATATTCTCTCTCTTTCTTCCTCTCATGAATAAATGCATGCTAAAATTATAGCTATTACTGCTCTGGGCAATATTATAGACCCGAAGACTCCTTTATGTGTCAACACAAATAGAGGCAAGAAATGCAGGTTCTATGCCAAATTAGTTACTCATGACACCCACAGAAAATTTATAATTCCATATCTCTGGCAACTCAGGCTCCTCTATTGCCACCTCTTCCCCCCACCCCCACCCCATACACACAAACAATATCCATTCCTTATACATTGACATTCCTCCAGTTTCTCTACTTGGCCCACTGTCTCCTTGCTTTTATCTTATTGCCAATCTTATCCATGCAAGAACTTTAGCTCCCATCTCCAGACTGATGGTCTGAAGTCCACATGCCCAGTCCCGGCTTCACCCTAAGCTCCAGATTCTCACACCCCATGGCTGACTGGTATGTTCATCTGAGTGACCTGCAAGTACCTCAAACTTGAATACGTCCAAATGTGTCTTCACTGCCTTAACCTACTCAATCCTTTGATCTCCCCACAGACATTGTTTCTCTTATTTCTCATGTTCTCATTAATATATTTCTATCCCAAAGTGTTCTATGCTAGAAATTCTTCACCCGCCAATTTAAATTGGTTAAATTAGCTTTGCCCTCTTTCCCAATGTTCCTACATTCACTATGGGTTTACATTCCCTCCCACGTTGTTCCCACCCCACGCCTTTAACCTGTTCCCCAGTTTCATATCTAATCCTGTATTAAATGCAAACCTTATCTGTTATCTTGGATTTCCTGAGCTGGCCAGTTTCCTGGACTGGATGCCACCACCAGGAGCCGGAAAGCCACATGGCCTTGCTGAGAATTCTAGGCCAGGTCTATGCACTGAATTGCTTCTCCTTGGGCCATTTCTGGACTTTCTGAATGAAACATCCCTCTGGAGGTCAGGAGATCTGACATCCCAAGCAGCCTCCGAAGGGATGACACAACCTGGAAGCTTGGGAGAAGTAGCTTTCCAAAGGAAATCAGAGATGGGATTAATCTGGACAAAGAAATGTTCCCTTCTTCCTCCTACCTCCAATGGGCTCATTTAAGGTTGGTCTCCTCAATACAGACAGTCCAAAAGCATTTACATATTGAGTGACATCCCTGTTGAGTTGCCTTCTGTGACTCTTCACAGCTCACCATGAAGCAGCAGCCCATACAATAATCACTTTTTATTGCTTCAGATCCTTCTTTGCAGCCCCTCCATTTTTCCTCACTTCTGCTACCCTTTGTTTGCACCTAGCAATCAAAGAATCAGCATTTAATCCTTACCTCAAGTTCTATGTTTTGTTTTGTTTTTACAAAATTCAGAACAAAACTTCTAAAAATGATTTTATGCAACTTTAAATAGAAGTCTCTTTACAATAAGTAAGAACCCTTGACTCATTTCCCTTTTCCTGCATCAAATATTAAAGGAAAATAAAAATTTATAGTGTAAAAGCCTGATGTAAGAAAGCCACAATGATTTTTACAAAAGTTTGCTTTAGGTAGTTTAGGAGCCAGAATGAATGAGGAAACATTGTAGATCTCACAAGTGAATAATAATTGGATGTAAATTTACCAAGAAAAAAATTTCTTAGTTATTACTAGACCCTGAGCTTTGGGAGGAATTTGTCATGATGAACTTTACAGAAGGGTCATAAAATAATGTAATGGATCATATCTTTTATAATATATTTTAGAGGCCTGGTGCATGAAATTCATGCACGAGTAGGGTCCTTAGGCCTGGCTGGCAGGACCATCAATTGGGGAGGTGGGGGGAGAGGTACTGGCACCGGCCTTGGACAGCCTGGTGCCATCTGCTGGCCAGCCCTGCCCCCTGCCACTGCCACCAGTTATCTCCCTCTGTGGGGCAACTGGTAGGGTGTTTGGATGTCCCTGCTGGCACCCGCCTTGGCTGGCCTGGGGCCTTTGGGCTGGGAGCAGCTCCTGCATTGAGCATCTGGTGGTCAGAGTGCATCATAGTGATCGGTCATTCCACAGGTCATTCCGCTGTTCAGTCAATTTGCCTATTAGGCTTTTGTTATATAGGATATATTTTATAAACAATTTTTAAAAATACACAGAATTTTCCCATATTAGAATTTTGGAAAAGGCAATGGCAAGATTTTCAGACAATGGTTGTAAAGCTTTGATGTACACAGGAGGTTTCTTAAAAACACACATTTCAGAGTCCCATTCCACACTCATGAATCAGAATTTTTAAAGCTAGGATCTAGACAGGTATATTTTTGACAGGGTGAACCTAGTGCACATCAAAGTTTGAATACTGGCAATTTCCAACAGTCCAAACTAAATGTTATCTAGAAAACTTTTACAATGCTGGTAGTAGAGGCAGTTTCTAGGTAAGAATACATTCATTTTAAGTGTTATCATAGAATGCTGGATCACTGCACCAATAAACACCATCATTTGGATTTCAGGAATTATATATACAATTAAGTAAAATGGAAAATTGTGGATCGGTTGAATATTGTTTGAGCAAATATTTGTGAAACACCCTTTATTGTTACAAACCCTTGGTTAAGGATTAGCATTAGGATATAGAAGGTGGGATACTTAAAGTGGAAACAGGGTTCCTAAGCACCAACAATAAGCTTACAGAAAAAAGCCACACAACGAAAGATTATGTCACTAAGGGCAAAATGCTGTACTATAACTAACTCTATACCCACAGACACAAATTGCTTCCTGAATAAGTAATTCACTGAGGAAGTCCAAGACCAGCCAAACAATTGTTTTTTTCTAAAAGGAAGTTGCCATCCCATAGACAGTTTTGCTGTAGACAATTGTTGTGAGATTGGATAACAGATCATGTATCATAGAAACAAACGATAGAAACCTATATAATCTTATTAGCCAATAAATTTAATTTAAAAATGAAACAAATGAGGCAAGACTCAAATATGACCACTGAAATAGTCTCTGAAATGGTGCCTGCACTGAGCCTTTAGAGCAGTAGTTGTCAATCTTTCTAATGCCGCGACCCTTTAAAACAGTTCCTCATGTTGTGGTGACCCCCAACCATAAAATTATTTTCATTGCTATTTCATAACTGTAATTTTGCTACTATTATGAATTGTAATGCAAATATCTGTGTTTTCTGATGGTCTTAGGGGACTCTGACAGCTGTTCTCAACCTGTCGTGACTCACAGGTGGAGAACCGGTTCTGTAGAGCCTAAGACCATCTGAAAACACAGATATTTACATTGTGATTCATAACAGTAGCATAATTACAGTGATGAAGTAGCAATGAAAATAATTTTATGGTTAGGGGTCACCACAACATGAGGAACTGTATTAAAGGGTCGCAGCTTTAAAAAGGTTGACTACCACTGCTTTAGAGTATATGATTGAGACAGTTCAAAGTTGAATCCCCATTGCCTTCTACACATTAACCTACCAGCCCTAGGTTTCCACTGTGTGTGTGTGTGTATGTGTGTGTGTGTGTATGCACACGCATGGGCATTATTTTTCAAATCCTCACCCAAAGTTATGTTTATTAATTTCAGAGAGAGAAAGGTAATGAGAAACATTGATGAGAGAGAGAAACATCCATTGGCTACCTCTCGAATGCTCCAGTTATGTGCCCTGATTAGGAATCGAACCTGCAACCTTTTGGCTGGACAACACTCCATCTGGCCAGATCTCTCTCTCTTTGTTTTTTGTTTTTTTAAAAAATATATTTTTTATTTAATTTTTACAGAGAGGAAGAGAGCGGGATAATTAGAAACATCAATGAGAGAGTCATGGATCAGCTGCCTCCTGCACACCCCCTACTGGGGATGTGCCCGCAACCAAGGTACATGCCCTTGACCGGAATCGAACCTGGGACCATTCAGTCCACAGGCCAATACTCTATCCACTGAGCCAAACCAGTTTTGGCCCTCTTTGTGTTTTTGACAAGCCTAACAATCATTAGAATAGCACCAGCTTAATATGACTTTTTATATTCAATAATTAGAGATATTTTAAAATATCAGTCCAATTAGAAGAAAAAGAAATAAATTCTTTGACCCAGGGTGTCCAGGACAAAGGCAAAGGAGGCACTATTTTCTTTCATAACAGAGAGTCCCTCAAGAGCCTCTGGCATTTATCTCCTAGATCACAGCTTTAAGAGGCTAAATGCTCACAAACAATTCTGTCAGAGGGTCTGGGGAAAAAGCAGGTATAAATAATACTTCCTGACACCAAATATATTTCATAGTGTCTAACTGAGACTCCACACTTTAAAAATGAAACCATGGTTTAAATATATTTTAACAGGACACATCTTGTGTTGACAGAAAGTCAGATACTATGTAGGACAAAGTTTTTAATTGTTCTTTGATACTTTTAAATCTAAGTTAGGAACTCATTTGTTTAGTGTAAAAATTGAAATTGTGTGACCCTTTTTATTGAGCACGTTACAGGTTTCTTGCAACTAGAAAAAGACAAAAAAGTACATGTTTTAGAGGTCAGATCACACTAAAGATGGAACAAAAGAAGAGAAGCCATAGTCTGGCCCACTCAGCCCAACCAGGTGTTAGTCTGATCAACACAGCTTCTTCCCTCGTGTCCCTATTTGATACTACTATTTGAGTAGGATCTTAGTTTGGCTATCTCCAGAAGTGACTCATTCAAGGAATGAGTGCAGGTTTATTCTTGAGGCAGTTTCAGGAAACACTAAGGAGGCGGTGGGAAATTAGGTAAGAAAAGCCATTAAAGAAGGGTTTGTTTTCTAGTAAGTGAGCTTGAATAAGGCTGAATCCCACTGGGGACTCCGACAGTGAGTGTAATGTTACAGAGAAATTCCTTCTGAGGGAGGAAGGAGAAAGGCTTCTATACACCCATCACTGATGGTAGGTTGCTAGGGGATGGAGCAGAGTATTAATTCTCTGATACTCCCAGCCTTCCATGGGGACAGCAAAGTGGGCTCTGGTGGCCAGAGAAAACCCTCAGGCAAAGGGATCCTGGTGGCAACAATGTCAAGTCAAGTTGGAGTGTGGGAGGATCAATGGAGACCATGCCTACCACCAACAGCCCAGTTCTTTAATTATGGGTCAAAAATGTTATTCTCAGAATTGAAATCCAGCCTCTTACCCGTGGCCCAAGGCACTTCCATGCATTTTTTCCCCCAGAGCAAATCACTTACTCAAAAGGAAAATGCACAGTAGAAACATCTTACTCCATAAATGTTAAGCCATTGGCCAAACAAAACCCCAGGGTTTTGGGGCTGTTGGAAACGAACTATAAATCTAGATTTTTCTCACTAGCTGTATAGAGTTCTGAGAGATCCTGATACGTGAAAGTGTCTCAGCTCATTTAGGAATGTAGCAGGCTAAGAATTGCTAGAGGGCAGGATACTGACCCGTCTTGTGATGATTTCACTTCTGCCTCTCTTGATCCTGAAGGGTCACGACAGAGGCAAACTTTAAAGTGAAAAATAAAAGTCTATGTGTTTAGAGCGACAAGAGAGTTGATGTTGGAGCAAAGGATGATGTGGGAAACATGTCAAAAAGCTCCTTTC
Organism: Vespertilio murinus; assembly: GCA_963924515.1. Taxonomy (NCBI): domain Eukaryota; kingdom Metazoa; phylum Chordata; class Mammalia; order Chiroptera; family Vespertilionidae; genus Vespertilio; species Vespertilio murinus. The sequence goes on from OZ004707.1 coordinate 22,847,537, forward strand.
TTTTCCATCCTTCCCCAGAGCAAGGCAGGGCTGATGGACTCAGGGCACAGCCAGGATACAGTGAGGTCTTTTCTGCCAAGGGGTAGGCAATCTGTTACCTGATGAACATCACTTTTCTTCCCATTAAAGAACACCTTTATAGCTCAGGAGCCTTCTAAATCCCTCCTATGCTATCTAAATCCCATTTACTAGCAAAGCAAAGATTGTGTTCAAAGCGAACACAATTTCAGATTTTGAGATGCTCCCAATAAGAAATCTATCGTACATTATAACATAAATTTTCCAACCAACTATTCCTTACTCCCAATCACTGGCTTACAAATTTTATTAAGGTCTTGATTTTGCCACTTGGTTTTCTATTGCTTCTTTCTGAGTCGCCCCATTACAAATGGCCCTGATAGGTTATAATTCTGCAACTATAGTACCTAATACCATCTATATGCAAACAGGCACCAAAATGTGGAGACAGATCTGTTTATATTTTAGTGGAATTCTCAGACAAGCCTTTTTGTTGCTCAAGCTCCTTTTAAGCCTGTGATGCTCATTTTTCAGCAGAGGCATTTGATTATATATCCCCTGCTGTTTATTCATTTCCAATGCATCGTAGACCATTTGGAATACCAGCAAAGTTTTGGAGGAATTATTTATAGTCTAATATGTATTAGCAATGTGAGCTGTTCCACAAAATTGAGACCTGAGCCATTTACAAGAGAAGTGATATCCACCATTTCTGGTCTTAGTAATTCCAGCATAATAAGAACGGTGATGCACTACAAAGGACAGTGAGCTGGGTGGGAGGGCAAGACACTGAACATGCCAGGACCTCTGGTCTGGAAAAACAAACAAACAAACAAACACACACACACACAAAAAACAAAACAAAACAAAAAAAAAAACAAAAAACAAAACAAAACACCACACAGATGCTGAAATATTTAGGCAAGGTCTAAATTTGCTCTACTAAAGGGTCAATGCAGACACAAAAGAACTCAAGATGGTCCTAATTGGTACATAATTCTGGAATAAAATGTCTGGAAGCATGATGCAATTCCAAGAGCTGGTGCTGTGAAGTGAGTCCAGGTCTGAGCAGCTGGTAATCTGCAAAGATCCATGGGTTCAGAGTGAAAGCAGGTAATAAGCACAGTGGAAACCAGAGTGATTCATCCTGGTTGTATCAGGCAGGGCTGGGAATTTGTCCCAGCTTTGGAGTCAAAGGAATCAGCAATAATAATGACATTATATGACATCATTGAGCTAATGGCATCGGTTCCTTGAGCCCTTTTGTACCACATGTCTAACTGATCCACAGGCATCAGCTTCAAGATCACTGGGGGATGGAGTGGAGAGTCAGGAAAATTTTGCATGTGTCCTCTTTGGATTTTCCCCCTCTATAGAATGACTGACTTGTGCCAGATCTCTAATAGTCATTTAGGGTCTAAAATATAATTATCACAATGATTTTTTGATGCCATTTATGAATTGTTTAACGTAAGTCAAATCGTATTGTGAAAAAGCTTACCCATGGCTCAGTTATATAAGTTCTACAAACTAGCTACTAGGTCACAGAATTTATTTAACGGGCATTATAAATATTGAACCTTTGATTATTTGTCTGTAAAAGTAGAAACCCCTCTCCCATTTGACCAGAACAATAGTTCTCATAAGCTTAGTAGTAAGAGTCAGTTCAAAGTATTTGGCATGTTTAAAATGCACATTAGCAAAACATAAAAACGTAACAGAAAATTCAGTTGATAAATGACCTGGTAATTCTTTCCATGAACCAATTACTATCACTTATAATTTGATATCTATAATAATAAAAGGGTAATATGCTAATTAGACCGGACATCATTCCAGATGTCATTCCAGACATCCTTCCAAATGAAGATGGCGGCTGGAGCAAAATCCAGGTCCCGGGTACCTGGAGCAAAGTCTGGGTCCCAGATGCCAGAGGGAAGCTGGTGCCAGCAGTTGGAGTAAGGAAAACCTACTCTTGTATGAATTTCATGCATGGGGCCTCTAGTATATAAAATATAAAGAAAACAAAATTGTTTATTTTAGACATTCAGAATTTATATTTGTACCTGCCCAAAGAAAACAGTGAGTCCCCTTTGATCTTTTCTTTTCTTTTCTTTTCTTTCCTTTTCTTTTTTTTTCTTTCTTTTCTTTTCTTTTTACTTTCAACAATTAAAATAAATTTAATAAAATAAGATATATCTGATGATTTTAAAAAATCAAACAGTGAAGAAAATGAGTATGCATGTATGGTACATGATTGAAAGATATATGGAAGAATCGTTGCTCCTAAATACTCCTAAATACCTCATTCTGAGGCTGAGGTTGTATTCTCGAAAGAACCAGGTATGACTGATGTTGGGTTATGGAGAGGAAGGAACACTGGCACAAGTATCAGTTCTACTTTAAACAATGGTACTAACTGAATCACCTTGCACTTCTCTTGAGTTTTGTACTAAAGAGGGTGCTTAAGGCTAGCTCAAAGGTTATGTGCTTCTAAGAAGTTATATAGCAAACATCTATTGCCTCCTTCTTATGTGTCAAACACCTAGACAAGTAAAAAAGCATATTAGGCCTCAGGGAGCCTTCTGTGTAGCTGGGGAACTAGCAAGGACACTGCTCACCCATGAGCAGAATGAAGACTGGAGAAGGCAGTCTTCTGCTCGCCCCTGAGAAGAATAAAGATTGGAGAGGATGCTATGACAAAAGAGGAAAGGTCACTTGACATAACATAGGAAGCCAGCCAGAGATTAGCTACAGGTTATCAGAGCGCATGCCTCCAGAGCAGACACAATGGGGCAGCGTGTGGCACTAGGACACTATGCCATAACAGCCAGAATCCAGGCTCAGAGGTTGCTCTGGTCTAATTCCATTACTACTCTAAGCATTCTTCTTGAAAAACAAGACTGATATTATTTTTTTTCAAGGTGGGTGTGAAGATTAATATGAGATAATGTATTGGAAAATGCCTAGCATAACCATGTTAGCTATTTTCATTTTCACTGATATGCAAGTTATTCATAATTGGAGCCACAAAGCCAAGAAGACTAACATGGCCTCGGTTATCCTGGCTGGAAGAAGTGGTCATCACTAGCCTGCAGATTCCCAGATCTATCTCTCCTATGACTCACTGAACACTGGGGGTACAAGAGCCACATCAAACATCCCAGCAACAACCAGTAAACAACATTTACTAGTATCTTGGTTGCTGGAGATCCATCACACAGGTGTGAGACATAGAGTTCTAAAAACCACAGGGACCACTGACATCACATCGACCCTAAGATGAAATAAAGGACCCTTTCTTCTCCAAGTTTCAGCCCTGCAGTAATAAACTATAGAAATGAAGTCCCTACTTGATCCATCCAAGCAACTACAGTGCTGACTCCAGTGGGAGAGGCTTTCTGTGAGTGATGGATGGCCCTTTGTCACCTATATTCTATAGACACCCGAGAAACACCAGTTTACCAGGCTCTCATCAATGACCCCAAAGCAGATTCCTTTTGGGAAGGGTTGGGCCTGCTAACCCTTGCTCACACTTACTCCTCTTGCTTGTGCTCCCAGAATCCTGTGCTTTCCTATTGGTGTTTTACAAGGATCTGTATATATGTCTGTTATAGACTGAGTTGTGTTCCCCCAAAACTCATTTGAAATTCTAATTCCCAGTGTGTCTGTATTTGGAGCTGGGTCTTTGGATTTGACTGAGGTTAAATGAGGTCATAAAAATGGGGTTCCAATCCAATAGAATTTGTAGCCTTATTAGAGGAAGAGAGAGAAATCTCCATCTTTCTCTCCATGAGCTCACACTGAGGAAAGGCCGTGTGGGGAAACAGCAAAAAGGTAGCCATCTGCAGACCAGAGAGAGTGCCCAATCATGCTGGCTCCTGATCTTAGATTTCCAGAACTGTAAAAAATTATTTTTTGTTGTTTAAGCTACCCAGACTGTAATATTTTGTCCAGACAAAGCTAAGACAGCTGTCCCCTTCCTTACAGAATTATGAACTCCTTAAGAGTAGAGATGTTGGCTTACTTGCTTTTGTTGCCTAGCCTCTAGTTGGATACTTGACACCTTTAATACTTAAGGTGTATCCAACACACCTTTAATACTTAAAAAATATTTGTTGAATAAGGAAATATTTAATTAAATGGTTAGCTGTAAATATATTTCAAAGTACTCATAGATTCTTCTCAGATATTAATATACATTCTCTTTCTGCCTTCCTCATGATAAAGAGGCTAGACCACTTAAAAAATTCTCTCCTCAGAGGGAGACTTTCATTGCTAAAGAAGAAAAGCACCAAGAATGGTCAGTGAGTCAACCGACAAATATTGACTGTACTTCCCAAGGACCAGGCACTGACTCAACCACTGAGGATATAACCATGAAGACAAGAAACAGAGTACTTGCCCCAAGAAACTTCTATTTGGATGGACATAAACATGTAGTAAACATATAGTGGGGAGAAAAAGATCATTTCAAATACCGACAAGTGCTCTGAAAAAGTTGAAATAAGGTTATGTGGTAGGGCATGATGGAGTGGGGGCTGCCTTACTCAGAGTATTGAGAAACATCTCTCTGAAAAGCCTACATTGAGTTGCAACCTAAATATTGAGAGAGGACAGCTATGTGAAGATCTGGAGAACAGAACTCCAAGCATAAGAAACCAGGTGTGATGATGGAACACACTTGATTTTGTCCTGTGAAAAAAGAAAATAAGCAACTGAAGCACAGTGAACAAGGGGAAGAGTGAGGAGAGAGAGGGCGGGAAAGTCAGGAGCAAATCATGTGGGCCTTGCAGGTTCTGAAGAGATATATAAATTTTATTTATTTACAATGGGGAGTCATTAGAGGTATTTTAGAGGGGTATTTAATCATCCAAGTTACTCTTTAGAAGTATGACTGACTGTGTGCAGAAGATGAAGAAGATTGAGGAGGCTGTGGCATGGTCTGGGAGAGAATAAAGTGGCTTAAACAAGAATGGTCATGGTAGATGTGGTTAAAAATGGTCGGATTATGGTTATATATTTGAGAGTAGAGTAACTGGATTTATGAATGGATTCGATGTGGGATTAGCCAGGAAGAAGTGAGTCAACGGGAATCGAAGACTCTGATCAAGGGTTTTGGCATGAGAAACTGCATGGATGTGATAACATTTACAGTGACAAGGTGGGAAAGCAGGGCTGGCAATGGCTGCTGTGGTGGGGGTAGATGATCGATCATTTGAGACATTTAAGCTTAAAATACTTATTAGACACTAAGTGCAGATATAAAATAGGCAGCTCGATATATCAATCTAGCATTAAGGGAAGAGGTCAGAGCTAGATAAATAAATCTGCTAGCCATAAGCCTCAAGACAGTATTGGAAGCCATGGATCTGAGTAAGAACACCAAGGAAGAATATGTATGTGGGAAAACAGTAGATGATAAGGAAGGCACTGGGCACTTCAATTTCTAGAATCAGATATGCAAGAGGCCAGTCAAAGAAACCAGTTTTTTTCTTAATATATTTTATTGATTTTTTACAGAGAGGAAGAGAGAGAGATAGAGAGTTGAAACATTGATGAAAAAGAATCATTGATCAGCTGCCTCTTGCACACCTTCTACTGGGGATGTGCCTGCAACCAAGGTACATGCCCTTGGCCAGAATTGAACTTGGGACCTTTGAGTCTATAGGTTGACCCTCTATCCACTGAGCCAAACTGGTTTAGGCAGAAACCGGTTCGTAAAGGGCTGCTAGTGAGGAGGAAAGCCAGGTAAATTGTGGAATCTCAGAAACCAATAGGAAATAGTAATGTTCCCATGAGTAAAATGAAGAAGATCTGACAAAATAGGAATCTGTAGTTGATTTCTAGGAATAACAACATTATAAGATATTTTAGACCTCAAATGAGGAAACTGAAGGGGAAAAATTCCCCAAGGATATACAACTCACCTGAGTAAAGGGCCAAGACTAGTTTCCAAGACCAAACTAGTCTGCTGCCAGTCCTGCGTTTTTGACCTGTCCCACCACATCACCCTCTCTGCCACTGCGCCTGCCTAAAGTAGTAATCATGCAAGTCATTTAGGGAAACGGTCAGAGCTGGTTGTTTAAGGATCTATTTCTGGTTCACCTTTGTACAGCACATTGTCTTAGAGCAACCAGATCTTTATCCTGCTGGTGTGAGGGTTAAGTCTCTATGACTGACGGAAAATGTCCAGTCTTTAGAGTTAAGAGAGCAAAGCTGCAGATAGCTAATAGGAGATGGATAAAGGTGGACAAGAACCAATTAGGATTCAACTGTAGTAATAAAAGAAATGCTGGGGGGATGTGGGGTGATCTGGACAGAGCCACTTACAACTACAGCCCTCCGCAGAAAAGCCACCATAGCCTGGGTTTTAAATGTGGGGAAAAGGTGGAGACAATGGGAGTACCTGTTTGATGAACTAAATTTCCACCCAAAGTTTAGAAAGTATGACCCTGTGAATCTTTTTCTGGTAACCCCCACTTTGAATTAATTGTTCTCTTTGCAATTTTCACAAATAATTATATTTAAAATCTCATTGTTCTTATCTGCCTTTGCATCTAACTTCCCCAGTGAACCGTGCTTGGTCTAGCAGATATTCAGGAAGATATTGAACCAACCAATAATCAAAAAACTAATGAGTCAGGAGATTTGAAGTTTGGGTTGTCCTTGAAAACCTGAGACATATATTCCCCCTAAGAATACTGCTGTGAAATATTCTGTCAGAGAGGCTGAGATTTTCAAGGGCATTAAGCACACTGAGAATGTATCACCACATTATGTAACTAGAACATTTTGAAACCAGATGTATTTGTAGCATAGTCAAACATTAGAATCTATTATTTAAAAAAGAATCAAATATTTAGATGAACAAAGAAAAATAAGAATATATACATACACATATATATATACATACATACACAAAAGTATATATATATATATATATATATATATATGTTTATGTGAGTATGTGTGCATTTTACACGTTTGTTTATAATGTATTCATTGTTTTACTATCTTTATGGATCAGGAAGACAATATACACTCCTAAAATTAATATCCAATAGCATTTATTAATAATATTATATTTCAATGTATCATTTAAATTATAAGTTTTCTACCACTTAAAACATTTCAACTATATATAAGCAGGAAATATAACTTCAACATCTTATACCTATGAGATTTAAATGGTCTCAAAGCTGATATTTCATATTTGAATGATTTTAACTTGCTCAATTGACTTTAAATCCAATGAAAGAAGCATCTTTTCTCTTATATAGCAATAATCACTCTCTGTGTTAAACAATCGGTCTGTTAATAAGGCTTTGTTATTGACAATAGCCGTATTTCTTGAAGACTTCTTTGAGAGGATGGCAAAGGAGGTAAAAGAAAACCCGTAAGTACGGAGACAGGAGGCTTAGGAATTTACTATTTGAAGGTCTCAATTTTGTACCTGCAGTAGGAAAGAAAGCCACCCATGAAGAGATCATGTGGTGGAAGTTAGGACGAGACTTCAAACAAGTGTCAGCTTTGAATTGTTTGTTCTTAGAGAATAAAAATATATATATCATATAGGAATGCATAGGAGGACTAGGTTCTGAGTGAAAAGCTAGAGAAGGATTTTGCTAATTTATCATAGTCCAAAGTTCTGGTGATTTCCCCCATTGGAGTCTCAGCATTATGATCACAGCAAAGGACTGAAGACTGGAGATGTATGACTCCAGGTTACAGCCTGTCTGAGAGGGGTTAACACAGGGGAAAAGGGATCTGAGGCTACTAATGAGAGATATACTGAAGACAGGGAGTCACATTGATATCTCAGCTGGAAAATGAATAAATGAAGACAGAGAAGTGTTGATAATATGGTAATATATGGACCAAAAGTCTAAAGGTCATAACACTGAATAGTAATATTTTTAGAAGACTTAATTTGCACCAACTATTGTGCTAAGCATTCCTTATACATTATTTGATTTTATAAGAATGTTATGAGTTATGCAGTAAGACTATCTCCATTATAAGCTCAAAGAAGTAAACTTTCCAATGTCATATGGTTAGTAAGTGGTGAAGCTAGGAGGACTGATTCCTTTATTATATTATAAAAACATATGAAGAACTGTTGTAGTAGAATTAAGACATTATTTTAATATTAGAATGCTGTGGGCTAGGCATAGAATTTTGAATGGAAACGATGAACTGTTGGAGGGGTCATAAGGTCTAGAAGTAGTAGCTGGCTTAAAGGAACATGATTATTAATTTGGAGCAGAGAGGTGAGAATTTGGAAATTGCATTAATTAACTAGGAGGATGTCCATATTGCTTTTGGGTGCTTTGAAATTTAGAGAGAATTAAAAGCACATACACAGGGGAAAATGCCAACACGATACTATCTATATAATAAAAGTCTAAGCGACCTTTGTGGTGGAATGACCAGAATGGCCAGTCACTATGAGGTGCACTGACCACTAGGGGGCAGATGCCCCAATGCAGGAGCTGCTCTGCTGGTAAGTGCAGTGGCAGTGGTGAGAGCCTCTCCTGCCTCCTTGGCAGCACTAAGGAGCAACAAGCCTAGAGGTAAGGAGCAGCAAGCAAGCAGGAGGACATCTCCCAAGGGATCCTGGACTGCAAGAAGATGTAGACCAGGCTGAGGGACTCCCCATCCCAGTGCATGAATTTCATGCACCAGGCCTCTAGTCCTCTATATACTATACTCTGGTATGTTACACTCTATACTATTCTATACTATACAGAATCATTGCTACTTTGAATCTAAATATATGGTTATAAAGATACATCAGACAATGGATATTAAGACTATATTTCTATGGAAGATCTTGTATAGATATTATAATATTTACTTGAGAGAGTCTTACTTTCAGTTTCCTTTTCTTTTTTTAAAATATATTTTTATTGATATTTTGCAGAGAGGAAGGGAGAGAGATAGAGAGCTAGAAATGTCGATGAGAAACATCGACCAGCTGCCTCTTGCACACCCCCTACCGGGGATGTGCCCGCAACCAGTGTACCGGAATCGAATCTTGACCCGCAACCAGTGTACCAGAATCGAACCTTGACCGGAATCGAACCCGGGACCCATCAGTCCGCAGACTGAGGCTCTACCACTGAGCCAAACTGGTTTCGGCTCAGTTTCCTTTTCAATCTTAGTTCTCTCTACTATCTCTTAGAAACTTTATTTTCAACACCCACTTAATGATTTTTCTACTCTATGTGCAAAGGTTCAAATCACTCATGTTGGTTCCTCCACTTGGAATGTCCAACCTTCAACTGCATTTATACAAATTCTCTTTTGACTGGACTAAGTTCTACTTCCTACACAGTTTTTCTTCTTTCTTCAAACAGAAGTATTTGTTACTTGTTCTAAAATATCCCCAGCACATTTATTTGTATTTCAAATGCTCATCCTGCCTCTCGTATTTACATCCATAATTAGAAAAATAACAGCTAACTACCATGAGAGCATATTCCCCACCAGGCTTAGAACAGATCCATTTAAGTGGATTATCTTCTCTAGACCTATGTAGAAGGTAATTGGTATGAGTTTTGTTTTATAGATGAATAAACTGAAGTTCATAGAAATTAAATTACTTGGCTAAGCTCCACAACCAAACAGTAGGAGACCCAGTATTCAAACACAACGTATCATGGTACCTACTATCAATCCTGTGCTTAAACCTCGCTCAAAACTACATTAGTAGATTTATATTCCATAAATCTTATGGGCTTCCTAAAGAGTAAATATTAGAAGCTAAAATCCGAGTCTGTATTTCCTTGAGTGTATATAACAGTGCTTTTCCCATAGCAGGATGTATAAAGATACTGAATGAAAGGATAAGTGAATCTGGCTTATAAGATTTAACAAGAAAAAAAAAACACATTGTTTCTAAGCATATAAATAATTGTGCAAGAAGATAAATTAACAGAAGAAAAGAAGCTTAGAAAGTGAGGAATAATAGGCAGTGGTGGAGTAGAAGGAAAATGGGGATTTAAGTGGTATGTGTACCATAAATATTAAAGAGACCTGAGCCATATGTACCAGTTTTACAATAGTATCAATTCCAGCTAATGCATGCATTTTGTGAATGTGTTTGTAGATATATTCAGGAAGTCTTTTTCATATTGTTAATAATTTATTTTTTTAAGATTTATTTTACTTGTTTCATTTCCTTAATGCCTTAATAATACACAACCTTTCAATGGCATATTTACCCCCAAATAAAAAAAGAATGTTAAGAAATGTAATCTATACATAATTTGTGTTAAGTCAATGCCTTTATTTTCCATAATTAGGTGTTTAACCAAAACTGATGGTGGTTCTAGGTTGCCTGATAGCAAAGGAAGGCAATGAAAGATAATTTAACAGCAACTTTGTTCTTTTAGAAGATGCCTTGTATACATAGGTATGTGCAAATATTCATATGTATACACATGCCATTAAATGCACATATGATCACTGTATGTAACTCTGGGTATTTGGAGCTTATTCTCAAAACTTTTGCATAGATATCATAGAACAACATTGTAAAGCAAAAATGTAATGTGACCTACATGCTACAGATATAATTTAAATTTCCTAAAAGCCACAGTAGAAAAAATAAAGCAAAACATGAAATAATTTTAATAATGTTTTATTTATATCATACATATATATATAATACTATAATTTCAACATATGATTAATATAAAATATTAATTAATAGGTGTTGTACATTAGTTTTTCATGTGTTCAAAATCTGTTGTGTAGTTTATACTCACAGGTCCTCTTCATTCAGACTAGTAACATTTCAAGTGTCCAATGGCCACATGTAGCCAATGGCTATCACATTTGACAGTCTATACTGGGATGTTAGACCTGTAATAGCTCACTGAGCTGTGTACTTCATAAGAATGCTTTTACAAATTAGACCCTGAGGATCAGAAATGTAGAGTGACTTGTTTAATTTCACTCAGTTCTAATGCAAGATATTTTCAGTTTCTCTTCCTGGCCTGTTCCCCTAATGTTTCATGTTTAATGGAATTATCCTATATAATAAAAGGGCAATATGCAAATTGACCCTAACAGCAGAATGACCAGGAACCACTAGTCACTATGATGTGCACTGACCACCAGGGGGAAGATACTCAATGCAGGGGTTGCCCCCTGGTGGTCAGTGCACTTCCACAAGGGGAGCTCCACTCAGCCAGAAGCGGGCTCATGGCTGGCCAGCACAGCAGCGGTGGCAGGAGCCTCTCCCGCCTCCACAGCATCCCTAAGGATGCCCGACTAATGACTTAGCCCTGCTCCCTCAGGCCTAAGCTGTTAGTTGGACATATCCTGAGGACTTCCGGGCTGCCAGAGGGATGTCTGACTGCCAGCTTAGCCCCAATTCCCCAGGAAGCAGGCCTAAGCCACCAGTCAGACATCCTCCGAGGGGACCCAGACTGCGAGAGGGCACAGTCCAGGCTGAAGGACTCCCTGACTGCACAAATTTTCATTCACCAGGCCTCTAGTAAGAAGATAATTTGGATCAGAATCAAATCATAGTCTTAAACTCTTGACATAAAAGGAACATAATGGTACCATGAAGTCCAAATCTTTCATTTCACAAATTAAGAAACTGAGAAAGAGGAATTCACTTGGGTATTTTGAGAGCGTTTCATGCTCCAAGCTTTGAGATCTGAAGCTCTGGTTGGAAGCTACCTTTATTCCTGAACCCAAGAATAAGCTGGCATCCTAACCCTGAGGTATGGCAATTAATTTTTTAGTTTAATATGAAACCTCTATCTTCAAATATACAGGCTAAACCTCTTAAGTAAATATTGGCCTGCAGACATTTTGTGTCTACACATAAGATCCAAACTATGCCTTTATTTGGAACTAGATTTCTGCTCACATCCAGTTCTTTCCAAATAAAATTACCACAGGGAACCCTTTCTCGATTCATCCAGCTAGTTAAGTAGACTTAAGAGTTTCTGTGGTTTCATATATAGTCATGTCTAATGTTTGAAGAGCCTGATTCTTAGGGTTGAATTAGGTCATGATGTTTTAATATCAGTTTTACACATCTCAATTTTAGATGCAAGAATTGCTTAAAACAACAGAAACGTATTGTCTTACAGTTTGGAGGCCTAGAAGTCAGAAATTAAAGTGAAAACAATTCCCACTCCTTCTAAAGGCTCTAAGGGAGAATTCTTCCTTAGTTGTTCCAGCTGCGGGTGTTTCCTAGCATTCTTTGGATGTGGCTTACATAGCTCCAACCTTTGCTTTGTCTTCACATGGACTTTCACTCTGTGTTTCTGATGTGTTTTGTTTTGTTTTTCCTATCCTCTCTCTTCAAAGGACATTCTTCATCGAATTTAGGATCCATCCTATCCAGGATAATTTCATTTCAAATTCTTAACTACATCTGCAAAGACCCTTATTCCAAATAAGGCACAAGTCTGTGGTTCTGGTGAACAAATCTTCTGGGGTGGCTATCCAATCCACCATAATAATGCATTGTTTTATCTTATTCTCTCCTATTTCTGTGATAGTATTGTTTTTACATAATCATTTGGTAATAAGCAGTAGAATATAACATGGCTTTAAAAAATCTATAACATTCTTTGACTAGGATGATTTAGGAACTCTCTAGATGGAACATTATCTAAAGGGTTTGTTTAAATATCAGATAAAATGCCATTAGATTGAAGATTTAAATGCTATTATATTGAATAATTTTGATTTCATTTTTGGCCCACCAGCAGTTAGAGATGCATGAAAAAGACCTTATTGATTTAGCATCTAAGCACAGTATGCATGAATTTGTGTCTTATCCCCTAATATAGCTGGGGAGAAATATTTTCTATTTGCTTTCACCTCTAAAAATTGTATTTCACAGCCCAGAAACACTCCTAACAGCACCTACAGAAAAATTATTTCCACATTCTTTTTAAGTTCATCAAGAAATTTAAAAGTAAGCCAAAGTGATAACCTTATGCAGTAAGTAGTCATAGTACACACAATTAAGATTCTTTAGACGTTCTAATTCTGTAGGTGGGGAATTGGACAGGAAATGTACAGTTTGCAGGGAAAGGTTTCCTGTCTAGGGAAGTTGTTCAGCATGGTGATCTTAAGCCCAATTACGTTCTCTGCATTCATAATACCTTGTGATCCCTTTACAAAAAAACAAAAAAAACAAAAACTCAAACATCAATAAACTTACACAATTCACTTGAGTGTAAAAGCATCTAAGGAATAGAGCCATCCACATAGTGACAGAAAAGATACCAACGCATGATTTATTTTGCAATCTAGCTTCTTGCAGGGTCTAATGAGTCCATTACCCACATCCCTTCAGCACCTTGCGCATCATTTGCAGTATATTAATTTGAACACATTTATAGGGTTTTCCCAGTGATAGTTCTAGAGTCTAGTCATATGTCTTTATTCCATCTCCCCATTTAGATGGTAGACAATCTTCTCAGAGGGGAGGGCTGCAATTTCTCAGTGTTCTACGATCAGCTACTTATATGGATAACTCAATTCTAAAAAAAAAAAAAAAAAAGCTGATGAACAATAGAGTACCTAGGTTTTCTCTCCCAAACCTGTATAAAGCATTTCCATTTGTATGATTTCTGAGAGGTCAAGTTAGCCAAGGCAACTACAAGTAAAAGCTATCTTGGGAAATCAATCAGTTTGAATCATTGCTTTGACCACAATGTGAAACAAATGATGAGGGTGGCAGGAAAAATTTCAGCACCGTTTCCTTCTATCTTATTACTAAAGGCCCCATGCACGAAATTAAGAACTTGGGGGGAGGGGGAGAAGGGGTCCCTCAGCCCGGCCTGCACCCTCTCATTGTCTGGGACCTCTCAGGGGATGTCCCCCTGGTGATGGGGACTAAGCCGAAAATCAGACATCCCTCTTGCAGTCTGGGACACCTTGCTCTTACTGCCTGCCTGCAGCAGAGGCAGGAGAGGTTCCCACCACTGTCACTGTGCTCACCAGCCTTGAGCCCTTCTGTCTGAGCAGTGCTGCCCCTGTGGGAGCGCACCAACCACCAGGGGGCAGCTCCTGCATGGAGTGTCTGTCCCCTGGTGGTCAGTATGCATCATAGCGACCAGTCCTTTGCAGATCATCCTGCTGCTCTGTTGATTTGCATATTAGGGTTTTATTACATAGGATATGCATCCTTTCCTGCTTCCTATATTCCCCTGCTGCCTCCTGTGCTCTCTGTGACTCCTTTCTCTTTAAAGAACATACCTTCCCACCACACACAGACACACACACACTTCAGCTCAGCACCAAGGTATAGTTAGAGGCTCGATTCCAGGCTATCCCATCCTCTGACTTCAACAATCAAAACCTAGTTCCCTGGTAGTAAAGGTACTAAATATTTACTTGAAGCAATTCCCACTAAGAGAGTGCCTGCAGTGTTCCAGACAGAGCACCAGACTTTTAGTTTGGAAGTCCTGGATATGCACCCTCGCTCTATCATTTACTAATTATGTGGCCTTGAAAAATCACTTTGCACCTTCCAGAGACCTCCTGATTAAGGTTGGCATCATGGCCATGGAAAGGCTCTTGAAAACATTTACTATTGTAGAGTAAGTGACTCATAGACTTTACCTTTGTGCATGTTTTCTGAAAAGGAGAGTTTATTATGTCAAATATACTGTAATCTAATTAGCTAGCGGTTGAATGGAGGAAAGACTGAGGGTTGATACAATAGGAAACGTGTCAGAGGCTCTTTTATGAAGATTATAGACCTGTAAGCTTTTCTTTCTTTTTTGTGTGTGTTTTGGTTGGTGATCTTCACCAAAGGATATGCTTCCATTGATTTTTAGAGAGAGTAGAAGAAAGAGGTAGAGACAGAGATAGAGAAACATTAATGGGAGAGAGACACATCGATTCTTTGCCCCCTGCACACGCCCTGACCAGGGTCAGGGATTAAGCCTGCCATCCAGGTGTGTGCCCATGAGCAGATTGAACCCAGGACACATCAGTCCATGGGCTGATGCTCTATCCACTGAGCCAAACCAGATAGGGCTAAGCTTTCCTCTTTTCTTTCCTTCTTTCTTTCTTTCTTTTTCTTTCTTGGTACCTCTCAGGGGATGTAAGATATGTTGTATACAACAGGGAGAAAGTTGTCCAGCAATAACAATGGACAGCTTTCCAGAGGAGCCTGTGATTATTCAAATGTACTTTTCAATATGTCATTGCTTTCTCAATTGATGGGCTTGAAAACATGCCTTAGTAGAAATTTGAGCATGCAAACACATAGACACAGGGACACACACACACTTTGTATGCCTTCTAGTCTCAAGGAACAGACTTGCCATCACAGAACTGATTGCAATTGAAAAATCAACTCCCCCCGGGAAGCCAGGGTTTGAAGTATGCTGTACAGAAGCTTTAGGTTTGGGGAAAACCAGCATCTCTGACATAAAGTCAAAGAGTTGCCTCAAGCCCTGCACTTATCCATCATTTTTTAAAAGCCAGTGTTCAATTTATTCTGACAAACACAATCAAAACTCCTTAAAATGTTTCTTTTGTTGGTGATGGTGGGTTGTTCTTTTTGTTTTGTTTTGTTTTGTTTTGTTTTTTCCCTGGTGTTTAGAAGGTCAGCTTTAAATGCCTTCACATTTCTTCAGTCGGCTTCCATTATTCTTTCAGGAAAAATAACTTTTAAAAGGAGGATAATTTGCTATGCTTTCTAAAGTTTCTGGGGCTATAAGAGGAGAAAAATGGGGAGGGGGGGTCACAAGTGACAGAGCCCAGAGGAGCTCATAATTAAAATAGTGGGGCTTTGAGTAGCAACAGGAAACCACCGACAATGGACCAATGGGTAAAGAAGAGTTTGTGTCTCGGACAATCAAGCAACAGTCCAACGGATGCTTTGGGGGCATTGAGGAATCTTTTATGAGGGTTTAGGGCCCTAGGATCAATTTTAATTTCACTGAATTCATAAGATGCAATGGCAAAGTTTTTAAAATGAAAACCTTTCATCTTTTTAACAAACACTTCCCTCTAGAGAGAGGCACAGTACTTTTCTGAGCTGAGAGC
Organism: Vespertilio murinus; assembly: GCA_963924515.1. Lineage (NCBI taxonomy): Eukaryota > Metazoa > Chordata > Mammalia > Chiroptera > Vespertilionidae > Vespertilio > Vespertilio murinus. The sequence continues at coordinate 22,863,602 of OZ004707.1, forward strand.
TGCCAAATGCAGAACTAGGTATCCTTAAAAAGTAATTGCTTCTTTGGTTAAGGCTCAAATGGATAGTTCTTGAAAAGAAATAACCACCTTCAAAAGTTCCAAATAAAGGAAGACACTCTGAGTCTCAGATATAAAAATAATAAAATAGCTTTAAAAAAACCAACTCTGTAATTCCCATGAGGAATACACAGAACTGGTGAAATGTCTTCTCTCTCTTGAAACTACATTTCTCACAGCCAAATTGCAAGTGTTGGAGAAGGGGTCAGAACGAACACTATAGTAATATGACCGCAAAATATAACATAAAATTATTTTCAGATTATTTTCAGAATGGAAACAATTTTCAAGAGACAATAAAAGTCAACAGTTATCATGAGAATTGCTGATCATCACAGAATTAATAGCGATGAGGCTGACTCAGACCTGAAGAGGCTCATATCCCAGGAAAGGTGTGATTTCTGCATTCCAGTCTCTGACTCAACCACGGTCTGAATCAAGTGACTTAAAACAAGGTATTAACATGCATCTCCTTAAAATTATACACACACCATTCCCTGTATCCCCTAAAGAGAAAATAACTAATGGGTACCCAGAGAATTATTCCACTGAAATTTTAGAAACATAACCTCCCAAGTGCCATATTAAAATAATGATTATGTAGGAAATTTCCTGTAATAGAAACTATGTACAAAATAACCACTGAGTCAATTCAGGTCACAATGACATCCTAGGCAAATGACATTTAAAAAAAAATATGTTTCTATTGACTTTTTTTTAGAGAGAGAAAGGGGCAAGGATAGAGAGATAGAAACATCAATGAGAAAGAAACATGGATGGGGATGTCTTCTCTAAGACCCCTGCTGAGGATCAAGCCTGCAACCCAGGCATGTGCTCTGACTGGGAATTGAATCTGTGACCTCTTGGTTCATGGGTCTACATTCAACCACTGAGCCACACTGGCTGGGCAAATGACTACTTTTAAGAACATCTGAACCGCTCATGTGGCTTATATAGAGGGATCCTTTCTTTCCAGCGTCACCAAGATTCCAATCCCTGGGTGGCCAGTGAATGGAGTGGTGCATATACGTTATGATGCTGTACCTTAGGGGGCATTGGGAAAGACATTCATGCCAACAACAACAGGAAATCCTCAATTTGTCTTTACTTGGTATTTAGTTAAAGGAAGACAGAGTCTTCCATTGCACGGCTAAAGTAAGGGTGAAAAAGCCCCTCTGTTAGGAGAGGGGATCCCCTGGAGTCCCTTCTACAGTATAAGTAACTGCTCATCACACATGCAAATGTATGTGTTACAAGGAATGAAGAGTGGAGGGTTAGAGGCAGGAGAGGTACTGCAGGAGAGGCTCTGTAAGGGTGGAAAAAGCAGCAGAAGAAACAAGTGGGGACATTAAAATTAAATTCCACCCACTTCTCAATTTTGTATTTTCGGGTTGTACCTAGATGTGCAAACCTTGGAAAAAACTTCTGCCCCTTTGGAGAAAATAGAGCATAAACAAGTTTAGCAATGAATATATATACACTGTTTGGATTTCTATCAAGTAGAAAAAACCCCACTGTGTAAATGTATAAGGTTGTATTTGGAGGAATAAAAATGATAATGACTAGAAGGCACATTATAAATATTAAGGGCACAGAAATAACGCTTAATGAGTCCAGTCCATTACATAGCTGTGACCACTAATACATAACTATTAAGTTTTTCGAATAATTATCCTCAGTCACACTAACTTCTTTACTCCTGCAGTTCACTCTATGCTAACACCCCAAGGCATCTACTCCTGCCATCTAATTCCCAGGTCTATGACAGGTGCCTGGCCCTGCTGCTTCTTCAGCTGATCTCATGCCTGCAAAGGAGCCAGCCTGAGCAGCAATTCTTGAGCTTCAGAATTACCACCATTCTAGGTCATAGAGGTGGAATTGAAAAGGCAAAACCCTGCTTCTCTAAGGTTCCGCCAAGGCAAGGTTGAGTTTTCCCAAATAACGTTTCTTATGAAAAATTAAAAGAGGGAGGGGAAGAGCAAGAAAAGGCAAGAATACACACATTGATGAAATTACACACACACACACACACACACACACACACACACACACACACACACACACACAGCTGTGTTTATGTTCCTGCTTGCCTGTGCCAAATCCTCATAGCTTTGAGGGCATTGTATTTACCTCAGTATAATACAATGCAAATACATTGCTATACAATAGAAAGATACAGGGGAAGACTCAAATAAGAAAGGAGTTTTTTAAAAAGGGAAAAATGAGGGTTAACACAAGTCACTCCTTCCCCCGTGCTCTTTCTCTTATATTCATTTTAATGTTAACAGATAATGTGAAGACTAGGGGATGATTCAGAGGGCTCCAATCAGTGAACATATTAACTGATAGTTGAGAAATACAGCTGTGAAATGCACTAACCATGACTCCACCCTGATGGACAGAGGTAGCCATCATTCTACAAGTTACCTCTCTTTGTATGGTGCTATCGTAGAGATGAATACTCAAGTCCTATCAATGATCAATTAACAACAAAAAAACCCTCCTTTAAAAATATCTAGGATTGGTTTATTGCCCAGTAATTTAAAAAACATATCAGAGGTGAGTATTGATAGTTTTTGGAAGGTTTTTTTTTTTTTTGAAAAAAAAAGAGAAGGTTTTGTCAACTTAGTTAACTTATGTTTAAAAAGGATAGCATATGTTTACAGCAGGAACAACAAAACAGTGTACTCAGGACTTGATTGAAAATCCATAAACTTTTCAGATCAAATTTTAGAAAATATTTTAAAAGAACTAACATTAGCTCAACGCCAATAAGAATCATTCTGTAAATGTGCTACATATTTCCAATGTCTCTAGAGATCTTTGTGTAGGTGGCAGATAAAATAACCTATCTGAGAAGAAAAATAGAGGCAAGGTTAGTAATGGGGAAAATTGGCATTAAAAACCCTACTAAAGAAAAGAGGGGATGGTTGATGCTTTGATGTTCCAATTTAGTAGAAAATGATTGGTTTTAAAAAACAAACAAACAAACAAACAAACAAAACAAAACAAAACAAACTTTTTTTCATCAAAAAAAAGTTTGGGTCATCAAACCCAAACTTAAATACAGTGTCGGCTCTCCCGGAAATGGAATTTTAAACCAACCCATCAGGTATCACCTGGTCAGCACTAGTTAGGTAATCTGTTTGATAAACCTCTGCCATTCCCTAAAGAAAAGCAACCTGCAAAACTTAATTGCCTATTTTGCCTAGTATAACTTCCTTATTCCTGCTCCCTTCTGCCTATAAAGTCTCTTTCCTTGTATATCTCTTTGGAGCACCTTTTTATCTGCTAGATTGGATGCTGCCCAATTCATGAATCATTGAATAAAGCCAATACGATCTTTAAAGTTTGCCCAGTTGAATTCTTTCACTAAAGCTAAACTTTACGTGGAAAAACATATGTATTTTGCTTAGCTGACTTTTCAAATACTATTCAGAGGTAGGAATGGGGTAAAAGGTCAAGAATTTTAACATATTTTAAGTGCCTCAATAGTTTGCTGAGAAATATTTTTAATACAGTGTTGGTGATTTTATTCTTTTTTTTTAAATATCTTTAATTGAATTCAGGGAGAGGAAGGAAGAGGGAGGTAGGGATAGGAACATCAATGATGAGCGAATCATTGATTGGCTGCCTCCTGCATGCCCCCTACCAAAAATCGAACCATGACTTCCTGCCTCATTCATGGTGGATGCATAACCATTGAGCTAATTGGCTGGGTTATTCATTTTTCTTTAATGACTTCCAATTTATGGGATCTCAGATAGCCACAGTTAATCATGTAACAGTAAAGTGAACCAATTTTCTGCTCCTAAGATGGTATTTTGCTCTTTATTTAATTGAAATGTAAGCTTTTAAAGGTATTCTGGCCTGGAAAATTAGGCATGGAATTAAGGTTGCCAAATTTGGTAAATGAAATTCAAATGCCTGGTTAAATTTTATTCTGGAATAAACAACAAATAATTTTAATATGTGCATGTCCCCATATGGCATACTTGCACATATAAGTTAAGAAGTGGGTGTTCTCTGAGCTTCAGATTTCACTGCCCGTCCTGTATTTTATCTGACAATCCCAGGAGCCACAACTACCTCATACAGTCCACTGTATTAGTGGTGAGCATTCAATAATATAGGGCATTATACAATAATTACCCTCAGTTATCATAGACAAGTAGGAGAAAATTTAAACATTAAGTCTTATTAATGTGGCTGAGAGGGACAGTACAATTAACATGGCTTGCAGGAGACGAAAGGAAGTGAATACTTCAGGGCATTAAGCTGTCATATCCTCACTTGACAAAACAAGATCAGCCTTTTAAGACAAATATATCCAGTTAACTCCATTTAGTACCAAGTGAAAGACTTTCCTTCTAAACCCAACACAACAGCATATACTTCCTTCATGAGAGAAACCTAGCACGTTGTGGCAATTTTAGACTCTCTCAGAAAATTGTTAGAGAGGGCTATTAATATTCTCTTCATTTCCCCATCTAAAGGAGAGCTGAGCTAAAATAAGAGGATTGGAGGCAATGTCTATAATATACTAAGAGATTTAGAGGGAGAGCATTGCTGTGCATATGTTTGGTAGGAGTGCAAATGATTTCCATTCTGATGGCTCTGGAAACCTCACATCCAAGCCATATTTCATTAGGAAAAAAAAATGACTGTCCTACTTTCTTGAAAGATATTAAAAGGCACCAAGATCTTCTCTGGGTAAAAAAAAAAAAAAAGTGTGGATGAGCAATGTCAAATCTTATCTACTTGCTCTTGTGTTAGACTCCTTGTGAGTGTGTAACTGTCACGGCGGAAGTGTAGAAATGTTGGGACTTGCCTGGAAATGCCCTTGAGATCATGCTCTATTTTGAGCCATGAAGTGCAGGTGTGAATTTCTTGGCAGCTTTAGAATTCCTGTCCATTTCTTCATGGCTTGTTTCCCAGTTTGTTTAACCAAGAACATACCCACACACTAGATTGGAACTGATTGCAAGCACTCCAGAAGCACCTTGCCTTCTGTTTTCATTAGGAAATGGGAAAAAAAAGAGAAAAAAGAGGAGGCTGGGAACACTGCCTCATGATGAGTAACCACAGAGGAGTTGCATTAACTGTTTCTATACCGAGAGATGCCCTGCTGCAAAAACTAATCTGCATTTAACACTTGGAAAGCCATTGTCTTTTGGAAAGACATCCGTGACCACTGCTTCCTTGAGACTAACAAGATGGGGAAAAGTCCATGGGTCACTTATTGATTCACGAAACAAATGCCTCTTCAGTGCCTGTCAAGTGCCAGACAATGGGTTAAGTGCTAACATAAGTGTTGGAACAGAAGCACAAAGTTCCTGCTGTCACAGAGCTTTCAGTATAGAGGGAGGAGACACGTGGATAGGTGACTGGCTGGAGTGTAAACGAAGGTTGACTTTTTAGAGGTGAATTGGGGGAGGTATGTAGGAACAGATCCTAAAATCCTTTCCAACAATATTAAGTTGAAACTTTCTCCTAAGGGCAACACTGAGATTATGGAGGTTTTAAACCAAGGTAATGGTACAATGATAATAGTATTTTATAAAAATTTATTTGGTTGCCAACAGCAGAGGAATGATGAGCTACAGGGCACAGTGGAAATTTGAAAATAAAAGTTGAAAAATATTCTTTTAAAAAATATATATTTTTTTAAATTGATTTTTTTTTAACAGAGAAGAAGGGAAAGGGATAGAGAGCCAGAAACATTGAAGAGAAACACCCACCAGCTGCCTCCTGCACTGGAGATGTGCCCACAACCAATGTACATGCCCTTGACCAGAATTGAACCTGGGACCTTTCAGTCCACAGATTGAAGCTCTATCCACAGAGCCAAACTCGTTTTGGCTGAAAAATATTCTTGAAGAGAAAAATTTGCTAGGTGAAATGAAAAGGTTGGGAAATCATTCAAAGTAAGCAAGAAACCTATTGTCCAGATCTAATGTCATTATTTAAAAGGGAGGCGGGGGGAGGAACCAGGAAGTTTTTTAGAAGTGGCTGAGGCAGAAAATTGATAAGATGAGCCTCAAGCATCTTGTTGTGCCAGTAACAAAGTTCAAGAAAAACAAAACAAAAATAACAATATTGGAATTATATCAAAGAGACACAGGAGCTAACTTAAGGAGTTCTAAATGGCAAAATCTAGGATCATTGGAACAACAAAATAGATATATCTATGAATTAATATAGATATAAATACTAATTATATAAATAGACAAAGACAAGAGACAAATCTCCCATACAGAAGAATTCCTAATAATGTATGTAAATACTCCATTCCCAAAAAGGTAGAAGATGACTTCCTGCTCCTTAAGTATAATCAATGCAGAGACACGATTTGTACAGCATGACCAACCTGATCATGAGCCAGGTGTCAAGGTTAACATCAACAGTGTGAAGTCATTTTGATACTGTATACATTTAATATGATGTGATGGAAAAACCCCCATTCTACTCAAATCAGAAGGATACCACCAATTGGGGGGATTCTCCAAAATATCTGATAAGTATTCTCAAAACTGTCAAGATAATAAAAACCAAGAAAAGTCACAGCTAAGAGAAGCCTAAGAAGACATGATTAATAATTATACTGTAGTATGACATTCAGAAACAGAAAAAGGACACTGAAGAAGCATGAATAAATTATGGACTTTTGTTAAAAATAATTGTCTCATTAACTGTGGAAAATGTACTTTATATATGTAAGGTATCTCTCTCTCTCTCTCTCTCTCTTTCTTTCTTTCTCTCTCTCTTTTATATATATATAAAAGCATAAGTGACCATAGGACTGGACAATTACATGACTGGCTGGTAGCTATGACATGCACTGACCACCAGGGAACAGACACTCAATGCAGGAGATGCCCCCTGGTAGCCAGTGCACTCCCACAGCCCATCTCCCATGATCCCTCCCCCTGGCTGGTCCCAAGTGGAACTGGGTAAGATGGCCCTAATAGGCCCCAATTGTTGACCAGGCCAAAGAACCCCACAGTGCATGAATTTGTACACTGGGCCTCTAGTTAATAATGAAAGAAACTGAATGTGGTATACATGAAAGCTCTTTGCACTATCTCGAACAATCTGCTATAACAAAACCTATTCTGGAGGTGAAACTATCTACACCCCAAGAACAGAGACTCACAATTAAGTATTCCTCTGTGGTTCAGATAGACAAAGTGCTAGAAGAGACATAGTGCATGACCCAACCCATGACCTTCATTTTATAGAGAGGAAACTGAAGCTCACAGAGGTAAAATGAGTCATCCAGGTCCCACAGCTACTTAATAACAGAGACAGGCCCCAACGCTAGGATTTCACTCTGAGTCCACTTTACTAAATCTTAAAGATTCACCAGGATTTGGGGAAACTATAGTTTCCCCTGAAAGGGTTTATACTGAGCAATAGATATCTTGCTTTCACATGTTATGGCAAAAGAAATCAAGACTCTTATTTACAAAACAGCAGTGCTTGATAACTCATTTCAAATCATTTAACAGTTTGCCAGCTGGTATCTGTGAAAAGCTATGCTGCCACTTACTTCACTGGTCCAATAGCTATTTCAGTAAATGTATCATTATTTGTCATATGCTGTAAAAATAGACTCTAAATTCAAGTTATTGCATATTTTTGTTCATTATTCAGGTCTAAGGACCAACTTAGCTAATGTAGACGTCATACACACCTTCTGAGTAAAAGATCTGTTTGGGTAAATAACATTTTTATTGGCAGCACATCACCAGCCGCTATATTTCCCAAGAAGCTACTGTGTGTGTGTGTGTGTGTGTGTGTGTGTTAATTAAAGTGTTTTTTCCAATAAATTTTCCCATTTGCTACAAGGAAACATATGTAAATCATTTGGGGATTTTATTTTTTTAATATAGTTTATTGATATTTTACAGAGAGGAAGGGAGAGAGATAGAGAGCTAGAAACGTCAATGAGAGAGAAACATTGACCAGCTGCCTCATGCACACCCCCCACCGGGGATATGCCCACAACCAAGGTACATGCCCTTGACCGGAATCGAACTCGGGACCTTTCAGTCCGCAGACCGACGCTCTACCACTGAGCCAAACCGGTTTTGGCCATTTGGGGATTTTATTTTTTATTTTTTAAAATATTTTTATTGATATTTTACAGAGAGGAAGGGAGAGAGATAGAGATCTAGAAGCGTCGATGAAAGAGAAACATCGACCAGCTGCCTCCTGCACACCCCCTACCAGGGATGTGCCCGCAACCAAGGTACATGCCCTTGACCGGAATCGAACCCGGGATCCTTCAGTCCGCAGGCCGACGCTCTACCACTGAGCCAAACCGGTTTCGGCCATTTGGGGATTTTAAATTCATCCTTTAAATAATGTTAAAATGCTTGCATTTCCTACTAGCATAGAACTTTCCTGAAGGCCAGGACCATGCCTTCTCTATTATTGCATCCCCAGTATCAAGTACAATGTCTATAACATAAAAGGAGGTATTTGTTGAAAGGGTGAATAAGTGCAGAGAACTTTCCTTCCTGTGACATCTACAGGATTGAATTTCTCTAGTTTCATGGAGCAGTTTGGGAAATTATATACAATTTCAGTTTCAGTGGGCAGATAGGCATACAAAGTTTCAGACAGGATTTATCAGGATGCCCGGCGCTTCCTTTCTTGCCTCAGCCTCAACTATAAAATCCCATTTTCTTGGGTTAACATTCACACGAGATGACAATTGACAGCAGCAGAATCTATTTGAAAAGTAGATCAAATTTATAAAAGGGACTACACTTTTATTTGTTTCTTTCTTTCCCGTATCTCTATGTACAAGACCACACCAGAGATGATCAAGTAAAAAAGCTTTCCACAGCACCTCATTTGCTACAGCAACACAATGCCTGTGGACTTCTTGAAGACAAAAGAATGTCTTCTTTTATGTTCCAGGACCATGTCAGCTTTATATCCCAAGGTTTATCACAATGGCTATTCCCTGGTAAGTGCTCATTAAATATTAGTCAAAATAAGATAGTGAACAAAAACATCCGTAGGTATGCCCTACTTTGGGTAAACCTGCCATTTGTTTGGTATACTTTAATCACAGCTCCCAGTCACCTTTGTAGAATCCCATCTACTGCAGAAAATTAGGTCTATCTATAGCAGTTTCAAAATAAAAGACATTTATGTCTACTTTCTCCGCATGGAGTTAAAGCTGTAATTTTAGAAACAAACAAACAAAAAATAGTTTCCCATTTGTTACAAGATAGATTTCTTCTGATTTTGCATCTTTTTGCAAACATCCCCTATTTTGTCAATGATTACATGCCACTAACAAAGCCCACAGCTATTTAAGAGCCGACATGGCAGATATGTTTTCCTATGACCCTAGGAAAACACTGTGCTGAGCTCTTGCAAAATACTATCCTAGTTCTTGAGCTTAAACTAAATAATAGAGACCCTCAATCAATACCGATAAAGCCCGAGAGCCCTGAGGAAGAAAGATGAATCGTTTCAGCAGCTTCACATAATATTGTCAGCTTCCTCAAATGTAGCCAAAATTGGCAACTAAAAACAGTTGAGTGGGAGTTGGGTGGGTATGTTTTTATGTCGCTTTTGCCCTTTCCCTGGTCAGTGTTTCACAAGGAAGGACACTGGTTCCAGTATAAAATTTAGGGTAGTTTCCAATGTATTCGCCAACTCTAAAACGAGAAATCCAAGTTGGTTTGCAGTTCTCTATGTAATGAGTGCACCCGAGATGCATAAATGGAAGCAGAAGTGTGTGTTCCATTTTAAAAGCTGCACTCATCCTTTGTGGAACCTCGTCAGCGATGATGAAGAGTTAACCAGGCCTTTTTAGACAGTGTTCCATTCATTAGCTTCATTAATAACAATAATGGGCAAAAGCCTGTCTCGGCTGAAGAAAAAATTGCCACAGGATGTAAATAAACTATTGTGCATGTTCATCAACTACATTCCTTGTTGGAGTTGAGACCAAACAAAAATTTAAGTTATTATTCATATTACTCATTGAATTTATATTTTGCTATTAGCGTTCCTAAGGCCTTGCCAAGGTGTCTTTGAGAATTCGAATGCCCTGGTTCCTTTTCATTTTGTTGTGGGGCAGAGTATGCGGAACAGTGTTGGACCCCTCCCCCTAGGCTACCTCAGTCCCCTCCAGGTCCTCACATAGGCCTCTGCATCAATTCTACCTGGTTTCCTGGCCTCTTGAACCTGCCCACTCCAATCCATCATCCGGTAATCCCCCTAAAGCATAGATGAGACAGGTCATCTCCTTACTCAAAAAACAAATGTCAGTGGCTATCAAATAAAGTTCAGCTTTGCTTGACATGTAAGGCTATTTATAATCTGGTTCTAATTTGTTTTCCCAGCTTTGTCTACTTACACATCTAACCCCACTGAACGAAATTGCCAATTATGTTCACACTTTTTCTCATTGCTTCTGGCCCTTTGTCATGCTCATTTCTCTGCCCTAAACCATCTAGTTGAACTACCACTGATTCCAGGTTGGAAGTAATTTTTTCTCTATTTTTAGTTCCCAAAGCATTGTATTGGTATGACTCCTCAGCTCCTCTTTTTTTTCATATTTATTTCAAAGGTATGATCTTGTTTTTCCCTCTTCCCTGGTCTGGACTTTAAACTCTTTGAAATGAGAGGATGAGTCATAGACATTTTAATGTTCTATATGAGTTTTAAAAAAAAAAACACAGAGCTGGGCGTGTAATAGGTATTTAGTAAATGTGGATGAATGAATGAAAATTATCTCTTCTATATCACACTATTTTCCCACTCCAATGATATGACAGGAACATGAGCCATTTAAGCAGTGTAATCAGTTAACCCAGAGTGTGGGCTCTGAAGATCAGGGTGAGTCTATATGAAACAGCTGAGGTGTCAAAACACATTAAAAATAATAATGCAAAAATAACCAGGTGAAATCTAAGCTGAGCATTTTCTTCCAGCACCTCCTCCCCTACATTCAATTTAGAATTGTGTTCTATAATCATCATATCTACTTAAAGGTCCTATTTTTCTACTGATTCTGAACTAGATAAAATACACATAACTTTCAGATATAGAAAATATCAGTATAAGGAATGGAGTAATTCTTTTTTGACTTATTAAATGTAATAAAAAAATATACCTTACTTGACACAGTCATCTTTTTATCAAGTATCCAACATTGGGAAATGTTCAATCATCTGCCCAAGACTGATAATCCTGACTCTAACGTAGATATTGGAGAATCTTAAGTTATTACTCATATTACTCACTTAAGAGTAAATCAATAGTTAGCAGAAGTGAAACCATTCAAATCACTGAGCATGCATTCAAGACCTTTTATACTGTAGGTGATAAAAGAAGACTTGGGCTATCCCCTCAAAATACTTTGACAAGACCAACACTGATAATACCTAATGCCTAACCCTAACAGGATCCATACTTCAGAAGGCTGTTCCAGTATCTGGGCATGTAGCATGGACAGGCTCTGCCTCTCCATGGAAGGGGCAGCTGTCAAGGGTCTCTGGAGGACCAACTGTCCACCAAATTCTGTTGAATTCACATCCAATTTTGTTCCCATTTTGTTGCCTTTACTTATATCCTCATTGCTACTACTTTCTTTAATTAATTGCCTTACAATAACCTCTCTGTCTCATGCCTAGTGCCCTTCTATTCAAGCCTTCACATTGTTGTCTGTATGTAGAGACTTCTTTCAAAAATAGAAATGCCAACATGTAATATTCCTGCTAAAACATACATAAATCACTCCTAATAGCCTTCAGGATTAAGTGAAAGTGTTCAGCTCCCGCCATGATCCTACTCTTTGTCTCTTCATCTACCTCTCCAAATATTCTCAAACCTGTCACTAAGATCCAGCCACACTACACAGCTCCTGGAAGGGCCCTACTGTCTGTCCCCTGCCCCAGGGGCATTTTCATATGCTCTGTCCTCAGCCTGTACCTTTGTCCCACTCAACTGCCTAACCTGGTGTCTTCTGGTTGTTCTTTAAGGTTCACCCGATTCCTTTGACCTCCAAGTATGGGAATTCCACTTCATCCTGACACCTTTGCATCTCCAGACTTGACTAGTCTGGCTCTTTTACTTGCCCAGTTATACAAGCCTTAACCAATGGTTGGAATCCTCTGTTCTGAAAGAAAGTCTTCAGTGGGTATTTGGTAGGCCCATTTTCCCTGTGAATAAACTCTGTCCCTAACATGACTGAACGCATTCTAATAGATTGTAGTGGTTTTTAAATGTCCCCATAGTTTCTGACAATTATATCTTTAAAGGTGGAGCTTAATTTCTTACCACTCCTTTGAAAGAGACTGGCGTTGACTTTAGCTGATGGGATATGATAGAAGTGATGCTCAGTGACCTTCAAGAATTTAAGAAAAGATAGCTTCCACATGATGCTTTCTCGGATGGATTGCCCTATAAGAAGCCAGCCACTGCCTCACAAGCACATTCACACCACAGGGAGAGGCCCATGGGGTGGAAAGCTAAGGTCTCCCACTAGCAGACAGTCCTGAGAGTGAGCCACATTTTCTTCCAACTTTTATTGGACTTTTAAAATTTACATACTGCTCTCTCCTTTGTGTGCAGTTATACAGGTTTTGATAAGCACAGCTACATAGCCGCCATCATATCAAGGCACAGGCAAGTTTCATTGCCCCTCTAATTCCCTCTTATAGCCCTTTTGTAGTCCCCTACCACCTGATTGCCCCATTCCCCTCCCCTACCACCAACCGAATGCTGACAACCACTAATCTGTTTTCCAGAATGAAACCACCCTGAAAAGTGGGCCTGCAGCTGAGGCCCATGTCTCAGCCACATTGTTATGAGAAAGCTCAAGCCAGAATTACCTAGCCAAGCCAGGCCCAAATTCCCCCACAGAACCTGCAAGACATAATACATGTCTAGTGTGTTTTTCAGCCCACTAAGTTTTGAGGTAATTGTTATGAAGCAACAGTGTCACTGGCTTCCTCTGAAAACTGTTCATTTTTTAACCTAAAAAAAATCCCACTGGTCTTGAAGCACATCCAGTGCCCAAGTTCCCCTGTACCGGAAGCTTAGGTAAACTGAAGGTTCAAGAGTGTCACTGGGTAATATGACTCTGCTGTCTACTGCCTGAGAAGTACACAAAGGCTAAACTAAAATAAGTGGAAGGAAATATGAGATGCCAATCCACTATCACCTGAAAGTCCGCAGCAGAAATAATTTAGAAAGCACAAATCTCTGACTCCAGCCTTATGCTTATTTTGAAGGAAGGCTGATCATTCTGCCTCACATACCACTTTTTATGATTTGAAGTCCTAGATAAGCTTCCTGGAAATTAATCCCCATTCCTGCTAATAAAGGCAGAAGCTGTGTTATAGAGGGAGTAATAAATCCAGTGGAATCTCTAAAAAGCTGAACTTGGCTTCTCAATCCCAAACCCTCTGAATAGTCAAAATGATTTCTTTGCATTTCTATATTCACTCCAGCTAAGATGAAATCATAAATGAGGGGAAAACTCCTTTATTAAAGGTATGTAGTGTACTTTGTAAAAAATAAATCATTCCAATAAAACAGAGTTGACTATGCCTATTCAATGCTTGAGTTCAAGCCAACTTTTATACTAAAATATATAAGCTTTAAGCTCAACTGTTTAAAAGATAAGAGTTAATTATCATAATTCTAGTTAGTCAATAATGAGTCACTGGGATTTAGAATTAGTACACATATAATTCAGATCACACCATAATTTAAAAGGGGACAGTCATTTCATTTCTCTGTAAAATGAAGGGGCATAAAAGATATATGCACCCCTATCTTCGTAGCAGCATAATTTATAATAGCTAAGATTTATAAACAGCCTAAGTGCCCATCAGCAGATGAGTGGATTAAAAAACTGTGGTACATCTGCACCATGGAATACTCCACTGCTGTAAAAAAGGAAAGGACTCCTACCAGTTGCAACAGAATGGATGGAACTGGAGAGCATTATGCTAAAGTGAAATAAGTAGTCAGAGAAAGATAAATATCACATGATCTCACTCATTTGTGGAACATAATGAACAACATAAACTGATGAACAAAAACAGATCCAGAGACAGAGAAGCATTGATTGAAGCATCAAACCTCAGAGGGAAGGTAGGAGGGGGGGAGTAAGGACACATACGTAATACCTTAATCAATAAAGAAAAAAAGAAAGGGCATATATTCAATAATGTTCAATGTTCTTTCTAACACTATCAGTTTATGATGCTCAGAAACATGACATTTTCAAAATTGTTTGCCCGTGTCTTCAAATGAGAATTATACCAGAATAGTCTAGTTTAGAGATTTTAAACCTTTTTCATTTCATGGCACACATAAAGTAATTAATAAAATAATGCCACATACCAAAAAATGATACTTTTTTTTTTACCAATCTGACATAAAAGGTCTAATTTTGATTGATTTACAAAAAAGAATAGTATTTAACTACCATCTTTTACTCCAAAGTTACTTTAAAAAATATTTTTTCTTGATTTTTTACAGAGAGGAAGAGAGAGGGATAGAGAGTTAGAAACATCGATGAGGGAGAATCATTGACCAGCTGCTTCTTGCACACTCCCTACTGGGGATGTGCCCATAACCAAGGTACATGCCCTTGACCAGAATTGAACCTGAGACCTTTCAGTCCATAGGCTGATGCTCTAACCACTGAGCCAAACCGGTTTTGGCTCCAAAGTTACTTAAAAAAAAATGATGTGCCTATACTTGTATATAAAGATTTCAGAATTAATCAAGATTTAACCAATCAGATGTAACCTTATTATGTGATGTGACCAATAAGATACAACTTCATTATATACTAGAGGCCCAGTGCACAAAATTCATACATACAGGGGGTGTCCATCAGCCCAGCCTGCACCCTCTCCAATCTGGGACCCCTGGAGAGATGTCCGACTGCCCATTTAGGCCCAATCCAGATAGGGGACAGTCCAGATAGGATTGGGCCTTAATGGGCAGTCGGACATCCCTCTCACAATCCAGGACTGCTAATTCCCAACTGCTAGCCTGCCTGCCTTCCTGATTGCTCCTAGCCACTTCTGCCTGCCAATCTGATCACCCCTAATCACTCCCATGCCAGCCTGATTGATGCCTAACTGCTCCCCTGCCAGCCTATTTGCCCCTAACTGTCCTCCCCTGCAGGCCTGGTCACCCCTAGCTGCCCTCCCCTGCAGGCCTGGTCCTCCCAACTGCCCTCTGCTACTAGTCATCTTGTGGTGGCCATCTTGTGTCCACATGCAGGCAGCCATCTTTAACCACATGGGGACAGCCATATTGTGTTTTGGGGTGACAGTCAATTTGCATATCACTCTTTTATTAGATAGAATAGAGGCCTGGTGCAGGGAGGGAGCCAGCTGGTTTGCCCTGAAGGTTGCCCTGGATAAGGGTGGGGATCCCTTTGGGCATGGGGCAGCCTGGGCAAGGGGCCTGTGGTGGTTTGCAGGCTGACCATGCCCCCTGGCAACCCAGGCAGAGGCCCTGGTACCTGGGATTTATTTATCTTCTATAATTAAAACTTTATAACCTTGAGCAGAGGCCAGGCCTGGCCAGAGTGGCAGTTAATCTTGGCTTCCTCCATTGCCAAGCCTCCTGCTTGTTCTGTGCTCACAGCCATCTTGGTTGGGTTAATTTGCATACTCCACTCCTGATTGGCTGGTGGTCGTGGCTTGTGGGAGTAGTGTAGGTATGGTCAATTTGCATGTTTCTTTTATTAGTGTAGATTTGTGTTCAAGACAATGCATTCACACTAGATAGCTATTGTTTTCTTGGATATTGTTATTTTTTTATTTGACAATGTAAGGAAAAAGAGGTCAGTGCCCCCAACTAAATGTCAGGTATTGCATGTTCCAAAAATTCTTGCAGCACACCAGTTTAAAATCACTGGTATAATTTCCTCTGAAACAATAGAATCCCTGCATTGTTTCAATCCTAAAACATTTAAAATAATTTTTAAAAAGAATAATTATAATAAAAGATTGAAAAATGAATCTTTCATTTCCACCTAGCTATAATTTCATAATTTACACTGTCATTGTTTCTAACTAAGACACTGCCTTATATTTGCTGACAAGAAGAATTTAAACTATAAAGCAAACCTCTAAAGTACTTTCTGACCATTAAATTTTATAATTACATAATTCAACAACTTCCTTTTGTTTTCTACATTGGATTTTTATGTTCAGAGAGATGACTAGTTTTTTTTTTTTGTCAAATTAAAATTTGGAAGTACAAACAAATACCATCTGTTTTTTGAAATGAATAATGCTAACATTGAATCAGAAACCATATTCTGCATATTAATATCTATTTAGATCAATTCCATTTAAAATTATTTGTTCTCTTATAAGAATAATTTTTAATTTGACCTGCACATTAAGCAAAGGTTCTATATTTTTTAAAGGCTAAATAATGTGAATACAAAACAAAATACAAAATGTGTAACTATTTTTGTGCATTGAAGTTATATACAAATAACAGGTAAAAAGTTATGTGGGAGTTACATGATTCAAGGTCAATATATAAAAATCAACTACATTTTCTATATATCAGTAACAAACATATACAAATGAAATTTCCAAACTATAACACACTAGTGTTAAAGGACATAAAATACT
The DNA here is from genome assembly GCA_963924515.1 of Vespertilio murinus. Lineage (NCBI taxonomy): Eukaryota > Metazoa > Chordata > Mammalia > Chiroptera > Vespertilionidae > Vespertilio > Vespertilio murinus. The sequence goes on from OZ004707.1 coordinate 22,880,314, forward strand.
TGAAGAAAATTTATCAAATATCTTAAAACATTTATACTGACAATTACAGAGCATTACTGATAGAATTAAAATAAATAAATAGAGATATAAGTTGTTTGTGGATTGAAAACTCATTATTATGAAGAATTTAAATAAATTATCTCCAAAATGATCTATAGATTGTACTCCATCCCATTCAATATTCCAATAGATTTTCTATGTAGAAATTGGAAAACTAATTATATGATTATATATATATATATATATATATATATATATATGCAAAAATTTAGGACAATCAAATAATCTTTGGAAAGAAGAACAATTCTGGAAAAATTGCACTACCTAACATCAAGACTTGTATAATGCTAAAAAGAATCAATACAACATAGCACTGGCATAAAGATAGACAAAGAAATCAATGGAACACAATAGATTGTATAGAAATAGACTCACACATAATCGATAGATTTTTAATAAAGATACCAACGCCATTCAAATAGGAAAAGAAAACATTTTCGAAAAACTTGCTGAATGTATGAAAACAAAATAAACTTCAAACCTTACTTGAAATAATATATAAAACTTAATTTGGGAGGGGGACTGGATGAAAGAATGCGAAGGGATTAGCCAAGGAATATACATGCATAATTCATAGGCACAGATAACAGTGCGGTGTTGGACAGAGGGAGGGGATAGAGAAGGGGCTAGGGCTGAGTGGAAGTGGGCAAAGGAGAGAAGGAGGGGAAAGGACATTTGTAATAGTGTAAACCAATAAAATAAAGTTTAAAAAACTTTGAAATACATCATAATCATATATGTAAAAGCAAAAATAATAAAACTTATAGAAGGGAAAATGTAAAATGCCTTTGATACTGAGTGTAGACAAAGATTTTTTAGATGGGGCACGTAAACAATAATCACAAGACAAATAAGGAGATAAAGTAGACTTCTATAATTTACATGTCTGCTCACCATATATTCTTTAAGAAAATAAAGAGCCAAGTAACGGAAAAAAATTAGCAATGTATATATCTGACAAAGGATTACATTGATAATATGTGAAAACCTTCTATTAACTACTCAATCATAAAAAAGGCAAACAACCAAATTTTTAAAAATAAAGACCAAAGACATGAACAAATACTTCTCAGAGGAATATAGACAAATGACCAATAAGCACATTTTAAAAGTGCTTCACATGTTGGTCAACATGGAAACACAAATTAAAGCAATAATGAAATACTCTCCTACACTCAGGAGAGTGGCTAAAGTATAAAGACTGATGAAAAGAAATGTTGGTGAGAATATGGAATTCATATAGAGTAGTTTCCTCTTATCTGTAGGAAATAATATACCAAGAACCTCCAGAGGGTGCCTACAACCACAGGTAGCACCAACACACACATACACACACAACCCTGGATGTGTGTACATACCCATGATAAAGTCTAATTATAAATTAGGCAAAATAAGAGATTAGCAACAATCCTACCTAATAAAAGGGAAACATGCAAATTGACCACACCTTCACTACGCCCCAAAGCCCTGCCCACCAGCCAATCAGGGAAAATATGCAAATTAACCCAACCAAGATGGTGGTTCATTTGCTTATCCAGGCCTGAGCAAAGACTGGACACAGCATAGAAAGAAGGCAAGCACTGCAGAAGGGAATGAAGCTGAAGCAAGCAAGCAGGGCTGCGGAGAAGGAAGGAAAGCAGGCAGGGCAGTGACTGTAGCAGGAAGCCCTTTTGCAGGAATTTTCCTGCTAAGTGCATCTAGTAAGTAATAATAAAATTGAACAATTATAACAATAAACAGTAATAAAAAGTATGTAAATGGTTTTGAGGCCATTATTAAGTAAAATAAGGGTCACTTGAATGCAAGCACTATGATACCACAATAGTCGATCTGATAACCTAGATGGCTATGAAGTGGCTAAGGGGGTTGGGGAGCATACACAGGGTGGACATGCTGAACAAAGAGATGAGTCATGTCCCAATTAGGACTGAGCAGGATTGCACAAGATTCCATCATGTTACTCAGGGTAGCGCACAATTTAAAACTTAGGAATTGTTTCTGGAATCTTCCATTTAATGTTTTCAGACCATGGCTTACTGTGGGTAACTGAAACCAGGGAAAGTGAAACTATGGATAAGGGGAGACTACTGTATGTTTCAAGAATGCAAAATAATGAAGCTACTTTGGAAAAAAAATTGGCAGTTTCTTATATAGTTAAAAACACCCAGCTTATGGCCCACAAATTCCACTCCTAGGGATTTACCAAGAGAAGTAAAAGGAATGTTGATGAAAGTTTTATTCTAAATAGTACCCCCCCCAAAAAAAAATCAAGAGGAGGATGGATATTAAAACTGTGGAATTTGGGAATTGGAGTAGAATACAGTCTGTAATAAAGAGAAAAGGGATATTCTGCTTTATATGCACCAAGTGGATACATTTCAAAAACAATAAGCTATGCAAAAGATGCTAGATACACACACACAAAAATACATACTTGCTGCTTCCATTTCTATGAGGTTTTAGAATAGGCAAAACCAATCTATGGTGAAAAAATAAGAAAAGTGGTTCCCTGAAGTGGGAGGCTAGGATTGACTGCAAAGGGGCACATGGAGATTTCCTCAGGATGGAGAAGCTGTGTTTCTTGACAGGGGTATGATTACACAGGTGTTCGCATTGTTAAAAGTCACTGAACTGTAACACTTAATGCCTTCTCATTTGACAATATATAAAATATACACTTTTTAAATTAGAGAAATATAGTAAATAATTCTCTGTAAAAATTATCCAGTCAGGATGAAAATGATTGCCATATTAAGAATGTAGAATTTTAGTTGACTTTTAAATTTTGGAGGGTTTTTTTTTGTTTTTGTTTTGTTTGCTTGTTTGTTTGTTTTTTTGTTGTTGTTATTTATTCAGCAATTATTGAGTACCTACTATGTGGCTGTCACAGTTCTAGGTGTTTTGACCACATCGGTGAGCAAAACAGATTGAGATGCCTACTTTCAAGTTGATAAAAATCTATAGGGGGAAGTAGGGTTAAAATAGATTATTAGGGAAATCATAATACACAAGTAAATGTATTGTTTAAAAAACTGAAACGTGCTGAGAAAGAAAGTCTGTGATAGTGCCATACGATGTCCACCTGCTTGAAACCATTTTTTAAAAAGTTATGGTTATGCCTTTATTAACTGATTAGCACTTTTGTCCTGATTAATGGATTAATCATGTATTAGAAGCACTCCAGAAACAGGTGTGTGTGTGTGTGGTATTAAAGTGTGCTGAGTTAACATCATTGTTTTATTCCTCAAGCTTTTGTATTTAATGCCTGAATAAATATATATCAAGATGTCACCTGGGGTAGGTGAGAGGGTTGGTTTCAAGGACACTGTGTTCAATGCTAATTGCATTTCATGTGGTACCAAGTCACAGTCACATTGAGTTACCAAGTGAAAGTCTTTTTGTCTTCTCTATAAAAGACAAGCTGCTCAAAGGTAACAGAATTCAGGCACCCAAGTCATTAAGATGTGGTTATACATAAAAGATGCAGTGCTGATAATTCAAAATTGACAAGAAGAATATGCTCTAGGAATAATTCTTCTCTAAGTCATACCATCTGGCACAGAACACGCATAAAGCCCTGGTTTTCTCCTTCAGTGCCCTGCCGTGAAAGAATCACTGAGCCAGCTTGTTATCTGCCAGTAACAGTGAGTGGTGGGTAGGCCCTCAGCTATGAAGAGACTCAGACCAAGAACATAAGAAATCCCCCAACAAAACGCAATAAAAACAACAATTGAAAAGTTTCTGCAATGAGATTATTTAACATGGAAAAAATACTAAGGCCCATGTTATTTTTCTTCAGCTACAAAAAACACATAAAATAAAGTATTATTTGCTCTTATTTGTCATTTTTAATCACATATCTTGGAATAATCAGTTCCTACTCAAGTTCTGTGTATGTACTAATGGACTTCCAATCTTAAATACATGCAACATCAGAGGATTCAGAATAACACACTTCTTTGCCAGCCAACTGCTTCTATTTCCCTGCCTCTTTGCCTGCACATATATAATTCTGCTCAAAGGAGTTCTGCTAAAATGCTATCCACATTTCTAGTTCCAAATGAAGTCCCTTTCCGTGGGGGAGTGTTCCTCACCAGCATCATTAGAAGTGCCCTGTCCCTCCTTTCAGCTCACACAGCATGACTTCTGTTCCACTTACTTGGTCTAGAATTGTAACAGATTATTTCCTGACTACAATTATCCCTCTTGGAGGCTCATAGCGTGGTTGGGGGATAATCAGAACTGTAGGCTTTACACACAGAGCCCAATTTCAATCTAGGTTACATTTGGAAAATTGATTTGTAAATGTTATTACAGCTATGACCATGCCCTAGCCAATCCATAAAAGCTTATCACACCCAAACAATATCTGGTATATATTGTCAATAGCACCCTTCACATATATAGTGCTTCACATATATGTGATTGTGTTCTACACTGTCAACATCAAGCTGATTAAAAATGTTTAGGTGACCACAAATGCTTAAATGGTTATTGATAATGAAATATTCTATAAAGCTTCACAGTTTGGTATATGGCCTCCTAAGAAATGCAATAGGACTAGTCTTCACCCTAAAGCTTCCAGGTTTCTGCTCAGCAGCTGCTGGGAAAACTTAGATGAACTTTGAATGCTGTATAGTTATTATCAGTTAAGAAAATACCTGTCAAAATGGGGTGGGATAGCTGGTATTGACTATAATATGGCACACAGCACCAACTTGCATCAATTTTCAGGATATTTTTATTAAAGGGGCTTGGGTTTGCTTTCAGCCATCAAAGGAAATCAATGCATTGTCCTGTTTTGGGACAAATTCATAATAGCACAAAAGTTTAAAATAAGATCATGCTATTTGGCTTTTTTTAGCATCTTCTCTCATACTGCTCATGTACAAAGCATTCATTAGAGAAGGTGTTTAAAGATAAAGCAGAAGAAAAATATCTGGTTTATGGATGGGTGACTTCGATCTGCAAAATAGTCAATAAAAATAGGGAAGTAAACTATTTGAAACAAAGGAGATCACAAAAATTGAGCTAATTTTCTGCTCATTTCCCTTTTCTCCTATTCCTTTGGATGAGCCTACTTAGTAAGAATAATCATGCCAATTTGTGAAAAGACAAACCTTTCTCTGAAAGCCCAGTTCTTGGGGTAGAAATGAGAGTTTCTCTTACCTCTTAGTTCCCCCATATCCAGAGTTGTCCCAAGTTGTTCTAATAAAGCAACTCTTGCTGCATTCTTTTTGTGTTTCTTCCCATCATAATGTTGCTGGGCCATCAGGGGATTATTAAACCAGGCTGCACAGAGCCCACAATACCTGTCTGAATCTCTTCTTTGATAGGGCGATGTGACCACGGGAGCAGTGTCCACCCTGGGAGGCTTAAGTGAACTCAGGGGGGTTGCTGTGGAGACAAACAACCAGAGAGAAGTACAAGACAGATTAGTACACTTGTCTTCAGTCCCTGAAGGTGGAAGAATCTCATGTTCATTGTAAAGCTCAAAAATCCAAGAGTTTATTGAAAGCAGAAAAATAATCTATGCCAGCCTTTGTTTTTGAATTTGGGATACGACTGAAAATTCTGATAGTTCAGGATATCATTCCTTATAAAGAAAAAAAGATTTTTTAAAACAAACTCTTGGAGATATGGGGTGATCTGCTAATCAAATTGAAGCCAAACTCTGAAACAAATATTGAATGATCATGACTTGAAATATTCTGAATGAATGAATATTTGTGTCATAAGTAGAAACCACCAATAAATAAATGATTTGCTCAAGTGATAGCAAATATTTCAGTGATATCTGTACCAATTGACAAAATCATGCTAATTTTACTCTAAGTTACTTCTGTTTACTGTGACAAGTTATTTTCAACTTACACCTGCTAACATTGATGTTGAAAATACATTTTTAAGACCAAAAGACAAACACCACATAGCACGCATTGCTTCTCTAAACTGAAAAGGCATTTATCACTATTTTGAGATACCAGTCCCAAGTATTAATTTAACACATTCCATTGTGAACTATAGTTATTTTTGGTCCAGAAAAAAAAATGAACCCAACTTGATGTTTACTAACAGAAAGTTTAAAAAAAAGAATAACTTTTTAATGCATTACACCATGCAGGTTGCTTTTAGCTTCAAAATAATATCTCAGATTATTGTCTCTCATGATGGATTTCAGAGACACCAAATGATTTACTGAAGGTGAGATAACCCATTACAGTAAAGGTAGGACTCCAAACCAAATCTTTTGTTTCCAAAACCAATGTTCCTTTTGCTACCGCTAAGGACTCTTTTCATATTTCTTAATAAGCAAAGAGATTTGTTTTTCTAGACCCCAGTCATCTATTTTACATAGGATTTAATTTAATTAAGGGGAAATTTTCTGATCCAAATATTTTGATGAAGACAAAGAAATGTGAATTGTCACATAGCTCATCAGTTACAATGTCATGCAGGAGTACTTTCTGCTTGTTCTTCCCCTCTGTGATTCGGAGGGCAGCTGATTGTCATTCAAGGAAAAGCTGAGATATGGAAGGAAGCTCAATAAAAAAAGTAAGCAACCACTTAATTAACCCTCCAAGCTTTCAAATAACTTTTATGTAAACTTATATTTTTTAGATTTAATAACTTATACAGAAATAAATATTTGCTGAATGACATTTTAATTCAAGAAATGCCTACAGTGGAACAATATCTCAAGAAAGTATTCTCCTCTCTACTCAGAGGTTTCATCGGGCAAGAATGTTTTAACCAGCTTGGATGAAACAATGGTATTATTTCTCTAAGAAAAATAAGGACTTAGAGCAATAATACTTCTTTTAAAAGTTCATTGCCAGATTCAGTCATAAATCACGATGTGAAACTAAAGCTCAAACGTGGGCCTTGCCATCCTGGCAGTCACCCAGTATCATTCTGCTGTGACTTAGAAATTCTAATAATAAGCTACAAATATGCAGTTGACCTGCATGGGAAAGGACTTCTATCCACTTTTCTGAAGGAAATTGGATTTTGCTTCCAAAGTTTCCTGCATCCTTATCAATTTTTGAGGATTTATAGCTGCCTGTTGTTTTTGGTGACAACAGAAAACATATCAAATGTTTGCAATCGGAATGAATTTTGACTCTTGAAGCATAATTTACTTCCTTCTAAACTGGACCCTAAAAAAAACAGTTCAGAGTCAAAGTTATCAATTGATACTTTATGCACCACATCCTAGCAGGAGTGATGCATAATGGAATATTTGTCAAATAAGATAGGAATCTTTATCTTGCATTTAAGAGTGTAGTTTGATGCTGCATCTGTCCTATAGCTTCTCCTCTTTAAGAATTCTGTCCTCTGTATAGCCCCAAAATTTAATTTTCTTATGCTTTGTTTCCAGCTGTCTTCACCAATCTCAATTCCGTTTATATTTCATATAAAGGCAAACTAAGCAGTATGAGGGGAATGAAAAGATCTTTGAATCAGCGGATGAGCTCAAGGTTGAGTCGGGCTCCCCCATCACTGAGCTGTGTGGCACACGTGCCATTCTACAGAGAAGTAGGAGTGGCCTATTTCTATGTATTTCAGAGAGGGCAAATATGCACATCATTCTAGAAAGGTTACTACTTTCAAACAGGAAGCCATCTACTCTGCTTTTATTTTTATTATGGCATCCAGACATCACTCCAAGCTTCTGGCCTGGTTCCAGCACCCTAGTTTGCCTATGACTGAGAGGGTTCCCAGGATGTGAATCTTTCAAGTGCTAGTCCTGGGCAAACGGGAATGCATTGGTCACCCAGGTTCTGGGTCAGACCTGATTTAACATCACTGCGGAGAAAAAGGTGTTAGTGAAAAGTTTGGCAACAATTGTTCAAGAGCTAGAGCAGGTGTACTAGAACAAAGAGGACCCACCAATAGATTTCAGAGCTTCACTTGTCAGATCACGAAGCGGGTGTCCTTAGCCAGATTAGGGGGTAACACAGTCAACAGACAATGGGATTCTCACCTACCTATCTATCTGCTGAACCAGGGACATGTAGGTACTAACATTTCCTTCTCTCTCTCTCTCTCTCTCTCTCTCTCTCTCTCTCTCTCTCTCTCTCTCTCTAGGTTTTAGGATAATGAAAATTATCCCATTCTCAAAAAATATTTGGGAACTTTTGAAATAGTTTCAGGAATTTACTCATTTGAGAGGATATGGTTTTCTCACCTAAGGTATTTATATCCATAATATAAATCAATCTGAGTTGTGCGATATTCTTCATTCTGCAATTAAAACATTATATCTATTTCATGCATTTTCTTTAGTTGCTCCCAAATTCCATTTGATCAATGAGGTATTAATCAATTAGTATTAAGCCCCCTAATAACAAGCAGCAAAGGAAATAGCAAAGACCAGATCTTGGGATTTGAAGACCAATACTGTATTTCAGTGTCAACTGGTTTCTTATGATGCTCAGGAAGCAATAGGCCAAATAAACATACAGATGAACTGTAGAGTCCTCACACATTTTCTAGGCTTCAACACCTGTTCTCTGTGGGGATTACTTGGAAATGTGCACTGTTTCTAAAATAATTTTTCTGATTTCTAGTCCCTCTGATAAACTGCCCTCCCCTCCTCATTTTTTCCTACCCTAAATCAAAATAACAATGACAGTAGGAATTCTTCAGCAAGTATCACTGTTTTTTTCTGCAAATGCTGTTAAGAGTCCAATTTGACTGGGTCAGTCATTGCTGGCCTGAGGAGACAGCTGTCAGTGTAGATTGACAACTCAGTTTCCAAGCAGGCTCGAGTTTCCTGCAGGAAAACGCTCAACGCAAACTGTGCAAAGTCTGGGCTCAAAGCAGATTTTCTTTGTATCTCTCACAGAGGAAGTGTAGAGGGCAGATACTCAACAAGCACGTGAAAAATAAATGAAAAAAAATACTAGTGAATTTCAGTAAATATCAACTCAGGGGATTTTTATATTTTAATAAATAACTTATGAAAGCTAAATTTTAAATCTTTAATGATTTCATTAAACTTATTTTAAGGGATTAAAAATAAATTAGATGAGCCCGACCTGCATGGCTTAGTGATTAAGCACTGACCTATGAACCAGTAGGTCATAGTTTGATTCCCTCTAAGGGCACATGCCTGGGTTGCTGGCTTGATCCCCAGTTGGGGGTGGGGGTGAGGGTGCAGGAGGCAGCCAATCAATCGTTCCCTCCCATCATTGATGTTTCTATCTCTCTCTCTCCCACTCCCTTTCTCCCTGAATTTAATAAAAATATATATTTCAAAAAAGAGAAAAATAAATTAGATGATAAATTAAATATGTTGTGTACATATATACTCTGAAATGACAGGCAGTAATTTAAAACTCTGAGTTTTTTTTTAATGTTTGGGATATAAAGTAAATTAAAAGATATGGTTTAGCCCTGGAAAGTATGGCTCAATTGGTTGAGCATTGCCCCATGCATCCAAGGGTTGCTGGTTCAATTCCCAGGCAGGGCACATGCCTGGGTGTGGCCTTGATCTCTGGTCAGAGTAGCCAATTGATGTTTTGCTCTCGCATCAATGTTTCTCTCTCCCTCCCTCTGCCTTCTGCTCTTTCTAAAAATCAAGAAAAATATTTAAATAGCGATATTGTTTACTAGTATATGTAAGGTATAAATCAAATTACTTATTATTAAATTATACAAACACATGCAACTATACATAAAGACTAGGAGGTTATAAATGAAAATCTTAGCAACAATTGTTTCTAAGCTGTGGATTCTGGGTGATTTGTTTTATACTCATAGATATATACTTATTGCTGCAGAGGGAGAACATTTATATTTTATCACTTATGCATGGGCCATATTTCATGCTAACTTATTTTAGTGCAAAGTCTAGACAACACTGCTTAGGGGACTTGTGGTGCCACAACTAGGTCTTAAATTAAAATCCCAGAAGATTTTATTTGCAATGATTTATTTATTAATTTATTATTGATTTGGGGGAGAAATGGGCTGAGAAAATGCTGGCTTAGTCAGAATATGATTTGAAAAACCCTATTACATCTCCTACTTTTCCAAAAGAAACAAGGAAAGCCATTTCTCCACTGTATAGCAGTTCCAAAAATGGCTCTAATTATTCTGATAAAATAAAGAACCTCTCTTCCTTGTCAATGATATGCTTGGAAGTGAATTCTGTTATCCAAGGCTATAAATGGGGGGGGGGGAAGCATGTGCTAATTTTTTTCTATGCCATGAAGGAAATTAAATCAATTTTCCCGTGCTCCAAACTATGTGCCATTAAACACTTCCGGAAAGTAAACAAAGATGAGATGACCTAGAGGAAACATCATCCCAACTCCATTTTGTATCAACATTCTAAATATAATCAATCCATTAACAGGAATTGCTTTCTCACTCTCACTAAATACATATATCATCAGTCTTCATTAATATAGTATTCATAGATCATTGATTTTCATTAATATAGAATAATTCCCTCTAGTTTCAGCCACTGATTAGATTCTAAACATCTTAAGTATGCCTGTTTTCTGCAGAATCCTAATCTTTGAAAATAGGCCATTAAATAAAACTTTAGAACAGATAAAAGTCCTTTTCTAGCTTTCTCATTTTTAATGGGAAATATTTCAATATTTCATTTTTAATATCTTCTGGTTCTATTTATTTGTTTATGTTTTTAAAAAAATTGAAGTAATTTTAAATTTACTGAAAAGACACAAGAAGAGTGCAGAGAACTTATCTGTACCCTTTCCTCAGGCTCTCAGATTGTTAAAACTTTGCCATAAGTGCTTCATCATCCTCTGTCTCTCCCATCAACTTTTATACACACACATAGAGAGAGTTAACATATAAAAGAACCCAAAGGCTATGCTGCTCTTCTTTTTTCTATTCATTGAAAACAGGGAGACAGACATAAGGTTCACAAGGATAAGGATCTTTGATCTGTTTGCTCACTGATGTATCCCAGTTGCTCAGAACTGAGCCTGGCACATAGCATGTGCTAAAAACAAAACACACACACACACACACACACATACACACACACACACACACACATACACACACATACACACACACACACACACACACACACACACACACACACACACAACTCTTGTTGAATCAGGGGAGCAGTTAATTCTCCCCAAAGCTATGCACCCTGCATCCTGACTGGTTTGGCTCTGTGGATAGAACATTGGCATGCAGACTGAAAGGTCCCAGGTTTGATTCCAGTCAAGGGCTTGTACCTTGGTTGCAGGCACATCCCCAGTAGGAGGTGTGCAGGAGGCAGCTGATCGATGTTTCTCTCCTATCTCCCATCGATGTTTCTGACTCTTTATCCCTATCCCTTCCTCTCTGTAAAAAAAAATCAATAAAAATATATATTTTTAAAAACAAAAACAAAAAGTCAAAAGTTATCTATGTAAGAAAAGGAATCATGGTTTTACTTTAGGACATTCAGCTAGTATGATGTGATAGAGTCCTTTCTGTCTCTTTAAAGCAGCTGTTGCAGCCAAAACCGATTTAGCTCAATGGATAGAGCATCGGCCTACGGACTCAAGGGTCCCAGGTCTGATGCGGGTCAAGGGGATGTAACTTGGTTGCGGGCACATCCTCAGTGGGGGGTGTTCAGGAGGCAGCTGACTGATGTTTCTCTCTCATTGATATTTCTGGCTCTCTATTCCTCTCCCTCTCTGTAAAAAAATCAATAAAAATATATATTACAAAATAAAAATAAAACAGCTGTTGCATTATGGGTATACAGACATATCTCATTTTATTGCACTTTGCTTTATTTCACTTCACAAATGTTGTGTGTGTTTTTTACAAATGGAAGGTAAGACCCTCCACTAGCAAAAGATTGCTTCTCGTTTTATTTCAATACTTGTTTTATTACAGTGGTCTGGAACTGAAGTACAATATCCCTGAGCTTTGTCTGTAATTGGTTCATGGCATTCCATCTGCAAACAGTGCTCAGTTAGGGTGCTTTACCCCCTCTGAGCTCAGGGTCAGGATATTTGGCTATGGCCAAACAGTTCCCAAACTCTGCCCAGAAGTGCACTGAAATGATGGAATGAATATACAGGAGGTCCATAAAACATTTTAAAACTCTGACAAAAGGACAGCTACATCTCTCTGACACCATGGGAACCACTATCTCCAGGTAGTTGAGTTTCAATACGAGATGCTCCAGTGAGTTAATTGTCCCGTGAAGCCGGATTATTGAGGGCTGCTGTGTTATTCCAATTCATCCAACCAATAAATGAGGAACAGGAAATAAAGGTGGCAATGTCCAATCTAAATTCAAGATTTGATAAATTAGCCAGTGCCCAATATGATTGCTTAAGAAGGAAATACAAATATTAGTTTTGTTTTTTTTTTTCAGTATATGGGTACTATTTTTTTCAGATGGTTGCTGCTATTAGCACATACTGATAAATACTTATGAAGTTGTCTGGACACTAACAGTTATGACATCATACTATTATAGGATGTTAGGGCAAGAATCCAGGGCCTGCTAATCGGGTGCTCCTAGAAATGCCTTTCCCCATAAACCTCAGACAAGAAGCAGAGCTTCAGAGGGGCAGAGTGGGTTTCCCTGACAGGGACTCATGACTCACTGCCACCCCGGTGCCCGCCCCAGCAGATGTCATCCTTAGACTAGTGAGCTGGAGGGCATCACCCAGATCACAGGCAGTCCTGAGGGGGGCTGGTGAGCTGAAACTTGGGATCTGATATGAGCTTTTGTTCTTTACATTCTGCCTTTATTTCCTGATTTCACTTAATCCAGGGATGGGGATGATTTACTACCTACCCGGCAGCATCAGCTATTCAATGAGAGAGCCAGCTTCCCGGACCGTTTCTTACAGCCTATGAATATTTATAGAAGATTCAAAGATGAGAAGAGTGATCAGTGTCAGAAGCTCAGTGGAAGATAAAGTGCAGGCTGGGTTTAGACGAAGACAGAGAGAAAAGGTGGCCTTTTGGCCTCGGCTGGAATGAAGCTGAAACTTTAGAAGTAATTTTAGGGAAGTTAGTCCCTCGGTAAAATGTGTGCATCTACACTTTTCTTCACCATCAGCCAGAGCACCTCCACCAAAAAGGGATTTCCTGATTACTCCATTTAATCTCAGTGGTGAGTTACCATAAACATATATCCATGAAAATAACATTGGCCTTAATAACCCATAATCCAAACCCGGCAGCATGGCTCAGTGATTGAGCATCAACCTATGAACCAGGAGGTCAGAGTTTGATTCCTGAGTAGGGCACATTCCTGGATTGTGGGTTCGATCCCTAGTGCAGGAGGCAGCTGATCAGTGATTCTTTCTCATCATTGATGTTTCCAACTCTCTCTCCCTCCTGAAATCAATAAAAATACTTTTTAAAAGATAACCCATAGTCTGCAAGTTATTAAAAAAAATCCCTCTATTTTGTATTTAAAACAATGAATATTAGCTATGCACATATTTTGCACAGATCTATTTAGATTTAATATAGAAATAAACTACTTTATATTAACTGCCACTTAGAAATGGCTAAATCTGAAGATTGGAAGCTATTCTGAGTCAGCTCTACAAAACCTCAAAGCAGCTCTAGAACTTCTTGAGGTCAGATTGTGAGACAGGTGGAGCTACTGTGCTCCAGCATGTGAGCTGCCTCCCAGCACTTGGATCAAGAGAATCCTGAGTATCAAATAAATACCTATGCAATAAGTATTGAGAATTGAAAGATCATCGCCTTACACCACCACTTCTCATATTGAGCAATGAGGTTGGTGGGCAGATGATTGCAAACAAGGTAACGGTTTGGGGCTAGATAAGACTTTGCAGATAAGTGTTAGAAAATCATTAGATTAATTCAGTTCCTGGAGGAACAGAAGCTTCCCCAGGGTCTGAATCATGTAGATGTTTCATCTGTAATCATTAGCTAAACTATCGCTTGACCACAATTTGCACACTTCATTGCCAACCAGACAACACTAAAGGGAGTGCATGAGAAAGAATATAAAATATTTCTATTGGAGAATTTTTAGAACAAGGGTGCTATTAACAGCCAACAAGGATGACACTCCAGGCTTTCTTGGTCCATGTGTGCCACAGACCAAGAGCTTCCACATCACCTGGAATTCAGTAAAGATGAAAATCTCAGGTCCAGCCCTCCACCACTGGATGAGAATCTACATTTTTGAGCACTTAAGGTTGATTTGTATGCAAAATAAATTTCAAAAGCACTGAAATTAGGATTCAGTGGTTCTCATCCCTGGTTGAGGGTTAGATTGAGCTTGGAGAGATTAAACATTTAAGGACTTTGTCCCTACCCCAGGCCAATTAAATCAGTACCCCATGGCATGGGGCTGAGCAATGATAACTTTTAAGGCTCTGCAGGTACTTCTAGTGTGTATATAGCGTTGGAAGCCATGGGACTGAAAGGATACCATCTGTGATGGGCCTCACTTTTATGTCAATCTTACCAAGCCTCTATGTTTTCATGTTTTATTTCTTCAATTGTATGTGCTTCTACAGTAGGCATACAGCACCACCTAAGCCCTCATGGAGCTTGAAATCTGGAATGAAAATATTTTAAATAGTTTCACATAACTACTTTATTATGTTGTATTAATTCTACAGAAGATCATGTGCTTCCTGTAAAAATCATGAGACAATAGTTCTAGAGAAAATAACTCAGGTTTTAAAATAAAAATCAAAACAAAACTCAGGGTTTTTAACTATATAGATGTTTCCTAAAATACAATGGGGCTAATGGTTCAACCTCAGATCTTTGCTGTGAGGATTAAAATTGCTTGCTTAATAAAAGTCATTTCCTAATCCAGGTCACAGAGAAGACTAAGACTAGAATCCAAATTTCCTAACTCCTCTCCTTTGTTTTTCCACTGTCTCACACATATTGGTTCTGCCTCTGGTAAGAGGAAGTCAAAAAAGCTCTTCTATTGTTAGTGAAATGTTCAAGTAGCTAGTCATAAGTCTGCAGCTACTATAGCAAACAAATGTGTTGTAGAATAAAGGAAGTACATAGAAGAGCCAGAGAAATGGCTTGAGGAAGAAAGATGTATGAGTAATGGTTAAAGAATTTGGAAATACTTAGCCAGAATAAAGGAAACAAACATATGACTTAATAACACTGAGATACATAGAGGATTATGGAATTTGGACTGATGGCAAGCTCTTTTCCAAAGTCGCTAAACACAGGAAACAGACTAAACTTAAAACGGGAGGCCTCTAGAAGAGAGGGAGTTTAAAGGTGCTGGTGCATGATGCTCAGACATGATTACTGCCCCTGATAAGATTTGTAGATTGTGAGCATTATCAATACCTAGTGGTGGAGGGGGAAGCACTTAAGTCACACCAGAGGCTGGAACTTAGAATTAAATGAAATTTTACTGGAACAGTGAGATGGATAAGATGTTAAGTAAGGAGTCTGAATTTCTACATATAACTTATTCTACATCTCAGTCTCATGATAAAACATAACTTTTAAAAAAAGTAACATTATTGAAGATTGGGGCCGTGTGGCCCGGGAGAGCCGTGTGCCCTGGGGAAGCAGTGGGACCCGGGGGGAGGGGCGGTGTGAACCAGAGGAGGAGCAGATTCTATTCGTGTGGTCCTGAGATAGTCACCATAAAACAAGCAGACTGCCAAAAGAGGAGCGGATTCTATTCAAGTGATCCTGAGATAGTCACCATAAAACAAGCAGATTGTCAAATGACAGCGGGGAGGGGAAGGAGACCTGGGGGGAGATAAGAGAACAACCTAAGGGCTGGTATGCATGAATATAAGTACAACAAATGAACACAGAACTCTGGGGAGGGAGGGCATGAATGGGAGTGGGGGGGGGGGCAATTGTAAGCTATGTACACATATAATACCTTAATAAAAAAAGTAACATTATTGAAGATTAAATCATCATGACTAATCAAATGCACGGACATGTTTCTGACTTATTTTGATTAAAAATAACCTGGCATTTGCATTAAGATCAGCTAAAATATTCATGTATATGCCAGAGTCAATTCTTCCCTCCCTGCCCATTAGCACTCTTGTTTTATTATATTTCCTAACTGAAAATGAAAGGTCCAGATATTGAGATTTCATCTGCGCTGTTGACTGAAAAGCAAAATACAGATGCCAATGATTAGCACTTTGCACTAATCAAGATATAATTACAGAGAGGATTCATGAGTACTCCATTAACCCCTGTCTCCTGCTTCTCAGTTAAGTGGTCTCAACAGGTAGCATAGGACAGCAATCATGTGTGCAATTGGCTGAGACCCCTGGTTTCCAAAGACCTTCATATCTTTCAGCTTTGAGGATGGCACTTAGAATTCCCATATCATGTTTTTAGCCAATATCACTAACAATAAGAATGGCTTTCTCCAAAAGGAATCGCCAAGGCTTAGTTGGGGCCCTTTAATCTCACCTTGGCAATTAATAATGCATCAAAATGGCCATAAATCCTCTTGAAAACCTTGGATGGATTTATAATGAGAGCCATAAACTAGTGTGGGCTCAGCAGACAATTGAAGAAAGTCACGTAGCAGAAAATCCTACACAACAGACAGTTTCTCTGACAGCTGGAAGTAGAGTAAGAAAACATGAAATGTCATCTTTCTATGTCATCTGACAATTTATATAGCAGAAGTGGCTATTGATAAATTACTTAGTGGCTTTATTTGCCTATAGGCTTACTTCATAAAATAAGAGGTGTTTCCATTGAATTCCATACTGAAAGCTAAGCCCTGAGGTCTGGTTTTTCCCTACCCTCGGGAGAGAATGAACAATGCATTTATTCTGGGCTCTCTGAGAGACAAAGGGACCTGAATGTTTAAAGAATGTTAAATTATTAAGAAAATAATTGCATGGAAACCGGTTTGGCTCAGTGGATAGAGCATTGGCCTGCGGACTGAAAAGTCCCAGGTTTGATTCCAGTCAAGGGCATGTGCCTTGATTGTAGGCACATCTCCAGTAGGGGGTGTGCAAAAGGCAGCTGATTAGTGATTCTCTCTCATCGATGTTTCTAACTCTCTATCCCTCTCTCTTCCTCTCTGTAAAAAAATCAATAAAATATATTTTTTTAAAGAAATAAAATAATTGCTCTTAGGTCCCAGAAAAAAAAAGAGAGAGAGAGAGTTGCAAGAATGGATAGAGACCTATGCATCTTAAAACCTATATGTCTAAGTTGGGACATTGAATGTCTATAATGGGGCTTTGGCCTTCTATTCCGTAGCCTAGCTTGGCACAAAGGAGATGGGACCATCCATGGAAGTCACTGACCTGGAGGAATGGGACTGCCTGCACAGGGAGAAGGTGAGTGAGATCCATTCTGAGGAAGCTCTGGCTTCACTGCCAGCCTGTGGACACACAGCACACAACACCATCTGGGTGGTCATAAAGTAGTCAGACCGCATAGGCTGAGAGGCTTCTTTGAGGATACCTAATGCCTCTAGGCCCTTATATGACCCAAAAGATGGATAGGGTACCCAGCAAATGACTGAGACTGGCCTTCTAACCAATAATCAGGGCTAGAGGACAGATGCAATCTAAATTGATTCAAAATATAAATAAACATGATACTGTACTCAAGTGCTATCCAGTAATTCATACTTCTTGCATCTGGTTATTAAAGAAATCAAACTAAGCATTAAGCAAGCTTTTAAGGCTGATGTTTATATAGATATTTCAAAAAGATGAGAATGTAGTTTGGGACACTGACTGCCAATTATTTTAGGTGGGACATTTACTTTACAAGTGTCTTTTCAATTTCATAAACTAGACAGTTTTAAGGTTTTTATTTTTAATACATGGCAAGAATTATTGCCAGAAAATCTCTCACTGTTTTTTTTTTCTGAATAGCAATGCATTCTGTGTACAGATTCTACATCTCCTATTGACAGCTTCAAAGGAAGCACATGAAATTGATTATTTTATTTTTCTATCATATTTCTTCATAAAAAATATATTAAAGAACACTCTAAAATAAAGGGATAACTACATCATAATGCTTTCTGAAATTCTTAACTCTTACTCTACTATTTGATCACCCAAAAGAGAAAAATTAGTTTATGGTATTTAAAAGGGTTTGTGAAAGTCACGTAGGTATGTGGTCAGCCAACTGCAGCTTGTGAGCCACATGCAGCTCTTTGGCCCCTTGACTGTGGCTCTTCCCCAAAATAACACGGCCTGGGTGAGTCTATTTTGAAGAAGTGGCATTAGAAGAAGTTTAAGTTTAAAAAAAATTTGTCTCTCAAAAGAAATTTCAATCACTGCACTGTTGATATTTGGCTCTGTTGACTAATGAGTTTGCCCAACACTGATCTAGGTAATAGCCTCAATGTTAAAATCTTTCAGTCTACCTAATCATTGATCCTTTGTTTTATTGATCATCGAATATAAAATAGGACAGTAGCCTTGACCTAATCATTGTCCAAAGCCTCTTTTGATCTACTTTACAGAAGCAGTGACCAAAAAAATGTCTTTCACATTGTTAATTCACCTCAACTCTTTCACTGTGAAGTAGTCAATAGCCGGGCTGATGTGGTTTCTTCTGACAGTGTGACACTATGGAAACACTACTGAAACACCACTGCAACAGAAACCTCTTTGCCACCAGGCAGGTGTGTCCCCTTGGGCAAATGATTTCACCTCTCTAGGCCTCAGTTTCATCACTGAGAAAACTAGATAATTGAAATAATGATCGGTAAGCACCTTCTAGCTTGCAATTCTATGACTCTATTCCTTATTATATTTATAAGCATTCAAAAAGCCAATGACATTGATCTAGAGATGACACCTTAGAACAGGCCAACTTTCCTGATTTAAAAGGAAATGCATCACTATGAAGAGCTGCCTGTTTGATAAACTATTGTTTGCATCTATTAAAAATAAGTATCTAGATGCCTGGCAAACCAAAGAACCTGAATCAGGTGATAGAACTGCCATGGCATATAAAATCTTGTATGCAAATACAAGGTGTTGATTGAACCTGAAGCACATGTATTATTTAAAATTTGAATTTATGTAACTTTCAAACAAATCTTTATTCATTCAACAGAAAACTCAAATAAGCAATTCTGTGTGACATAAAAATTTATAGAAAAGTTCTGAAGCTCTGTTTATTTCATCTTCCGAAGGAAGGAAAAAAGAAAACAAACAAGATTTTAGAAGAGAAATATACAATAAACACACTTACACAGAAGACAAGCAGAGTTGACAAGAGCATTGCTTATCTTTCCCTTTTCCCACATTGTTCACTATTCCTACAAATGAGAAATGCTTGATTTAAGGTTTCTAAATATCTGTCTTTGTTGCTTTATTGCTTCCAGTCATCTTTGTGAGAACCTGGGAGTTTGAATGGTACTGTTCATTAGGCAAGCAAATATCTATAGATCATTTTATGAAGCATTATTTATCACCATCTAGAAATCAAGGCAAGGTCTTAGAATGTACAATCAGAAGCCCTGGGTTCAAACTCCAATTATATATTTTAATATGTAACATCAAACAAGTTACTTTACTCTGCAGGGTCTCAGTTTCTTCATCAGTAAAAGAGACATAATACTTTATATTTTGTGTTGGTTATGATGATTAAATTAAATAATAAATGTGATGTTTCTGATACCAAATCTTTATAATTATCAGTTATAATAATTGATTTTATTATTAAGTTACATTCAGTCTACTCAATTACAGTTTTACCACATACCAGGATCTTTAAAATATTATGTATTTTTATTTCATTGTTGAGAGATGAACAGACTTTTTAAAACTTATTTTTTATAAATATAATAAATATAAATCAATTTTTCTATATAGATAGTTAATTCTTATTACTCATGGTAGGTATTTTTGTAAAGTTTCTAAGAATAGAAATTGCAAACAGTGAACCATTACTCTTGGGGAAGTTCAAGGTTTAGGTTCCTGTGAGCCTATGGTCACCACATTTTAATCATTTGATCAATATAAAAGCTTGTTTTATATGTTCTTCTGTTTAAAGACACTTTATTTAATATGTGTTTGATTCAAAGCCAACAACACTATAACTCATGCCTGGAACCAGCTTCTTTTCCCTGTAAGGCACATCACTACTCCTTGGAACTTAGGAATACTTCAGCACTATCCTTGAGAGCTGATAATGGCAAAATCACCAACAAAAAACACAAAAATTTTAAAAACCTGATGCTAAATAGATTATAAAAAGGGCACTGTCCACAGTACAAGAGCTGAAAGAAAGAGTAGAGTCAACCTTGTCAACCTCAGCTGAGAACCTACAAACAGAACAGCTCAAGATCTGCACCACTTTGCACATGTCGACAAATGACCACAGAAGTGGCGTGAGTACTGATGGTTACAAATAAATTCCAATAAGTAAATGCACAAATATAGAATCTGCAAATAATGAGGATCTACTGTGTGTGTATGTATACACTTGCATATGTTAACATACAATAATATACTCATTCAACTCAATCATATGGCAGGGACTATATTATGCATTTTACTTATATCTTCTTCTTTACTATAATAATTACTAGAGGCCCAGTGCATGAAACTCATGCACTGGTAGGGTCCCTAGGCCTGGCCGGTGATCAGGGCCAATCAGGTCTGCCACCTCTCCTTCCCTCATTTCCTCAGTGCCAAGTCCCCTCTCCCTCCCCCACCGCTGGTTGCCCACCATGTTCTGTGCTACCCCCTAATGGTCAGCACACATCATAGTGAGGGATCGAACTCCTGGTCTCCCAGTTGAACTTCCAAGGGGATACTTTGCTTATTGGCTATATATATAGTAAATACCCAGAAATTTAAAATATTAATTTGAGGGTGGAGGAGTTAAAATGACTTAAGATTCAAGAGATATAACCAGAATTTAAGACTAGGTCTGATTTTAGAGCTTAGGTTCACACTCTACATTATTCTATATTTTACCTATTTTATCAGGAGAAAAGGAGTTTTTTTTAAAGTCAAGCAGACTTGACACTTCCTGTAAAATGAAGAACAACTACCTTTGACCACCCTATTTAACTGAAATTTAAATAACCAAGATAACTTAATTTGAAAATAAAACTATAGATACAGAAATGTTCATCATTATTCTAATGCATGCTTCCAATTTTTGCTCATCCAACAAATAGTTATTAAATGCCTACTCTGTGCCAGGAAGTGTTCTATGTGTAGTTATCAACCGAGAGATGGTGGTGTGATGCCTTCCCAACTGACCTCAGAACTGCCCACTCTCCATCTTCTAGCGTCGTTAAGATGTTAAAACCTACATACCTCTAAGGCAAGTTCAAACTCATAGGGATCGAAAATGAAAGAAAAGGTACTGCTGGGAATTATATAAAGGCGAATGCTCAATATCCAGTTTTTCTAAGAATGATAGAAGTATTCATAAAAGTTTGTATGTGAAACAGTAACTTTAAAGGTAGTATATCAACCAGATAGACTAGACTCTCCTGAAATAAGAAACACCACCAAAATATCATAACAAAGGTATCTTTCTTGTCTTGCAAAGTCTAATGTAGGTTGAATGGCTCTCTGCTGTCTTCTTGGCTAGTCTTAAAATAATGCAAATTACACCTAAACACAATCAATGTGAAGTCTGGGGAATGTAGAAAGCAAATGAGTTTCAGATGAGCAATGTCTCTGCCTCAGACAAATGTTCTTGTTAATCATAAATATAGTACATAACCATTTAGATTATGGGTAATCTTAAACTTTCCTTTGATTGGTAGTACACAATGAGGAATATCTGTAATTTAAAGCTTTTTCCCCCCTAGGCTTCAAATTTCTTTTAAATAATTTATGTTCTCTTCAAAAATATTATTAAGAACAGTTAAATGAAAATTTCTTTTAGGATGTTCTTTAGTGTTTGGAATAAGAACTCAATCTCATTCTTATTCCAACTATCTTATTTTATGGGTTTATTTAAAAGAAAGAAAGAAAGAAAGAAAGAAAGAAAGAAAGAAAGAAAGAAAGAAAAGGGGAAAATCATTAGCCAGCAAGAATGATATTGAGGTCTCTGATTTTTATCAGTTGCAATCAGTTAAATGAAGCCCCACACTCCACCGGCTTATGTACTGTGTTGAAACTGTTCCCCCAGAATTTATGCCCAGTCGAAATTTCAGAATGTGAACTTACTTGGAAATAGGGTCTTTGCAGATGTAATTAGTTAAGCAAAGTTGACTCGTACTGGATTAGTTCCAAACCTGATCTAGTAACTGAGACACAGGGAAGGACAGTGGCAAGGGAAGATCAGGTGGAAGTGATACAGCTAGAATGCCAAGGAAGGAGCCACTGGGAGGTAGCAAGACACAAGGAAGAATTCTTCCCTAGAGACCTCAGAAGGAATATGACCCTGCCCAAACCTTAAGCAAAGATGTCTAGCCTCCAAACTATGAAAGAATTTCTATTGTTTTCAGCAGTACACAGTTTATGAGATTTTATGGCTGCAGGAGATACTGCCCAGCTGCTCTGGCTCAATGGAGAATGTAGACCAGCTGTGGGCAAACTACGGCCCACAGGCCGGATCCGGCCCGTTCGGCTGTTCTATCCGGCCCACTGAGCCCAAAGAGCGGAGGGTTCTCTTGCTCTCCTCTCCGCTCCTTCACAGCTACTTGACTCTGCCATTGTAGCACAAAAGCAGCTTCAATGGAACGCAAACAAATGCATGTGACAGCGTTCTAATTAAACTTTATTTATGGACACAGAAGTATGAGGTTTATATGTTTTCCATATGTCACAAAACATTCCTCTTCTAATTTTTTTTAACCATCTAAAAACATAAAAATTATTTTTGGCTTTCTGACATACAACATAGGCAGCATCAGATCGAATTTAGTCCTCAAACCCTATTTTTCTAAGTGTACCCTGTTCTAGACAACTGCTTCTCAAGTGGGGTCAGCCTTGCCCCCCACGAAACATTTGACAATGTCTGGAGACACGTTTTATCGCTAAAACTAGAATGGATCTCCTGACATCTAATGAGAAGCAAGGAATACTGCTAATCATCATGCGATACACAAGACAGCTCC
Source organism: Vespertilio murinus (assembly GCA_963924515.1). Lineage (NCBI taxonomy): Eukaryota > Metazoa > Chordata > Mammalia > Chiroptera > Vespertilionidae > Vespertilio > Vespertilio murinus. The sequence goes on from OZ004707.1 coordinate 22,903,403, forward strand.
CCACACTCCAATGAAGAATTGTCCAGTCAAAAATGTCAATACTATTGAGATTAGAAAACTTGATCTAGATATAGGATTCCTATGAGATATTGAGAACTCCCCTTAAACAAGTCCCCATAAATTATATAGTTAGTAAGGCCTTTTGTAAACACCTCTCTTCATAAATTATTCTCAGAATTTTCCAGGTGCAGTTATTTTATTTTTTAATATATTTTTATTGATTTCAATGAGGATGGGAGAGGGAGAGAGAGTTAGAAACATCAATGATAAGAGAGAATCATTGATTGGCTACCTCCTGCATGACCCCTGTGTTACTGACAAGCCTGTATGTAACACAGGCATATGCCGTTGACTGGATTTAAACATGGGACCCTTCAATCATCAGGCTGGCCAATGCTCTATCCACTGAGCCAAACCAGCTAGGGCAAAGTATAGTTATTTTAATAGTTCTTCAGTATACTCTTGTATTTGTAGATCTTCGTGGTGCGTTGTGCATTGTAGTCAGGTGCATATGTTCCCTCCTCCTACATGGCAGTCCCGAGAAGTGCAAGGGCATCTTATCCACCTTTGTATTCCCACATCACAGGATGTTTGTGGAGAGAAACTGAGCTAAGAAAATAATGAAAATAATGAAAGGAAATCCTCAGACTATGAACTGTCTTAAGGCAGGTAGCAGATGAGGAAACTACAAAAGCTGCTTCTATCCCTGACAGTGGATATTTGCTGTCCTGGGTGGTCAACTGGCAACAAGGTGCCATGCTGGATGTAGCATGAACTAGCTCTGGCAGAAAGCCTGGTGGGACTGCAGCTGGTTGAGGCTCCACGCAGTGAGAAGTGCCACTGCAGGGGTGGGGAACCTTTTTCCTGCCAAGGGCCATTTGGATATTTATAACATCGTTCAGGGCCATACAAAATTATCAACTTAAAAAGCAGCCTGCTATATTTGGTCAGACATTCAATTAACTCACCCTAATGCCTTGGCAGGGCCAAACCAAATGATTTATTTTGCAGGCCTTAGAAGGCCAGTGGGCCAGATGTTCCCTAGCCCTGATTTAAAGCCAGACAGGACTTCCTGTACCACTCCTAGGGGAGTTGAATGGTAGTCAGCTGTTGAACTTGGAGTCAGACGCTAGAAGTTGTGTGGCATGACATGAGGCAGGGCAGCTGAGGTCACAGAGATGACAGGTATTTGGCAGAATACCTAACTCTGAGTTTGCTCAGCCTTGCTTCCATCTGACATACCCAATGCCCCAGGGACTCCTGACTCAGCTTCCCTCCCAAACATCTGATTTTCTCTCAGTCAGGAGTTTGCTCTTCCTTTCTCACAGCTCCTCTCTGTCCCTTCCCTACGCCTCTGCACTGATTATGCTTCCCCCGCCTATGTTTTCTGATATCAGCTTGCCCACACCTGGATGTCCAGGCCAACACGTTTCTGGTTCCCTCCCGGCACACAGCCAAGCCCCTGGCACACAATGCAAAGCCTCCTGGGCCAGCCTCTCGGGCACTCAGACCATTTCTCCCATCCTCCAACCTAACCTCAGCCCAAACCTGGTCTCCTGCTCACTCCTATTAGATGCCACCTGTCTCCCCTCTCTCCCCGGTCGCACTGGATTAACGTCTCATTTGGCAGATTTCCATGGCTGTTTCAATTCTTCTTCTCCCCAAGGTTTCTGAGACCTTGTAACCTGCCCTGTGTTACTACATCGCACTTGTCCTCAGGCAGGAAGGGAACAGCAGGTAACATTCCCCTGTCACTGTCTGTGAGGAAGAAGAACATGGCAGCCCAGCTGTGTATGGAATATAGCAGAAGAATCAGGGTGGAGATGAGGGGCACTTAAAGACCACATGGGCAAAGAGACTCACCCAACGGGAGCCACCTTGTACAATAGGCAATTTAATATTTTAAGTGCAAAATTATACAGCACAGAGTTCAGAGCAGAGTAAAAAAAAAAAAATAGCTGAATTTCCTAAGTGGACAGAGCTAACTTTTTTTAAAAATATATATATTTTATTGATTTTTTTACAGAGAGGAAGGAAGAGGGATAGAGAGTTAGAAACATCAATGAGAGAGAATCAGTGATCAGCCGCCTCTTGCACACCCCCTACTGGGGATATGCCCGCAACCAAGGTACATGCCCTTGACGGGAATCGAACCTGGGACCTTTCAGTCCACAGGCCGACACTCTATCCAGTGAGCTAAACCGGTCCCGGCCAAAGCTAACTTTTACTGAACTCTGACTATGTGACACTGTGATAAGCACTTTGCGTTTATTAATCAGCCGGTGTAATCATCATGAAAATCATTTAATATAAGTAATGGAATTATACCCATTGTACAGATTATGAAAAGAAGGTCCAGGCAAGTGAAGTCCTCAGCTAATAAAGAGTGGGGCCCAGGTAAGTCTGACTTCACAGCCCACACTGTATTAACTGCGATTTCTAGTAGGCAGGAGGGACTCCAGAGATTGGTTGAGACTTGAACTGAACCTTGGAGGATAGAAGGTGTTTAAATCCATGACAAGAAGAGGAAAGGGCATCTTGGATATAGGATACTGGCAGGAAAGGCACTGTGGGCCGCTGGTACATTTGAGAGTGTGTATTGAGAAGGCAGAGGAAATAGGGTTGGAGATAGAGAAGAGCTAACTTGTGCAGATCCTGTGAACTGGAAAGACTAACGGGTCTGGATTATCACAGAAAACAGTCACCAAAGATGTTGCACAGCACAGTAATCAGTTGTGCTTGAGGAATAAGACTACCACACAGAGATATGCTTCTTGTCCCTCAGGTGAGCCCCTGACAACAGGTACATCAGTGTTCCCTGCGTGGGATTTGGGCTTTCCCAAGGGGGAAATGTGTGAGATACACATGAAGCAGTACCCTATTTGGCCACGTATTTACTTAGGTTATCGTATTAGTTTTCGATAGCTGTTATAACAAATTAGTTCCTTAAAATGACACAGTTTTATTGTGCTGCTATTTTAGACATCAGGAATCCTAATTCCATATGCAACCTTAATTCCTCTCCCCATGCAACTCATATTCACAGGTTCTGGGGATTAGGATGTGGAGGTTTTTCGATGCCACTATTTGGTCCCCTGCAGTCAGTGATCATGCCTTGGGGATCCATCAAGGACAGACCTAAATATGTCCTTACAGGTCAACCAGGCAGCCACTTGGAAAAACCCACAGCTCAGTGCACAGGAGCCCAGAAAAGCAACCATGAAGTGCACGACCTTAGGGCTCTGTCCTCTCCACTCTGTTGGAAGTACTCACCTTCACCCAGAGTCCGCTCCCTGTGAGCAGTCTCTGGGGCTAATCCCAGCTTAAGTGAGCAAGATTGGAGCACCCTGATCACTGAAGTTTGGCATTAAGCTTCTAGCTCTCTTATCACTTACAGTATGTTTCTACTCTGATAACAGCCTCTTCCATATTCTTGAGATCTATACCCTTTTCTGGGCCATATTCTTGAGATCTATACCCTTTTCATTATGGTGTCTGGTTTCTTGTTTTACCCTCTAGAACAGCTGTGGGCAAACTATGGCCCTTGGGCCAGATTCTGGCCCATTCGGCTGTTCTATCCGGCCTGCGGAGCTGAAAGAGCGGAGGGTTCTCTTGCTCTCCCCTCCACTCCCTCCTTCACCAGCAGCCCAAGATGAGAGTGCCAGCATAGTCAGGTTGCTTTTGTTCTGGCCCTGCGGACCAGTTTAAGAACCCATTGTGGCCCTCAAGTCAAAAAGTTTGCCCACCCCTGGTCTAGAAAGTGCCTTACTCTGGGGTCTACTTGCCAGGCCCCAAACCCAGCTCCATGTCCTGCCCCCAGCCTGGCGGCTGCCTCTCCCTCCTGACAGGTTTTCTTAATGTCAGAGCCTGTTTGTCTCCTCAGCTCCACGGCCATGCCCTGCCCCTGAGCTCACCATCTATGCTCCCCAAACCCACCATCACCATCTCTCTAATGGGCAGGGGCAGCTCTAGTGCCAGGCTCACCTCAGTTTATAGAAATGATCCCAGAAAGATTTGTCTCAAAGGAATCACAACAGAGTGTCCCTATATGCTCTTCCCAACGTGGTGTGTGAACAGCCCATGTTAATCAGGAAGTCAGAGGCTCTAACAGAGGAAAGGAGCCACATCCCTTATTAACTCATTTATCAAATGCTCGGAGCACCTTCTATTTTTTTTTCTTTTTTAAAAATTTTTTAGTGTTGGCACTATTGTATATGTCCCCCTCATCTCCCCCCCCCCACCTTTGCCCTCCTTCACCCAGCCCCCACCTCTCCAAAGTGCTTTCACATCTATTGTTTATTCTGATAAGGATCAGTGAGATCACTTCATCCACCATTAGAACTAAATGACAGATAAGAAACCTGAGGTTGAAAAAGATAGCAGAGCTACTAAAGATTATATAACTAGGCAGAGTTAAAGCCCCAGTTCCTGTCTCCTGACGCCCAGGCCAGTCTTATTTCTGCTATATTACGTCAGTGGGTCAAACCTGTCGATTCTGGAGGGGAATCTAGGGGTTCGGAGGAATGTAAGGTCATCCAGGCTCACTACATAATCCAGGGACTTTAAATGTCATGTTTGCTAATTATGCAGGAACCCCCTCAGAAAATGCCCTGCCGAGTGGTTAGCAGCTCCCCCAGCCACACATTTTACCTTTAAGTATCTCTGAATATTAATAAATTCTCCCTTATCGTGAGCTCAGATCTAACTCCCTCATTTTCTACTCATTCATTGGTTATATTTGTGGCAACCAAGCACATACATACATGTGCACACACACTCTCTTTCTCTCTCTCTCTCTCTCTCTCTCTCTCACACACACACACACACACACACGCACACACACACACACTCACACACTCACACAAGATGAATATTTCTCGTGAGAGTCTTCCAAATGATTTACCCCTGAGTAATCATTTTTCCATGCTTCACGACCTTTGCTTCCCTCACTCTTCCTCCAATGAGAGGATTTTCATGCTCTTCATTGCCGGGCCTCTGAGCATCCCCTCCATGCTCCTGGGAGTGTGACATGATTAAGGCAACCTCACTCTGACCTCTGATCTGGACAAGAGCTCCATGCGGAGGTCTGCTGACCCTGAAAGAACACGATGAGTCAAGAGTCCTCCCCCTGCTCTCATCTTGCAGCAGGATCTAGAACAGCATGAACCAGAACAGAGATTCTGAAACACACCAACCAAGAACTGAAACCGGCTTCTGTTCCAGTGACTCAGGAACTGTTGTAAACACGTACCCACCTGGAGAAGACAGCTAAAATGACAGCTGATTCTGCAGGAGACCCAGCTGATGCATGAGCCCCAGGCACCCCGAGTGGGAGGAAAGGCAATGCTTCACGGGCACCAATTGCTCACCCTCAACACATGGAATAGCTAGGAGAAGCAATGAGTCGTGCTTCAATTATTCCTGCCCAGAAAACACTGCAGTTCAAAGAGCCCATTATTCATGGAGGGGGCAGCTTAAGCAGCACACCTGAGCCGGAGAATTGCTTCGCTCTGGATCTTGATTCACTTTCTTGAGCTTTATACGTGGTTTTTTCCCCTCCCTTTTGTTTTCATTATAGAGGTAATCTGAAGCCAAGCTGGTTGATTAGGCAGAGCAGTTCCTAGACAGTGTGCAGGGCAGCCACAGATCAGAGGGTGAAATCTTTTAAGAACAGCTCCTGGGCTGGGCTGCAGGAACCACTATGGGAAAAGAGCTAAAGGAAGACTAAGAGAGCTAAAGGCTGCAGGGAAGCTCAGGAAGCCTGTGGCCTCTGGGTATCATTTCTGGTGCCTCTTGGTCCTTATCCTGTACTTGTAGTGACTGGATTTGTGTCTGAGACCAAGCCCTCACCTCTAGCCTAGGTCTGGGAACCAGGTTTTTGACATGTTCCTTATGCTTGATTACCAGCCCAGTGCTCTTAACTAAGGATGCCCTGCAGCACTTGTAACAGCCCTTCCATTCCCTAGAACAGTGGTCAGCGAACTGCGGCTTTCGAGTCACATGCAGCTCTTTGGCCATTTTGTGTGGCTCTTCCACAAATATCATGTACCCCAATTAAGTTAATAAACTTAAACCTATATAGTTTAAGTTTTAAAAATGTGGCTCTCAAAAGAAATTTCAATCGTTGTACTATTGATATTTGGCTCTGTTGACTAAGGAGTTTGCCGACCACTGCCCTAAACCACGCAACGGCAGCTAGGACCTTGCTTCCACCTGCCAGACCTTCTGATGCTGGTGCCCTTGCTCAGGCCTCCGTACCCAGACTCCCCGTTGTAGGTTCCACCCTCCTTAGCAAGCCCGCAAACCCCATCCTGTGCCACACCTCCCTAGCCTACCCTCTGCTTACACTTCTGCCTAAGGACTTGCCTCTCTCTACCAGGATATCCTGCTTCCTTTGTGTACGGCCAGCAGCTGGGTTGACACTAACCCAAGCCAATGTCACCTCCCAAACCCTTCAGGTCTATCTGAGGTAGCCACTTTTCAAGATTCTTTCTGCTCGAAGCATCATTAGAAGAAAATGGATGAGAGGATAAGCTTCAGAAAAGTGTTGCACAGCCTGGGAACCCTGAGCAAGGTGAGGAAGGGGGATGCAGTTTCCCACATCCCTACCCACAGCGAGTGCTCTTCCGCCCACCCCGCCACCATCCCCTGCTTGCCTACCTGATTTCTGCCACCATGAGGACCCGGCCAGTTCTATGGCCATCAAAGCAAAGGCACTGCATAAAGATTTCAGTTTAAGTGCTTTTGATTTTTCTTTTGGAATATTGATGGCAACTAACAAATTACAGCCAAGTTCTATTTACAGCTCTGAGGGTATTTGAATTCAGGAAAACACACTTGCACTTGGCGATCTTGAGGATATATGTAAATTCACAAAGAACTATTTTTGCCATGTGGTGATTTTTTTTCCTACGGAAATAATAACTCACCGTTTGCTACTTAATGTGATAAACAATGGTACAGCTTCTCTTCCATCTCTACCTCTAAACTAAAATTTAATAGCAACCCTCTGGCGAGGCAGAGAGAACAAATGAGCTAGTTGCTCATTCATGGAAAACAGAGAAAAATTTTTCAGGGACTGTTTCTTTGAGGTGTCTGTTTTAAGAGATTTGAAGGGGTGTAGGTTACAAGGTGAGTATCCAAACTTTTGAAAGAGCAAGAATCGGGAATTTCAATCGAGGGGTTGCTTATCAAATGCTCATACACAGAGTGTATCCCCACATAGGCTGAGCTTGTCACCAGATTTCATGTTTCACAACCCGATCCTATATCTGAATGTCAAAGCCACCTTTGCAAGAACAGTATCCTTTTGTTAGACTAAGTAGAAAAATACAGTGAAAAGATTTCTTGCTATTCTCTAAGTAAAAGAAGATCTTTCTCCTTAGAAAAACAATGCTGAGGGAAAAAGCCAAGTACTGTTTTATACATTCTCCAAATTCCAAAATACCATTTAAAAAAGAATTACACCCACGATTCATTAGACAGCAGGATAAAGTGAACTGCTAGATTTTAATTGCACTGAAAGAATAGACATCATGAAAGACACCCCCAACTTCTTGGGATTATAACCTATTCTAGTTAACGTCTTCACCATAATGCACGCCTCGTTCAAATAGCCTGCCTTGATTAAATTAAAACAGTATTTCTAGTTTGGGGCTTTGATAGGCTCCTGAAAAAACAATATTGAGTTAAGCAATTTGAAAGCCAAATGCTATCAATATGTAAGCTTTTTATTGTGAAAGTTAATGGGTTGAATCCCATTTTTTTAAAAAAAGATGAAATGTTGTCATTTGTTAGAGCATTGATGGATCCTGTATGCTCATTGAATAAGCCAGACCAGAAAAGGGGGGGGAAAGTGTGATTTTAATCAATTGTGAAGAAAACAATACAAAAATGAACGTACAAAAAAACAAAAACTCATTCATGCAGACAATAGATTGGTGGTCACCGGAGGAGGAGGAGAGAGAGGGTGAGATGGGTGAAGGAGGTCAAAGGTGCAGAGACAGATAGAAACTAGACCTTTGGTGGTGAGCACCTGAAATTTATGCAATGTTAAAACCAATGTTCCCTCAATAATTAAATAAACAATAATGAAGTATTGAATTTATAGCAAATAGCCTGGCCGGTGTGGCTCAGTGGTTGAGCATCAACCTATTCACCAAGAGGTCATGGTTCCATTCCCTGTCAGGGCGCATGCATGCCTGGGTTGCGGGCTCAGTCTCCAGTGGTGGGGAATGTAGGAGGCAACCGATCAATGATTCTCTCTCATCACTGATGTTTCTCTCTCTCCCCCTTTCCCTTCTCTCTAAAATCAATAAAAACTGTATTTTTAAAAAAAAAAAATTGTAGCAAATAATGTTGAACATCTGAAAATGAGGATTTAAGATTTATATTTAAAACACCTTATTCTAAGCAGAAAATGTATTTAAAAACAAACAAACAAACAAACAAACAAACACCAACTCAGCTGTCTGCAAACAAACATGGTTTTCCTAAACTGCAGTTTTCCTCTTCCCCGCAGGATGCCCCGCACCACCCAGGCCTGGGAGGGAATGTCCCCGCTACACGTTCCCATACTGACTGCAGACAGAAGCCAGGGAAGAACAGCGTTCTTTGCATAGTAGATACAATATCTTACATAACATACAATAAGTACGAGAGGCAACAGCCTGCAGGAGGTACACAGCCTTTCAGGATCGGCAAGCTGCCAGATGACAGCTCTCAAGGAGCCAGGTCCAGAAGGGGCGCCTGCTTTTGGACTTCATGGCCCAGGACAGCGGGCTTTGCCGGGGGTACCTGCCCCCGCCCTTTGGGTTTGGAAGGACATCTGCTTCCGAGTCTCCGATTCTGGCAGCCACCCCTGAAGGGAGCAGAATCTGGGAGACAGGCACGCTGCCCGAACTCCAGCGTCTCCCAGGATTACGCACCGCGCACATACCTGTGGCCTTTAGAGGAGGTTTCTCTCCCAGCAACAGTTTTAACCTTTTGGCGTGGATTTTGCCTTGATAGTGGGAGTCGGCCACCACCGCGGAGGTAAAAGACATGTTGCAGAGTGTACAGCACTTGTTCTTATCAACCATATCAGCACCGCTTCCCTGAGAGGGGAGGAGAAAAAAATAAGAGAGATAACATTAGAGAGAAGCCCATGTCCTAAAATGCCTTTATTCCCATTCCATTCTGTGGCAGATGAAACTGGCCACAGGCTTTCTTATGGAAACGTCTGGCATTTGCTCTGCAATCTCTCTCAGTGCTTCAGGATAAGCATCAAAACTTAACTGGGGCCAAAACCGGTTTGGCTCAGTGGATAGAGCGTTGGCCTGCGGACTGAAAGGTCCCAGGTTCGACTCCAGCTCTCTCCCTTCCTCTCTGTAAAATATCAATGAAATATATATATTTTTAAAAACTTAACTGGGTACCCGACTTCACCCCACATTTCCTTAGCCGCTGCTGCTGCCAGGCCCTAGGAATACAGGACAACCGTTCAGATAGGAATTACCAGAAGCAAAAGGAGCCCACAATTAGGGGACAACATATTGTGTCTGGCGCCGTGAGGAAAACAGCCTCTAATTGCACCCATTATGCTCATTAAAACAGGTAAAATATCAGAGTTCGGGTGACCTGAATTATTTAGCAGAAATTATCATTTGACATTCCGCTCTGCCTTTGACCAATTCTAACATCACCAGGCTACCGGACCACGTGTTCAAAGAGAATTTTTAAGATTTGTTTAAGGGCTTGAACATTTTTCATAATTAATTTGTGTGTCTATAAGCGCCGACCACGACCACGCCGGCACAGAATTTTCTATGTGAGTTTGCGTGATTTTCCCCTTTCTTCACGAAGGTGATTACATGCCACACACCCAGAAACTGAAATCCCACTTGATTTTTATTCTTTTGTAAGATTTGATGAAAATGAAACGTGAATCCAAAAAAATAAAATAAAATAAATGCTTGGCCGGTCGGCCCATGTGACCTGGCTATTGTGCGCACAATCATCAGTTGCCTATATTTTGCCAGGGGGAAGATTAATGCACCGGCTCCCCTCCTGCCTCGTTGGAAATTGAGGGTAAAGTGGACCCTCAGATAAGGAGTTAATCTGCTCCTTAATGGAACAGCAACAGCAAAGCATCTCTTTGTTAGTGCAGACCCTGGATGAGTCTCTGGCCCCACAACCTGACCTTTTCTTATTTCTAGACAGCCCAGGGAGTGTGATTTAAAAGGCATGGGGAGAAGGATTAGGGTGAAGATGGGATGGAGACTGGGAATTATACTGTTTTTTGTGTTTTTGTTTTTGTTTTTTTGCATAATAACACGATGTCCAGACTGCTGGAGAGAGTATTGCCTTGCAAATTATGTAGCAAGTAACTAACTCTTCCTTCGTTAAGACATTAGTCTGTGATTTCTGTGATAATGAGCATTAGTTCTTGAGGGGAGAGGTGTGTGTGGTGGTTGAGGAGGGTGTGAGTGTATGGGGGAGGGAGGGTGTGTGTGTTCCGGGGGCTGGCTTGTCTTTCAGGGGAGGAGGGAAAGTGAGAGACTTCAAAAGGGAATCTGTGTGATTTGGAGTTACCAAGCTGTACCTACTGTAATTCATTCTCTTGATCTTAGAATATGAAACCTCGGCGTGTCACCCTTTATTAATGGTTAATGAGTCAGATGTGAGGGAATGTACTGCTGGGGGTTTGGGGGTGGCCAGTGAGAGAAAACGGATCCTGTGGAGAGAGAAGGGGCTCTCCCAAATGTCCTCTCCTGGAAAGGGACTCACCTCAGGGCAGATCACCTGGACAGTCACTGAAAGCTGTGCCCGCTGAGCATGCCCTTGCTGAGCATTGAAAGTCAAAATGTTTTGCCTAAACGGGTTTTGCTCAGTGGATAGAGCATCGGCCTGCGGACTGAAAGGTCCCAGGTTCGATTCCGGTCAAGGGCATGTACCTTGGTTGCGGTTGCGGGCATATCCTAAGTAGGGGGTGTGCAAGAGGCAGATGATTGATGATTCCCTCTCATCGATGTTTCTAACTCTCTATCCCTCTCTCTTCCTCTCTGTAAAAAATCAATAAAATACATTTTAAAGAGGTATTAAAGTCAAGATGTTTTGAGTTTTCCTCCCATTGGGGGAAAAAAAAAGCCGTAAACACTTTTATACCCTTGTGTGGTCTACAGTGAAGACTGACTAGGCCAGGCAGGAACGGGGAGAGTTGGCTTCTCCTCATCTACCTCTCTTCCCAAGCCCTAGAGATGACCCATAACCCGTGGAGGGGGTCGAGCCCAGGAATGCCCAGACATGACAAATTGTGGTGTTACTAAGGGTTCAAGACCAGAACACGAGGAGGTGAGAGGCCAGGAGGGATGAAAGACCCAACCCGGTGTTTTCCTATTATGTGCTATGTGTTAGACGATATCAGTGCTACATTAATTTAAAAAGTAAAAATAATGGCAGAGAGGTTGTAAAAATTAAAGGAATAGCTTGAGTTACCAATTTTTGATCTATTTAAGCATGATATGCCTCAAGGTATGTAATTTTTCCCTTAAAATGAGACACAAGATCATAAGCCAAAGCTTAACCCACAATCTATAACTATGGGAATTTGCACATCCCTGCTGCCACTTCCAGTGAAAGTACAGCCAAACGTGGCCCCAGGAAGCAATCCTTCTCTTGCTGGAGCTCTAATGAAAGGCCAGAAACCCAGAAATAGAGGCTGGTATCATGATGTGAAGTATACTCAGAACTAATTTCCAGGGCAAAGAATTGGCCTTAATGTGGATGATGACCAATGGATTTATGTCAATGATTCATTCAACATTTTTAAGAACCTACTAAATATTAGATTCTGTATTGGATAAAAATGGCATTGCTCTCTGTTACCAAGGACGTCAAGACCAGGAGACTTGGAGAAGTCAGACCAAAAATAAAAATAAAAGCATTATAATCAAGGAAACAGTCTTCTCTTAGACTTACATCCTCCTAATTGTAAGGTTAAAAGACCATTAAGATAAGTCTATCGATGTGGATTTTTTTTTTTACACCAAACCTTTCTCATGCCTGGAATGCCTTTACTCATCACTTTTTGTCTAATTCAGTCTTTTCAAAATTTGTCTTCATGGCGCAGTGTAGTCATCACTTCCTGAAGGTGAAGATTCTTCTGACCTCTCTACTGTTCTGCAGAAGTAAGCATTAACCTTGTGGTCTTCCATGTGCCCTGCACATAATTATTTTACCATAGAACACTAATACATTTATTTGTTTCCATATTTGTTTCCCTCGTGAGCCTATAAAATTCTTTTACGACCAAGAAAATAATCTCACTGATATTGAAGCCCCAACACTTAGCACAATGCTTGCCAGACAGGGGGACCTTTATCTGTTTACTGGATGAATGGAGTCCTGGGTTTGTTTTGTGGGGTTAATAATTTGAATGACATAAGTAAAAAACGAAAACAGATAACACATGGGGGTCTTGTTATTATCCGAATTCTCTCAGACTGACAGGAAGATAACTAGAAAGAAAAAACAGAAGTATCAAGAATGTATTCCTAACTTGAGGGTTTAAGTAAGACATTTTTCTCCAAAATTTGCTAGTTTCATCATAGTTTTAATATATATTTCCTAGATTTCTGCTTACCTCAGCAATCTCATTCCCATTATCATACAGGAGAATCAAATAATAACAGAAAAGGAGAACCAATCATTATGAAAGTAAATACCATGGGATATAGTTATGCCATAATTATGAACGAGGGACCAAGAAAGTTTGGGCACTTGACAATAGAAGGCCCATGATGCCTTGAGAAGTTAGGTGGCCACTGAGGCCAACAGGACATGCTTACGGGATATTTTACTAAAGGAGCCAATGTAATGCACATGATGCGACTGTAAATACCACCTCCTCTGACACTACTTTAATGACCTTTGTGAAAAAAAGCAACTACTTAGGAAAAAATCTAAATATTAACCAAGTGCCTGCAAAGAGATAGAATTTAATTGTGCCTTCTTGGTTATGTAAATTCCCAATTAATGGCTCTTTACAACTATAGATCATAAAATCTATATTGAAGTCTCCCACTGTACCCAGAGCAATGTTGATAGATGGTCCAGGGTGGAACTCCATAAAGTTTGATGAACTGACTTCAATGAATACATTTAAAGTTTCTGGCTTAAAAAGTTGAGAATGGCCCCAAGCTATCAAGTAAATGAAGAGGAAAACTAAGATTGTCTTAAAATATGGATTTCACACTAGAGGCAATAATTAAGTCAGACTTTTTTAGTGCAATGTCCACATTGCTGAAAAAAAAAATATATATATATACATATATATATATATATATATATATATATATATATTCATAGAGTATCCTAAGTCTGCTTAGTCAAAGCATTTTTGCAAAGCTAAGTTTTCAGAAGAATTCAATCACAGTGAAAAACTCTAGATGATTCTGCCCAGAAATATAATCCAAGAAGGCCTTCGCTTTAAAATTTCTAAAATTGAATTCAAATAATTGCCTTCATTTTCTTATACTTTAGGTTAATATAAAAATCTAAGAGAGAGCCTTTCGCTTCCACTATTTCAGAGTAAGGACTTTCTTTGAAAAATGCTCCCTCGCAAACAACCATAACAAGTAAAAATGACTTCTTGAAAAAAAATAAACAATTCTTTGAAGTCTCTGGAAATTTTCCTAAGAGCAAATGGCAAATTAAGAAATATTTGTTTAAAAATATATATACTAAATTTCAGTAAGAACTTCAGTTACAACTATCTATCTTCCCAGCAACCCTCAGTTCCACATGATAGTTGGATGGGGTCAAGAAAATAGAGCTCCTTGACCCATCAGCTCCTAGTTAATGGATATCATGAAGGAAAGGCCACCTAAATTAATGACATTCTCTTCATTTATAAGATGAAAAGGCTAAATTCCTGGTAATGTAGCCATGAAATCAGGTACTCTCTTCTTCCACGTGCCCTCATTTGTAAGACAGAAGCTCTATCCCAAGCACAGAAGGCTAAGAATATTATAACACTGATTGCCCTTGCCTCAGCACACATGCTTATCTGTCCATGCCAGGACAGATAAGCTGAGAAGACCAGAGGCTTCCACCTCTGCCCAGCTAATAAAGCAAGGCTTTCACCCTGAGAGAGTCATGCCACTGTCCCTGTCCCTAGCTCTAGAGTACCAATGAAGAGGCTTTATTTTTCAATAAGACCAGATAGAGAAAAGTAAGTCCATAAGAACAGAGAGCTCATAAACTCTCCCCAAAGGAACTGACTTTATTTGAAATAGAGTCCAAGGGTGCTCTAAAAACCAATAGAGATTTTGATGGTAACTAATTAAGACAAAGCAGATAGCTCCATTAAAGCAATAAGCTAAACCATAGGCCAGCTAGTTCACCAGAGAGGACCAGGAAAAAAAAAGACAGCTAAGGACAGCCATTCTGGAGTCAGAACAAACTTCAAAGATTTGCCTCAAAAACTAACTCTACAAAAAAGAAATGAATTTAATTAGATCAGACTATGGAGCATTTATATCCCAGAGCACTGACGAAACAACTGAGCAAATATCTAGCAATTAGTAAAACCTACATTCTAGGTATGATTCCAGCAGAGAGAGAGGCAATTTAACAGGGGAGACCAGAAAGGAAACGAAGGGAATCTTTTAAAACCTCTGTCGTCACACAGTGACTATGCACGCTCCTAAGGCTGCTCCCCTGAGCAACGATATTGGCAGCTGCCCATGGTGAAGGAAATAATTATTAAAATAGTTTATCCAAGACATTGGACAAAGAAATGAGCAAACAAAAACAATCCCTGGAGGACGAGGGACTAAAAATGCAGCACTGCTACAATGTATCACCTAAATAGCCAGTTTCAACAATAGCAATAAACTTAGAAATATGAAAAAAGAAAGAAAGAAAAAGAAAAGAGTAATCCCTACACAGAAGAAAGGGGGTAGGGACAGATATTATAACTGGCAAAGACTTCTAAACAACATCAAAAACTTCAAACAATCCTAAGTGTGTTCAAAGAATTAAAGGAAATCATGTTTAAATAAGTAATGTAATGTATAGTGCCAATAGTTTATCAAATAGAGAACATCAATAAATAAAAAATTAAATCAAAGTTCAGGAGTTAAAAATATAATTGAAATAAAGAACTCACTAGAGAGTGCTCACTGGTAGATTTCAGTTTACCAGAAAAAACAATTAGTAACTTGAAAATAGATCAATAGAGATTATGTAACTGAAAACATAGAGGGAAAAAGAATGAAGAAAAGTAAAGTGTCAAAGAAATGTGGAACACCATAGGCATAATATGGGAGTATCAGTGGTGAACAGAAAGAGAAAGGAGCAGCAAGCAATATTTACAGTTAATGACTGAAAACTTCCCAAATATTTAGAAAAAAATTATCTACACACCAAATATTTTTAATAAAATTCAAGTAAGGATAAGCACAAATGATCCACACCCAACTATATCATGGTTGAAATACTGACAGCCAAAAGCAAAGAGAAAATTCTGAAGCAGCAGAGAAAAACAACTCATTAAATTCAAGAGAACAAAATAAGATTAACAGCTGATTTCTCATTAGAAACAATGGTGGCCAGAAATTAATGGGATGATATATTCAAAGTGCTGAAAGGAAAAATATATAAACTAAGAATGTTGTATCTAGCAACCTTATATTTAAAAAAAAATAAGTGAAATAAAGACATTCAGAGAGTTTTTTAAACTGAGAGTAATTGTTGCTAGCAGATCTATCTTATCTGGACTACTAAAAGAAGTTCTTTATGCTGAAAACAAGTGACACCAGACAGTAATTTGAATCTCATGAAAAAGCAAACCAAAACTAAAAAGCACCAGTAAAAATAATTACATAATTATAAAAAAACAGAATATAGGCATATGTCTTCTTTCTTCCCTTAACTAATTTACAAAGTATAGGTATGAAATCATATGTAAATATTTGTATAGTTGGGCCAATGACATATAGAAAAATATAAGGTATTTGACACTAATAGCACAAGGGAGATAGGTGACAGCAAAATTGTACTTGAGAAAGAAAATGACAACAGATTCTAATTCAAATTCACAGAAAAAAAATGATGAGAACCATAAAGGGTCAACAAAGTTAACACATTAAATATATATTGGTCTCATTTCTTTTATAAACTTCTTTAAAAGATAAAATTATGTAACAGTAATTATAACAATATATTATTGAATTGTAACATACGGGTGGAAAATGTACAACAATATTAGCACAAAAGGAGGAAAGGTAGAAGACAGCTATACAGGAATAATATTTCTATATCCAGCTTAAATTAAGCTAATTAAATCTTAAGTAAGTTTTGATAGGTTGAAAATTATGTGGTAAACTCCAGAACAACCACTAAAGAAATAATTTAAAATAATATAAGGAAAAATCACTAAAGAAATTAAAATGTTACAATACAAAATATCCTCTCAATTCAACATAGGAGACAAGATTCATTTAAAAAAAATAAAAGTAAAATGGTATACATAAATCTAACTGTAGAAATAATAACACTAAATGTGAAAGTATTATAGAATATAATCAAAATTGAAATGGTAAGGCTGGATAACAAAGTGATCAATCCATATGTTGCATGAGGAGACACTTTAAATTCAATGATACATATGGGTTAAATTAAAAGGATGTAAGCATACACCATGCAAACAGCATCCATAAGAAAGCCATAGTATCTATGCTAATATCAGATAAAATAAAATATTTTTAAAAAGTTACTTATAGGGATAAAAGGGAGCATTTTATAATTATTGAAGTGCCTACTCTTCATGAAAATATAACAATCATATACATACATGTACAGTTACAAAATATATGAAGTAAAATCTAACAGAATAGAAGAGAGAGCTAGGTAATTGTATAAATGTCTCTTGAAACTAGTTAAGACTTCTCTTTTCTTTGATTTTCCTATCAACCTTCTGCATAATTATTCTACCTATTATTGAAAGTACAGTATCAAAGTCTCCAACACTTACTATTAAAAATTACACAAATTAAGAAATGAACTAAGGATCTGAATAGACATTTTAAAAATATATATACAAATGGCCAATAACAACCTTAAAAAAATTAACCATCAGAAAAAAAAATGCAAATCAAATCACAACAAGCTACCACTTCATAACCCTAAGATAGCCAGAACAAAAACAACAAAAAAGGTTAGTAATAAAAAGTATTAGCAAGAGTGTGGAGAATTAGCAATATTGCTGGTGAGAATGTGAAATAGGACAGCCAGATTGGAAAACCATCTGCCAGTTCCTCCAAACTTTAAACATGGTATTATCACATGATCCACCAATTCCACTTCTAGGTACAATCTTCATTGTTCACACACATATGAGTATACCTGCTTGCAAATATTGATTTGTAATCCCAAATCAACACTGTATCATTTTTCTGGTCATTTATGGATACATACAAAGTGGCAAGAAAATTGAGTCATCTGACACTCCCATTCCCAGCTGAGGTTGAGCAAGGCCATGGTCTGCCTAGTTTCATCTCTCGGAATGTAAATAGTGTCTTTTCATGGTCTACTTCGTGCCACGTTTTTTGCTGTTTGTTGGTGATTTCACTGCTTAACATTACTCCCAAGGGTAATGCTAAGCTGCTGTCTAGTGTTCCGAAGCACAAGAAGATTGCGATGGACTTTAAAAAGAAAATACGTGTGGTAAATAAGCTTCATTCAGGCATGAGAAATAGTGATGTTGGCTATGAATTAAATGTTAATCACCTGACGATACTATACTTCTAGAATAAAAAGGAGGACATTCCTGATGTGTCTGTGAAACCCACTCAGAAAATGCTAAAGATGTCAACAGTACATGATGAAACTATGAAGTGGCAAAATCTGTGGATTCATAAGATAATGACTGATAAGAAAAAGCATCCTTGTAAGGTTAAAAGCCAGTGACATTTACCGTATTAACTAGAGTCAAGAAAATGTTAAACCCTTTTCAGCTAGTGTTTTATTATAAAGAAATACTACATGTAATCAATTATTTGTAAGAAGTATATATTAAATGAGACATCTTTAAATGGAAACACACATCAAACAAGGTTACATATTGATTGGTTGGCAAAAGTCTTGTAACCAGCGGCTGACAGAACTTAACCCTATATATCCTCCAGGAGCAATGGCTCAGTATCTGCTAATTCAGTATTTACTTAGAGTCTGGTAGTTAATTTTGAATGGCTCAGTATTTGCTAATTGGTGACTTTATAGAACATAAATATCATAAAAATTGGAATCAAATGCATATTTCACATGAGAGAAATAAAAATATATGTTCATATAAAAAACTGGTACATAACTATTCATAGCTGTATATTTCATAAGAGCCCAGAAGTAAAAACAACAAATTTATCCACATTTTATTTACCTGAAGGCTAGGTAAATAAAATGTCTCTTACACATACAATGGCCTATTATCAGTAATAAAAATATAAAGTACTAATGAATTCCATAATACAAATGAATCCTGAAAATATACTAAGTGAAAGAAGGTAATCATGAAAGACTATATATTATATGGTTTTATTATATAAAATTTTTAAAGTAGAAAAATCTATGAAGACAGGAAGTAGATTGGTGATTGTCTAAAAGTAGAAGGATGAGAAGGGAGAGGTCAGAGCAAATGAGGAGCAACTTCTAACAGGTACAGGGTTTCCTTTTTTTGGTGATGATAAATTTATTATGGTGATGGATATACAACTCTGTGAATAAAACACTTGAACACTTTAAATATGTAAATTGCATGATACAAGTAGTATATCTCAATAAAGCTGTTATGGAAAAAGCCTAAGAGATGCATTTAAACGACTTAGAAAGCCCAAAGAAATACTAAAATTTGAAACATAAATTTAATTTTCTTTTCTTAAAATCTTCTACTTGGAAGCCAAACCCATTACAGAAAGGGAAAAATAAGGAGAATTATTTTGCTTATGTTGTCTCCCTTGTAGTATATAAAATTCCTCTGAGCACTAACTGGACATCCTTGAAATTCAGATTACTGGCTAAAGACATTTCATTGTTACTGGAACTCTAACTGCAGCCACTACTGAGCTACACCTAAAGGCAAGAGACGACCTCATTCCCACTGCTAGAGGCAGAAATAACTGTATCTCTTAGCATGTACCTGGTAGTAAGATTACATGTTCAATCAATGCAACTAATTATTGTGTTATGCATGTTGTCTGGTATTTAATTTTGAAAAGATGCAGCAAGCAGGAAAGAATTCTCCTCTCCTCTACCACTGCAATGGGAACAAAAGACCTACAAGGATTGCTTCCTGACTAACTACAGGGTCTGAGCAATCATACCTCCCACTGTTCTCTTTCACACAGCTCACTCCACTCCATGCTAGATAACAAGAAAGCTATCAAAGACTACTACAGTCATGACACAAGGACTCAGGGACAAATTTGAAGAGGCTTCCACTGATGAAAGATGGGTAATGTTGAACTTCAAAAGAGATAGTAATTGTGATTTGCAAAACCCACTAAATTCATTCGTTCACAAGGATGTTTCTTTTTTTAAATACATTTTTGTTGATTTTTTAAAGAGGAAGGGAGAGGGATAGAGAGCTATAAACATCGATGAGAGAAACATTGACCAGCTGCCTCCTGCACACCCCCCACCAGGGATGCGCCCGCAACCAATGTACATGCCCTTGACCGGAATCGAACCTGGGACTCTTCAGTCCAAAGGCCAACGCTCTATCCACTAAGTCAAACTGGTCTCGGCAAGGATATTTCTTAAAATCCTATTTGGTCACCTTTGTAGAGTAATAGTGAACCAATTCCTTAATTGAAAAAAATTGGTAAATAAAAGGAAAGAATGAAGCAATTGTTCTGCCTTTTATAAAATAAAAAATAACTGCAGCACAGAATACCAATTAGTAAATGAGGAACTATGCTTGTTCAAAATTATTACAATTAATCAATGAAAAAATAAATAATAGAATAAAACAATTATTTAACTTCCAATGAATTACTGGTTTTAAGGCATTGAGCATCAATACCTGTTAACATGACAAAAAGAGAGACATTCAGATATTATACGCCTTTGGATAAAAGAACTCAACACCACTCACTGGCCAAATGCAGCAATCTCAAATCCTATCAAGTCTCTGGATCCATCTGCCAACTTGCAGGGAATAGAAAGAACAGAGAAGTGTGTTGTGTAGGGCCAGAAATACATAACCAGCAAAACCTACACTTTAGAAAACTCTATAGGGCAAATGGCCCCAAGTTCTTCTACAGGCATGTTATAAAGAAGACAGTGGAGAAAGAATCTGCAAACTCAAATAGATGACAATATATATCAAGTTTTTAAAAATTGGGCAAGACTAACCTATGATAACCGGGAGGCACACTTTGTCATAAAACTAGACACGCATGCACACACACACACACACACACACACACACACACACACACACAAAGACAGGGAAGAAAACTGTTCTGAAAAGGCAGGATAGTGGTTACTTTTGGTGAAACAAAGAGGGCCTAGATAAGGATGGAGCAAACAGAGGAGATCCTGAGATGATGGCAAAGACCTATTCTCTTGACCTGGGTAGGTTTACAAGAGTGTTTGCCTTAGAATTCATTAAGCGATGGACCTATTTTTTTTTAATTTTGTGTCTGTGTTTTACTTTTTAATAAAAGGTTAAAATAAAAAAGATGAATTCCTGTTTAAAATGCACTTGGCTGGCAGCCCTAACTGTCTCCCTAAGTATGACTCTAAAATATTAATGAAAACTGAAAAAGATGAAAACACACTAAAAATTAATTTTATAGACTGATGCCTGAAGTTAAAGTGAATTCCTACCTGCTATAAGGGATGAGGAGTTCAACTGAGGTAAGCCCTTAAAGTAGAATAATAATAGAATTTCCCTTCCAGTGTAGTAGGGAGGATTAAATCAATTTATATGTGAAAAGAACTTAGAATGGTGACTGACTTAGAACAAAAGGAATATAATGAAAAACATAAGCTGGTGAACAAAAACAGATCCAGAAACAGAGAAGCATCGATCAGACCATCAAAACTCAGAAGGAAGGTAGGGGAGGGCAGAAGTAAGGGGGAGAGATCAACCAAAGGACTTGTACTCATGCATATAAGCTTAACCAATGGACACCAACACCATGGGGGTGAGGGAAAAAGTGGGGGATTTTTTTGGGGGGGCAATGGGGGAATAAGAACACATATGTAATACAATAATAATAATAATAATAATAATAGGATAGGCTTTTGTTTTTATTATGTGCTTACCCAGGCTTGCTTGCCATAAAAGAGAGACACTTGAAACAAAAAATAAAATGACACTATCTGCCTCACCACTGTCCTTTCCCCAGACCAGATTTGTAGGAGGGGGTGGGGGCAGGAGACTGAACCACTATCCTTTATCTATCACATTGTTCTTGAGCTGATATAACACTGATTGCCTATCATCCTTCCACATCCATTCTGTGACATTCATTCCTAGTTGTCATCTGGGCAGAGAAATGCAATTGATCCACTGTACACTGGTGAGTGCAGCTTCCCGTCTCATCCAAAGCAATGGGCCTCAGGGACAGAGACAGATAAAGCTGCAGTGGCTCAGCACCCTGGGAATCACAGCTTTAACACGAGGCACTGACTCCTAATTTTGGAAACTGGGCAGCGAAGGTACAGAAGGATGGCACCAGAAAAACAGAGCTTGGCTGTCAAGTGGAACTTGAGGAAACTGGGAATTGGTCAGAAGCTGTGCACATCAAGCCACTTCTAATAATAGCTCTAAAGAAGGGATTTGAGAATTAGCCAGACAGATACCAGGGGAAGTCATCGTTTCTCAAATTTATTTATAAAATTAGAGGCCTGGTGCACGAAATTTGTGCATGGGGGGGGGGGTGGATCCTCCTCAGCCCAGCCTGAACCCTCTCCAATCCAGGACCCCTTGGGGGATGTCCGACTGCAGGTTTAAGCTTGATCCCAGGGGTCAGACCTAAACCAGCAGTCGGACATCCCTCTCACAATCCAGGACCACTGGTTCCTAACTGTCCCACCTGCAGGCCTGGTTGCCCCTCACTGCACCCCCTCAGGCCTGGTCACCCCACAAAGCCTGCTGTTCAGTCATTTGGTCATTCCTCACTAAGTCCCCTGCTGGCTGAGTCATCCCATGCAGCCTGCTATTCCCGCCGTTACTGTGAGGACATCCTAACCAATTTGCATATTACCCTTTTATTAGTATAGACTGCTACAAACGTAGTCACTGGAAGTTGGGGGGAAATTTTCTAAATTTCTTCTGCAAGGAAAAAAGCCCATATTAGAGAGATGAAATCATTTTAAAAATTAAAAATGAGAAGTGATTTAGCCTAATACAAGAAAATATCATAAAACGCTAATTTTTAAAGTGGGTTTCTGCTACAGAAAGTTTCAAGTTAATAAAACAAAATTAAAACAGAAAGAGTCAAATGATACTTAAAAATTAGTATGTAATAAAGGGGAATTTCAAGTCAGTGAGGAAAATGACATTATCCAATAAATAGAATTAAGAGACTGAATAACAATTGGAGGAAAATAATAAAGCCATAAAATAACTAGAACATACAGAAATATTTATATAATCTTAGAAGGTGTTAAACTTTTATTTTTTAAAATATATTTTATTGATTATTTTACAGAGAGGAAGAGAGAGGGATAGAGAGTTAGAAACATCAATGAGAGAGAATCATTGATCAGCTGCCTCTTGCACACCCCCTACTGGGGATGTGCCCGCAACCAAGGTACATGCCCTTGACCGGAATCAAACTTGGGACCTTTCAGTTCGCAGGCTGACGCTCTATCCACTGAGCCAAACCGGTTTCGGCAGAAGGTCTTAAACTTTTAAAGCATAAAATGAGAAGCAATTCAATACAGGGAAAAAAAATACATGTACTCCATTACATAATTTTAATGGACTCTGTATCAAGAAACATATGAAGACATTTAAAAGCAAATGGCAAATAAAATCAACCATATATATTTTTAATGCTTATCTATATAAAGAGCTATTTAAAACACTAAAAGAAAGCTAATCACCCTCTCCCATATTAAGTAGAAAACATAAAATAAAAATGTATAGAAGAAATATACTTGTTCAATAAAAAGTATGAAAAATATTTATCTTACCATTAATCTAAGAAACATACAAATTTGTATGAGTTATTTTTTATTTATAAAATTGGAAGCTTTTGAAAAAAAAGTACCTAGTATGAAAGTTGAACAGAAATGAGCATTCTAAATCTCTGTTGTGAGAAAGATACAACCCTTATAAAGAGAGATTTGATAAGGTGTATCAAAAACCTTAGACATTTCTTTATGGACCCAGAAATTTCATTTCTGAATATTTATCCTATGGGAAGTATCAGAAATTTGAATAAATATATACAACATTATTTGGCTGATTACAACAGCAAAATAAATGCTTACTAAAAATATCGAAGGAGAATTCTTGAACAAAATGTGGTATGTTAGGTATAAAAATAATATTTAATAAAACATGGTATATTACATATTAGTGGGAGAAAAAGTCATTAAATAAAAACAAAGCTATTAAAATCATGACAGATAATATTAAAGAACGTGGAATTTGATTCCTGAGGCTAGCCTCGTTCAATTTGATGTTTTTAAATGCATTTATAGTGTCAACTGTGCCCTGGGGACAGTGCAAGGAACGGCCCAGGTGACAGCCCCTGTCATAGATCATACTTGATCTTTGGGGAAGCTGGTAATAATTAATAAATAAGTGAAATATATGTTGTATTTGTCATAATAGCCAAGGAGGAGAGAAAAATAAAAGGGACATATGAAGTTTGTAGGAAGAAGTGTGTGAAATTTTAACATGATCCAAAAGCCTCATTGAGGAAGGGACTTTTGAATAAAGACTTGAAGAAGTAAAGAACTGCTCACACACATATGTGGAGGAAGAGCATTCTAAGTACTGGAAACAGCTACTAGAAAGACACTGAGCATGAGGCTGGAACACCCTGACCAATGTGTTCATGGATTAATTATCAAGAAGACCGGAGTAGTAGTAGGTCAGGAGACAATGGGAGGCATGGTGTAAACCATGCAGGACCTGGTAAGTCACAGCAAAGACACTGGCTTTTATGCTGATGAGATCCAGAGGATCTACAGGCAACAACCAGCACAGTCTACACACACACACACACACACACACACACACACACACACACACTCTATTTAAATATATGTAAATATACATTTGCATAAGTATGCATGGGTTTAATTTATTCATATATTCCTAAGGTAGGGGAGGGAAGAAGAGTGGAACAAACTAGAAAGGCATGACTCTAAATATTTAAAGTTTATATATGTACATCTACATAAAATTAAACTTCTCTTGGCTTTTTTTTTATAAATTGTCTAAACACTCCATATTTATTATGTGTTTCTTTTTAATGAAAAAGAAGTTTGAAAAACATATTAAAATATTTTTTAAAAAAAGAAAGAATGAGCAAATCTCTATTCCCACTACTTTTGGAGGTTGAGAGTTAAAAGGAGAGAGATCATGTAATTTCAGATGAGATTCCTTTTCAGCTCTCTGGGAAGACACCCAGCCAAGCTGAGGCAGACCTACAGGGATGTGTCCAGTAAGCAGAGCCACCAGCATGAGACGCCTCACTAACCTGCGTCCCCTGCGGTCAATCTCCACATCTATTTAAACTTCCCAAAAAGCTGCCAGTCTAGCAATACCCTGACCTGACAAGGCGTGAAAGGAAACTGCCAAGGCAGCAAGAAGTGGCTTGCTTTCTGCCCAAATCTTCAAATGCATGTGGTTGGGTGTCTTGACCACTCCAAATGCCACTTCCACTCCTCAGCTGCCCACAGAGAAAACAATCAGAAACAGGAACTTTTTACACCAGTTCCCACAGCTGTCTTATCATCATAGCACTAGGAAACAAAAGAATGAACAAAAAAATCAATGGAGGCCCTGGCTGGTGTTGCTCAGTTGATTGGTGCATCCTCTCATCCATCATGGGCTCGATTCCCAGTTAGGGCACATACCCAGGTGATCCCCTTTTGGTTAATCTCTCTCTCTCTCTCTCTCTCTCTCTCTCTCTCTCTCTCTCTCTCTCTCTCTCTCTCTCCCCTCTGTCCCCTTTCCTCCCTCCCTCCCTCCCTTCCTCCCTCCTTCCTCCACCTTTCCCTCCTCCCTCCCTGCTATCTCTCTCTCTTTTTTTCTTTCTCTCCCCCTCCTTTCCTCTCTCTTTCCAATTTTTAAATTGTGGTACCCAGGTCTGCAGGATCAGCATCACTGGAGAACTTGCTGCAAATTCCTAGGCCCCCACCTAAGAGATGCTGCATCAGAAATTCTCCCTATAGGACCAAGCGCTCTAGGGGATTCTGCCCTATCTAAGGGATGCCCTAAATGTACTGTAGGAGTTGTTTCCTTGGACTCTTCCTGCCTTTACTTAAGGGAAAGTCCATTTGATTGGGGTCACATCTTCATTACTGATTTTTGCTCTAGGAGGTTTCTATATGCTGGGTCTCTTCAACATATCAACACCTAGCAGGCTCATTTACTTTGCTAACTGGCTAGCCTGGCCTGGGGGGAGGGGGGTCAATTACAATTTCTCTAGTGAAGGATGCAGATAGACCGCATGCAGATCTATTTTTTCCCCTCTTATTCTCTCAACTACAAGCATACCTATCAGGGTGAAGTTGTTTGGCTGGCAAATTAATCTCTGTAGATATAAAACACTGTCTTTCTATCACAAGTTCTGAGTAGTTTCTTTTAACCAGGAGACCAGCTGAAACATTCTGTATCTCTTTTATAATCCTGTAATTTTATCTTTGATTGCTCAGTAATACCATCTTTTCCCAGTAGGGTGGAATCATGCTTTTGCTATTAAATCTTGCACACACTGAAGGCCCTTGAGTCCCAGTTTGAAGAGGCCAGATGGAAGGTATTCTGAGATTCTCATTTACCATTTAATATGTACTTGGTCTCTGATGCAGACTGTATAAAAAGGTCAGGACAAATCATATTCACTAGCTTTTCTGTGTCAGTTCAACTATGCAATCTATACCTAAAAAGTACCTTCTAGTGAGAAATATGCAAAACATAACATTCAATAATAATGTGTATTACTTGAAAAAAATCCTATAGTTACAATTTCAGACACTCTTTCAACATTAAACAGGAATCAAATTTAGTAGAGTAAGTTTACTGTATGTTCCTTCTTATTTAGTTTTTAAGTGAATCTTTTATTTTGGAATAATTTTAAGTGTATAGAAAAGTTGTGACGATAGTACAGAGTCCCCAGAATCCCTGCACTCAGCTTCCCCTAATGGATCATCTTACATAACCATGATGCATTCTTCAAAACAAGAAATTAATATTACTATGACCTAAACCCCAGACTCTATTCAGAATTCGCCAATTTTTCTACTCATATTCTTTTTCTGTGCCAGGGTACAATTCAGGATAGCATACTGCATTTAGCATTTTGATTCTCAGTTCTCTTTTGCTCATTCCTGCCAGCTTCTGGATTGGAACTTCATATAGAATAGCCACTTATAAATAGCTGTTAATGAACTAGCACAGCATCCTATGTTTCATAACTGGTAGCATTTCTGCTCTAAACCTAAAGCAACCCTTTATGCAATGCCACCAGCCTGCCTCAGAAGGTGGGCTGGCCTTACCCAGACTTTGGCGCCCTCTTAGGTAGGCCTGGAGTCAGGAAATCCATTTGGGATCCAAATGAACTGGACCATCTAAAAAAGCAATCCTGATTCCTATTCCTGAAGATACAAGTAAGCCAGTGTGTTGTAGGCCAATTCTTTGTAACAATACTTTCCAAATGGCCAGAATGGCAAATGGTTTAGGAAACTACAATCATTCATTATTGAAAAAAATTACTATGTAGTATGAAAAAGTTCTGGGCAAAGATGGGAAAAAAACAGAAATCATCCATGGGATAATTATCCAAGGAGATAGAATCCTCTTGACAACAATTACTTGTACTTAACCTACTCACCAGCTTCCTACCCTTTTTCACACTTGATTGGCCTCCACAGAGGTGAGAGAGAGGAACAAACAAAAACCTATAGCCAAAAGTTAAGTTAGAAAACAGCCTGCCCAGACAATGGTTCCTAAGCGTGCTCATAGATAAGGTTTCTAGGGATATATAAAAAATGGCTTCCTGTGTAGAAACAATTGTCTCTCGCATTCCTATAAATTCTCTTCCATTTCTAATGATATTCTTCATGTAGCATTGACCTGAAATCCCAGGGACTCTTACAAGTGGAACAAACAAGTATCCAAGTCTGATTCTTGAAGACACTTAAAAACACAGACCACCCAGATGAGAAAAGGTTCAGGCCCATAAAACTGGGGCTCTTCTTAAATTCATTACACCAAAGTGACATTTTTTGTTTTTTCAATTCATAAATTGGCATGAGTTGTTAAGATTTGAATTAAAAAAAACACATTAGAGAAAGCAACAGGAAATATGCAACTGAAGACAACTAGTTACATGGAGAAGTTCTCAAAGCTTTTTCATGTACAAACCCCCATACTTCTCAGCAGCCCCTGCCCTTCCCCCGGGGTACTTCTGGCTTGGCATTAAAATTTGGGAGATGATTCTGTCCTCTGCATTAGGACCAGGCAACCATCTAATGTAATCTTCTGCTTCCCAAGAGTTTGGGTCAACAATGGACTTGGCTTTCTTTAATTCCAAAGTAATAAAAGATGTCTGCTTCTGAACAATCCAATAACATTATTGGCCATGTTACTGAGTTTCAGAATTTGTTTGAAAACACCAGCACCATTAATGATACAATTGAAAGCAATTTCATTCAAGTGATCTTTGTCACCAGTGACTGTACAATCAGTCCTGTTACTGAGTATAAATGGTGCTACGATTTGTGTACCAGTCAGGGCAAGTGTCCTGAAACTTTTCTTAATAAATTTATTTTTAATTTACAGAAGGTGTTAGGACTGTTCTGAGTTAATAAAAGTGTTGGTCTGAGGTCAGAAGCCCTTGCATCATCCCCTCCCTCCCTCCTGTCATCATCTATTCAAGTTACAGGCAAAGGATGACAGGGAGTGTGACATCAATGGCCCGGCTAGGTCACCAGCCTGATAAAATTTCAGAATCATAGGGTAGACTCTTTTAGAAGTCCCTGGCTCCTAACAGCTCAGTCTGAAAGAGGGAAAAGGGGTGGAGAGAAAGGCTCAGAGGCAGAATAACAAATGATATCAGAAAGCTATTTTTAAGCCTAAAGGTGACCCTGAGGGTAGAGGTTTTCTGAACCATAGAGCTTCATCTTAGAGCTGAATCATGTGTCTGCATTTTAGAGCTTTCAGCTAAAAGCATCTTAGTAGGAAGAACATTTGTATTTATAATTAGATAAATACACAGTTGGACCACAAATATCTTAAAGCCACTTCTGTACCTCTCTTCTTATGCTCTGAACATTTTTGTAGAACTATCTGCTTTTTCTTTATAAAGAAACTGTGTCCTTAAATAAAATGTCATCAAATACGATAAAGCCATATTTAAATTATTATTAAAAACTTAATAATCACTTTTTTCCTGTGATCCACAAAATTAAACTATGTGATGAAACTCCAAGGGGAAAAGCCAGACTTGGAATACCAACCAGCAAAACCCTCCTATCCGTGAACAGGAGCTAACTGTGGGGAAATGCAATAGGCTAAATTAAGCACCAGTGAAATGATGAGAATTTACATGCAGAAGAAAACTGACAGGTGGAAGCAGACACCATTTACATCCATCTCTACCTATCATAAGCTAGTCTCCCGGTCCCCAACATACACACTCTTAGCACAAGAAGTATAACTGGTTTAAAAAGTGAGAATCCAACTGATATTCAGGACTGTAGCCCTCAAAGCATTGCTTGTGAGTTCTAAGGACCTAAAAGCCTCCTCAGACAGGCAAGAGAGGGAGGGGAGAATTAACATCCATATTTGAGTTCCCAAAGAGACCTCTCCATGGGAATCATATTGTAAAGACTGCTTAGATACAGCTGAAAAGGCTCTATTGATTCTCTATCTTAGGTACATCATGAAAGATTAATGGAACAGATGGAAATCTAACCAGCTTTTATATTATTTTTATAGTGGAAAAAGGCTCGAAATTTCAGGCAGTAGATTTACCAATGAATTATTGGAACACAATACATTTGTACATTGGCCACTATTGAGGGGGACAGGGAATAGATTTTTTTTTTTTACCTTTGTCTTGATTCTAATCCAGCTGTGGGCAAACTACGGCCCGCGGGCCAGATCTGGCCCGTTCGGCTGTTCTATCATCAGCCCTCAGAGCAGAAAGAGCTAAGGGATCTCTTGCTCTCCCCTCCACTCCTTCACCAGCAGCCCAAGATGAGAGTGCCAGCATGGTCAGGTTGCTTTTGTTCCGGCCCTCCGGTGCAGTTTAAGAACCCATTGTGGCCCTCGAGTCAAAAAGTTTGCCCACCCCTGTTCTAATCAGTAGATGCTGCTGATGGAGAGGACTGTGCTGAAATGTTCTGAAAAGGTCACATCTGAGAAGGCGCTCTGCTGAATGACTGCCATCCCCCCGCCATGTGCAAAACTGCCTCCTCAAGTCTGATAAGCATCCCACCACCGTGCACCCAGCTAAGATGGTTTTCCTAAAACTGCCCTGCTTAGTTGGCATTTCAGTGTTTTCCTGTACACTGGGCTGTTTCCTCTGCACTCTGGTTTCTCTATACCAAAGGCACTCCCCAATGCTCTCCATCTCAACTCTACCCAGCTGAGTTGCTCTGAGCTAGACAATCACATGAAAACAGGCAGGCTGATCATACTCTGGGACTGCATTTGATAAAATAATCCAAATAGGATGGGGAGGGGTAGGGATGACAAAACCATTCAAGCAGCCAGATGTGCTATCTATGGTGGGCCCAAGTCTCAAAGGAAGTCAAGATGAGAAATTATTTCCTTGGCTTTCAATAAGATTTGAAGCTTATTAACTTGCACATAGGCATTGTGCTCCGTCAGCCTTCTAAAAAAAGTTTGACTTGTTCCAACCTGTTTTTGTAGATCAGGACATCACTGGACAGTGTTTTAAGATGACATCTGGCTTTTCAGCTGTCTAACTTGGCTTCAGATATTTATTCATCATCTAGTATATGACAGGTAACAAAGATATATAAAGGTACAGACTTCAGGAGCTCACAATGAAAGGAAAAAGAATGCCATATAACTGGGTCAGTCGGTTTCAATATACTTGATATATTCTAAGTCAGTGGTTCTCAACCTTTCTAATGCCACCGCCCTTTAATACAGTTCCCCATGTCATGGTGACCCCCCAACCATAAAAATTATTTTTTTTCTAAGACCATCGGAAAACACAGATATTTACATTATGATTCATTAACAGCAGCAAAATTACAGTTATGAAATAGCAACGAAAATAATTTTTATGGTTGGGGGGTCACCACGACATGGGGAACTGTATTAAAGGGTTGTGGCATTAGAAAGGTTGAGAACCACTGTTCCAACTAGACAAAGGGAGGCCCAGCCTTCTTAAAGGAAAAATATTCAAACTGGGTTTTGAAGGATGATCAAGATTTTGCCAAGCATGTGAGACACGGGACATGAGAAAGGAGATGGCAGAGTTTGGAAAAGGGGAAAAATGCAGAGTGGTGTACTTGGAGGGAGGAGATGGAGTGAACAGGTAGCAGAAACCAGGACCAAAAAAGGCTTAAGCCCTGAAGTGAGGGGGTGATCTGATACACTTAGTTCCCTATGCTTATCTAAAAAACAGTTTATTAATGGAAGGATCAGAAGTCAAGATTGTATTTCCTGTTACACTGTCTGTATTTCCCACTAAGAAAGCTGGAATGACGGCTCCTTTTTCACCTCTACAGGACTCGAAAGTGGACCACTTCTCGGTAGAAAAGCTACCAAGTTAGGAGCTAAGCCTCAGGGAACACATTCAAGAGGGAAGTCATTTAGGAATTACCAGACATTCGAGTTGCACTTCCTGAGACACCTGCAAGTGTATTTATTCCTGCTAAGTCACCTGGCAGCAACTTATAAGCACAGGTTTTTCAATTAATTGTAAAGTGGCAATCGGGATGTGGGGAGAGTGATATGGACAAGTTAGAGGAATTCACGTCTCCTCGTGGCTGTGTTCACGCATTCTCCAAAGAGGCAGAGAGGACCTAATTAGAAACAAAGCCAAAGTAATGTCTTTCCTGAGGTGTTTCTTAAGGGGAAGGGAGGGTTCGTTTGTTCAATTTCCTATCTGTATGTTTGCATTAATCAGAATGCTCTAAGATGCTGGGTATAAACATCTTGCAATAGCATTATTAGTGTGATGCAACAGACACTTCTAAATGGGTGCAAGGGACAGTTGCTTAAAAGCACTAGGCTTAGCCTTTGCTGATCCTGAGTGGCAGTCATGAGAAAGGATCTATCAAACCATCCACTGGGATGCTATACTCTGGGGCTATGTGCACTGAGGAACTCTTTTAAAATAATGATTTCATTTCCACCTATTGTCAGAGTCCATTTGCATTTAAAGAAACAGGGAAAGTAAAAGATAAGAGAAGGATTTTGGCCTGGCTGATGTTGTTCAGTGGTTGAACATTTAACCAGAAACACAAAGATCGCCATTTCAATTCCCAGTCATGGCACATGCCCAGGTTGTGAGCTCAATCCCCGGTGGGGTGGCTATGCAAGAGGCAGGAGGCATCCGATCAGTGATGTTTCTCTCATCAATGTTTTTTCTAACCTTCTCCCTTCCTTTCTCTCTAAAATTCCATAAGAACATATTTTAAAAAGGAGAAGGGTTTTGTAAAATTTAGGAAACATTCTTCTGACTATGTCTTATACACAAATATTTATTTTGTAATATTCATCATTATACCATCTAAGCCAGGATTCTCCAATTTACATTCTGCTTTGCCTCTTTTATTTTCTCAACAGATACTCATCACCGGTACTCCCCTAGATCAATCTGTTACCTGATTTTCATTACCCCATGTTGTTTGACAGAGTTCATTATCTCAAATAACACCCTGGCTAAGTATGACAGACCAGCACTTTCAGAAAGCAAGCCTTTCCTATTTCCCTAATTAGAATAACATTCTTGCACAGACAACCCAGATGCACCTGCTTTTGTGCAATTCTGACGGCTAATCATGTTGCCTTTAGTTGGTCAAAGATGTTTTGTGCTTAAGCAGATGGACTCGGGGAACACTGCTCCAGATGTGTTTTTTCATTCTGTCAGTCGCATCAAGTTCAAGGGACAAATGGTTTCGAAAAATGGAGCCAACTGTCAATTATTCAGTAACCGATTAAATAGACGGTCAATTATATAAACCTCTTGTTCCTCAATTTTCTCTCTCTTGACTTTTGGCCTTTCCACGCTCTTACTGCAGATAGCCCTTGAGTCAGAGCACAGACAACTCTAGGAGTGAAAATGGGAGTCAGGCAATGATCTCATAGTTAGCTGCTCTTGTGTCCCATCAGCCTTGATTATCCACAGTTGGCTGAGATGGTATTTTAGATCAGAGGTTGACAAAGTATGGCTACAGCCCAAATCTGGCCCAATGCCTACTTTTTTTAAAAAAAAATAGTTTTATTGATTTTTAGAGAGAAAGGAAGGGAGAGCACGTGCAAGAGAGAAACATCTATCAGTTGCTTCCTGCCCACCCCCTACCCGGAAGCATACCCACAACCTGGGCATGTGCCCTGACCAGGAATCAAAGTGGCAACCTTTTGAGTGCCTGGGACAGTGCTCAGCCAGCTAAGCCACACCATCCAGGCCACTGCTTGATTTTTGGAAACAAAGTTTATTGGATCACGGTGCTCATTTGCTATGTCATCAATGGCTGCTTTTGCACTGCTGCAGCAGAACTGAGTAGCTGCAACAGAAACTGAGCGACTCACAAATCCCCAAATACTTTCCTTCTGGCCCTTTACGGAAGCAATTTTCCAACCTTTATCTCAGGTGCTTGGGCTAGTGAGCCCAGCTTCTGGGAGCATGCTCTGATGAAGGTGGAGGCCTGACCTTCTCTAACTCATGAGCCCAGATGACACACTGGCCCCCAATAGGAACATCACAAATGTCAAGGCCACCCTAAGTGATCAGAAATGTAGAAACATATACTTTGGACGGGTGCTTTTAACTGCAAGTAAAAGAAAACACAAAATGAGCTGGCCTGAGGATTTTGTTTTCATGGAAAAAGTTGAGACGTAAATTAACTCCAGGGTTGGTTTTGTTATTGTCTTGTCTATTCAACAAATACTTAAATTCTTTGTATCTTTGTGGACTGCAGCGCTTCGTCTGTCTCATTTGTGCTTCAGGCTAACTCCCCTCAAGGCCCCGAGAAGCCTTCTCAAACTCCAGTCACTTCATGCTGACACAATAATGTCCAGCAGCGGTAGAACAATCTTTCTTTATGTCTGTTTTTAAGATTGAGTAAAACTATTCCCCTAAGTGCCAGGCCCACCCTCAGCTATCTTGCCCTGTATCTCAGTAGCCATTATAGTGAAAGACAAGGACACAGGACCAATGCTTACTCAGATCATGATGCAGTCCTTCATGCTAAGATGGATATCTCACTCCCTGGAGTTTATGGCTTAGCTGAGAAGGATGAATATGTGAAAAAATTGGAGCTCTGCCAGAAGGAAAATGGGGAGGGAGGATGGATGTTGAGTAGGCAACCAACAATGTCTGTTATAGATTGACATGAATCTCCTTTTCACTGGAAAAATAAGTCACAAGTTACATCCAGTTAGTGACCAGCAAGCTGTACTCTATGTATGAAGCATAGACTATATAAATATATTTTCTATTTTAAAAATAAAACAGCTCCATGAAAACTATCACTATAAATTTGGGTGCATCCTTTTATCTCTCTGGATCTCACAAAAAGTTAAGACAAGATGAAAATCCCTTCCAGGTCTCAGATACAAAAACCATTACTAATTCAAAACCTTGGATAATGAATAAGGGGTGTTTGAATAAATATCTTATTTTTATGTTTTTATATTTATAAGCTGCATTTTTGCATATAGAATATGAGCTTTTTTAAAAATTTAAATACCAAAAGGCAAAATAAATAGTGGGAATTGGTGCTAGCAGAAATTAAGGGAAGGAAAACATGAAAGACCAAGGTAAGGAGGCATGGAGAAGTGCAAGCCATGTGTTCCTGGAGAGTTGCTAAAAAAAAAAAACAGACCTAAAAACTGCATTTTTAGCTCTCTATCCTTTGAAACAAGAAGAGAGAGAAACACAGTAAGTTATAAAACTGACAATGTCCATGAGATAAGAATCACAATACCTGTTAAGGAGAAGCATAGCTTTGCTTGATATTTAGATATCAGATAAATTTCACTCATGTCTCCCAATAAGGAGGACATTATAATAAACTAGTAGCCCTGTGCACGAATCCGTGCACCAGTGGCTCTCTGTGGGGCCTGGCCACTCTGCAGCCGCTGTCCAGATGCTCTCTATGGCAGCAAGCATTCCACCAGGCCACTCACGCTGCCCACTCTCAGCGGCCACCCCTCCTCCCCCAGGACTGAGGGACTCCAGCAGGGCTGAAAGGACTGGGTGCCACCATCTTGTGGTTATGGGTGCCACCATCTTTGTGACAGAGTGATGGTTATTTACATATTACTCTTTTATTAGATATGATAATATCCTTAGCAAAAACCTTTTAAAGTCTGATATAGTGGTCAAAAATGAGGCTAACCACTAAAACAAACAAACCCTCATATTTTAATGCATTACACAGTAAAACTTTATTTCTTGCTCATATAACATCCAGTAGTAGTGTTTCAGATCAGTGGGTGCCATGATTTTTCCATTTTATGGGTTCATTCTTCTTTAGGGACTCAGAGCCATCTGCATTCAGGCAAAGCAGCATTTCTACACCTTGGCACTATTGACATTTTAGAACAATGTTTTGTGGTGGAGGCCACCCTGTGCATTGTGGGATGTTTAGAAGCAATATAGGTCATTACTCACTAGATGATGGAAATATGACGACCAAAAATGCCTTCAAAAACTGCCTGGGGGTAAAATTGCTTCTCTTTGAAAACTGCTGAGTTATAGGATGGGGAAAGAAAGAGACGAGAAAGCACATCTCCTTTTTTGTTGATGGATAATTGACATATACAAATGGACAGATCTTAAGTGTTCAGTTCAATGAGTTTTGACAATTACACCTGTGAAATAATCACCATCCAAAACAAGATGTGAACAATTTCTCTTCTCCAGAAAATATCTAGTGCTCTTCTCTGGTCAATTCATCATCCCCTCCTAGGCAACTGCTTTCTAATTCTATTACCATAGATTAGCTTTGTCTATCCTTGGACTTTATGTAAATGGAGTTACACAATATGCATCCTTTTGTCTTTGCCTTCTTTTGCTCAATACAATATTTTGAAACTCACTCATGTTTTTGCATAAATCAGTAGTTCTTTCCTTCATGTTACTAAACATTATTTCATCATATGACTAAACCACAAAAATCTTTATTAACAGTGGCATACATTCCATTGGTGAGAACTAGTATTAGGACCCATATAAATGTAGGAAGGGCTAGAAGTGATGTCTTTAGCTGGGCAGACAGTTGTCAGTGACAGTTCTGCACTCTAGAAAGTAAAGCATAAATCTTTTGGAGAACAGTTAATTATCTCTGTCATATCTATCATCTGCATGGGAGATCTACATATTGCTTCTGACCTCTAGCCTAGAAGAGGTCAAATCTCTTACAGGACATGGAAGGACTTGCATTACATATATAATAAGTTTTAAAATGTAGTCTGAAAAAATATCAGCTCTATAAACATTTTTACTAGTCAGCCATGTTAAATAACAAAATAAACGCCTATTGCAATTAATTATCCACATGTTCTGACAAAGTACTAAATAGCCAATCAATATTCAAAGCAATAAAGAACCTGCAGCTACCTCATATGAGTCCTTTTTTGTACATCTTTTCCTTGAAGTCTCAATATTTTAAAAATAAATTACTTGGCATTGATTAGAACATTATTGATTAGGTATAAAGAGTAATCTGTTTAAATTACCATATTATATTTAAAATCTGCAGACTTACGATTCACAAAGGACTCACTTTAAATTTCATATATGAGTACATTTATTTTAACTTTAAGTAAAAAGAAAATATAGAATTCATAATCATAGAAATGTAAATTGAATATTTATCACAGGCATCCATGAGTGGAAGCCTGTATTCATAAATTCATAAATATTTTCAGAACAAAATCTTTCCCACACCAAAAGGGCTAGCATCTTAAAAACATATTGAGAAAACAGTATTTTTTCTCTTTGAGGAATGCTGAAAGGTAAAACAAACCAGCATCCTCTGCTTTATGTTTACTAATCACCTAACATGTACAGAAACTTGATAAAAATGCATAAAAAGAAAACTGATTGAAGATAAGTTGATATAATTATATTGCTT
The DNA here is from genome assembly GCA_963924515.1 of Vespertilio murinus. Classification (NCBI taxonomy): domain Eukaryota; kingdom Metazoa; phylum Chordata; class Mammalia; order Chiroptera; family Vespertilionidae; genus Vespertilio; species Vespertilio murinus. The sequence goes on from OZ004707.1 coordinate 22,939,925, forward strand.
ATTTCTAAAGTTGGACATATCTATTAGGTTTGCATCACATACAAATAGAAAGTTTTTGTGTATCTACATGAATATGCTACCATATGATGATCTTTTTTATTTGCCTAACCCAATGGTTGGCAAACTCATTAGTCCACAGAGCCAAATATCAACAGTACAAGGGTTGAAATTTCTTTGAGAGCCAAATTTTTTTAACTTAAACTTCTTCAAACGCCACTTCTTCAATGTAGACTTGCCCAAGCATGGTATTTTGTGGAAGAGCCACACTCAAGGGGCCAAAGAGCCACATGTGGCTTGCGAGCCGCAGTTTGCCAACCACGGGCCTAACCTAACACATTTTCAATGCTTAATTCTTTATTGCCTTTAAAATACTTGGTTGCACTCATTGTATATTTCTGTATATGTGGATTTTACAGAAATGTGTATTGCCTCAAAGAGTTCAGACCTCACTATGTACATGGAGGGTCTGATTGCTGTAGGCCTGGAAAGGGTCTTATAAGGACATAGGGCAATTTTAAGGAGAACAGTCTCTCCTCCACTCCCAACTCAAAGAAAGGGCCCTGATAAAGTACCTACAACTGGAAAACCAGACCCAATGCAGGTACTGGGAGGCAAGCAGCCCAAGAAAACAAGTGAGAGCAGGCTCAGGCAGATGGGTGGCATCAGACAGAGCTGGACAGCACACAACAAGGGTCCTGGAGCTACGGCCCCCAGAAGTCCAAGCAGAAAAGTGGTACCTGCATTAGGACAGTTGTCCCATGGGGAACAGGATCCAAGCATGGGTCGGGATTTATGTCCAGGACTCATATGCCCAAGAGGCATGGAGACTGGCACGAGTGTGTTCCTGCCCTAGAGTGACAGCTACGTCACCGAGATAGAACTGGGGCAGAGGAAGAGGCCAGTTTAACAGCTATCCAAAGTAACCGAAGGTCCAGAAACTTAAAGCAGGCATGGTTAATGCTGGTTTCAAGAGATGAAGGACAGCTGAGGCCAGTGTGGTTCAGTGACTAGGGTGTCAGCCTGTGCATCAAAGGGTTTTGTATGGGAGACAATCAATCAATAGATCTCTATCACATCAATGTTTCTCTCTTTCCCCTCTTCCCCCACCCCCTGCCTCCTTTCCACTCTTTCTGAAAACTAACAGAAAATAATATCCTCGGGTGAGGATTTAAAAAAAGAAAGAAAGATGTACGATATAGACCTTCATCACCTCTCCCCCAAAATGGTCTTGGGGTCAGCATGCCCCCATTGCTTTAGCTGCGGGAAGAAGAGCAGTGCAGAGGTTGGGAACCAGGGACACCTGGCAGGCACAGGCTGAGCATGACCTCCTGCTCTTAACACAGTTCAAGTAGATGTACATTCTTTTATGAGAATGTCTTTGTGAATAATAAAAGACTCTGGCATATTCCACTTCCATCTGAAAATGCCTTGCAACTTTATCATGTTTTTTTAAAAAAAAAAAATGCTGCCAGAAAGAGAGTAACTGCAACTAATTTGCAATGCATGCCTAGTCATAATGTTAATTCACAGGACTTGTGTTAATAATCTAATACACTTCAAAGTGAATCTTGTATATTCTACTGAATTAAATAGCGTTGTTCAGGGGACTCTTAACAAGTTGCTGAAGTGCAGAAGCTTTTGGCTTTGTTGGGCAGTCTCAGCCTATTATAAGTTGTGTCAAGGCAATTTCAGGGGCAGGCAAAAGAGAATTGCTACTCGTCTGGAGCCTTAGGCACTACGTTCAGATTTCATTAAGAGTGACATATTCATGCAATCCCTCAAACTATTATAGGGGGCTTCATTTTAAGAAATATTAGTTAATGAAAGGCAACCTTAGGACATGTCAAAATTAGCAGGGTGTTATTTGCCTCAATAAAGGATTTTTCTATTTACTCAACTATCATTCATTCATTCATTCATTCGTTCAACAAATGTTTCCTGAGCCTTTCTATGAGTGAAGGACTATACTATAAATAAGACATGATCCTTGTCCTGAAGGAGCTGATACCCCTGAAGGCACATATTAACAGTTAGCTACATCCAGTAGGTGACAGGTTAAAAACAAGATGCTAAAAGCATTAAAATAATGGAAATGACATTTTTTTTTTGCTGGAAACTCAAAGAAAGCTTCACAAGGAAGAGAGTACCCTCACTGACACTTAGATAGCACAAGATTTTAACAGTTAATGATAGCAAGTAGGGAAGATTGAGAACAGAAAACTATATAAGGCATGCAAAGAATGAGGACAGAAAACTCTAAGGCATGCTCATGGCACAGCAAAGGGATCCGTTCTTCTGGGTGTGATGCTTGAACAAAATGGTGGGAGTTTGAAATAAAGTCATAAAGGTAAACTAAATCTGAACTAAGAAGAACCATTAATGTCAGGATAAGAAATATGTGATGGATTTGTTAGGCGCCAGGAAGCTATTTGCAAAGAAAATAATAGGATTAATGCTTATTTAATGACAGTGACATTTGCTTCCGAAATGCTGATCATCAAATACAGGGAAAGAACATTGAGAGCAGCGATATCAGATAAAAATACATCACTGTGGTTTGGTGGAGAACAGGGGCTCAACCCATGTAAAATTATCCATGGAGTATACTTATCAGTGATGTCACACACAGTTGTCTGGATGGGGTTCAGTTGTGCTATATAAGAAAATTATGGTGCTGCCCAAATCGAGCATACATGGTCAGTGGGGGCTTCAAACAGGAGGTGGTGCTTCCTCCCAAAATAGAGTTTCATCACTAGCCTTAGGGAAGATGCTGACACACACAACAGGTGAATGGGACAGAACCTGCTAATGCCACTGCAAGGGCTAAGAAATGGCAGTCATCAAAGACACATTTTACAGAGAACCAAACCAAGTCCAAGTTATTGATGATGAGAGTCTGGAGTAAGGAAGTACTGAACATTCCAAAGCTGACCAGACTCTTTGGGGCAAGAGCAGGGGGAGCCTGAAAGAAGAAGCTGTAGACAAGGTTAGTTCAGAACGACTTCCTTAGCATTGCCAGTGAAAATTACACCTCAATTCCTTAGTGGATGGAAAGGACCCTTCTCAAGTCAGGATCCCTGTGTTCAGAAAGTATGTTGTTTGGATGCAGGGCAAGTAAAATGGTATACTGTGGTAGAGTCCCATGTTACAAGGCTTATACTTTGGGTAACTTCAAGAACAATGAGTTATGGCTTTCAGCTTAGATAGATGAAGTAGAGCCGAGTACAACTGAATGTTCGAGTTTGGGGAACTGGAAGAACAGATCCTAGTAGTGGGGGAGGGGAAATTATTTCAGTAAGATGATGGTCTCGGTTGAAAACATCTTGAGTTGGGGTAGGAAATCCAGAGCAAGATACAAGCATCGAAAAGACAGAATGAGACATCACCAGAAAGGTCAAGGCACAGGGACAACCATTTCTCAAGATAAACAACAAACCAATAAAAAGATGATCTTACGTGGTCAGTTTACATACAACTTTCTAGAACTATGTTAAAAGTTTTAAATGAGGTATAGCTTTAATTATCTTACTGTTATATTTGATATTAAATCACAGATGCTTTTACACATTTTTAGAGTAATAAGTAAAAAAAAACAAAAACACCACACTATTCTTTTTAAATAATTGTGAATTTCAGATATGCCCCTTCTCTCCCTTGTACATAACACCATTTGCTCAATTGTTTTCCAAATCTACACCCAAAATTAAAAAGACAAACAAACGTAAAACATACCTAAACAAACTTTTAAAACCAGGAAAATAGCATTCCATTACTCAGTGTTTCCCAAACTTTTGACATATGTGTACCCCTTTTATATATTTCGTAACGCTGAGTACCCCTCATCAAAAAAAGGGATGTATTTTAATAGCAATCAAAATATATTTATTTTTTTTTATTTTTTGGTACATATACAAAATAATAATAAACAAAAATAAAATTATTCATAATAAAATGTAAATAAAAGTTATATTATAAATAACATTTATTTGCATACCAGACCATCTCACGCTCACAAGACTGTCTTGACTTGACTTATGAGAACATGGCACAGCTAAGCACAGTGCAGTGCATATCCCCACCAAACTCTGGTGCAACGCGTACCCCCACCAAACTCTTCCCGTACCCCTGGGGGTACACATACCACACTTTGGGAAACACTGCATTACATCATTGGAATATTCCACTTCACAAGGACAGAGAGTTTTTCCACTGCATCCTCGATGCCTAGAACAGTATTCTTACCTGTTCAATACTGCCCTGAATAGTAAGAGACAATTAGGATCCCTAGTCATCTCCTGCTCAATGCCATTAGATCCCAATATAACAACCAAAACACTTTCAGCCACTTTAATGGCCCCTAAGAGATAGTAGCCCATTTTAAGATGGAAAATGTGTAGTTCATTATTGGCATCTACCAGTGAATCACAACCCATTTCTTGAGACTCCACAAATTAAAATAAAATCTGGAATATTTCAGCACAGACTCTGATGGTTTTCACATGAAGAAAAATTATCCATTGCTAAAAAAATGCCCAGTGTCCCATTGAAAAAATTCTGAGTTTGAAAGGAGATAAAAAAAAAGAGTAAGGGTAGCCTGCCAGCATGCTCTAACATTCCAGAAGACCAGGGAATCTGGTGTCTCCCTTGAGAAAAAAACCAGCAGTCTACTCTCCCACCCCTATCAAAAAGCTGTCTGAGTCTACAGTGAAAGTCAAAGGGGAAATAGAATTCACATCACAATTTAGAACAATGTATCCCAAACATATTCCTTTTTTCCAAAAGCCAACATTAAAAGTCCTCAACCAAAAGAAATCTACATTGTGCAGTATTTAAGAAAACTTTAAAACATTAACATAACAATTACATTTTTGCAATGTTCTTCTTGAATTTTGCAACAAATATTTTTTTGTCTTTGGAATTGAATAAATGTGCAAGGATTTAAAAAATACCCTAAACACACCATATGAGTTCTATGTCAATTTTTATTGAATATAATATGATAAAACCGGTTTCTGTTTTGATCCAAAATTATAGAGCCTATTGAGTTTGATTTTTAAAGAACAAAAAAACTGTTTCTAACTGTTCCTTGGGAGAAGGCCCATGACTAGATGACTAAAAACCCAGTCTGTGGCATGGCTGACTCAGCTTTTAACTGACTGAGCATGTGACAATCTGAATTGCTCACTAAATCAGATGTTCTAGGCCAGTGGTTGGCAAACTCGTTAGTCAACAGAGCCAAATATCAACAGTACAATGATTGGAATTTCTTTTGAGAGCCAAATTTTTTAAACTTAAACTTCTTCTAACGCCACTTCTTCAAAATAGATTCGCCCAGGCCGTGGTATTTTATAGAAGGGCCACACTCAGGGGGCCAAAGAGCCACATATGGCTCCAAAGCCGCAGTTTGCCGACCACAGTTCTAGGCAGAAACTCTAGCTTATCATTGCTCAAAACTCCACATTTAATATATAATAGCCAAATAGTCACCTTGCATAAGTGGAACCACAGTATGGAATTTTTGGTGTTAAATCTGCAAATGAAGATACTAAAGACCCAGTGTTTGGCACAGAGCTTGGCATATATTTGAAGTTTTAAAATATTTATTATTAGCCTTAGCTGGTTTGGCTCATGGGATAGAGCATCATTGGATAGACTGAAGGGTCCCAGGTTTGATTCCTGTCAAGGGCATATGCCTGGTTACAGGCTCAATCCCCAGTAGGGGGTGTGCTGGAAGAAGGTAATCAATGATTCTCTCTCATCATTGATGTTTCTCTCTCTCTCCCCCTCTCCCTTCCTCTCTGAATCAATAAAAAATATTTTTTTAAAAATTTTATTAAATAAAGGAATAAAAGAGATGACCTTATTAGTCATATGGAAATGTTAAGTTATATTAAATATGTTCTGCTATTAGAAGACAAGATAATGTTCCATACATTTTTTAAGGATTTCCATCAAAATGTTTAAATATTCATTTTTATGTCCTCAAGAGTAATAGCCAATTATCTGAAAAAAGACTCTCACCTAGGATAGTCTATTTTAGACAGTACCAGATATGTTTTAAGCATTACTAAAATACAGGACACGAGTATTACTTCTTCTAGAAACTTGATAAAAATGTTTGAGAGATGATTTAAAAAGTTAAACCCAGTGCAAAGCTTGAGAAAATGAATTTGAATTTAAAGCCACTTTTCTGGCTCTCCTCACAAATGGACATGCAACGACCCATCATAATTTGCAAAGAGTGGTGCTCAGTGAATATGATAATCCTCTTAGAGCAGTGAGTTCAGTGCCTCTCTGGTAAAACACTGCAAACAAAGGTACGGGGCATTTAACCACCACAAAGCTGAGTGCCAGAACAGCATTCCTGGACAGGAGCTTGGAAAGCATTTTCCTTTCACAGAAAAAGACAAACACAGAGAGTCTGAGTGAATTGTTCTAGGTCACACAGAGTTCCTAACAGAAAATTTGGTCTTCTAACAAGCTAGGAATCTCAGGCGGATTAGGGAGGAATACATATAGAAAAGGTGAGAAGAACATCAGTGCATACAGTGATACTACAATGCAGAGCAGCAGGTACACAATAAAGCATCCACCTTCTGACCATGCAGACCGATAATTCATCACGTGGAATGAGGGAGAGTCTGGCTCGCCTCCCCTGAGCTCCTAGTGGCTTCAGATACATGAAGAAGAGCCACCACAAGCAGACATTTGCTGGCTGAGGCCCTGAATCCACGAAAATGTACAAGGCCTGCTGGTGAAAAGGAGGACACTCCTCTAACCTTTGCTGGCCTGCTGCAATGAACCCACCATGAAAATGCATGAGCTATAGAGAAAGAGAGTCCGTTGACCATGGTATACCAATAACAAGGAGCAAACTTCAGTGAGAAAACGGTGGGTGGGTACTTCCCCTGAAATCTGGGTAATACCCAGAAGCCTATGCTTTCCTGCTGGCATTGCTATTTTTATCTTTGAGCAGTCAGTCTTAGCTAACAATCTCAAAGTAGCATCCTGCCATTCTCATTAGTAAACTTCACTTGTGTACCACCTTTGGGAAAAGTATAGTACAAGCACTGGGGATACAAAATGAAAGGCACAATTCTTGCTTAGGAGGTATGTATAGTCCAACTTAGAGAAAAGCAGTAAAAACAGAAGTCACACAAAAAAATGCTGGAAGTATTTTACAAGAGCATAACAAGCTTAGAGGAGTAAAGGGGGCAGACCACAAGGACAGGGTGAGATGGGAGGTAGTTGTATAACCAAGGGAAAGATCATGAAGAAATTGGTTTTGCAATGTTGAAGGATCCTCTGCCAGCTGCCTGAGAAATGAGTAGGAGTGACAGGACATGGAAACCATGCAGCAAACAGGTCAGAGAGGCCGAACAGATACAGCAGATGGGATGGACTTATGGACTGAAGGGAGGGGGTGAAAACAAGAATGAGTCCAAGGTTGTCTTGCTTGGGGCCTCATTTGCCAAAACTGGAAATACAGGGAATAAGTTTAGTTCTGACTGACATAAATAGTGCCTATGGGACTCGCAAATGCAGGAATCCTTAAATCTTTAGCATACATAGGCCCAGGAGTAGGAAGAAGTTCTGAATGTGGGTAGACAGGGTGGTGACAGGAGCCATGGGAGCAAATGAAAAATAGAGAGAAGATATATGTATGGAGAGAGATGGGAGCCCAGAATGGGATTTCTAAGTCTATCAGAATTTAAGAAGTTAATGAAGCAAATCATAGGAAGGAGAATGGAAAGAAGTCAGAAAAACAGAAGGAAGAAAAGTCATAGAATCCAAGAGGACAAGTGTGTGCATGTGTGTGTGTGTTTGTGTGTTTGTGTGTGTGTGTGTTTAATAATATAGAAGTAGTCATTGATGTCATATGCTACGATGAGATGAGAAAAAACTAAAAAGCTCTATTGACACTGGTCATTAGCAGGTCATTAATAACCTTGGCCACATTTCAGCAGTGCCCAAAGGCCATGCGGGTGGGAGGTAAATGAGATGAGAACCCAGTGTAAACTTGTTCATGGAAAGCAGTGAAGCTGGGAGACCTCTGGTTACATGCCTGTATCAATAAACATGGACACAGATTATAGATATACCTTTCGATATAGAGATATAGATTGTGGAGGGAAGCACCAAGTTACAGCTTTGTAACTTTCAAATTGCATGACATTAAGCAAGTTATTTAATCTATCTTGTCCTCAGCTTAATTTCTTTTTAATGGAGACAATAGAGAATAACAGTATTCACCTCAAAGAGTTACATGCAACATTTAGCTTAGAGTCTGATGCACTAGATGCACTTGGTCATTAACATTTGTAATATTAATATTATTAATGCTAGTGACTAATATTACTACCACTGTTGTTACCACAGTTAGGACATTGAAGGTGCTAGCAAAAAGACTGGTCTGGGAGAGCGATGAGAAAAACAAAGCAAAAGGGTAAGTGTTGGATGGGTTGAGAAGGAAAGGGGTGAAGGGTTGGAGAAGGTAAATAGGTAAGAAGAAGGTATCCCCAGAGTTAGCAGTTGGAGACCTAGAGGAATAGGATGTTATGATTAGAAGTGTGTATACCACATTGTATTACAGAAGAAGTTGAGTGCCAGGTGATTAATAAAGGACTAGGATGAAGGCAATAATAGGGAGTAAATTAAAAGTAAGACAAATATCATTCATCCACTCTCAAGCAAATATTCCTTGAGAAATGCCTGTGTGTTATTTGGGAAGCTGGAGACACACCTTCAAAAGAATTGAAACCTGCTACAAACCTTTGAGGTTAGGGGCAAATGGGTTGTCCCCACAGATGGAAGAGTTATTCAAGGTGGTGGCTGGACAGCCGCAGGGAGACTAGACTCAGTAATCCCAGAGCAGTCAGGATAAGACCATAGATTACAACTTAATGCAAGCTAGAGGCTGATATATGTGGATGAAGTGAGCCTAGAATTAGGAGGGAATTTTGCATGAGGGTGGAAAAGTGGAAAAAGCAAGCAGGAACTGGGCATGCGCTAACAATACTTCTAGGCCCCATGGCAAGGGGGGGAGAGGGCAGCAGTGTTCATGGAGGCAGGAACATGCCCTTCAGGTAGAGAGAGAGTGTTCAGGTAAGTGAAGGAGATGGAGGATGTGCCCTGAGTATAGAGCTGTTAATTTGCCATGAGGGTGGGGGAGGGGCAGTACTACACTAGGCACTGGAGCAGGGGTGGGCAAACTTTTTGACTCGAGGGCCACAATGGGTTCTTAAACTGGACCGGAGGGCCGGAACAAAAGCATGGATGGAGTGTTTGTGTGAACTAATATAAATTCAAAGTAAACATCATTACATAAAAGGGTACGGTCTTTTGTTTTGTTTTTTAATTCAATAGTTTTATTCACTGGATCCGGCCACGGGCTGTAGTTTGCCCAGCCCTGAACTGAAGACATGGGCCTCAGGGCCTACATGCTTTCCAGGACCTACAAACAAACTTTAAAAAAAATGGCTCCAAAATAAAAAAGCTGCAAAATCACTATAACTAAAGATGTAATTCAATGTACACAAAATGTAACATGTCAACTTCATTAATGTTAAATTTAGGGTTCATAAAAGTTTCATTACATTTAGAAAACAATTTGTATGTTAGACTTTCCTATTTTGCAAGAATCCCAGAGTAAGCGCATTGGCTGTCAAAAAAATCACAGTCAATCGTAATTAAATTAATTTCTCATTATCAAGTAAATTTAAATAAAATCATTATAATTATTTCAAATGTTTATAACTAACATGTATTTAATGTGGAATGTGGGTAGGTGACCATATATTTGATAGAACATTGGAGAAGCTTCCAGGGCACCTAAGACAGATAACCCAGAGAGCAAGTAAGGATGCAGGGAAATGAGTCAGAGCAAAGGAAGAAGGCCTAGCTTCTCACTGAGGAGCAAATTAAAACCTTTTAGTAACTTTAACACTCTCTCTAGCTTGGGAATTCTTGACTTATGTGTACCTTGGATGTCCTTGGTAGTCAGATGAAGCCTAGAGACCCTTCTCAAAATAATGTTTTTACATGCGTAAAGCAAAATGCACAGAACTACAAAAAAAAAAAATTGGAGTGAAATGCAACTTTTAAATATTTAATGTTTTGTGATAAAAAGATAGAGTAACAGCCGAAACTGGTTTGGCTCAGTGGATAGAGCATCGGCCTGTGTACTCAAGGGTCCCAAGTTCGATTATGGTCAAGGGCATGTACTTTGGTTGCGGGCACATCCCCAGTAGGGGGTGTGCAAGAGGCAGCTGATCGATGACTCTCTCTCTCATCGATGTTTCTAACTCTCTATCCCTCTCTCTTCCTCTCTGTAAAACAAAACAAAACAAACAATAATATATATATAAAGCTAGAGTAACATATATGCTTCTTTATCATATCACAGGATCTAGTTTAATAACATAGTGATGAGCATTAATGATATTATAAGGTATCTTCAACAGCTGTAATCTGATCTTAAAATATTGGTGATTTTTGCCCTAACCAGTTTGGCTCAGTGGATGGAGTGTCAGCCTGCAGACTCAAGAGTCCCAGGTTCAATTCCGGTCAAGATCATGTATCTTGATTGCGGGCACATACCCAGTAGGGAGTGGGCAAGAGGCAGCTGATGGATGTTTCTAACTCTATTCCTCTCCCTTCCTCTCGGTAAAAAAATCAATAAAATACATATTTTAAAAATAAAATTAAAATTAAAAAATAGAATAAAATGAAATATTGGTAGTTTTTATAGAGTCCAATATTAGGAAATGCTAATATTACTGTGGTATATTGACCACATTTATAATTGAAGAAAATACTAAGTTTCAAGATGTTAGTGCAGATAAAGGTATATTTTTTAAAACATTAATTCACAGATTTTTAGAATTCTACCCACAAATTCCTTGGAAGTTCATGGACTCCTATTAAAAAATTGCACTATAGCCGAAACCAGTTTGGTTCAGTGGTAGAGCTTCGGTCTGCGGACTGAAAGGTCCCAGGTTTGATTCCGGTCAGGGGCATGTACATTGGTTGTGGGCATATCCCCGGTAGTGGGTGTGCAGGAGGCAGCTGGTCGATGTTTCTTTCTCATCGGTGTTTCTAGCTCTCTATCTCTCTCCCTTTCTCTCTGTAAAAAAATCAATAAAATATATATATATTTTTAAATTGCACTATAGCTCCTGTGCAAATAAAATAAGCAGACTGGGCAGATATTGAAGGAATGAGGAGCAGGAGCAGAAATGTGCTAGCTGACTTACAGGAATGTCAGATTCAAAGGTGCTCCCCCAATACACATTTCTTCTCTCTAACCTATTGCAATCATTCTGGAAGAATCTATTTCAGTTCGTTTTGGATTTTATCCCCTTTAGCAAACATCATTTGAACAGCGCTGGCCTTTGAGAATACATGTACACACACACACACACACACACACACACACAAACACCCCTCAAAGTTAGAAGACAATTTCATAAATTGGGGGGTGGGGGTGAACAAAGAACAAAATATAACAGCCAATAATTAATTTTAAAATAAATGATATAATATAAATATTGGAAAAGTTATGATAATTTAGAAAAGAAGGACATAGATATGATAATCAGCCTCACAAATAATTAAACTTTATCAACTAAATAAAATCTCATTTTACCTATCAAATTAACAAAGATTAAAAAGCCTAATAAAATCTAGTATTTATGACAATGAAGTAAAATGGACACTTAAAGACATTTACAGTGGAAATATAAATCACTACCTGGAAAGCAGTATGAATATCCCGTTTCCCCGAAAATAAGAGTGTCCTATATTAATTTTTGCTCCCAAAGATGCGCTAGGTCTTATTTTCAGAGGATGTCTTATTTTTCCATGAAGAAGAATATGGTACACATTTATTTATTGTTAAATGAAAATAAAGGAAATTTATTACTTGTAGTTCAATAATATTTAGCCTGAGAAAATGGGAAAATGTTGGTATTATAAAATCAGGACATACAGGAGAGTATGCAAGTTTTGTGGAGAGAATGGTTATTAGACATGGTTATTCAAGACTGAAAACACCCAAAAGTCCACAATCCTGTGGTCATAGGGCTCTATTTTCAATATATAAAAGCAAACTGCAGGGGAGTAATCCAAATACCATAAGTGACATATTAAAACACCTTCCCCTCACCAAAATAACGGCATTTTCCAGAAAAGAGAGATATGTCTTCACGTGTTTTTTTAATTAAAATTTTTTATTAATTATGGTATCACATAATTGTCCTTATCCCCCCATTCCAATTCCAACCCCCCCCACACACACACAGCCCCTCCCCCCTCTGCTGTCCATGGCCACTGGCTAGGCCCATGTGCATGCACACAAGTCCTCTGGTTGATCTCTTCTCCCCACCCCCACCGTTTAAAACAGTGTTCTGAACAAAGCAGAAGACTTAAGCTAATCAGTCATTCACACCTTAGTGTGAATGAGCTTATAAGGTCTTTTCCCAAAGCAAGGATTTGGAAGAGAGGTAGAGAGAGTGTCTGAGAGTCAAACATAATGGCCCTGAGAGGGAATAAAGGTGCAGCAAGAGGGAACAGGCAGCATGTTCCTGACACCGTGCCCAGAGTCAGAGCTTCCCGGCAACATCACCCCATTTCCAGCCAGAGAATGGATTTATCCTATTCCTGCCTTTAAGATCATCAAAACCACTGTCCCCCAATCCATGATCCAGAAGGCAAGAAAGAAAAGGGACATTTGATATCTCATATTGCTCATTACTTAACTCCCCCCCCCACACACACACACACACACTCTGCTTGGGGTAGCAAAAAAAAAAAAAAAAATAGACCATTCAGTATTGTTTTATTGAATATACAGTAGTAAAATGCACAAAATTTTTGTTCTGTAGCCGATTTCATCTTCTATCACGGCTTCAATAGCAATCAGTTAATCTTCCCTCACACTGCACATTCCTGGCTTTCCTCCTCTCTGCCTTGTTTCCTTTGTAGCCTCATTGACTTCTCATCTGTAGGTTTCTAGACTCTCTGCACCCATCCCTCCCCTCTCCTGCCTTCTTCAGCCTTCTCTTCCCTCCTTTTCTCTCCTCACACTCTTTCCCTAGATGTCCCCAATCACACAGATCACACCCAAATTTCTATCTCCCACCCAAATCTCTCTTCTGAGCTCCAGACACACATCCCCCCTCATATTGGATGTAACCTCCTAAATGCCTCAATTGCTCGTCAAAGTCAGCATGTCTAAACAAACCTGTTTTATCCAAACCGTGTCTTCTTTCAGTTTTCTCCCAATAAAAGCTTGCGTCTACTGCTGTGTAACAAACCAACCCAAAATGCAATGGTTTAAAACAACAACTGTTTATCTAGTGCATAATTTAGCAGGTCAGCAATTTAGGCAGGGTCACCTGAGTGGTCCTCCTGGTCTGAGCCGGGTTGCCTGCTCCCTGAGTTTGCAGCCAGCTGTTTGGTGCTGGTGCTGCTGATTTCTGATGTTTGTGATGGCCTCTACCTCTACCCTCCAGTTAGCAGGCCCAGACTGGTTGCCAGAGTCCAACAGCATCAAGAGTCTAAGTATGAGGCACACCTGTATTCATGGCTCCCTTTTGTGATATTTTTGCTACTATTCCACTGGCCAAAGCAAATTGGTCGAGCCCTGAATCAGGTCGGGACGATAATACCAAAGGGCAGGATATTTGGAGGTGGAAGCAATCCGGGGCCTTTATTGCAATCAGTTCTCCATCACTGAAGATGTTAATTTGAAATCCTCTCAAATCTATTCACTCCTCCTAATCTGCACTTCCTTTGCCCTAATCGTTACTCCCCTAGACCTCTACAACAGGATCCCAACAGGCCCACTCAGACACCTTTTGAGGTCTCCCTCAATCTTTCCCCTACATTGCAACAGTGGTTTTTAAATGCCAAATCTGATCACCTATGCCTCCTGGCTTACATTCTTCAGTGAATTTTCATTGCATTTTAAAGACAAAAACTTCTTTCAATAGCTTTTAAATAGAGTCCTCAATCATACCTATCAGGTTACATCTGTTGTTCCAGTTTCATTGTTAATAGTGTTCTTTCACTCTCAGAAGTGCCCCAGTTTGGATGATAAATTACACCCTCACCCTTACCCTAAAAACCTCAGTGGTCTGGCTCCTACTTAGCGCTCCTTCTAGCCTTTCGACTACTACCTCTGCTTTGTCCTGACCCAGGCATGCTTACCTGCCTTCTATCCCTCCCCAAACATTCATAAATACTGTTCCCTCTTTCTTCTTTACTTCTCTCCCCAGTTAATGCCTATGCACCTTGTAAATCACTAGATGCCCCCACTTAGGAATCACTAGGTCACTCTCCTGAATGGCCTCTCATAGCACCATGCCCACTCACCCATAGCACTTTTCAGAGGTGCCATTTTCAACTGGAAACAGAGAGCTTCTCTTCATGGGGCTTTGCTCACCACTTGCTCTACATCAGGAATAGGCACAAAACTCTGACTCGTGTATCGCATAGGTTAATGATTACTGTGTTAAACATAAAGAACTATTTGAAATTAAAAACAATCCACTTATCTAGTTTACTAATGTATCATATAGTTGGTTTCCAGAGAATAGTTAAGTCGCATGCTACCAAAAATGGAAAGCAACAGTTAGTCTGGGGAGGAAGCAATTTGGGGATGTGACTTAGCCAAGGTCACTCAGCCTTTCTGAGAGTCCAAGTGAAGTCAGTGCACACAGGGACTATAACTTTTCTATTTTATTCTAGATGACTTGCATTTCAGGTGACAAGATTAGCACTGAGTCACCTTAAAATCCCTTCCAGGCTCAGATAGTCTTTGGATATTTCTTAACCTCACCTTTGCCTGGTAGAATTCTGTGTGTTCCCCTTCTCCTTCCCTTCCTTATCTTTCCCTCTTTTTTTGTTTCATTAGCTAGGAAAGCAAAGAACTACTGCCTAGGGTGGTATATCACAATGCATACACAAAAACACAAAAAATGCACAGTCTGTATGAAGAGAGGATTGTGTAGGAAAGGCACACTTTTATTGGTGCTCAGGAAATTTCAGGTCGTGGTTCTATCTTGACATTTTCCATCCCCCATTACAACAATGGATATAATGGATAATGAGAGATCAAACAAACTAATTTGTCAATTCTAGGATGTGACACAATGACCATTTTTTTCCAGGGTTGCTAATGCCAACTAGTGACCTTCTAAGATTATGAACAACTGAAATGTGAAGAGAAAATTTAATAAGAAAAGGTCAACCATCACTCAATACAGCAATGAAACAAGATTTTTTTCCCTTTTACAATACAATATCAAAAATTTAGAAAAACAGTGTCTTATGATACATATTCTGTGCATTTAGCCCGAATTATAATGGCTATTTAAATTATATGGAGGATATTTGCTGAGCACTTGAGTATCTGAAATTATAGACATTCCTTTAAAGGTCATCTATAAAACCAAGTTAATAACTTTGAAGAAAAATGCCTTTTTCCATCAGGAATTCACAATAAAAATAATTTCGTTTTCTGCATAATTTTTCCTTTAAATGTGGTTGGCAAAAAGACAAAGCTAATAGATGAATTATACATAATTACAAGATGATTTGGCTATACAGTGTCACAGATCAATAGGAACGTTCCTGTTGCAATCAAGTAATAGCCTATACCATGTTCACTCACATATGCTTCCACAGAGAGTTTCAATGAGGCTTTAAGAATGACACGCTTAAACAGACACATTTTTATTATCTATTGTGGTCACTGTGCCATGACTGAATAATACCACCCATGAGCAAGAGGGTACAACCGCAGCACTATGCACGTGGCTGAAGTCACGCATGCTATTCCCAAGGTCTAACTCTCTTCTGGCTAGGCTTACATACTGGGGCTGGAAAAGGGCCAAGTAATGACAAGACATAGGTGTTCCTCCAAGCAAAGCTCAGATGTACAAATGCCAGTACCATATTTTTCACTCTTTTGTATTAGTTTAGGTTCCTGAAAACAAGAATGTTATTGAACGCTGCAGTATTTTTCTCTCAATTGTTCTAGTTCTTTGTCAATTACTTCGGGCTTCTGCAGAAAATGTATTTGTCAGCAGCATTTAGTCCTAAAATATAGAGCAATGAATTTCCCACCATCTCATTCTAATCAGACTGTGCCCCTCCCCCCCATTTCAAATAAAGACTCGCCATCATCGGACCATTAGGAAAGAGGAAGAAGTAACAACAGTTGCTGAGCATCCATCCCTCACTAGGCCCCGTGCTCCCTGCTTGACATTTACATTATCACATTTATTCTTCACCCCAGTCCTGTCACATACAAGTGGCTGCCACCATTTTTCAGACGAGGAAAATCAGTCTTAGAAAAGTCAAGGAACTTGACCAAAGTCACCAGCTAGCAGGAGTTGGAGGCCAGATTCCATTGCATGGAAGTTCCCAAAATCTATGCCTTTTCTTACTTTACACCCAACTGAATGTAAAGTACCGTAGCATCTGACCCCTCTGATTTTTAATCCATGTGTAACCCCACCCACTCTCAGTGGAAAAGAAAAGGGCATGGTTAGGATGACCCAATGAACATTACCCAGCCCACCACAGGCTCTGAGTGAAAATTCCTTGAGTCATTCCCATAAAGGATGCTTTGCAGGAAGTGAGCATTACAATGTCACCAGCATGTTGAAATGGCTGAGCCAGGAGTAAGAGTGTGTTCTTAAAACTAAAGAAATGCAGTTCTTCAAAGACTGCCACAAGAAGATAGCAGGATGAAAAGGGCGCTAGAATTAGATGACCTCAGTTTTGATCCTGTGTCAGTTTGTACTGCTCTCTGAACCCTCTTTATCTCACCTGAAAGTGGGCACACGATACAATTTTCTGAGAATGAGTTAAGAGCATATATGCAGATCCCCCAGTGCCATCTGTGATACAGGGCAGGTGCATAAGATAGGTTTGCCGGATCCAAGTTCAAAGAGACATTTTGCTTCCAATTAGTAGAACTCGGCGCATCATCTTTATTTTTCAAATGTATCTTTGCAAAGGCTTTCTGGTGTTTATCGGGAGACATCCATCATTGTCTCAGCATTACCTGCACCGAATCCAGGTCACATACAGTTATAAATGTATCTTGTAGTCTAAGGCCACAACCCTTGGCTGGTTCTAAGGCAAGAAGGAAAAAAAATTAGATATTCCTACAAGAATACATCAACCTAAACAAAGCCAAACAGGCACAAGGCAGAATGTAGTGAAGGAAACAAACCTCTTTGTTCTACAAGAATAACATTGTGAGCATGAGGAAGGCCCAGAGGTTACTAAAAAGAAACAGAATGGGCATACGGGGTCACTTAATGGGAAGACAGCAGGCATGATTTATGGCAGAGCCGTATGAGAGTAAAGACTCAGTGTGCTATGTAGGACAAAGGAAGAAAGGAAGGCAAGATTCTCTCACACCCCTCCCTGCAGCCAGGGAAGAGATGAAGATAAATGGACCCAGGTACATAAGGGAAGATATTTGATTAAAAAGGAGTAATAATTTTTTTTTCAGGAATGATTTTGGACTTAAGAGAAAAACAAACATGTTTTGTGAAATTCTAGCACATTAACCAAGAAATATATCAGGGGGGACAAAAGGTATTTTTTTAAAGACAGGAATGATGTGCTTGAGATACAGACGCCTCAAAAGAGAAAAGATAGCAGAAAGGAAAGTGAAAGCTGAAAACCCAGCTGCCACAGGCTAGTGAGTCCTCAGATGGTGCTAAGAGGCTCCTGTGCATCCCTGCCAGCCACCCCTCTCCCCCAAGAGAAAACTCAACATGTAAACTAATGTTTCAGACCTGGAGTTAGAAAGTCATTATCACGGAACAAAATGGCTCTTTTGAAGTCTACAGTCAACAGAAATCTTTTATTTAAACTCCCCTAAACAAAATATATCTTCCTGATCATTGTAAGAGCTCATTAAGTGAAAGACATATGCTAAGGAAATTGACCTATACTCTTCTATGTCTTAAATCATCCGGTAGATATGCTCAATCTCTTTACCCCTGAGTCAGCAGCAAAATGTCCTTTAGAAGAGAATGTCGTGAGTGTCGCGTGAAAGGGGACTGGGGTCAAGAAGGACCTCCACCTCTATTAGCTCCACATCAACACTTGTACTAACAGCCTTGATTTGTGGTAAAATAGGGTCAAGCCCCAAGGACAGACAGGGGAAAGGAGGCAGTGATGCGTGGCAGAGAGAGCAAATAAGCAAGCAGGGTTTTGCAGGGGGAAGATGGAGTTAGAATGTGTAGTTCTTGATCAGAAGTAATTGCCTTAGAGAACAGATCGTGCTATGAGAATACACTCTCCAAAAACCCACCTCTCCCTTCTACAGGGTTTTCCTATTAGAGGAGAGCCCACACAAGGCCAAGAACCTGGTGAAGATTCTATGGAAACTGTTCATAACCCTCAGATTTTCTTGAACAAATCCAATTTCACAAGATATTCTTTTAGCAAAGGCATTTTGATAGATGTGTATCTCAAGTATGATTTTGTGGAAATGCTCTACAAGACTTTCCATACAAATTATCATTTTATTAAAATTATTTTTTGAAACCATAATTGTTTTAAAGAAAACATAACAGGACAATATCTTATTATGAAAATACAAACAATCATTCAGGAAATCCCTGTGTATGAAGTGTTAAGGACACAAAGATAAATAAGGTAAAGACCTGTCCTCATAAAAATCTAAATTGTGTTCCTTGGGTCCTACCATCTCAGCCTTTTAAACTAAGGAAACACAAAATGAACCCTCTCAGAGTCACTGGTCCCATGTCCACATCTGAGCTGCTTGACGCTTTAAATAACCCAGTTCTCCTACTGGAAGCATGTATCTGACCACTGCCGGCGTCTGCATCGCTCTCTGGAAACCTTCCTGCTGGCTTCGCCCAGGGTGTCAGGGGCTAGTACTCTCTTCACCACCTCCCCCCACTAAGTGACTGCCTTGAGCTCCCTAACTCACTGCTCTGGCTTGGGCATCAGCGCACCTATAGGTATCTCTTGCCTGTGCCTCTGTGGCATCCGCTTCCTGGGCTGGCCCGTGGCATGGCCTCACCCTCTTTCCGAGAAGT
Source organism: Vespertilio murinus (assembly GCA_963924515.1). NCBI lineage: Eukaryota > Metazoa > Chordata > Mammalia > Chiroptera > Vespertilionidae > Vespertilio > Vespertilio murinus. The sequence goes on from OZ004707.1 coordinate 22,959,022, forward strand.
AGAAACACTTGACTGAGTAGAAGCTTTGAGGACAAAAATCCACCAGTCCATTCTCCCGAATTGCTCCCTACCTCCTGGCTAGTGCCAAATTCATATTTACCCAACTTCAGTGCTGCTCAGCCTGGGTCAACATGGAACAACCCAGAGAAAGGGTTTCCCTTGCTTCCTTGCCTGCTTCTCAGGTCTTTCTGCTCTCTGGGTTATACCTTAAAAAATGAAGGTTGTCATGGCTGCAGGAGAGGCAGCAACCATCTAATCGTGCAAGTTCTAAACCTGGAAGTCATTCAAAAACCATCTTCTTCACACCCATTATTCAGTGCATCTGTTTTTACCTGCTTAACTATCTCTCACATCTATTTCTTTCTCATTTTTCACTGATGCCATGACCCTGTTCAAAGGTCATACTCTTTCAGTGAACTACTAAAAGCCTGATACTTGACACTTCACCTCCATTTTTTTTTCATTAATTCACTCTCTGTATCTTACATCATTGCCTGTTTCCATCTCTGAACACTAGCCATGCTGGCTTTCTTTTATTTCTAAATGTGCCATTATCTCTTTAACTATAGAGGCTTTGCACATGCTATTCCCTTTGCCTGGAACTCCCCTGTCTCCCCTTACCTCTTTCACTACTCAATCATCACTGATCTTCAGACTCAGCTTAAGAATCAGGAAGCCTTCTCTGACCCCAAAGACCTTATGATTCCCCATTCTATGCTTTTCCACTCCTTATGCTTCTCCACACCTTTCCTTTATTTGTATATTCATGACCCTTAAAAAAGAATGTCCATATCTCCCACTACCCTGTAAACACTTGCAAACAGAAACTACATCTATTTCATTCACTATTACATTCTAAGCAATCGCCACAGTACCTGACTCTGAGAAGGCAATCAATTAATATTTCTTAAGGAAAAAAAATAAACGAATGAAGACTATATAGTAATATAGAGCTCAGGTTCTAGAGACAAACTCTATTGATTTTAAATCTTGAGTATATCATTTACAAGGTGTGGGATTTTAGGTAAGATACTTGACCCACGCTTCAGTCTTCACATATTTTTAAATGGAAGAAATACAGATTCCTACTTGCATTCATAAAATTCAAATGAAATACCTAGCCAGTATTTAATATATAGCCTGTTACATAAAGAGGACATAGTAAGTGGCCCATTAACAAGAGAATATAACCAATAATATGACAATAATAGAATAATGGAGTTATAGAGGACAGGATGGTGATGACAAGGCTTTCAGTGTTCAAAGCCCCATAATACCAACTTCACTGTTTAAAAAAATTACTTCCATAGCTGTCTTTTTGGGGAATTCTTTTCTCTCTTCTAGATCAGATTCTATGTAGAGGTAACAAGTGTGATATATATTTCATTATGAATGAGTTTCAGAACAGAGGCCCAAGACCTGGTCTCTAGAAAGTCACATACAGCTGCAATGCCAGACGACACAATGAGTCAATGAGCTCTGTTTTCTTCATTTGGATTATCACTGGTGTTATTAACCCACTTTGGGGTACAAATTGGAGAGGAAATATTAGCCTTTCCAAGAGATATTATTGACGGGTAGTGACAAGAAAGAATATACTCAATCACTGCTATCCCAGAAAATGCAGGAGCTTGAATTATCATAAATTGAGTCTGAGGTGTAGATGGTGGAAGAAACAAAGCATCCTCATTGTTCCCACAGTTTTTCAGGCTTCAAGCTAATTCTTACAATATAACCCGTTCATAAATTCCAAACTATCTGCATTGAAAGAAACAAAGCAGAAAGCAACAGGGCCAATTCCTGCTCAGGGGTTTGGAACAATGCTTCCTATTGAGCAAAACCCCCAACCTGCCGGACACTCATAAACTAAAACTCGCAAGGAACAGAGAACAAGGCAGCTTTAAATGCCAGGTGTCCTGAAGGGTCATTCCTGTGAGCAGGGCAACCCACACCTAGAAGAGGAGTGATAACTTCCCTCTTCACATAGGCGTCAGCAGACGTTTTTTGGTGAGCAAATTTGGAGAGTAAATTCAGGGGTGGGCAAAGTAAGTTTATAGTTGTAATGCAAGTAATACAATAATCAATAAGTAATAGGAATATAAGAATAAACTCTTTTTTGTACTCACAACTGTCTACCTGCCTTTATTCACTCTGCATTTTAGGCTTTGAGAGAATTAGAGTCTCTGCTGCCACTACTTAGCTCTGACGTTGTGGAGAAAGGAGCCACAGATGACACGTAAAGAATTGAGTGTGGCCCTGACTAGTTTGGCTCAGTTGATAGAGCATCAGCCTGCGGACTGAAGGGTCCCAGGATTGATTCTGGTCAAGGGCATGTACCTTGGTTGCGGGCACATCCCCAGTAGGGAGTGTGCAGCAGGCAGCTGATGGATGTTTCTCTCTCATCGATGTTTCTAACTCTCTATCCCTCTCCCTTCCTCTCTGTAAAAAATCAATAAAATATCATTATGATAAAAAAGAACTGATTGTGTCTGTGTTCCAATAGGGTTTTGTTTACAGACATTAAAATTTGAATTTCTTGGAATTGATGCATCATAATCTATTATTCCTCTTTTGAATTTTTCCCTTTAAACATTTAAAAATGTAGAAGCCCTTCCTAGCTTACAAAGCTTGCAAAGTTCTGTGAAGTAACACTTCACATACATTTATAATTGCAGCTTCACACCCAGGAAGCTTTGCTTGAGCCCTTCACTGCTCAGAGAGGCAGACAGGGCAGTGATGATAGGCCCTGATTAAAGCCACAGCAATTAAGGTTTGGAAAGTCCAAGAGAAAGCAGTGAAAGCAGTGCTGCATCAGAGCTCGGGCCAGAGCCCACTTTACAGCTCTAAGTGCACAGCTGGGGGCCGAGATGCACAGTGTTTGAGGGAAATTGCACCTACATTTGACAAAATGACTATTGACGAAGTAAACGTCAGTATTATACACATTACAGACCTGTACTCTGTTCACCATCCCAACCTCAACTTTTGCCTTCACTTCTATGCTGGGTGAACACTGTCTCCTTACAATGTATGTCCACCTCCGACATGGAACCTTATTTGGAAGTAGGGTCTTTGCCGGTTTATTAGTTACGATGAGGCCATACTGGATCGCAATGGGCCCTAACTCCACTGACCAGCATCCTTAGATAAAGAGGGGAGAACACGCAGAAGGACATGTGACAGCAGGCTGGCTGCAGCTGCAGGCCAGAGTCCCCCCAGGATTGCCAGTGACCGCCAGCAGCAAGGAGAGAAGCATGGACCTGTCCAATCAGAGCCTCCGGAGGGAGGCCTGCCTGCACCTTGGTTTCAGATTCATAGCCTCCAGGACCGTGTGAGAATAAAAGTCTGTAGTGTGAAGCCACCTGGTTTGTAGTGACTTGTTACAGCAGCCCTAGGAAACTGACACAGCCGCCCCCAAGCAGCACTTTATGCTCTAGAAAGAACTTGGAATTTTATGTCCCTAAAGACATCACTCATGTTGACACCCCACTCAGAAGAGCCCCTTTCTCCCTGTTCTTCATTTGGCTCACCCACACCTGTCCTTCAAGAATCAGCTCGGTGTCCCTTTCTCTCAGAAACCTTGCCTTGTCTTATACTACCCAGAGAGGCCGGAACCCCACCTAGTGCCCAGGTGGTCGCCTAGGCCTGTCTGCAGCAGCACGTATCACTCTATATTAAAACACCCCCCCCCACCCACACACACACACACAGGAGATGCTGATTTCTGTTGAAGAAGGTTCCAAGTCTGTTCACCTTTGTACCCCCCAGCACATGAAATGGGTAGGAAGTCGGTGTTTTCTTCCTGTCTCATGGCGTGGCATGGTGGGTGAGTTTGCAATCCCAGAGGAAATTCCTTTTTGTTTTGCTTTATGTTCCCCCAGCCTTGTGTATGCCACTTACCAGCTGTGTGACCAGAGTCCAGCTACCTAACCTCTATTTCAGCTTGCTTCTCTGAGGGCTGCCTTGCAGAAAAGTTGGGAGAATTAAATGTGTGGATGTATGCAAGCATTTAGAACGTAGGGAGGTGCCTGATGAATGACAGCTACTATTATCTTTCGGACCCAGAACAACAGTTCTCTAAGCTCTGGACCCAGCCAGGCTGCAATGCCTAAAAATCAGATACAGTTTCAAGATATGTGGACGAAGCCTGGGAATAGGAGTTAGGGAAGCAGGGAGAGTCCTAACCCCAGGCCTGACCCACTTGGACAAGGCATAGTTCTTCTCTGGGCTTCCTGCCCCTCAGCCTTGGTAATAAGAGCGGGGAAGGGGTTTGATTACACTGAGTCCTCCCAACCTGAAATCCTGGGTGTTTAGGTATCTGTGAAAATAATATTGTAAGTTCTCAAGCTATGCTAAACACTTCAGGCCTAAGGGAAATCAGGTAAATATGTAGTCCTGATAAGCCTGATCACACTAACCAAATGTCAAGTTCCTCCACTTACAAGGAATTATATTAACTCCAGGAAAAAAAACACCATTTGCTTAATACTGACGAGAGATTTGGATTGGCAGTTAGTTATCTTTCCAGAACAAAATAAATAAAAGTAACCTAAATCACCTTTATACTCAAAAGTGCTATTTCCCAAACAGATGAGTGTGGGTTTTTTTCCAAAGCACGTGACCCATGGGTAAGAAGATAATAAAAAGGGCTGTTGGTGAAAGACTGCGATTATCAACGCACTAGAGGATTTCTGAAGCCCGTTCTTGCCTCGAACGCTCAGCGGATTACTGAAAGTTGCTCTAAAGCAATCAACTATAACAATTTATTTTCACGTGTAATTTTACTCTGTGGCATCAAGGGGAAGATGTCTTGCTCTAAAATTTCAAGGGGGAAAAAATAGAAGACCCAAAGGATGATTCTAAAAAAGTAAAAGCATATGAAGGGGGGATTTTAAAAGCTAGGAATGCCAGGACAGCAGACAAAAATAAATTTAAGTTGTTAAACAACAATAGCAACCAAAAGGTCAACTGACCGGGAGTAGAAATGGTAATAGGACTTAGCAATAACAATAGGCCCTGCCATTTATGTGCATGTCAATGTGCATTTACTATGTATTCCAGAGGGCTAAGAAGGGGGATGGGAAAGATGGCTGCCGTTACTCACCAGTCCCATTCATTTCAGGAATCACTGAGGGCTCAAGGTCCTTTAGAAGTCAGGGTCTGGAAAGTCAGCAATAAGTTTTCTCTTTTTAGAAGCCTCTCACTGTGTTGGGGACTCGGAGCAGCCAGGAAACTGCTCTCAGTCCTGTGACACTGGCATGCCAGCCCATCCCAGCCCCTGGAAGCAGGGCAGATGGGAGCATGGGCAGAAATGGAGAAGCAGGTGGAAGAAAGAGCTACATTTTCCCAAGGACAAAGGGTGCTGGTGGAAAGAGGATCAATAGTAATAATAAAACACACGGAAAGCACTTTGAAAGCAGAGTACTAAATAAATGAGATACCTCAGTTAGGCCTTATAACAAACTTGTACATCAGGTATTCTTGTTATCCTGTTTTACAAACTAACCAAATAAAGACCAACCAACTGAGCACAAGAAAGGTTATTTATTCAAAGCTTGCTAAAGCAAAGAATCATCCACTATCACGTATTTGGAGGAGATTCAAAGGCAAACAGAAAAGTGGGAGAGCTTTATGATGGATAAAAGGGGAGGCTCTGGTGTGGGGAGCTGTAGGTGGGTTAACTAGAAGAGGACATCCTATGTGGTTGGTTAGGATGCATATGTGGCTTTTTCTGGTTGGTCCTAAGGTGGAAGTGAGGACAAAAATTAGGGAAACTAGAAGGTAGTCATCAAGCCCTGTCCATTTGGGGACTACTGTTACCAAGGTCATTGTTTGGCTTCCCTGGGTGGTGACCAGAGACAGTGGTCCGAATTCCTGTATGTCTGATGTAGGCAGACTTTCTAGGAAGGTTACTGTGCATTAAAGGCTTGGTTTTTCTGGCCAAAGTTCTGTTTTTATATATGGCCTTGCCATTGTCCATCTGTCTATTCAGTCTCTTGATACTTAGGTATGAGTCTGTACAAAACAAAGTTTTTCCAAATAATTAGCAACACTGACTCTCAGAGCCCTGGAGCGGGACAGGGTGTGACCTCTGCACTTCATCGGTATACCAAAACGCCTGGTAGAAATCATATATGCACCTGTGAAATATACACATAGCCCAATAAAAGCACCAACCATCTCTTTCAAAAGTAAGATCATTATATTGTTTTTCCTGTTTACTGACTTGCTTTAACACTAATTAATAAGTTATAAGAAAAATGATTTAATAAATCAAAGGTAGTTCAAAGTTTCCAAAATACAGATACATAAAAGGAAAAAGCCCTCAAATTCTCTCAAGCACTTCTTGCTCTAAAACCCAAAGATCTTTCACTCCATAAACTGATCTCAAGGTTGCTGGCAGAACCAGAGCCCGAGTGGATGAATCATGCGTCTGACCAGAGCGGCAATACCATGTCTTGGAGGAGCACAGCTTGAGTCCAGTGCCCCCTTCTGTCTATCTGGCCAAGCCCTCCTCAGGAGCTCAGATAAAAGTGCAACATTCATGGTCAGAATTTGAGTGAATGCAGCTCATTGTCAAGTGTCCCTGCACTCAATGTTTCTGACTATTGGGATAAGACACTAAATGGCTATTGAGTGAAGCAATGCAGACCCCATTGCTGGATAACTTTGAAAGGAAAAAGAACTAATTCTGTCTCTCTTCTATAAGATATCTGATGGAAAGCATGACTCCAGTGTAGCTAAAGGTAACATAGACCTGGCTTAGGCCGACTCTCCTGTGCTTTCATACATCCTTTGGATAGAATGCTCCTGCCTTCTTTTCTCACTCCTAAGGCCTCCATCCAGTACAATCCATTCAAGCCCAAAGACCCCCAATGCAAATGCCAACTCTTGAATAACACCTCCCCTTGAATAACACTTGCCCTGTCATAAACACTTGTCCTTTGTTTCCATGGGACTTGGTGAAGAATGTTAATATACACCACCTACATGGTGGCATTATAGCTATTTTTTAATACAATGTTAATCTCCCTCACTATATCATGAGTTTCTTTTATACAAGTCTGTGTCTTATTTACCTCTCCTTCCCCAGTGCCTGACATGTAACAAGGCACCTCACTACCTATTCTTCCATTTCATATTCAAAAGCCCAGTGAGAAAGTATGATTATTATAGTGGTACTGAGGAAGTTGAGGCTCACAGAGATCAATTTCCTGCCCAAGGTCATAAAGCTGAGCACTGGCGGAACTAGACTCAGTCCCACATCTTAGCACTCGCAAAGTTTTCATGGCACCCTTTCCCTCCAATAAGCTCTAACTGCTGCTTCACTGAGGCAGAAAAGAAAATTCCACAGTGTTCCAGACTACCAGTACCTGTGTATGAGCACTTCACGTTGTGATGCTAGCAGGCATGCTTGGAATTTGTGAACAACACCAGCCCTGGTGCTCACTATCTTTGGTGATATGCCATCCTCACTCTCTCTTTTCTACCTTGTGAAGAATATACAAGTACAGCTTTTGTCAAGTTTGTTCAGTGATCATGTATTAATTTTTAATAATGAGAAAAACACTGGCATCTCTGTGGCAGCAAAGGAAGCAGGATCACAAGCTGAGTAGGGTATAAATTCTATGCCTTGCAACCTCCTCAGGACTCAAAGGGTAAGGAATGTCTGTGTTCAATCCTCAGTGTTTCTCATGGCTACGAATATGTCTCTCATTGTTGGTGGAACTGCAAATTGGTGCAGCCACTATGGAAAACGGTATGGAAATGCCTCAGAAAACTAAAAATAGAGCAGCCCAGCAATTCCACTTCTGGGTATTTATCCAAAGAAAATGAAAACACTAGTTTGAAAAGATACATGCACACCTATATTCATTGCAGCATTACTAGTAATGGTCAAAATATGAAAGCAACCTATGTATCCATTGATAGATGAATGGATTGAATGGATAAATAAGATGTGTGTGTGTATATGTGTATATATATGCATGTATATATAATATGCATATATTATATGTGATATATATATATATATATATATATGAATATTACTCAGTGATAAAAATAATGGAATCCTGCCATTTGCAACAACATGGATGGATGTAGAGGATATTATGTTAAGTGAAATAAGTCATACAGAGACAGGAAAATACCACATGATTTCACTTATATGTGGAATTTTTCTTAGAAAATCAAAACAAATGAACAAACAAAACCAGACTCATAGAAATGAAGAACTGATGGTTGCCAGAGGGGAGGGGAATAGAGGAATGAGTAAAAAAAAGGTGAAGGGAACAGAGTCAATAATAGTGTGATAACTTTGCATAATGACAGATGGTTACTAGACTTAGTGTGGTGTTCACATGTCATAAATTATGTAAATGTTGAATCACTATGTTGTACACCTGAAACTCCTCTAATATGGTATGTCAGCCATACTTTAAACTAAAAAAAGCAGCTCAAAATATTATATTCTACTTATTAGGAAAAGTAAGCCTTGCTAGGAATAGTTATTTCAAAAATCTTTGCCTTGACTTGGCTGACGTAAACCCTTTGTTCTGACCTTATTCCCTCAAAGCAACTTTCTGATTATCATTTGTTTTCTCATGTAAATGTTCCCTCAAGGAGAGGGGGTGCTGATAAAATAAAAAACAAACAACAAAAAAATTGAGTATTTTTTATTTGCAAGATACGTACAGTCCTCATTATAAATGAACAAATTGGCATTCTGTTTTATGTACCAAAGAGAAAATAAAATATGTAAAAAGCAAAGTATCTGCTGTTCTAGCAGGTTTGCCTCTTAGGTCATGTCTTCTACTCTTTGTCTTCTGATGGCTCCTGTCTCTCTCACCCACCCCCTCTCTGTACTGGCACTTCTGTGCATTCTTTATGGACCCCTGCCTGGGCCCAGTGCAGTATCATCAAAAAGTCCTCTATTACCACATTGGCAAGTTCTGGCAGGAAAAAGAGAAGTCTTGCTTACATGTAATATTTTTTATAATCTTAATGAGAACTGTTTCTACTCACTCAGCTTCCCCACTCAGCTGGATGTGGTTACAATTCCTTGATCTGCAAAGTTCTTAGGAGACACAACAAGTTGTCTAAGGATATAACAAAGTGCCAGATACTCACATTTTCTGACCGGAGCCTCTTGGCAGGACACCCACCGTCCCGAGGGTGAAGCATGTAGTACAGTCGGACTTTGCTTGCATGTTTTCGACTCTGGGAAGGAAAAGCAAAAGAAGATGCTGAAAAGAAGGCGGCAGTTTAAATCCTTGCAAATACAGCCAGTGACTACAAATGCCAAGAAGCACTTTTATTAGAAAACACTTCTGCATGCCCCTGTGAGTTAAGTGGGATAAAGCTCAGATAGGTTAAGTGACCTGCCCAAGGTCATAAAGCCAATAGTATGTGAGGATTAGAAAACGCACTTAATGAAGAAAGGTAAGAGCTTTGGGATCTTTTAGCTTGGAACTGATAATATATTTAATTGTCCTCAAAAGTCAGAATAGGTTAATAGAAGGAATAATACAGGGCTCAACTCTGATGAAGACCCAGGTTCTCTACTTTCTCACTGCTGTGTCCTGCCCTGAGGAGCTGGGAGCCATGCCCCCTGGGAGTCAGGCACCACAGCAATCTCCAACAGAAGCCATCTCCTCAGTTCCCGTACCTGAACCTCAATTACAAGCTATCAAAAAGCTTCCCAATATCAGATGTCAGGAGCAAATAAAAAATATCATCTGTTCATCTGAGGTCTGGTCAGAGCTCAAGATCCATGTCTGCAGCACACCCAGTGGACAAAGAAAGCCTCTCTTTCTGCAGGATTCACAGGACTATTGAGTTCTGCCTGCTGACGAGTCCACGCTCAGCCTGGAGAAACTGACCCTTCTTTAGCCCCAACTTTCCTCCACTCTTTTATTCAACTGAGACTCCACCCCAAATCCCCTCAATTTTAAAGAACATTGCAGTTTTGACATCCAAGTTGCTCACTGAGGCAGTGATGGAAAACAAATTAGTTTCACTTAAAAAAGAGATGTTGACAGGAAGCCAGGAAGGCTGGCCAAAAACCTTAATTGTTCAAACCTTTAGTTGAGATATTGTTAAGCTGAAGCAGCCTCCACCTTATTTTGTCCCTTGTAAGTTTCTGTTATTTTCCTGCCTGTAAATTTCTGTTTATGTTGCCTCAGATGTTTTCCCCAAAGCCTCAATAAAAGGGGATGGCAGGGCCAGAGCAGGAGTAGTTCTCCCACTAGAGTTGGACTACCGCCTGGCCCCCCATATCGCCAAGTTGAATTTCTTCAAGTCTCTTCATTTGTGTGCGTCCCTTCTCCAGAACCTGAACCCTGAATTTTAACTCTTTCTACGCGGGCCGTGAAAGAGATTCTTATACAGGCAGGAAGGTGGGGTTAAAAGAATAGTAATAAAACAGTCAAGACAGACCACATATACATTGTTGGTCCCATCTATACATATAAAAGCCAGCATCCATAAAGCCAGAGAACCAGCCCAATCAGGGGGCGGGGCCAAGTGGCCAACCTCCTGCAGCCCCTCCCCCCCAGCCAGTCCCACTCCCTATGGGCCCCCACCAACCCGATTGGCTGACAGCCCCTTCCCCCAGCCAACCCTGCCCCTGATTGCAGCCCCAACTCCAATTGTGGGCGGGGCCTACCAGCCAATGGCCCATGGCCATTCACTCCCATGGCTGGTCTGGCCCTGAAAGGGCCCTGATCAGGGTGGGTCAGCCAGCCAACCTCCCGCAGTCTCCTCCTCCTCACAGGCCTGGCCCTGATCCACCAATTTGTGTACTGAATCTCTAGTAAGATTATAATGGAGCTGAAAAACTGCTGTCACCCAGTGACATCATAGCCATGCATTGCTCCTGTGCTTGTGGTGATGCTGCTATAAACAAACCTACTGCACTGCTAGTCTATAAAGTATAGTAATACAATTATGCTACTGATTTATGTATTTACTATACGATGCTTTTTACTGTTAAGTTAGAATGTAATCTTTCTACATGTAAAAAAGTTTGCTGGAAAAGAGTATACTGTTATGCCAGCTGCAGCTACATACAAATATTAGATGAATCTCTTGATTGCATCATTTTCTCTTGTGCTTCATTGAATCTTGTGCAGTTTTGTATTGTTACACACCATACGGCTTATAGTCCAAGAATAATAGGCTATACCATATAGCCTGGGTGCGTAGTAGGCTCTACCATCTAGGTTTGTGTATGTGAACTCAATGACATTTGCACAACAATGGAAACTCCTAAGGAAGCATTTCTCAGAAAGTAGCCCCATTGTTCAGCTGAGCACGACTATTGTCGGAGGTTCAAAACCCCACTTCTGGCTCTACCACTTTCAAACTGTGTGATGATAAACAAGGCACTTACTCTAATTTGTTTATAGCCAAAATGAGACTCATTGCCTCCGTGTACAAAATTAGCATAATAATATTTCTTAAGGTTGCCATGAGAACCGAATAAGACAATGCATTGAAAAACTGCAATCTACATAATGCTAAAGATTTCAACACTGATTGCACCAACCCCTACCTTTGGTTCTACCATAGTCTCTATAAGGTGATTTTTTTCTAATTTATCTTTATTGTTGAAAGTATTACTGATATCCCCATCTGCCCCTTCCCCCTCCCCCTCCCCTAATTGACTCCCTCCATCCCATCTCCCCTGCCCCAACCAGGCCTATTCTGCACTAATGTCTGTGTCCATGGCTATGCATATATGCATATAAATTCTTTGGTTAATCTCTTCTCCCCTCCCCCTCCTCCATTTCCTCTGAGATTCGTCAGTCTGTTCTATGCTTCTATGTCTCTGGATCTATTTTGCTTATCAGTTTATTTTCTTCATTAGATTCTACTTATATGTGGAATCTATAATGTGAATTTGCCTTGAATTCATTTCTACCTAATTCTAATCCTCCACCCCCTTCTTCTACTCAGATATTATTTCTGCTTTTCCAGGCCTCAGCTCCACTTTGCCCTTACTGACAGCTGAGTTCTAGCCAATCTCCTGGATGATGGTTTGTCTTCATTGATTAGTCACACGGCAAATTGCATCTTGTTTACAAGATATATTGTAAATCCTTCCTGTCTGGTTTTACTCATTAATCACATTTTAAATTCTTTTTTGATGCTTAGAGAAAGAACACTGTGCTTCCAAACAGTCCCTGGATACTTTGAAGGCCTTTAAAGGTTTAAAAGTGCTATTGTAACATGAAAAATATGTAGAAGTACTGAAGTTTGATTTTGGAATACATTTGTGTCCATTTCTAGGGTGCATAGTAAATTTATGTGTTTTAATTTAATTTTTTTGAGAGAGAGAAAGGGAGAAAGAAACATCGATGTGAGAAAGGAACATCCATCAGTTGTTCACCACGTGCCTCCCATACACACCCTGATGGGGAACAGAACTCACAGAGTATGTGCCCTAACTGAGAATTGAACCTGTAACCCTTCGTTGTGTGGGGTGGTGCTCAACCAACCAAGCCACTCTGGCCAGGGCTAGGATGCATAGTAATTTTAAAGGCAGGCTCATCTGGAAGGATAGTAGGACAGAGAAATAGAGACCTATGTGAACCTGTGTCATATGATTTCAACTCTACTATTCAGTCTCCACATTTTTGAGAATGACTAGTGCAAGCTGGTATTTGTTCTTTTTTTGCAGTTAAATATGTTAACTACTAAAATATGTACACATTTTCTGTAGTTGTGCATACCTTTTGTAAGAAGGGGTAGTGGTAACATTAGGAACATACTGCTACAGACAAAAACATGTTTAAAAAGAACATTAAGAAAACCTACAAGCTGCTGACTGTGGCCACAGAGCCAGGGCTGGTGAAAAGCACAGCAGACAGGTAATTGGTGAAAAGACAAACTGATAATAATGAGAACTCAACTATGGCTGAAGTGGGTTTTCAATTTTTCATTTGTTACCATAGAAAAACTTCTTATCACAGTTCCTACATCATCAATCTATTCAAAGCCCTGGGTTCCCAGAGAATAAAACTGTGGCAAAATTGGAAATCTCATAAGGCAGCCTTTCTGTGGCTGTTTTTTTTTTCCCCTTTCCTAAAATATTACCCTTATTTTATAAAGACTCTTCCCGGCATAGGCAGAGTTCGCTGGGTTATTTAATTGCAGCTTGATGAACTAGCAAGAACTTGTTAACAGAGAAGAAACAGGAATAAATAGTAAACTCTGCTATGAAGCCATGCTATGAGGAGAGATGTCGGGGTTTAAGGAGTAGCATCAAATGTTACCAAATGCTGTTCATAAACGCTGGCTTGTCTCCATCAGCTCCCCCAGCTCCAGCTCTGATGGAGGAAGGACTGACTCCCCTGGAGTTTTGCCCTTTTGTGTGGGTGAAGAGAAGTGGAGCCTTGGCGAGCACCACCTGATTTTGGACTGATGCTGCCGGTGTGGCCCTTTTGTGTGGTCACCTCTTTCCCCTTCCACTGCTTTTTCCAGGCTTCCTGGGCAAGATCCAATGCCTCCCATGCACCAGCCAACCCTGACTTAGGACTGGAAGTAAAAACTCCAAGGACAATGAGAGGCGGGTAGAGTGACCTTCCCAGTCAATCTGATTCATACCCAAAGCCATTTCCTAAGGATGCTGGTTGAGAACGGGAAAGAGGTTCCCAGTAGAATGTTCTGGGGCACTCAGCACCTGCCCAGCCTCAGCACTGGGGTGTCTTCGGCACCATTCAACAGCAGGGTGCAGCAGCTGAGCCTTCTCCCCCTTATCCCCCCACCCCCCATGGCTCACTGGCTTCTTTCTCCTGGCAGGACACTCTGAGTCACCTACAGTGGCTTCTTTCCCCTGACTGTTCTCAACCACTGAACTAACTCAGCTGTTTGACAGTTGGCATGGTAATCTCACTTCCTTCCATTTATTCTAAAAATAAAACCTTCCCCACGGAAAGGTAAGATTAAATTTTAGCAAAGATGCTAATTTTAGTATGATCTAAAAACAAACAAAAATAATGGGAGCCCTAGCTGGTTTCGCTCAGTGACTAGAGCATCGGCCTGTGGACTGAAGAGTCCTGGGTTCGATTCTGGTCAAGGGTACATGCCCAGGTTACAGGCTCAATCCCCAATAGGAGGCATGCAGGAGGCAGGTGATCAATGATTCTCATCATTGATGTTTCTGAAATCAATAAAAATATATTTTTAAAAGATAAATGAATAAATAATGGGAAACAACTGCGTGTTTGACAAACACCCCCAGAAAGCCATAATGTGCAGTTGTAAATTGAAAAAGACATTCTTTATACATAATGAATGTTGAATGAAAAATGCTAAACTCAATAGTGCTCATTTACTGTCATTGCAACTATATAAAAAATCATTAGTATATCAATAAGGGGTAGGGGAAGCATGATTTATTAGGGTAGAGGAAATATGGGTAGTTTTAATTTTTTCTGTAAGTTTACCTTTATTATAACAATAACTTCACAATGTTCAAGCCATTGTAACTCCTTATTAAGTATACTTTTTATTCACAATGGTTGTAATTAGTAAAAAAAATATCAAGGAACTGGAATGCTTTTCACATGTACAGTACTAGTATAATTAACCACATTTCCATCTACCTTTATAAATGTCTTAATGTTCAAAACACACATTTTTATTGAAATACTTTAGTAATTAGATACATATCCTTAAACCAAAGCAAAGCATGTTAATTAAAATTTTAAAACTTTATTTTGGTAGAAACAAATATGCCAGGGTAAAAATGTGAACTCTTCACAGTGTGGTCACTTTTGCTTTTGGTGTCTAAATTGAGATTATGGGGCTGAGTGACAAACACTATCCAGACAACTCAATTGCAAAGGCCTGGGAAAAAAGCTACTTCTAAAAACTGGCTCACGCCACACAAATAAACATACACAACAAATCCTTACGACTTTTTCGAAGATTTATTAATACTTAAAGTTTGCACTGTTTCTAAGACAGATATGCTGCCAACTGGAAGAAACATTAAAGAGAAAAAAGTGTCCTGCATGTTAAATGTATATATTGCAGAGTTTCAGGAGGGAAAAGGACAATTACTCTAAGAGAAGGCATGAAAAAGAAATTATAATCTTTCAATTGCACCGAGAGTCAGTCCCGGCTCTCTCTCCCTCTCACTCTCTCTCTCTCTTTTTTTGCATTAATATTTGCATTTTAAGCAAAAGTCATTACTTTCATTCAAATCACATCAGCTTGAAGCTTCCCAGATAGGCTGAAAATTACCAACTCTTCCATTTTAATTAGAGCTCTTGCCCCCGTTGGCTGGCACTGTGCGGGGGCAGACCTATCAGCAGATTGGTTTTTTGCTGAAACTATCTCTTGGCACTCAACGAACTGGTCTAAAGTGGAAATTCAGGCCAGCCTTCTCTTGGGAGGGGAGGGGGGAGACAAGACAAACCTCTATTTCAGATGTACTGCTGTGAAAGAAGAGGGCGAACCACATGGAAATAGAATGGCTTTGTGCTTCACTTAAATAGACATCTTCCATTATCACATATAACTTTTTTTTAAAAGTCGCAACTCAAATTTGCTTCCAAGGCTCCTGAATTTGGTCTCATAAAATGTGGAGAGAAAGTGACTTTGTAGTTGTATAATGCTCCAAACAGCCTTTAAATTTTTTTTTCACATTTACCATCTCATTTTCTCCTCAAATCACAGTTGTGAGGCTACCAAAGGAGGTGTTATTTCAAATAAGCTTTAAGATCCATTCCTGATATCCTAGTTAATTCTTCACCACCTTATTTCATCATAGGTATCTAATTATACCTCCTTTAGAAACCCACTAAAATAAGCTAGGGACCATAAGAGAAAGTCTGAAACACCCTGATAATTACAGAAGAGTGGTTCTCACATGCTACCCAATTTCTGGGTATCTCCACCTAAAATGTTTGATGTATTTCCACTCATTCTAGGGTGAGGACTACAAATACCAAGAGTCTGACATCCAAGACTTCCTGAGAATGACTGACTGGTGAGAGAGAGGGTTTCCATCTTTCAGGAAGAAGGGGAAGGTGTCCTGGAAGAGCCCAAGGTTGAGAGGTGCCAAGGCTGAGCCTCAGACCAGCCATAGCACAACTTCACTAGGAAGTCAAGGTTAAATACACATAAAAGAAGAGAGTGGTGCGGATTCCTCTGATGAGTAAGTGGGATTCTTTCCCAGAGTAATATACCTTTCCTGAGTTCCACAGGAGAGAAGTTGGATACAGAAACCTAGAGTGGATGATGGAGGAATTAAAAACCTAGGAAGGGAAAATTGGGCCCGAGAGGAAGGCTTTACCACCACAGAGAAGGAAGAAATAAAACTCCTCTGCTGGAACTACCCAAGGCCCCAAGTTCTAGATCTCCTATCCGGGCTGCTAAAATGGTCTATACCCAAGACCCACAGATAAAATTGGATGAGAAGATTCTCAGAAGATTCTGTGAGAAGATCCAAGGCCAATCCACACACACTGGGAATGTGTGGCAGGCGTAGATAATAGATTTCTGTTCTGCCAGGGATGAGGGGCACTTATAAAAAAAAAAAACACAAAAAACTCTGCAATGTAAAACAGGACTTTGAAAAAAGGAGACATCAGGGATTATTTTCATTGCAAAATATTTACTAGAAAAATAGGAGAAAGTTTCAAATGGTACATGTTCTATGTCATTCATTTAAGAAAATCCAAACTGAGTATAAAAGTTAAAAGATGAGATGAGACAACTTATTAAGATGAAGATGTACTGTCCAAGTTAATAAAATTAATAAAGTTAATAAATAAGTTAATATAATAGCTTAAATTTTGAAGGTCTTTCATGGAAGTTCAAAACCAGAATCAACACAGCAAATCACTGTGAAAGTCATGGTAGAGACACTTTGTACAATGTAGAAGATTAGGATAAAAAAGGAGGGAGGGGAAATGATACTGGAGATCTTGTATACAAAGGACCCGAACAAATATAATGTGTCTTTAGTGGCAAAGTAAATAGACACAGAAATTCCCAAAATAGACCCGATACTTCACAACCAAAAAGAAACTAGAAAAACATATCTAAATTTGTGATCTAAAAGTTTTCTACACAACAAAGCCAAAGAAGCAAAACTAATAGTGATATATTTTTAAAAAATGTTTTTAATCTGAAATACATATGTTTATGGAAAATAATACAATAACCAATAAATAATAATATAAGAAAAACTGTTTTGCAGATTCACAACTGTACACCTACTTCTGCTCCACCCTGTGTGTGAGAGGCAAATTACAAAATAGGAAAAATATTTGCAATACATAAAAAATAGTTTAATACCTTTAAGAGAAAGAGTGCTCTAACAAACTTATAAGGCAAAAAATATTAAAATAGGTCATTAAAATGGGAATTGCAGACATGGAAATAGCTAAAAGATACATAAAACGTTCATCCAAATTCTACCTTGTAATTTTTAAACTAAAAAAATATATATATACATTTTCACCTCTTAAAATAGCACAGATTTTCAAAATATAATCTATGTAGGTGAAGAAACAGAAAAACAAAACAAAAAACAAACAAAAAAAAAAAAAACAAGACTCTTGTTTGTAGCTAATAGGCATAAAAATTGACACCAGTTTCCTGGATGGAAATTTTGCAATATATATTCAACAGGCAAAAACTTGTTTGAGCTGACAATCCTACTTCTATGAATTTATATTAAGAAAGCAATCAGAGGCACGTATTGCCATATGTTTATATTAGTGAAAATGAGAAAATAAGTTAAGTGTCCTAAATGAGATAGTTAAATATTATGAGATAGCTATATGATAGATCACCAAGCTGCCATTAACAAGCATACTGAAAAAATTCAATGACATAAAAAATATCTATAAAATAATACTAAGAAAAAAACCTCCATTTCAAACCAGACTACAAATGAGGCCAAATTTTCTAAACAAAAATATGTGTGTACATATATGTGTGTTCATAGATGTAGCAACAGTCTGGGAAGATACACACCAAAAATGAACACCATTTATCATGGGTCATAGGTGACTTTAATTTTTCTCACGTATGCTGTTTTTGGATTTTCCAGTTCCTTAAGCGACATAATTATTCCAGTAATTAGAGAGAAAAATTAAAATCTTAAAAATCAATCCCTTTCAACATTAATGATTTACCAATCTAGCCGAAATCGGTTTGGCTCAGGGAATAGAGAGTTGGCCTGTGGACTGAAAGGTCCCAGGTTCAATTCTGGTCAAGGGCATGTACCTTGGTTGCGGGCACATCCTCAGTAGGGGGTGTGCAAGAGGAAGCTGATGGATGTTTCTCTCTCATCGATGTTTCTAACTCTCTATCCCTCTCTCTTCCCCTCTGTAAAATAATCAATAAAAAATATATTTTAAAAAAATGATTTATCAGTTTAATTGTCCTTTCTTAAGTAGAGGAAAATAAATCTCAGAAAGACCAAGGAACTTGCTCACAATCCCACAACTTATAAATTCTCAGAGAAGAGGAATTATATCTGTTTGTTCATTGTCTTGTCCCTATTACCTATTACCACGCCTGATACATAGTAGGTAAAGGCTTGTAGATTTAGTAACTAAATACATGAATGAGAGAAAGAGGTAATCCCAGAACAAGACCAAGACCCATGATTAATTAAATCAATTGTATGAAAGTATTGTGCCCATAATGGTTATAGATTCCCTTCCATTCTAAATATAAAACCAAGCCCAACACCCAACTATTGCCACATCTATACCCCACTGTTGCAGTACAAGTCAGAGAAGCAGGGAGCCTGCAGACCAGAGAGAATTCTAAGAAACAACTGCAGGCATTTTGCAGAGTGTGCACACTGGAGGGAAAACTCTCAGCAGGTGACCTGGTGAAGACTAAGCATAGAGCATAAATTCTGAGGGAACTGAGAAATCGCTGCCACTGGTATGAAAGTCAAGATTCAGAGAGAACCACATCGCTTCAAATACAGTGGCACAAGCAGATCCAACTTTTAAATGGGTTTGGATTAAGCAGAGTCAGTTCCTCCCATGCTTCTAAGAACCTGACTCACCAAATGCTAGTCTGTTCATCTTTTTTAATCTGTTGTCAGATTATGTAGGCTTTTGGGCTAGGGTATTATATATCTTACTTTTTAATCATAGGATCTTGGGCATTTGCACTGTTGGAGACTGAATTGCCTTCTCCCAAATTCATAGGTTGAAATCCAATCCTAAATTTTACTGAATTTTGGTATAAGGCCTTTATGAAGGTAATTAAGCCTGAATGGGTCAGAAGGGTGGGGCCCTAATCCAATAGTATCAGTGTCCTTTTATGACCAGGATGAGACACCAGCCATCTCTTCCTCTTTCCACATGCACAGAGTTAAAGGCTTTGTGAGCACAGAGCAAGAAGGTGGCCATCTGTGAACCAGGAAGAGAGTTTCACCAGAACCAAACCTGCTGGCATGTTGATCCTAGACATCTGCTCTCCAAAATTGTGATAAATAAATGACTGTTGTTCAAGACACCATTCTGTGGTAGGTTGCTGTGGCAGCCAAGCCAAGACATGTGCCACCTTCTAAACTAAATGCTCTCCTGGGTTTTCTTCTATACACAATAAGAAGTCCATTTTTCAAAAGCAAAAATAATAACCTTAAAGTTTCTAAAACTGGGTCACTTCATTTTTTTTCCCTAAGACATTTATGAAAGGGCATTTGAAATGAGAAATGCTTATCTTAAACAGGTATTAGGAAAAAATAAATTTTCTTTGCAGAAAAAGGGATTTGGTGCGAATGTGCCGTATTCATGACTGTGTAAACACATTTACACTAAATCAGTACTTCCGTCTGTCTACACAAATGACTACATCAATGCACTGCGATCTTAAATCAAAGCCCTGCAGCTCAGAAAGTTATATTGCCACCAAAGTACTGAGGAAACATTTTCCTGTGGTGTGAGGACAGAGCTAACTATGTCTCCACAATATCTGAGCATTTAAAGCAGAATCACATGAGAAATAAGAGAACACCGAAGGCCAAATAATGTCATATACCTCATCTAGGCCTCTCTTTTGCTGTTTAGGGGCAGGGGGACAAAAATGATTATTTCCCCAGAAGCCCCTCATAAAGAAGTTAAAGATAGAGATGTGTGAAAAATAAAGCCAATGTGATCAGTAACTGAAGTCAGAGAAAACTGGATGATTTGAAGCAACCAAGCTATCAAATCCTCCTGGCCCAAGGTCTCTTGCTTTCCCTTATAAAATTCACGTCTGGAATAAGAAAAATTTTAAAAACATCACTGTGTGAAGTCTTCCAGGATTAAACCCGCCACTGCCATGGGCAAACATGGCGCAGATTCCACCTGTTTGTTTGAGGGAGGTTTAGTCTGTGGAGAAAACAAGGTTAACAAGAGTCCCTGTGCTTGTGAAATGAATGACCAGACAAGCAAGGCAGGACAGTCCCCCAGAAAACCACATAAGGACACAGCAGCAGCAAGGCTCACACGTGACCGCTTTACTCTGTATGTATTTTCCTATTAGATTCTCTTTTTTTACCCCATTATTTTAATGGCATATACTCTACAATTATTCTCAAATTAAACTCCATTCTTATGACTAAAATCTCAACGTCTTGTTATCTTAATACTATTGATCCATCCCCCACAAAGTACTTTTAAGAGTTCTGCACAGAACAGCTCCTCTATAAGCAAAGCTTTTTGTTGTTGTTATTGTTCTGTAGTCTTTTGTGTGTTTGTTTTATAGTTTGCTTTGCCTTTGCTTTTGGTGTCAAATACAAAAAATCATTCCAATACTGATGTCAAGGACCTTACTCCACTATGTTTCCTTCTAGGAGTTTTATGGTTTCAGATCTTACATTCAAGTCTTTAATTCATTTTGAGTAGATTTTAGTGTATGGCATAAGATAGGGATCCAGTTTCCCCAATACCATTTGTTGAAGAGAATGTCCTTTCCCCATTTGATATCCTTGCCTCCTTTGTCATACATTAATTGACCATATATAGGTGGGTAGTTCTGGGCTCTCTATTCTGTTCACACAGTTTTGATGGCTCTAGCTTTGTAATATAACAGGAAGTATGATGACTCCAGCTTTGTTCTTCTTTCTCAAGATTGCTTTGGCTATTCAGCATCTCTTGTGGTTCCACACAAATTTTAGAATTGTATGTTCTATTTCTGTGGAAAAAAATGCCTTTGAAATTTTTATAGGAATTACATTGAACTTTTAAATTACTTTGGATAGTAAGGACATTTTTAACAATATAAATTCTTCCAATCCATGAGCACGGAATATTTCCCAATTTTTTGAGTCTTCATCAATTTCTTTTATCAATATATTATAGTTTTCAGTGTACAGACCTTTCATCTCCTTGGTTAAATGTATTCCTATACATTTTGGATGCAATTATAAATGGGATTGTTTTCTACTTTCTATTTTTGATATTCATTGTTACTGTGTAGAAGCTCAACTTATTTTTGTATGTTCATTTGTGTCCTGCAACTTTACTAAATGTATTGGTCTTAACATTTTTTTTTGGTGAAGTCTTTAGGGTGTCCTATTTCTGATATTATGTCATTGCAAATAGAAGTAGTTTTACTTCTTTTTTCAATTTTGATGTCTTGTATTTCTTTGCCTCACCTAAGTGCTTTGGCTAGGACTTCTAATACTATGTTGAATAAAAATAGTGAGAATGGGCATGTACCTGAGTTGCTTTTTTGATCCCCTGCCTGGTTAGGGGTGTGTGTGTGTGTGTGTGTGTGTGTGTGTGTGTGTGTGTGTCTGTCTGTCAGCCAATTAATCATTAGGTCGCTTCTCTCTCTCTCTCTCTCTCTCTCTCTCTCTCTCTCTCTCTCCTCCCTCCTTCCTTCTCCCCCCTCCTAAAAGATCAATGGGGAAAAAATCCTCTGGTGAGGATTAACAACAACAACAAAAAGATAGTAAGA
Source organism: Vespertilio murinus (assembly GCA_963924515.1). Taxonomy (NCBI): domain Eukaryota; kingdom Metazoa; phylum Chordata; class Mammalia; order Chiroptera; family Vespertilionidae; genus Vespertilio; species Vespertilio murinus. The sequence continues at coordinate 22,980,958 of OZ004707.1, forward strand.
GTTTTCATCCTTGTCTTGCTCCTGATCTAGAGGAAAGCTTTCAGTGTTTCACCATTGAGTATTATACTAGCAGTGGGTTTGTATTATATCAGCTTTATTTTTTTATTGATGTCAGAGAGGAAGGGAGAGGTGGGGAGAGAGAGAGAGAGAAATATCAATGATGAAAGAGAATCCCTAATCGGCTGTCTCCTGCATGCTTTTATTATGTTGAGGTAGATTCCCTCTGCAGTCACTTTGCTGAAAGTTTGTTTGTTTGTTTTATCATGAATGGATACAGAATTTTGCTTAATACTTTTTCTGCATATATTGAGACTTTTATGTGTTTTTTATCATTCATTTTGTTAATGTGGTGAATGTCATTGATTTGCAGGTGCTGAACCATCCTTATATCCCTGGAATAAATCCCACTTCATTTGATTGTGGTGTATGATCCTTTTCATGTGTTGTTGAATTTGGTTTGAAATTGAGATATTTAGGCTATAATTTTCTTTTCTTTTAGTGCCCTTGTCTGATTTTGATATTAGGGTGATACTGGCCTTGTAAAATGAGTTTGAGAGTATTCTCTGCTCTTCAATTTTTTGGAAGAGTTTGAGAAGCATTGGTATTAATTCTTTTTTAATGTTTCGTGGAATTCACCAGTGAATTCAGCTGGTTCTGGACTTTTCTTTGTTGGATGGTCTTTGATTACTGATTCAATGTCCTTACATGTAAGTAGAGTGTTCAGATTTACTATTTCTTTATAACTCCATTTTAATAGGTTGTATATTTCTATGAATTTATCCAATTTTTGAGTGTTTAATTTGCTGGCATCTAATTATTCATAGTGGTCTCTTTTGATCCTTTGATCCTTTATACCTGTGCAGTATTAGTTATAATGTCTGCTCTTTCATTTATAATTTCACTTTTGTGTCCTCTTTTTTTCTTGGTAAATCTAGATAAAGATTTGTCTATTTTGTTTATCCTTTCAAAATACCAGCTTTTACTTTTATTGATCTTTTCTAGTTTCTTTATTTGATTTATTTCCACTTCTGCTAAGTAGATATTTTCTTCCTTCTACTAATATTTCTGAGCAACAAAGAAAACTGTCAAAAAAAATAAAAGGCAACTTCCCTAGCCAATATAGCTCAGTTGGTTAGAGCATCATCCTGTGTACCGAAAGGTCATGGGTTCAATTCCCAGTTAGGGCATGTACCCAGGTTGCATGTTTGATCCCCACTCAAGCTGCAAACAGGAGGCAACTGATTGATATTCCTCTCTTTCTCTCCCTCTCCCTACCTCTCTCTCTCTAAAATCAATAAAAGCATGTCCTCAAGTGAGGATTATATAAATAAGTAAATAAATAAGGCAATTATAAAATAAGAGAAAAAATTGCAAGTCATATCTAATAAGAAGTTATACCCAAAATATGTATAGAATTCATATAACTCAATAACAACAAAAAATCTGACTAAAAATTGGCAAAGAAATTGTATACACATATTTCCAGAGAAGACATACAAATGGCCAATGTGTACATGGATAGGTGCTCAAATTACTAATAAGCAGGCAAATTCAAATGCAAACCACAATGAAATGTCACTTCACACCTGTTACAATGACCATCATAAAAGTGTCAAGCTATAGCAAGTGTGGGCAGGGATATAGAGGAAATGGAATCCTTGTCCACTGTTGGTAAGAAGGTGATTCTTCAAAACATTTTAAAAATAGAACTATCATATAATCTAGGAATCCCAGTTCTGGACATACATCCAAGGAAAATTAAAATAGGATATCAAAGAGGTATTTGCATTCCCATGTTTATTGCAGCATAATCCACAATAGCCAAGATATAAAACAGTCTGAGTGTCCATAAGTGGATGAATGGATAAAGAAGGTGTATTTATGTATAGGATGGAATATTATTCAGTCATGGAAATAAAGGAAATCCTGCAATTTGAGACACACTGATAGACCTTGAGGGCATTAAACCAAGTGAGATAACCCAGACAAAAACAAATACTGCATGGTATCACTTATACACAGAACAGATAAATAAGATAAATGAATGAATGAATAGTAAAACTCATATAAAAAGGAATAAAAAAGTGGTTTCCAGTGGATGGAGCAGAGGAAAGTAAGGCAAGTTTGATAAAGGCTGGTAAACTTTTAACTATAAGATGAATAAGATCTGAGGATCTAATGTTAAAAGTGGTGATGATAGTTGAGAATTGTATGATTGATGTTTGATAAGAGAGGAGAGTAGAACTTAAACGTTCTCACAGACCAAACAATAAGTATGATAAACATGTGATGGGTGTGTTAATCAACTAGATGGGGAAATCCTTTCCCAATGTATAACTATTTCGAATATCCACAATGTATACTTTAAATATCTTACAAAGTACTTGTGAATTATACATTGATAAAGCTGAAGTAAATGAATAAGTATCCAAGTGACTCAGACTCTAGAAGATAACTCCAATAGACCTCACTTTAAACACAGCAATCATTTTTTTAATGGACTAACAAAACAAACAAAAGCAGAACATCTGCCTAATAAAGAGATTCTTCAACTTACAAAAAATTATATTTCTAAAGCCAGTTTCCTCTGGTAAACTCAAAATGTGACTTTACTTTCAAAGATTTTATATCCACCCTATTTTCAAGAATACTTCTAGGTACACATAACTTTTTTTAAAAAAGTAATCAGCAAATGTATTAGGAACATTTCTCAGTGTGAAATAATATACCCAGCATAACGTCCATTTCTGCTTAGCCAGCTGTTTTCCCAAATTTGAACTAGATTTTTGCATGCAAAATTAGCCGGTGGCCTGGGCAGGGCTGGAAATCCTCACTGATGGTGAAATCAGGAGGTTCAGCCTCTAAGCCAGTAGGAAAATAGACTAGTAGCTTTGCTTCACTCAGTGACAAGAAAACATAACTATTTTCCCTTGAATTCCTACAGTCACGTACCCAGAAGCATGTTTCATTTTCCCGGCTCCGTTTGTTTGGTTTAATACCATCTACAGACCTTTAGGGGAAACATGCTCAAGGCTGCCAGCTGCAATTCCGTTGTCACCTGCAGCTCCACCGCCATCTGCTTTTCAGCTTATCTGTTTACCTACTCAAAGCCCCAGATCTTAGTCTTTCTACATGTTGCTTTGAACTGATGGCATGATTATAGAAAAGTTGTTAATTTCTGAAATAATCCTCCTCCTTGGCCAGGTGGTTCAGAAGGCTCAGCAGAAAGTTGTTTTAATCAATAAATGCTCACCAGATGTTCCCCGAGTCCCTACGTCATTCCTTCCCCTGAACCGGAGTAACCAGAGAGAAACCTAGCTGAAAGGAGCCAGAAGTTTACCTTTCCAGCTGCTATGAAATGTTGGGGACAGCAGAGAGTAGAGTGCAGGAATCCAGGCCCCCGCCACATTGCCTGCCCCTCTGCATACAGACCAGATCTGGGTAGTTCTTTTCCCCTCCATTTTTCTCAAAGTTTGGTCCCTGGACCACCGGATTCAGAAGCTAGAAAGTTTAAAAGAAATGTTTCAGACATAATAAGAAGAATTGCTAGGGGTGGGAATTAGGTTTTCCACCAGCTCCCTAAGTGCTTAGAAGGCAAGTAGATTTTAAAAAAACCAAGGCTTTAGTTTCCCTTCGTTCTGTTCCTTTCCCCTGGCCTCTATGGCTGCCATGCTCAATGGAAAGAAAATAGAAGTCCATTAGGAGAGTGATTTCCAGCTTCAGCTGGACTGCATTTCAATGTGAGTTAAAATCGGGAAGAACCAGTCTCAAGGCCAATCTCCTAGAGACCTGCTAAGAGCAAGCTGAGAAGGGGAGAGCTTGCAAGAAGCCTGGGTAGGCAGAGGCAATGCTCTGATACCTCTCAGCTCTCAACCTCTATGACTGCCTCCTTTCATTGCTCACAATCTTTCAAACCACCCCTCTCCCAACTTCCATTCTTCTCTTCCTTACCTCCTTCAAAACATTCCCCTTAAGTGTCCTTCTACCCTACTCAAACTCAATACTTCCAAAGAGAAGCCATTATATTTCCCCGTTACAATGTTCCTGTCTTTGTCCAGAATACCAGAATTCTTGCAGGCAACTGTGTACAAAACCAAGTGAAGCAAAGATACTGGAGTATGCAACCAACAATTTTAAATGATGATAAATATATTTAAGAAGTTGAGGAGGTATTACCAATATGAAACAAAAATGTAGAATTATAAAAAAGAGAAATATTTGATACTAAGATTATACACCATGACCATGAAAGATTTATTGGTTTAACAGATAAAAATTCACCAGTGTAATATACCAAATTCATGAATGTTAAGCCATGGCCCAACTCTATTTTCTTTTGATGATCAGAAAAAAATACATCTTGGTGTTTTTGTTTGTTTTAAATAAAAACATATGCCCAAACAAAAACCTCACATGGATGTTTATAACAGCTTTGTTCGTAATTGTCAAAACTTAGAAGCAACTGAGATGTCCTTCAATTGGTAAATGGATAAACTGTGGATACATTCAGACAATAGAATATTATTCAATGCTAAAAAGAAAGGAGGTATCAAGCCATGAAAAGACATGGAGGAAATTAAATGCATATTACTAAGTGAAGGAAGCCAATCTGAAAATATTACAGAACGCATGCTTCCAACTATATGACATTCTGGAAAAGGCAAAACTATGGAGACAATAAAAACATCAGTGGTTGCTAGGGGTTAGGAAGAGGGCGGGATAAATAGGCAGAGCACAGGGGATTTTTCGGGCAATGAAAATAGTATATATAACATTATAGTAACAGATATATACCATTATACACCTGTCCAAACCCATTGCCCTAAGATGATTATGATGTATCAATATAGGTTCATCAATTGGAACAAATGTGTCATTTTGGTTTTGACTGTTGATAATGAGGAAGGGTATGCATGAGGTAGGGCAGTGTATACATGGGAAATCTCTGTATATCCCTCTCAATTTTGCTGTAGACCTAAAACTGCTCTTAACAAAAAGAAAAGTCTATTAAGTAAAAATATTTATGTGGATGTCAAAACCCATAAATAAAATTAACAAACTGAATAAAACATTGTGGGTTTGTGTGTTTTTTTTTAAATTATACTCTGATCAGTAATGGATTATCTAAGAAGTACAAGCATGGCACAACATAAAAAATATCAATGTTATTTATCACATTAATAGGCTAAGGGAATAAAAACAATATTCTCAACCAGTGCAGAAAAATCATATGATATAGTCCTGTACCTATTTATACTTTTTTATAAACTTAGTAAACTAAGGAAAGAGGAAGATTTTTATCTCCACATGGATCATATGAAAAATTGACAATAATCATTACATTTAAAGATGAAGTTTTTATTGTACTCCTTCAAATACTAGTAATAATGAAAGTATGACCACTGTCACTGTTGCTACTGAACATAGCACTGGAGTTTCTCACTAACACCATAAAGAAAGAAAAGAAGGCGATCTAAAGATAAGATGGGAAGAGCTGTTTGCAAACAATGGAAACATTTATCTAGAAAAAGTTGATAGAATTAACAAACTGTTAGAACTGATAGCTGAGTATTGTCACTTCCATGGGCATGAAAATGCACTAACCTAGATCCCCTTCATGGAGAACTTACTGTCTCTGCTGCTGGGAGTACAGACAGCAGACAGCCTTCGGCTGGCAACCCTTTGGGGGATCCCTTCTGCTACACAGAGCTGCCTTGCCCAAGGTCAAGTCCTTCCCAGGGTATGGGAGGAAAGGTACATAAGTAAATAAATAATAGGAGAGGCACCTGACATATACCAATTTTGAGAATGCACATGAACTTTGAGTGTGAATAACTTATCCCTCTGCACCAGAAGTGAAATCAAATTTAACTTGTACAGGTTATATAACTTGTATAGAGCCGGGATTTGAACCCAGTTTTCTGACATGAAAGGCTGAAGTGTGAAGGATAATTTCCCATTACCATCATAAGATTACAAAATACATATTCCTATATCTATATGTGATTGTCTTCCCAATTCCTAGGACACATGTAAGCCTTGTTACATATTTAAATATAATAACCCTTCTATGTGTAGTCTATGAATTCTTTCCTAGTTGCTCCAGACACTAATATCATCTTATTCTGACCTCTTATAGCCTTTACCATATGTTTTAGCCTCTTTATTATTTTTAGTTAAGAAATTAATAAAATACTGCCTAGACTATTTCATGCATAACTTAGCCTATCTCATGTAGCCCCAAACTACAACCAGTCTCACAAGGCAGGATTTACAGTAGGTGTCCCAAAATAATGCTTGCTGATCTGAAGTTATTACAAAGTAATTATATATATATATATATATATATATATATATATATATATATATATATATATATGAAAATGGTAGTCAAGCTCTCATGCTGTATTGGCTCAGACACTCAAGTGAGAGAAATAATAACCAACCAGCCAGGCATAATAAATGAGCTCATGAGAGAGGAATGGGGACCAGCCAGGCTGCAGCCCGGGAAAGGGACCAACCGCCCACCCAGTGGTCCTGGGTGCCAGCAGCTACACCTGCGCCTATGACCCGAGAGAGGGACAAGCCACCTGCCCCACGGTCCTGGGCACCAGCACCCGCCTGGGAGAGGGACAAGCCTACTGCCCATGGTTCCCTGCAGCTGCGGCCGGACTGGACGAAACCAGCCTGGGTCCTGGGTGCCTGTGGCTCGCCAGAGGGAGGGAAGCCAGAGTCCTGGGTGCCTGCGACTGGCTGGAGGAGGAAATCCTGGGTCCTGGGTGCGAGGTGAGACAGAGGCAGTTAGGGGCAATCAGGCAGGCAGGGAGGTAAGTGGTTAGGAGCCAGTGGTCCTGGATTTCGAAAAGCAATCAGACATCCCCAAAGGGTGCTGCATTGGAGAGGGTGCAGGCTGGGCTGAGGGACCCCTTCTCGCTCCCCAACCCCCCATGCATGAATTCCATACACCAGGCCTCTAATACATATATATATATATATATATATATATATATATATATATATATATTATGTTAATTAAACTGAAGTTAAAGCAAAGGAAACAGAACTGTCATCAAATTCAGTTCTGCTTGTCTTTCTCAAGCACATGGTCAGTATTCTATAATTTCTTCCTTATCCTTATCTTTCCTGACAAGCTAATTTTGATTCAGAATCTTTTCTCAGAAGTCAGCCCACAGATAAATATGCATATGTAAAGTTAGCCCCAAACTACTGAGCTGCGCTTAACCAGTGTAATCATGCATTCTGACTGGTAATTTCCTCATGGAGGATTTAGCACAGTCTTCATCCTAATGTGATTGGGCACACATGGTTATGCAGCACCATGCACAGCCCTCTCCCTCCTGCCACCTGCTCTTAACTACATTGCAACTCAGTCCGCCCCACTTTTTTTCACCTGCTGACTGATTTGCCGTTTCATATAAATGTACTTAAATTTTGAAAACTGATGAATAAGGGTGGGAAAATTAGGACTATTATTTTTTTTAAAGGATGGAGGGTTTAGTCTTCTTCAGTTCCTCGACAGCCCACTGTAGTTGTTTCTGGCTTCCATGACAAAACACAGCAGCCAAGGGGAAGTGAGGCTGTTGGTTCCTTTCTTCTTCCCTGAATTATGAATCCAGCAGAAATTAGTGCCTTAGCCATAACCATCTGTTCTCCTCCATGCAGTCCTTTCTTCTGGACTTTAACAAGGGGTGATATGTTGATTCTACATTATATTTAAATCCAATTCCTGGTATTTCAAATTGTGTTCCTCTCAGCTGAGAGTAAATTTATGGAACTAGGCCAAGATGAGGGAGGAACTTAACTAATGTTGGTGTTCCATTAATTTTCCAGTTTTCTTTTACTACATGGAACCAACTCTACAACAACAACAAAAAAACCCTGATATTTCAACTACGAGATGATTTAATCAGCCACTGATTATAGCAGGTAAATAGTATGTGCAACTACATGACAATCATGCATTCATTCATTCATTCTTGAAAAGCTTGAAGCTTATTATATTTGGACAAGAGTCAAAAACCACCAGCCGAAGTCATCTGGCACATAGATTACCGTATTTGCTGGTGTATAAGACGATTTTTTGGCCCTGAAAAATACGTATTTGCCGGCGTATAAGACGACCCCCTAACATTTCCACTAAAAATACAGAGTTTGTTATATACTCGCCGTATAAGACTACCCCCCACTTGGAGGCACATTTTTCAGGGCCAAAGGGTCATCTTATACGCCGGCAAATACGGTACTTTGGTTCAGTTATTGCTACAAAAACAAGTGTACCACAATAAAGCATAAGCCAGCATGTACTTTCCAGTTATTCTCTCGTGAAATCTCAACCTCACCTTCTACTCGTTTATGCCTCTCATTCAGTTTTTGGGCCCCAATTGAATCTACTATCATTCTTCAGCCCGACATTCTTGACCTTCTGTGGCTTTGGTGTGTCTAAAGCACTCCCCATCCTCTGGGCCCTACTATGGATGTACATAAACCCAGATTACACCAACAGAATAAAGTTGCAGTCGCATTCCACCAAAGGCTATTCTAGGTTCAAGGATGAGTAGGTAGAATGCAATTTTGCAATCTGTTGCAAAGATTAAAGCAGAACAGAAGGTTAGTATCTGTTTTAAGTATAGAGATAGGTTCAACACCCCAAAACTAGTTTCCTGAGAGGTGCTGTTTAAACGCTAATGAAGGAACATGCTGCTGGAGGAGGTAATCAAGAGGACATGACCAGAAGTTGACCCTCCAGCAGTCAGAGGCTCCTCACCCCCTCCTCTGTCCTTTGGAATGTATACTCTGCCTACAGTTACCACAGGGGGAGGTATTTCAAAGACATAGCCTTGAGACCATCTGTACAGAATATCCAATTGAACACAGTTAAGGCCTCAATATACACTTTTAAGGTTCTCATGAGGATGGGTGCAGAGATCTATTCCTCTTACAGCCACCCAAAACAAGCCTCATAAGTTCCTTTTTTTTAAATTAAGCCAACCACATACCCCATATGGAGTGTTCTGCTTCTTTCTTCTATTCCTCCTTGTCCTGCACAAATAGGGCCAGTTTGTGAACCAATACAAACATCAACTTTGAGATGCCTACTAATTTATGGTTTCTTAACTATAAAATGCAAAGAGGGGACATGATGATTTATAATGTCCCAATTAATGTTAACACTCAGTGATTCATGATGTAGACTTTGAAAAATACCATCACAAGTGTAGAGCACTAATGCATAGATTATAAAAGAAGATCTCAAATCAATGACTTCAACTTGTATCTTAAAAAACTTAAGAGAACAAACCAATTAATTTAAATGAAAGTAGAAGAAAGAAAAAATAAAAATAGAAGTAGATATTCAGAAAGTTGGAAACAAAAAGTAAAGATAAATGAATGCAAAAGCTGGTTCTTTGATAAGATCAGTAAAATTGGTAAGCCTCTAGTCCAGGGGTGGGCAAATTTTTTGACTCGAGGGCCACAATGGGTTCTTAAACTGGACCGGAGGGCCAGAACAAAAGCAACCTGACCATGCTGGCACTCTCATCTTGGGCTGCTGGTGAAGGAGCGGAGGGGAGAGCAAGAGAACCCTCCGCTCTTTTAGCTCTGCGGGCTGGACAGAACAGCCCACGGCTGTGAATCTAGTCAGACTGATCAGAAAAAAAATAAAATCCCAGCCAGAGTGGTTCAGTTGATTGATCATTTTCCTGTACACTAAAAGGTGCCAGTTTGATTACCAGTTAGGGTAAGTACAAAAGGTAACTGATTGTTTCTCTCTCATGTTGATCTCTCTCTCTCTCTTTCTCTCTCTCTCTCTCACCAGGTTCCATAATGAGAATTTAAAAAAAAAAAACAAACAAACAAACAAAAAAACGAGAGGATACAAATCACCAAACTCAATAATGAGAGAAGCAACAGTATTACATATTCTACAAATATTAAAGTGTAAGCAACTTCATGCATCTTAATTCTACAACATCAATGAATTGAAAAAATTCCTTGAAAAAATGCAAGCAACCAAAGTTCATTCAAGTAGATATAACCCAAATAGCATATTTATTAAAGAAACTGAATTTGTGGTTAAAAACCTTTCCACAAAGGAACATCAACATTTTGATGGTTTCACTGAGAAATTCTGACAAACAATCAATAATGCCAATTTCATAAAAACTCTTCTAGAAAATTGAAAAGGAAGGAATATTTGCCAACTCATTCTATATGGCCAACATTATTCTGATACCAAAAACAAAGACTTTACAAGGAAAGTGAACTATATACTAGCATTCCTCATGAACATAGATATAAAATTTCTTAATATATTTTTAGCAAATCAAATCCTACAATGTATTAAAGACATATAATACATCATAACCAAGTAGAATTTACTCCAGAAATGCAAAATAGGTTTAATATTTGAAAGTCAATCAATAATAAAAAATAAGAAAATTCATTTAATATAAATTACTAAAGAATAGAAGAGAACTTTCTCAAGTTGATAAAAAGGCATCTGTAAAAAATTTAAGCTAACATTGTGCTTTATGGTAAAATCTTAATGTTTTTCCAAAAGTGTATTATTCACTCTCAAAAGTATATTCACTCTCACATATTCTGTGCAATATTGTACTAGAGGCAGTGTAATAAAGCAATATAGGAAATAAAATTCACCTAGATTGTAAAGTGAAAGGCTAAATATACAAATGGACAATGGCCAGACCATATATAAATACAGGACTCTGACCAACACCTGTAGCAACCAGCCCTGGAAATCGACTTACTATCTGCAAGTAACCAGTCCATAAAGTCAAACTACTTTTTGTAGCAGCCAATCTAAGACACCAAACAGCAATGCCGGTCGCAATAGCCCAAAAGGGAGAGGGCATGATTAATAACTGAAGCTTCCCTAATTTTTTCCCCTTCTTCCAACTTAGGACCAACTGGATAGAGTCAAATACTCATCCTAAACCAATCACATAGAATGTCCACTCCTAGTTAACCCATCTACAGCTTCCTCATTGCCAAAAGCCTCTAATCTGAATCCCTACCTTTTTCCAACTATAAAGCCTTCCCACTCCACTGTCTGCCTTTGAGTCTCTGCCAATTGCATGTGATGGTGGCTGACTCCCTTACTAAAGGACTCTGTTACTAAGGGAGTCAAGCTCTAAATAAATAGCCTTTGTTTATTTTCATGCAATAGTCTTCATTTCATTCCACATGACAAAGAAATAATATACAAGCAACATGACTGTATGTCTAGAAAATACTATAGAATCTTTTTTTAAAGGTCCTAGAACTAACCACTGAATTAGTAACAGTGCAGGATATAAGACTGATATTTAAAAATCAGTTATATACACATGAGCAATTAAAAATCAGAAACTGATTCTTAATGCACTATTTATAATGGATCAAAAGTATGAAGTACTTGGGGATAAATCTGACAAAATATGTGCTACGCCTATACAATAAAGAAATGACAATAAAGAAATGACAATACATTGCTGAGTAAAATTAAATGACTTAAGTAAATAAAGAGATGTATTGCATTCATGTATCACAAGACCCAACATTTTAAAAATGTCAATTCTCTTATAAATCATCCATAGATTTAGTGGTATGGTAATTAAAGTCTGCGTAGCCTTTTTATTTGTGAAATAAAAGGGGTACTGAAGGGTAAAGGGAGTCAAATAGGCAGTGATGGAAGGTGATTTCCCTTTGGAAGTGGCGCACAATGCAATATGTATCTTGGAAATGTACACTTGAAACCTATATAATCTTATTAACCAATGTCACCCCAATAATTGAATAAAAGGGGAACAAGGAGGACCTGTAAAGGGACACAGAAAACTTTGGGGACAGATAGATACGTTCTCTAGCTGAATTGTTCTGATGGTTTTACAGGTGTATACCTGCACTGAAACTTATCAACATGTACATTTTTTTTTAAAAAAAAGGCACTATAGTAGCCTTAACTATATAATGTCTCAATTAATGTTAACACTCAGTGATTCATGATGTAGACTTTGAAAATACCATCACAATTATACTTCTCAATTATACTTCAATAAAGCTATTTTAAAAATGACTCCTGTGTCAGGCAAGAAATGACACATCTTTCCCAGAATTGTCCTCAAGTAATTACTAGTAAAAATAGCACAAGAAAATTTAGGCCATTCATTTATTTATTACACAAGGATCGATGCATGCCGTCTTATTAGGAAAGATGAAGTAAGTGTTGAATATCCTTTACCCCACCAAATTCACTTTCCCACCTCCACCTTTCTATGGACCTCAAGATGCTGAGCTGTATGAACTTTTCCACCAGGCTTTTGCCTTCTGGCCTTTGGTTAAGTTCAGCCTAAACAAGGCACCCAGGTAAGGCGAGCTTCATGGGTATGTGTCCTAAAATAAAGTATGTTAATAGAAAATTGGAGGCACAGTAATACTAACAGATTGGAGGACGGTTGCTTTTGAAAAGAGAGTTTATTACTCGCTTCCCAAGAGAAGAGGGCACACTACACTGTGGCGGCCACCCAGGGTATCACCTGGGTTGGTCCTGAGGTAAAAGGAAAGGAACCTCGCACAAGGGCCTTTACTGTGGTTTCCACTGTAGGAGTGGGTGAGGTGGTGTAAGCAGGCTTCAGATTGGCCGGGCCCAGGGGTTGTCCCTAGCTGTCTGATTAAGAAGACTCCTCCCTAGGTGGGGTTTGGGGGAGGACAGGGTCAGGGAGCCAAGGCGAGGTGATGCAGGCATTTCCCCAAGTTGTCCAGCACAGAGCTTATCCAGCAGATGCATGTAGGGCACATAGCGAAGCTTCAAGTTTACAAAGCTGGGCATATGGTTAATAGAGTGTACAACCCACCCAATGACATGGGCCACAGCACTCAGAAAGGTCTAACACTCGGTTTAATGCTCTCCTATTACCGTTCTGAAATTCTTAATAATTATTGAACAAAGTCCCATATATTAGGAGCTAGTCCTGCATGGAAGAGCAGGCAAAGAATTTAGGGTACCTATTCCTGCATCTGCCCACTCTCACCATGCTTTTCCAGTACCTTCCTGTGCTCCTCCATCAAAGGCCATTGCTCCTGACACAACCCCTCTCTCTCCCCCAGATGCTCCAGTTCCTCCAGCTCCCAAGGACTCCATGGCTCCTGTCTCCTGGGCGGTAAATTGCCATTGTAGTAAACACAAGGAGGTTCTCTACTCCATGCTGGTTTTCATAAACACTTGCCTCACCTCAGCAAAACATCTTTCATTAGCTCTCTTCAGCCACCCCTTGTGTGTGTCCTACTGCAGCCTGGGCCCTGCCAGAACCCCGTGGCCAATGGATGTGCAGGAGGAAGACAGGGAAGAGGCCAGGACATTCAAAAAGCTGGAGAGAAGTACAGGTTTGGTAGGTTCTCAAACCATATTAGAGGAAAAGGCAGTGTGGAAGCTAAAAGGCACTAGGAGTGTCTACGTCCTTCAGCCTAGGGAAGCCCAGCCTTTCCAAAGCAGAGGGTAGCGTCTGGAAACAAATAACCACAGAAACTCAGAGGGTTAATGCAAAATGTACAGAGTGGTTTCACATATGGTAGCCTATCTCCTCTGGTCCGCCCAGAATCCTAGAAGTTGAGCAATCTGCTGAGGTCAGACAGGCCCCTCATCTTGGCTCCTGGCTGAGTGGGGTCACCTTCCGCTCACATCTCCCTCCTCTTTAGCCCTGTGTGGTGTGTAAGCTCCTTGAGGGCACAGATTGGTCTGAATTGCTCATTGACTCTCCAGAATTCAGAACGCCTGGCACACAGAGCTTTCGATAATAGTTACTGACCAACTGCTAACTCCTGAGGCCGATAGTTCTTTCACTCCACTGCACAGTATGTCCCCACTATCTGGCTTCTGCTTTGTAACCTACAGATAGGGAAGTTGTAAAAGAATAGGCCTGTTCTTTGGCGTCACCTGGCTGATCCATCTATCAGGTCACTATGACCATCAGCTGGCTTAACTGAGAGTGTCGTCACTGCACAGCAGAGGAAAGAAGTCTCCAGGTCAAGGTGGGTTGTTTCAAAATGCACTAGTGCTGCTACCAGCCAAAGTATGCAGTGAGCTCACCTTCTCTGGGATTATAGAGAAAGTCCAGGCTGGGTTTAGGTATAGCAGTAAAACAAGTCTGGATGGGCTCTGAGGTATAACATATTCTTAAGTGAATTTTATATTATTTTACCCATAATAAAAACTGTTTCACTTTCAGTTTCTATGCTTCTGTGTTTGAGCTATATATTCTAGGGGCATAGTATAGTATATCCTCTATAGTATGCTGAATCGTGTAAAATTGCTATTTTTTCAAGTTAAAAAAATCATCAAATATTGGCAGTTGGATATGGTTACTTTTATATTTATTTGATCATCAGAAAAACATACATCTTGATTTTTAAAAAAATCGAAAACTTATGTCGACACAAAAATCTGCACAGGGATGTTTATGGCAATTTTATTCATAACTGTCAAAATTTGGAAGCAACCAAGATGTCCTTCAGTAGGTGAATGAACAGATAAACTGTGGTACATCCGACAACAGAATAATAATCAGAGTTGAAGAGAAATGAGCTGTCAAGCCATGAAAAGACATGAGGAAACTTAATCATACTAGATGATTCTAGCTCTATGACATTCTAGAAAAGGCAAAACTATGAAGACAATAAAAATAATCAGTGGTTTCCAGGTTTGGAGGTGGGGGTGGGAAGATGAATAATCATATTACAGAGGATTGTTTGGGCAGCGAAAATATTCTGTATGAGATTATAATGATTGATATATATCCTTATACATTGTGCAAACCTATAGCATGCACAACACCAAGGGTGAACCCTAAGGTAAAATACAGACTTTAGGGATCATAATGTGTCAATGCAGGTTTATCACTAATTAGAAAAATCATTCTAGAGAATGATGTTGATAATGGGAAAGAGTGTGCATGTTTGTTATAAGCCTAAAACTGTTCTTTTAAAAACATAAGGTCTTTAAAAAACAGCAGATTGTAAACCTTTATGTTAGTCCTATTTTAGCCACTTTCTTTTATCAATTTTTATAATTCTAATATAATCTAAGCATTGAAAACCTTGCCATTAGCAACCAAGCTATCCTTCAATATGTGGATAAAAAAACTGGTTATATCCCTACATGGAATATTATTTGGAGAAAAAAAGAAATGAGCTGTCAGGCTGACGAAAGATATGGAGGAAAGTTAAACGCATATTAAGTGAAAGAAGCCCATCTGAAATGGCTACATAATATATGATTCCAATTATATCACATTCCGAAAAAGGCAGAACAATGAAGATGGCAAAAATTATCAGGGACTGCCCCAGGGCTTAGGTAAAGGGAATAAGTAGAAGGGATGTTCGGGGCAGTGCAACGATTCTTTACGTAACAGTGGACACATGTCATTATACATTTGTGAAAACCCGTAGAAAGTACAACACTAAGAGTGAACCCTGGGGTAAACTACAGACTTTGGGTGGTAATGATGTGTCAGTGTAGGTTCATTGATTGTAACAAATGCATCACACTAACGCAAGATGTCAATCATAGGAGAAACTGTGGGGTGAGGGAGTATAAGGGGACTCTCAGTACTTTCTGCTCATTTTTTTAAAAGGAAAATATTTTTAATATTTAATAAGTTTATATTAAAAAAAGAGTCATCCCACTTATAGGAATATATCCCAAGAAACCTGAAACACCGATCAGAAAGAATGTATGCACCCTATGTTCACAAAAGCACAATTTGCAATAGCTAAGATCTGGAAACAGCCCAAGTGCCCAGCAGTAGATGAATGGATAAGAAAGCTTTAGTACATTTACACCATGGGATACCACGCAGCTGCCTAGTATTACCGTTGGACAAAGCAGATCCAGAGACAGAGGAGCATGGCACATACTGTGGAAACTCAGAGGGAAGGTGGGGGGTAGGGGGGTGGGAGGGAAGAGACTTGTATTCATTTATGCACAAACCATGGACACAGACAGCATTTTTTTTAAATATATTCTATTGATTTTTTTTTTTTTTTACAGAGATGAAGTGTCAGAGACAGAGAGCTAGAAACATCGATGAGAGAGAAGCGTCGACCAGCTGCCTCCTGCACACGCCCTACCGGGGATGTGCCCGCAACCAATGTACATGCCCTTGACCTGAATCAAACCTGGGACCTTTCAGTCTGCAGACCGACGCTCTATCCACCGAACCAAACCAGTTTGGGCTCATTTTTTTTATAAACCCAAAACTGCTCTAAGGATGAAGGCCATCAATTAAAAATGCAAAAAAAAAGGCCACCTTGCCTTTCATCTCCAGAAAGAAAGACTAAAGGACAGGTGTGACGCAGGGGAGAGAAAGCATGGAAGACGCTGAGTGCATCTGGAGGAGGTGCGGGCTCTGTGTCCACAGAAGGGAACACACACAACTCCCAAAGACACGCTCCATCGATTTCCCAATCTGCCTAAGGCTGACCTTTCTTTCCAAATAGCGTGACTTAACAACACCCTTGAAACCCTTTTGTGAATGTTCTGCCTCCTTTCAAGCATCACAAATTTTCCATTTGGGGGTGTTTCTGAAGCTCTGGTGACATCTAATCTTATCTTCCAGTCAAGCCTAAAAGTCCAACACTTGAGAACATTTCCAAGTAAAATGAATAGCTTGTGACAAGCAGTGTCCCCAATGCTTTCAGAGCTGCAAGTTTGCAAGGACTGAAGCCACTCATTCCTATTTGTGTCATTTGTCTGGCCCTGGGGTCTCTCAAGGTCGAGGGGTCCCCTGAGGGGCGACATCTATAATTACAATCCATCTGGGTTCCTCTTGTCACCTTCTTTAGAAGTGTGACAGACTTGCTCCTCCATTTGTTATCATGATAGAAGCAAATATTTGTGTATTTTTTGCCCCAGTCCTGTACACTCTTCAAGGACATCTGCAGGCTGCCATCCCTGAAAAACAAAACACGCTTATTTCTCCCCATCCTCCTGTAATCGCATTCAATTAGACAGAATGTCCCTTCTCACCGAAGGAAAAAAAAATGGAGTTAGTTATCTGTGGGCTGATTTAAGAGGGGTCAAAAGGCCGTCTTCATTTTTTAGCTTTCGCAGAAGTATTTAAACTAAAAAACAGAAATATCATGAAATAAAACCCATTAACCCAATCATGATGGTGCATAATATACCACCGTACTAGGGTAATGGAACTTGCCAGCTTTATCAAGAGGGAGGGTACACTGATGAGGAAACTGCCACAATAGCACGGATGAGAAATAGCTTGTCGATGCCAGAAGCTGAAGAAACTCCGTTGGCATTTATAAGCATTTGGGATCTGTCCTAACTCAGACATCAAGTTCTTCAGACATGTTTTTACTCAATACACTACAGAGCGCTGCATGTCTCCGCCATGAATATTAACTCAACCTGGGACACCTACAAGGAAATATATATACATTATGGTACATTTCACAAAGTGTTTTATCAGCTAAATGACCCCAGGGACTACCTATGGGGGGATCAATCATCAGGCTTGCATAGCAGGCTTCTTCTGGAGGAGATTATATTGCCTTGTTGTCAACAAACTAAGGAATGGGAGAAAGATAACTGAGGAAAAAGCGCCAGGCCCTGCATCAGGGTGGTACGCTTTGGACCAATAAGGCACACGGTGGCGTGGTGCAGACACACACACTGTCCCTTGTCTCCTAACTCCCTCTTTCTTTATTACAGGTGTTTCACCCCAGGTCTGTCTCTCCCCCAAATCCTCAGTCCTCTCCTCCGGGGTCTATGTCTCAGCTAGGTATCAGATGTCCAGACGTCATCATGGAAGTCCTGTGGTATTATGTGAGAACAGTTGTGTTAATGGGGACAAGAAGCTACAGAGGGGATATGGGGGTGCTCGGGAGATAGTGGAAATGGAAGCTTATCCTCCTGAGAGCAGGGGAGGGAGTAGAGACCCTGGAGGGTCAGAAGAGGGAGAGGAACTGTTGCAAAAATGCAGTCTCAGCATAGAAACCCAAACCAAAGTCGTCGGAAATCCTCTCTGAGCCTCTGTTTCCTAATCTGCTCATCAGGGTCTCATCAGCAATTCTATTGTAGAATCCTGTCATCATGGTCACCACCTCCCTGACCCTTGTCCAGTCACACATCTTCTCTGGACTTGACCTTGAAAGCTCTAACCGTGAGGCTGTATTTCATCGTCCCATCTGACCGGGGGCCGAGCCTAAGAATAGCCATGGCCAATGGTGTGAGCATCCCTTACAGTGCACCCCTGCCCTTTGCACCCGATTCAGTAAAACACAAACAGACATTCCCCTCCGGCATCCCAGGCAAGAAGTGAGAGGTGCAAGGTGCCTCATGAAATACCATGATCACCAGACCATAAGAATGCTTTTTAGTGCCTTTCCAGCCAACATAGTTAACTGGAGGATTTACAGTTACAGAAATTCGATTCAGAGTCTTGCTGTCCTTAGGCTGAGAGGAGAATTTAGTATCACACCTGTTTCCTCCCGAGGCGCCCTTTCTGCTCTGACTGGCTGCACTGATACATCAATTGGGAAACTGTTCTTATCAGTGGAGTATTGATTTAAAGTGTGAGGCTCCAGGACTCGGGGTATAAACTTTCTCCCCAGATTTACTTTCTATAATCCATTACATTAATGTCGCATATAAAAATTTCCCTGCACTGTATAATAAACATTATCTGTTCTGCAAATTGCAAACCGATGGCGTACTTGAGCATCCAAAGCGATGTTTTATATTCCACTCACTATCACCACAACTATCTTAGGGTTTATATAAGACACTGTCTACACAGGATTTTGTCCCTTCCTGTTGTAAAATTAACCTGAAAAGCTAAAGGGGTGCTTAAATTTAGGTAGATGGATGATAGATAGATAGATATAGATATAGATATAGATATAGATATAGATATAGATATAGATATAGATATAGATATATAGATATATAGACATAGATATAGATATATGAGTTTCTTCTTTGTCTCCATTTTTTTTCACCCAGTCTTAAGTAGCAACCTGGAAGTGTGAGGAGATGGATAGTTTCATACTGGAATCCCTCTGCACCAGAACAACTTCAAACTCCCTCCTCCCCTCCATCTGGCTGTCAGGGGCAGGATAATGCAGAGGTTTCCAGCCATGTTTAACCTGCCCTGAAATCCAGTTCTGAGCAGACAGGGCACATCCACAGTGGACAGTGCATCTACAGTGGACCGTGCATCCACAGTGAAACCAGCACCTACCTAGTGCCGGTTCCAGGTTCCAGGATGCACCATGGAGAGAGGTGATGTTGGACTCCACTGCTGTCTATCTGTCTGGACTAAACATTGTAGTGGCCTCAGTCCCCCCTACCATTTCCCTTCAGAGACATGGTCCCTGAGTAATTTACTCAGGTCAGCACTGCAAATGAAAATAAGAATGTTAATATTCCACCTCAGGACGTTTCTTTATGTAGTTTAGCATAGACGAATAGGAAGGTGAAGAAGGAATGCTTAAGTCAGCAATTCACCAAGTTGTCTGCGAACCACAACCCCTGAATTTCACCCAGCCCTTTATCACTGTCTCTGTGGTATTTAAAAAAGAAAAGAAAGAAAGAGAAGAAAAAAAAAAAAACCCTCTCAAAACTGCAGACCTACAATTCTGCCTTCAATGCACTAATTAGGATGGTATCTCTTTCCCTCCCTGGACCCACCCCATGCAGCTGCTGCGGAGACCAGGAGGTGAGGGTGCCTGGATTTGCAAACTCGAAGCATTTTTCTCAGTATTTCCTTTTGCTTCCTCATCACATCCAATCTGGAATTCCTTCCCGTGTCAGCCAGAGGTCACATTGTTTCACCTTTTCCCCGTGGGATTCCAAGGAGCTGCATGAAGTTCTCGGACAAATAGCCACCTGCTGTGCTCTGAGAACTGACTGGTGCCTGGGCAGGATTCACCTCAGCACAAAGCCTTCCGCGCCAAACTGGCGCCCCCCTTTCCTCTTGGGTTGGCCGGTTCCCCTGGCCTCCACACCCAGGCTCACTCCTCTCAAGACTGATGCTCTCCAGCAGAGTCAGGCTGCACACCATTCCCACGCACTCTACTTCCAAGGTTTAGAGCCATCAGCCTGGAGTCCCCTTTCCCCATGTTTGATGCTGAAATGGTCCTCACACTTCACAGTCCACTCACTTCTCCTCTGTGAACCCAGGCTGGTGATCCCATCACAGCCCACATTGCACCCTGCCAAAGCACAGCCTGGCACCTCTCTGGACATCAGAGTGGCTCTGCCCTAGCACTTGGGGCAACCTGATGTGTATAACAATCATGCACACCTTCCCCTCAGCCCTCCAGAAGCCCCATGCGATCACGGAGACATCACCAACGCCCCCTTGTATTCTTGTCCTCGGGCTCCATGCCTGACACATTTTAAGGAAACAGTACATTCTTGTTGAATTAAAGAGGACACTGTTGAACTCACCTGCCTTGTCACCTGCCACTTCTCAGAGAAAAGGAAGAGTATGACTGGATCTAGGAAGGTGGTATTTAGAGAATTCCCTAAATAGCAGGTTCTATGTATTATAACTGGGAAAAACCTATAATTTCTCTGAACCTCAATTTCCTTAAAGGACAAGTGCAAAATTGCGATACAATAGTCTACTCTAGTCCTTATTTTCACTTCCACAGTTTCAGTTATCCATGAACAACTGTACTCCAAAAATATTAAATGAAAAAACTCCAGAAATGAACAATTCGTAAGTTTTAAATTGTGTGTCGTTCTGAGTAACTTGATGAAATCTCACACAGTCCTGCTCCATCCCGCCCTGGACATGAACCATCCCTTGTCCAGCATCTCCTTGCTGTACACACTTCCTTCCCCATTAGTCACCTAGCAGTTCCCTCTGTTATCAGATTGACTCTCAGTATCAAAGTGCTTGGGTTCACATAACCCTTATTTCACTTAACAATGGTCCCCAGAATGAAACAGTAGTGATGCTGGTAATTCTGACATGCCAAAGAGAAGTCATAAAGTACTTTCTTTAAGTCAAGAGTTGAAAGGAAAAGGGGGGGAATCATATGCTGAGATTGATAAGATGAGCAATAAGAATAAATAAATCATTTATCCATGAAATTGTGAAGAAGAAATGCATGCTATTATGGCTGTTGAACTTCAAACTTCAAAAGTTGCCATTACAGTGTGTGACGAGTGCTTAGCTAAGATGGAAGCAGCATTAAGTCTGTGGGTGGAAGACATGAACAGAATATGTGTTCCAAGGGACAGTAACATGTTGTGCCAGGAAGCGTAGACCCCATAGGAAGACTTCAGCAGGGGCTCCCTTGAAACAAGTGATGCCAAGTTACTTGCTGCAAGTAAGAGAGTTGCACAGATTCAGAAACAGGTTTGGACTGAAAAATATAAAAATTACTGGACTTAAAAATATGAAAACTACAATTTCAATCCCCAACCCTAATCAGGGCACATGGGGGAGGCAACCAATTGATGTGCCTCTCTCACATCAATGTCTCTCTCTCTCTCTCTCTCTCTCTCTCTCTCTCTCTCTCTCTCTCTCTCTCTTTCTCTCTCTTCCCTCCACCTCTTCCTTCCCCCCATCCACTCTCTTTATAAATCAATGGGAAAAAATATCCTCAAGGTTAGGATTTTTAAAAAAAAAAAAAATACCTTTCTGGAGAAGCCATCTGCCAGGGAAGAAGCTGCTGCCACTCTTCTGCAGGGCTGATAAAGTTGATTCAGATTTGGTGCCATCCATGGATTCAGGCATCCACTTGGGGATCTTAAAACATATCCCCAAAGATAAAAGGGGATTCCTGTACTTGAGTCACTAAAAGAATAATGTGAGATGATGCATACAAAGATTGGCCCAGCGCCTGGTCTTGGGTAAATGGAAGCTGTTGCCATAAATAAGATCCGGGGTTGAGAAGCATGTCAGGCTGGGAGTGGTTGATCAATTCCACATTCCTCATCTCTAACAACCTCCACTTTGAAATTGGTTTGTTGTTAAATCCACTGGGACAGGATATGGGGTAAGACCCTGGAGTCCAGGCCAAACCCTCCAAGGGTGAGCCAGGTGGGAAACTGGTGAGAGTGCCCACAGGCTGCACTGAGGTGAGCTCCTATGGAAGCAGTGTCAGTGGTCCAAGCCTTTCCCCTTCTCCAGGGACTTGACTAACCCTCAGCCTCACAGCAGGTACGCAAGAGGACACAGCGTACACCAAATCTGGGAAATACCTCTACTTCCGGTGAAGAGATGCCCTCTTTGTGCATTCCTCCTGTCTCCTGTCAGTCTATGAAAGTCTTTAAAAAACTTTAAGTCTGCCGAAACCAGTTTGGCTCAGTGGTAGAGCATCGGTCTGTGGACTGAAAGGTCCCAGGTTCGATTCTGGTCAAGGGCATGTACATTGGTTGCTGGCACATCCCCAGTAGGGGTTGTGCAAGAAGCAGCTGGTCGATGTTTCTCTTTCATTGACGTTTCTAGCTCTCTATCTCTCTCTCCCTTCTTCTCTGTAAAATATCAATAAAATATTTTTTTAAAAAAAACTTTAAGTCCAAGCATAAACAAGGACAGCTACACACAGACCTGATCTGCAAGTTAATGCCTCACACATTTCCGGGGAAGAGTTTTCTGGTGTCCTTGTCCTCCTCCCCTGGCAGATATTATCGAGTGAGATGTGTTCCTGCCAACCTGCACGGTTCTGTCCCAAGGTTCTAATACCTGGCTGCTAATGTATGACACCCCACAGTTGGCAGGACATCTTATTTTTCAAGCCCTGCTTGAGAGCTATATGAAAAAAAATATGTTGCTAAAAAGCAGAAAAGAACACTTAGAAACTAATAAACATCTCTACCCCATGACTGATTCCACCTTGAAGAGCTGCCTTGCGTTTCCATATGCTGCATAAATCCTCCCTGTTTTAGAGACACACGGGTCCCTGTTCATGCTCCTCAGGGCCCCAATCACTTCCAACTCCTGTTGGCTCTGACAGAGGAAAACTTCACTGACAAAGTAGATAATTTGTCCTTGCTTTCCCAAAGCAGCCCTCGGCCGAGATTAATTTTCTCTTACCTTTACTGCTGTTGCTGCTATTTCTCAATTTTACTTCCTAGGACTTCATCCTGAGTCAACAAAGTGTGTTGTGTTGTTGTTGTTTTTTTTTTTCTTTTATCAGTGAATAAAATAACAACCAAAATTATATGGTTTTAGTATGCAGACCTTCCACCATTTTCCTTCCTGGCTTCAGATTTCAGAATTGTTCCTTCATTTAGAGGGTTTCTTTCAGACCAAAGTCTTCTCTATTGACTCAGACAAGAAAATGTTCCTAGTTCACTGTACCTTGAGCATGGAGTCTAGTTTCTCTCTTATTATTTCTATAGGTGTGTCTTTTTCCTATTAATAGATAGTTATTTAGCTATATGATAGAGATAGATAGATAGATAGATAGATAGATAGAAAGAAAGAAAGAAAGAAAGAAAGAAAGAAAGAAAGAAAGAAAGAAAACAGGTAGTCAAAAACTGTTTCTATTTCTCTCTTTCTCTAATGTATGTACATAGACAGATATACATTATATCTCTGCCTAACATAAATGTCAGAGAGAAACAAAAAGAGTCAGACAAGAAGAAAAACAAATGTTTCTTTTTTATTACAGATTTGTAGATTTGTCCCCTTCACCACTGGAGCTTTCTACTGAGAGCTCTGAGACTCTCCTTTATGGTTTTCTATTTGAATACACAAATGAAATTAAGCTGTTTCAATATTTAAGGGCATAAAAATGTCTTTAAACACCAGCAGTATACTTAGAAAATAAGTCAATCCTTTTTTAAAAATTAACCTAGTGATTGTCTTATTAATCCAATCATCAGCTGCCTAGCTTTGGAGATCACTGGCACAAAAGCAATTTAAAAATACTAAGTCCCAAAAGGAATAATGAGATAGTGGGCTTTGATAGACAATATAGTTTGAATCAATGTTTCTCAACTATAAATAAAAGAAGAGATTTTCAAGCATCCATGAGAACAAAATTCTCAAGGATCTGATTATATCCATGTACCCAGTTTGAGAAACACCATTCCAAACTTGCATAACTATGTCTATTCTTGAATATGGACACTTCCACAGGCAGTGTGTGAACACTCGCCAGGGCTCTCAGAGCTACAAACTTCTCAACTGCTAGGGAACCAAACAGAGCACTGTCTCTTTCCATTTCAAATTCAGGGCATTGAAAACGTCTTTATTTCCTGAAGACACAGATGAGTACTTTTTCATGATGACACACATGACATCAGTACAGGAAAGCAATATTTGCTGAAAGGTGACCTTGAGCAACTTTAATTTTCAAAAATGTATTGTCATAATCAGGGCTCTGTTCTATATGCTAAGCAACCACCTCTCTCCCCTTTAATTATTAAATACATTATAATATAGGTATACTACACAGGTAAAAACAAGGACAGCTTTTATATATTTGTATTGATTTCAGAGAGTAAGGAAGAAGGAGCAATTAATAGGAACATTAACGATGAGAAAGAATCAATGATTGGCTGCACAGGAGTCATCAGATTCTCAAGGATCTGAGGACTCCTATCTGAGAAACGGTAGCTTAATAATCAAAGTTATTCTTCTATTAAAATATATATTTTGCTATCATGGTAAAGGACACATTTCCTCTTTTCACCTGAAAAAATATGTGTATTACCATTAAAATTATCATTTAAAATTATCATTAAAAATTTTGAAGTCTAAAAGAATTGTTAGAATCCCAAGATTATGTCTAAGTACCCAGTTTGAGAAACACCATTCCAAATTTACATGCCCCACACTGAAAATCAAGCTTGCAACCTGGGCATGTGCCCTGACTGTGAATCCAATCATGACATTCTGGTTCATTGATTAATGCTCAACCACTGAGCCACACTGGCCAGGCAAGACATTTTAAAATTATATATATATATTATTGATTTTTTTAAAGAGAGAAAGGGAGAGGGATAGAGAGTTAGAAACATCAATGAGAGAGAAACATCGATCAGCTGCCTCTTGCACAGCCCCTACTGGGGATGTGCCAGCAACCAGGGTACATGCCCTTGACCAAAATCAAACCTGGGACCCTTCAGTCTGCAGGCAGACGCTATATCCACTGAGCCAAACCGGTTTTGGCAAGACATTTTTTTTTAATTCTCAAATATTATGAAATTGAGAAGAAAAAGGAATAAGTTTAACCAAGGATGTAAAGATTTATACTTGGAATATTATAAGACACCGAAAAAATAAATTGAAGAAGATACAAATAAGTGGAAGCATATGCCATCTTCATGGATCAGAATAATTAACATTATTAAAATTTCCATATTACCAAAGGCAACGTAACAATTCAATGCAATTCCTATCAATATACCAATGGCTTAGTTCACAGAACTAGAACAAATATTCCAAAAATGTATATGGAACCAAAAAAATACTATGAATAATCACAACAATCTTGACAAAAAAGAGCAAAGTTGGAGGAATCATGTTACCTGATATCATACTATACAACAAGGACATAGTTATCAACACAGCATGATACTGGCATAAAACAGGAATATAGATCAATGGGACAGAATAGAGAACCCAGAAATAAGTCCAGGTCTTAATGATCAGTTAATATTTTGACAAAGGAGACAAGAATATACAATGGGTTAAAGATAGTTTATTCAACAAATGGTGCTGGGAAAATTGGACAAATATATTTTTAAAAAAATGAAACTAGACCACCTTCTTACATTACACATAAGAATAAACTCAAAATAAAATGAAGACTTAAATGCTGGATTCAAAATCATAACACTCCTAGAAGAAAACATAGGCAGTAAATCTCAAGCTTTAGTAGCAATATTTTCTCTGATACATCTCCTCAGGCAAGGAAAACAAAAGAAAAATAAAACAAATGGGACTACATCAAACTAAAAAGTTTTTGCACAAAAAAAGAAACCCTCAACAAAATGAAAAGACAATCCACTGAATGGCAGGACATATTAGCCAATAGTATATATCTTATAAGAAGTTAACGTTCAAATTTACGAAGAACTTATAAAACTCAACATAAAAAATATTCAATTAAAAATGGGCAAAGGATTTGAATAGACACTTCCTCAAAGAGAAGTACAGATGGCCAATAGATATCTGAAAAGCTGCACAATATCACTAATCATCAGAGAAATGCAAGCTAAAACCATAATGAGATTATCACCTTACACCTGTCATAACGGCTATTCTATATAATAAAGAGGTAATATGAAAATTGACCATCACTCCAAAATAGAAGGTAGCCACCCCCATATGGTCAAAGATGGCCACCCCCATGTGGACACAAGATGGCCTGCAGGGGAGGGCAGTTAGGGGCAATCAGGCCAGCAGGAAAGGAGTTAGGCATTGATCAGGCTGGCAGGGGAGTGGTGAAGGGGTGATCAGGCTGGCAGGCAGAAGTGGTTAGGGGCAATCAGGCAGGCAGGCAGGCAGGCAGGCAAGCAGTTGGGAGCCAGCAGTCCTGGATTGTGAGAGGGGTGTCCAATTGCCCACATGGATCGGGCCTAAAAAGGCAGGCAGACCCTATCCCTCGAGGGGTCCCAGATTGGAGAGGGTGCAGGCTGGGCTGAAGGACACACACACTCATGAATGAAATTTGTGCACCAGGCCTCTCGTATTAATAAATAAACAATTACTCTGACTGGTTTGGCTCAGTGAATAGAGCATCGGCTTGAGGACTGAAAGGTCCCAGCTTTGATTCCAGTCAAGGGCATGTACCTTAGTTGCGGGCACAATCCCAGTAGCGGGTATGCAGGAGGCAACTGATAGATGTTTCTCTTTCATTGATGTTTCTTACTCTCTATCCCTCTCCCTTCCTCTCTGTAAAAAATCAATAAAATATATATTGTTAAAAACAATAAATAAATCCGCAACCAACAAATGTTGGCAAGGATGCTGAGAAAAGGGAACTTTCATGCACTGTTGGTGGGAATGCAGATTAGTACAGCCACTGTGGAAAGCAGTTTGGAGATACCTTAAAAAATAAAATAAAAAATGGAACTTCTTTATGACCCAGCAATTCCACTTCTGGGAATTTATCTGAAGAAACAAAAACACTAACCCCAAAGAGCATATGCACCCCTATGTTTGTTGCAGCATTTATATACAATAGCCAAGATTTGGAAGCAGCTCAAGTGTCCATCAGTAGATGAGTGGATAAATAAAATTTGTGGTATATTTACACAATGGAATAGTACTTAGTCATAAAAAAGAAAACATTACCCTTTGCAACAGCATAGATGGACCTGGGGAGCATTATGCTAAGTGAAATAAGTCAGTCAGAGAAAGATAAATACGATATGATTTCACTCATATGTGGAATCTAATCAACAAGAAAGACGAACAAAATAGAAACAGAGGAGAGAACCAAGATGGTGACCTGGGTAAGAACCTAAGCTGCCACCTCACACAACAATTTAAAAAATAATAACTAAAATCAGAACGAACTCATCCAAAAACACAGGAAAGCTGGCGGAGTGGGAAATCTACAACTAGAAAGAAGGAGAGAGGCTCATGGATCATACTGGGAGCTGCAAAGCAATGAGGTAGGGAGACGCTCGAGCATGTAGAGAGGAAGTGCAGCTGGAGGGAAAAGGAATTCCTGATTGCACTGAACCCTTTCCGATTGTACTGAACCCCAATCCCAGCTGAAACCCCGTGGACCCAGGCTCATACAGGTGGATTCTGGATTGTAGAGAAAGACACCCAGAGACTCAGAGACTGGTAGACCAGGGGAGCCAGCTGGGAGCCGCAGCGGGCAGGGTCTACAGTCACACGCAAGTAAGTGCACGAGAAAGGTCTGACCTCGGAGGTTACCGCAGCCTCTCTGTAGTGGAAGGAGTCAGAAGCTTCAGACTACAGAGACCCAACCCAATTCCGGGTACGCACCTGGGGCACCCACGCTCTTGCACAGGGAAGCTGGGACAATCAGGTGGAAACTTAGGGGAGCTTCAGAAGACAGAGGTCAGGTGGAAACTCAGGAGAGAGCATAAGGGCAGGGCGGACAGGAAGCCAAGACTGTCTGCTCAGCCCTGAGACTCCACCCCACCCAAGCTGAGCACAGGGGCTTCTGCAATTTTGCAAGTTTGATCCTATAAGACAGTCTCCAATACAGAAGGTATCCCAGACACAGCTGATACCCACATCCAATTGGCCTGGAGGTCAATTCCTCCCAGGGATACCAACAACAATAAAGACTTAGCTACAACAAGGCTGTCCACACAGTCCACAAAGGGGAACACCAAGTGTCTACCTCAGGTAACTGAGGAGGCTGACCCACTGGGCCATATAGGATACCAAACACACAAAGCCATCCTACCTACTCTGGGAAGCAGCAAAAATGCCAAGACATGGAAATAGATCTCAAACGAAAGAGATGGAGGATATAGAGTTCAAAACCACACTTATAAGGTTATGAAAGAATATCCTAGAAAAGGCCAATAAATTTCATGAGACCCAACTAAAAATTATACATAAACTGACTGAAATGGAAAATATTATGCAGGAGAACCAATAACAGAATGGAGGAACATAAGAATCAGGTCAAAGAGCCAAAAATCACTCTGCTGGAGAAGCAAGAAGAAAAGAGAATCCAGAAAGTTAAAGATAGTGTAAGGAGCCTCTAGGACAACTTTAAGAGTACCCACATCAGAATTATGGGGGTGCCAGAAGAAGAGTGCAAGATACTGAAAACATATTTGAAGAAATAATATCAGAAAACTTCCCCAACCTGGTGAAAGAAATAGACTTACAAGTACAGGAAGCCTACAGAACCCCAAACAAGAGGAACACATCAAGACACATCATAATTAAAATGCCAAGGGCAAAAGACAAAAAGAGGATCTTACAAGCAGCAAGAGAAAAGCAGTTGGTTACTGATAAGGGAGCATCCATACAGCTATCAGCTGATTTCTCAACAGAAACTATGCAGGCCAGGAGGGAGTGGCAAGAAATATTCAAAATGATGAAGAGTGAGAACCTACAACCAAGATTACTGTATCCAGCAAAGTTATTCAGAATTGAAGGGCAGATAAAGAGCTTCACAGATAAGAAAAAGTAAACTGAGTTCATCACCATCAAACCAGAATTATATGAAATTATGAAAGGTATTATTTAAGAAGAGGAAGAAGATCAAGTGAATTAAAAATCTGAGGAACAGAATAAACCGGTGAATCAGGGGCAAAGAAAGGGAGTGGATTGATAATTATCAGGGGGAAAAGGGTGTGGGGGTACAAAAAGAAACTGGATTAAAATCATACACCTATGGATGAGGACAATGGGGGGTGTGGAGGTAAGGGCAGAGGGTGGGGCAGGAACCAGGTGGAAGGGAGCTATGGGGAGGGGGGGGAGGAGAAACAATTGTAATAATCTGAGCAATAAAGATTTATTTTAAAAAAATAGAAACAACCGAAACCGGTTTGGCTCAGTGGTAGAGCGTCGGTCTGCAGACTGAAAGGTCCCGGGTTCGATTCCGGTCAAGGGCATGTACATTGGTTGCGGGCACATCTCCAGTAGGGGGTATGCAAGAGGCAGCTGGTTGATGTTTCTCTCTCATCGACATTTCTAGCTCTCTATCTCTCTCCCTTCCTCTCTGTAAAATATTAATAATATATATATATTTTAAAAAATAGAAACAAACACATAAAAACAGACTGACAGCTCTTAGGGGGGGGTATTTCAGAGCTGGGTGAAAAAAAAGTAAGGTATTAAGAAAGAAAAATACTCATAGACACAGAAGTATATGTGATCTTAATAATCACAAAATTCCTATTTAGAGCTTCTATTTACACATTATTCTCAAGTATTTCATTTATTTGATGTATGATGTTGTGACTTGCAAAATTCATCAGTGACAGAAAGTAAATTACTTTGTTTATAGTTTTTTTAAAAAAAAAGAATTGTGAAGAATAAGTCAAACTGATTTTTCTTTCTAACTACGTCATTCTAAATCTTCATGATGAATAGCACATACCTACGCTTCTCTAACACTACTTACACCCTTCTCATTTGTATGGTTGTCATTCCTGTTCCTGTCTTAACTCCCCGTCCTAAATGAGTACAAGATCTTTGTCTTTTTCATCTAGGTTTCCCTGTAGAGAAGGAAAACAATGCATTTATTATGGTGCAGTTACACAGTATAGATGTTCCAAAAATATGTTGGGAGAATAAATGCAGGCAAACATCAGAGATATCCATCACCATGCTCCTAACTTGGAAGAAAATGCTCAGAAATACCTGCAAGTCACCCACCTCTGAGAAAGCTGTACTACTTGGCTGACCCAAATGTGAGAACACTAGCAAGTGTGCCCTTCTATAGACCAGTGTCACAAAAATAAGCTGAAGAGACATGCAGTTTTCCAGGTGAATGCCCCCAGAGGGCCAGATAAGACCCTCATGAATTCTGGCGTTAGGCCTAAAAGTCTGAGCATGCCAGGTGGTGGTGAAGCAATCATACTCTAGGTGTTCCATGTTTGTCAAAGATTTAAGAGATTACCCTGGACCCTGTGACCCAACCCAACATGGCTCTTTATTTTTTATTAAATGGAGAATGTCCATCTGCCACATTAATATTTTAGCTACAAGACTGCTTTATTGAGCAAACACTTCTTGGTCTGTAAGGTGCTAATGTGGTAAATATTACTTTGCTTTTTTTTTGCTTTTTTTTCACTCAGAAAACATTTCAAAAAAAATTTAAAATGTCATGAAGACCTAGTGATATCAGATTAACTTCAAACTTTGTTTTCTCCTCCATATAATCAGCATGTTGATTAGTCCATAAATACCACTGCCCAGTGTCTTGCCTCAGAGCATGCCAAGCCATCCCAAAGACATTTGGCTTCTTGAAGTGCTTGAGCCAAGGGTACCATGCTCTTTCGATGCCCTCAGCTTATGCAGCATTAGACTTTTAAATTTTCTCCTCCAAACATGGTCTTGCCTTCCCAGCACACACAGTCCAAAAGCAAACTGACTTGATTGATTCTTTCCACAGCAACAATAACAGATGAAGAGAGCTTTTAAAATAGGAAAGCCTCATTATATAGTTTACTATTATAGATCTGATAGAGGGCAGGTTAAATCATGTCTCTGGATCATCATAATTTTATAGATTGGAAAGCAGATGCAAGGCAGTAACAATCCGGAGGGCAGGGGTTAGACATGTCACTAGCAAAATAACATCCCCATGACACTTTCCTTCAACAAAATATAATGGTTATGTGTTTCTCCTTTAGATCGAAGGAGGCTACTATGGGAGCACCTGAAACAATAAAGATTTCAATAAAGAATGCTACAGCACTTTGCAAAGAAAATGTGGTAATGAATATGCAGCTTAAGGGTGAAATTGGGGGTGGAGGGGAGAAGAGAGCATATTTTGGCTTCTTATTATGGGATATTTAAGAAACAGCTTGGCAATAAATGTTAACATCTTTCTAATGGCTGGGAATGCAGTTGTATAAAGCTGAAGATTCACCTTGACTTATTGACACAGCTGAGTTTTCAGTTTCATTGCTCATCCCCCAAAGAAATGCAACACATGGCAAAAAAGGAAAAGTGCTTCACCTCCCTGGGTAAATGAAGGTAGGTGTGAGCTACCATTCCATGGCCACATTAGGCATTTTCATTTAGGGAAGGCAATAAGAAAAACAGATGGAAGAGGCAAGCAAGGCAGTAAGGAGAGAGAGAAAAAATATTAAAATGTAAAAGAGAAGGCCAGAGAAAAGAACCTTCAATAGGTTTTTTTGTTTCTGAATATCAATTAATTTTTTAAAATGCTATTTATGATGTCCCTCTAAGCTCAAAGATAGTGCAGAAGAAGAAAGAAACTAAAATCATGGTCCTTGTCCTCGATGTGATTGCGGTTTAGTTAAAGAGTAATGACTAAACCTTGGTAAAATAATAGAAAGAAAGAAATACATCATTAAAAACTAAATTATGTAGAAATTATATTTGTGCTCATGTGTTTTATGTTTATTAAATTACATTTTCATGAAATTTAATGTAGAAATTGGGTTAGCATTGAATAAATGGATAGATAGCCCTGCTTTGGGATAAGATGACTTGGTATTATAAGGATATC
The DNA here is from genome assembly GCA_963924515.1 of Vespertilio murinus. NCBI lineage: Eukaryota > Metazoa > Chordata > Mammalia > Chiroptera > Vespertilionidae > Vespertilio > Vespertilio murinus. Next base: position 23,013,109 of record OZ004707.1, read on the forward strand.
AATTCTCTTCAGGTTAATTCTTAAATTTTATGGAATTCCAATAAAATTTCAACTACATTTGTTAATGGATTCAAGCATCTTTATGAAGATAAAAGAATATACTGTACAAATAGCTAAGTCAACTCTGCAATAGAACAGGAAAGATATGTGACTTGTCATTCTCACATATTAAGATATAACACCAAGGCCTAGCAATAAACAAAGTATAGGCTGGCCCAGGTAAAGACATAAGAGTTATGGAACAGAATCAAAAGATCTGATTCAGAGTCAAAGTAGATGTGAAAAATTAACATATGGTAAAGATGACACCACAAATTATGAGAAAACAATGGATTCTAGATGGTTGTAGGAAAACTCTATGGAGGAAAATCTAAGTGGTCTACCTTATACAATATATAAAGGTAAATTCCTAGCAGAGTAAAATATAATTACAAGTATTAAATTAATAAAATCTGGTATATTTAATTATAATATCAAAATATATTTGATCTATCAATGGGAAGAAATTGTTAATATTATAAGGCAAAGTTTATTAAATTTATTACATAAATTAACAAATGTAACAAATAAAATTATCAAAGGCCACCATGAACAGATTAATAAGATGATGGAGTGGGAGAAGATATTTCCAATGTCTAAATCCAACATAGAATATATAAGGAAATCAAAAAGAAAAATAGGAGAATAGAAAGAGACAAAGGACATGAGCAGGAATGACCAAAAGGAAAAGGAAAAACAAAAGGATCACTATTAAAAATGTTGTCTAAACCTTAATATTAGTCCTTCCTATATAATAAAAGCCTAATATGCTAAGTGTCCAGTCAGCCAATCATCTGTTCAACCAATCAAGGTGTAATAAGCTAATGACATGCTAAGGCCTCTCAACCCCTCCTTCTCATTATGATGTGCACTGTACCAGGGGGCAGACTCTCCAACTGGTAGGTTAGCTTGCTGCTGGGATCTGGCCAATGGGAACTGAGCAAGATGGGCCAGACATGCCATGGAGTCCTCTCTTGGTCCCTCCTTGGCTGGCCAACCTCCCGTGCCCCTCCCCGCCTCAATCATGCACCAGTGAGGTCCCTTAGCCTAGCCTTGCAATCTGGAACCCCTTGAGGGATGTCAGAGAGCTGGTTTTGGCCTGATACCAAAGGTTAGGCCAAGGGACCTCATGGGTAAATGAATTTATGCACCGGGCCTCTAGTTAGAGAATAACAACATATCAATATCAGATAGATTAGAAAAAAAAAAATGAGAAAGACAAACAAAGGCATTTATTTGGTAGAGCTGTGAGTATGGAATCCTCATGTACCAACCCTCTTCTGAGCAAGCCTTAGTCAAATTAATTAAGTTCCACTCTTGTGTGTATACCCATCTTAGGTAAATCCTCACACAGGTTCTTTAGAAAACATGTTTAAGGATATTTGTCACAGCACTGCTCTGGTTATTCTGGAGCTGGAAGCAATCCACCCCTAAAGTTATGGAAAAAATCAAAGTATGACAGATGCTCACTATAGTAGGTGGTGCAGCATTTTGGAAGCAAGAGATTAGATACAGGTGTAGGATGTTCTTAGAAACATACTGCTGAATGAATAGCAAGATAAGAATGAGATTCACATCACAACACCATTTATACACATTAAAGATACATGTCTACTCTGTGCATAATGACTGCCTTCCAAAGAGTACAATATGGAAAGGCGGGAAATGTACATTTGTAGTGGAGAAACCTGGCAAACACTATCAAAAGCTAGAAGATCGAGATCAGTCAGCGTCAGCAGTGATTAGTCATGTTGATAACAGTACCCTTCCTCTGATGTGACCAGAATAGCACTTTAGCTCTGTGATCTTCCCCTCTAAAAATGCATAACCTCATCCTAATAATAACAATAACAACAACAACAACAATAATAATAATAATAAATCAAACAAATCTCCATTGGGGCCATTCTACTAACTACCTGACCAGTAATCCTTAAATTTTTCAATGTCATCAAAAACAACAAAGTCTGAGAAATTGTCACAGTCTAGATAGAGGAGCCTCAGAAGACCTAATGGCTAAATGTACTGTGGAATCCTAGGTGGGAACCTCAAACAGAAAAGGACATTTGGTAACATGAAGGAAAGCTGAGTAAAGTACAAGCATCACCCTTTAAAATGTATGTTATATAATAATGTATCAATGTTGGTCCATTAGCTCTGACAAATGAACCATACTAATGCAAGATGTGAACAGTAGGGGAAACTGGGTCAGAGTACTTAGAAATGCTGTACTATGTTTTTAACTTCTCTGCAAGTCTAAAACTAGACTAAACTAAAAATAATGTTAAAATATACATGTCCACAAAGCAATGCACATGTTTAAGAACTGTATAGCAATAATAAATGTTTGCCTGTGAGGATATAGAAAGGATGAGCATGAGGAGCAGGGATAAATGGAAAGGAGACCCCAATCTTCTCATGTTACAGAAGGAAGAGCTAAAGTCTGGAATGGGGTGAGTGATTTAGCTAAGATTGTACCTATCAGCCAGGCCTTCTGACCTGGAGTACACACACCCAAAGCTCTTTTCATAACTCAGGCCTGCTCTGCCTGCTCTGAGGATAAGCTAAGCGGGGATTCACTTCTCAGAAAGGAAATGAGAAATTTAGCAAGTGAGCCAAAAAAAAAGAAAAAAAAAAAGAATGAACTTTTCCATGAAATGAAAAAAGAACATGTTGCTTTGAGGCTTTACATCGGGGGTGGGGAAGCTTTATACTGCCAAGGGCCATTTGGATATTCATGACATCATTCACGGGCCACACAAAATTCTCAACTTAAAAGTTAGCCTGCCATAGTTAGTCAAACATTTAATTACGGTAACTCACTCCCAATGCTTTGGAAGGGCCAGACCAAATGATTTGGAGGTCCCACCCCTGCTTTATTTTACAGCAAGTGATGGTACCCTGTAGGGCTTCCCACATTAAACGCGGGAGCTTGGCTTTAGGGCCGCAGAAAATGGGGCAGGAAAATAAGGTGCACTATTTAGAGCCAAACCTGGAGAAGCTTCATTTTTCAGAAAATAGCCTTATTAACAGTAAGTTAATAGCTACAAGGAACTAATGAAAGAAGGAATGGGTAGGCTTCGTTTCTTGACCCAGAAGACAGGGAAACTTCTCAAATTCAGTGGCAAAGTTCATGACTACGAGGCCAGAACAGGAGGAGGAATATGAGTGGCAGGGATAGAAAAGAATTGTGTTCTATTTTCCCTATTTTCTTAGCAAAATATAAAACTTTCAAACTGCCTGTAGGTTTTTTCAAGATAAAGAAAAGAAGGCCATCCATATTTGAATTAGTAGAAAGAGGACATAAGAGCCTGACCAGCCGCTGGCATAGTGTTTCCAAAAACCATCTCAGAGGCCAAAGAGAGGTGAAGGGAGCTTAGGCACAAGAGGGGACACATGGGGACTTCCTGAGTAGGTGCAATTACTTATTTATGTGGTCTTCAGGGAAACTGATAGAATTCAGAGTTAGAAAAATTCCACTCAAAATTAGATCATCTCAGGAAAAGCCTAAAGAAACCAATTCAATTTTCACATCACAAAGGGGAAGAACACGCTGTCCTCAACACCTTCTCCAAACATCAGAAGACACGTAGGCAAAGACACATGGCTGAGATGAACACAAACCCACTACTTAGGTCATTAGCTTTTAAGAATCCCTGTGTGCCAATATCTTTAAAAAATCCTTAAGCCCAGATGGCTCAGTAACGGCAAGGCCAGAAATGCATACTATGTCTTCAAGTGGATGCTGGGGATGGAGAGCTAGAAGATAAAGGGTCTCTGTCAATCACCAATCAGTACAGGCCGGGATCTGAAATGCAACTGAAGTGTGCTTCACCAAACAAGTGTTCACAGGGAAAAAGTCTTTTTTCTACCAGAGTTTATCAAGGCTACCAAGAAGTTATGGGCCAATTCAATAAATACGTCTTTATAAATTACATTCATATGATGACAATCTACACCACGATTAAATGAAAATGGAGGGCACAGTTGTCGCCATTTGTAAAAAATATGTTAATGGGAAAGTTAAATTGTGTCTATATGCAGAGACTATTTCAAACATGAATTTCACCTGAGAAGAGAACTGGATAGTTGAGAAACAAGAATAGGTGGGAGTATACAAAATATACATTGTTTTATACTTTTTGAATTTTGAAGCATATAAATTTACTGCCTCTTCGAAAATTAATAAAATAAAAGGATTAAATATTTTGCATTTTACCCCACTATTTTCTTCTAAGACTTGAAAAAGATATCAGAATGTATCTACACCTAATACAAAAGACTGAAATAAACAATTTTAAAATAAAACAGGGGATGGTAAGTAAAATCCAGAGGCAAAGTGAATACAACAGGTGTGTACACAGAATCCTGTCTAGTAGCTGGACATTGCCATGAACTTGGTGGCTAAAGCAAAGCAAGAAACATGATCAGAGAATCAAGTGATTGTAATGAACTGGCCTTTCAGGAGAGCAACCCTTTCTTGTAAGGGAGAGCAAAGTGAAGTTTCTCTCAGACATCCATCTTTCAAAGACCCTGATACCAAAGACATGTCTTCAAACACAGCTCTCAGGTGGAGGACCCGGCAGAGGTTGCACTTGGACTGTCTGAGGGAGGAGCAAGCAGGCCATTCACCAGCCAATGGCACAGGGCTCAAGGCCTGAGAGATAGGAAGGCTGTGCCCAAAAAAACCAGCCCAAAGAAGGAACCCCACAAATCAGAGATGCCCCTTAGTATGGGGACTCCCAACCCCAACTGGAATCTTTGTGTTTCACCAATTGAGTCTAGGGAGAATAAAGAAAACCCGAATTTGTTAGAATAGTATCCCTTATGTCATGATCACTCTGTGACTCTGTGATGAAATAGGCATCAACTTCGCAGTAGTCCAGACACATGATTTTCAAAGTTGTTCTAAGGTTCATTTGCCAAGATCACTCCTGCTGGGAAATCACCTTTCTTTCTCTTTCTTCTCCATCCCAGCTCCTCATCTTCATCATCCCCAAAGCAGGCCCTAATTGCCATGGCCCCTGCCGAGTCACACACAGCCAGGGCGGAGACAACGCTGTGTGCTCACCCAACCTGTTCCACTTTCCTCCTGGCACCCAGCCAAGCCACATGCCCCAGTCTCTCATACAGTAAGAAGAAGGCATATGATTAGTTCTGCTCAGTGGATAGTGGGTGGATAAGATGTTGCCACTTCCAGGTCTGGCCGCTAAAATGTCCTGCACGATCACCCACACTGCCCATCAGTCCTCCAGGGACCAGCTGGATTTTAATACTCACAGCAATGTCAGGAGCAAAGACAGGAGAACATCTGCCAGCTTGGGTCTTAAGGAATTATATGGCACACACACACACCCCCCTCTGCTAATTCACACTGGGCTGTCCTATGAGCAAGAAATACATTTTTATTTCTAAAATGCTGAGACTGTTTGTTACCAGTTAGCGTACTTTGTTTTAGAAATTGGGGTTCTCCCCTAGCATAAAACCTGAATATTTGATACTAGCTTGGTAGAGGGATAGTAAAGGGGAAGGGAACACATAGAGCAGATCCAGGCTACACAGTGGCAAAATACTGGCAAAACTATTGCCTATCACACTGTGGAAGATGGATCACCTGCCTACTGAGCTTATAGTTCTGGAACTGGATGGTTCTGTGCAAGGTGATGATTATGGTTCTACAAAGAGCTGCAAACGGATGGGGCAAAACGAACACACAGATGCATGCTTTGTTTTGTTGTTTGTTTGTTATTTATTATCTGTCAGTGATGTTTGTTCAGTTTTTTTTTAATGAAAGAGTCAAAGAACTATAATGTGTAACTGGCACATTAGCAGAAGACAATAAAACAAAGTAGTTATTGCTGAAATCTGGGTCGTAGAGAGATGGAAAAGTCAATATGCCAATTGCTTCCAGTCACCAAAACATAAGAGATGTCATTTTAAAAGACACTGTAACTTGAAGACACACTGAGGCTTTTCAGTTATACGTTGTAGCTCAGGCCTTTGGCAAAATTTAGATTAATGATGTGGTCCTTCCATCTACTTTTAGATAACCTCAAGGAGGCCACCATTAAACTGAAAAATAGAATGAGGTACAGAGGTAAGTAAGCAATAAAATAAACAGCCTTGAAAGTGTGTCTATGAAAGAACTGCATGGTTATGACATAATGGTGCTTTCAGGGAAAAAAAATTAATCAAAAGCCTTCTATCTTGTTGAGAGAATTATATTACTAAAGCAGTTATGATCTTGAATTAGAAAAGCTTTGAATATGCAGCAAGTCTTAAATCAATCTCGGGCAAGAAGTGGGCTATAAATGCTGGCAGCCTAGGGCCCAAGATCTATTTCAGATGTGGCATGGAGGAGCGTGGACAGGGAAGCACAATAAATGTGTACAGATAGAGTGCTGAGCCGGGGCTCACTGAGAAAAATAAACAAGAAAGTCCTTCCCAGAGAAGAAGATCAGAAACTATTGGGGGAACTTCCCTGACTCTCAGGAAAGATCATCTATGCAATGGGTGCCCTACAGGATACCAAATTTGCTACGAGTCAGGGATTACTCTTTGTCTTCTTGCCTTCCTTTCTCTGAATAGGAAATGTTACTGCTACTGTTCTAAAATGTACAGGGAGGAGAGGTAATCTTTCTCTTTATTCCTAAATTCCTGAACCAAAATGAATCACATTCACATTAGTGAGTTGGTAAAACTTGAAGAATGGATGTGTGTGCCCGAAGGGTTGAAGAAGAAAAAAATGAAATGGGTATTTGGTGACTAGAGGGATAGATGGTGCAGAGATGGTCCTATGTGTTTGTTCAACCCACTTCATTTTCCCACTCATTTCTCAACTTCCCATGCAGTTAGGTGGGATGGCGTAATTGAATTCTAGCCAAGGGAAAGATTTGGCCTGACGCCTAAAAATCCAGTGAAAAACATAATTTGCTCTCAGCAAATGAGAAATCATGACACAGAGCATACTCTACCCACTCATAATCAATAAGCATTGAACATAGTTACCATCTGACAAATGCTCTTAGCCAAAGTGTATATTGTCTCAAGCTGACTGTGTTCTTCAGTTTACTGTTGTTTACTTCACTGAAGCCTCTCTATGAACCACTCATTTTTGTGTTGCAATGAATGATTTTGACTAATAATAGTTGATAAAAGGTAAAATGATTAGACCTGCTAAATTTTATCAGGTCTAATCATTTTACCTAATCATTTAAGAATAGTTACAAAATTTATAGATGTTCAAGATTCTTTAATGAAATGATCTAGAAAAAGAGGAAATCAGAAATAGATTGTTAATCAGCTTACCAATAACCCACAACCTTTAGGCCAACTAGAAATAGATTGGACATTATGAAGGGTAACAAGAATTGCTTTAGGCTGGACAAATGCACCAATAATTACGTTAATAGCATCTGGAAGAAGTTAAGCATGTCATGATTGCAAGAGATTTCTTTAAAATGTGTTTTTACTGATTGTTAAAGACACAGGAATGGAAAGGGAGAGAGAAAGAGAAATGTCAATCAGCTGCCTCCTGCAGGCTCGGGGATCAAGCCTGCAACTCAGGCATGTGCCTTGACCTGGAATAAAACTGGTGACCTCCTGTTGCATGGGTCGACACTCAACTACTGACCCACACTGGCCGGGCTACAAGAGATTTAAAAATACTAAATCAGCAATTCTTACTGTATAGTGCAAAGAAGGTATCATTACAGGAATCCTACTATAAAAATCTGTCACTGTTCTCACCCAGTTAATACTCCATCTCCAGTAGCACATGCCTGCTCTACCCAGGATAGGTGTGGACCCAATGAGCCCTGACAGTACTCAAGTCCTGGCAGGACTAATGAGCTGGAGAACCACAAATTGTATTTATAAACACAATTCTCATACATGGGAAAGGAGGTGTACAGTCTATATGTTTACTCAGTCAGTTAGAAAAAAAGAAAAAGAAAAGGCAAAGTTGAGAGGAAGGTGTGAAAGACCAAGGGAAAGAAGACTTTCATTAAAGTTCCAGAAAGTTACGACACTTTAATCTGCACATGTTGGGTACCTGAACTGTCACCTTGTCTCTAACTGCAATGTACTTATACCCCGTCTGTCAGTAAAGAGACCAGAGAATGCACTTTGGCTATTCTCCTGCATTAAAAAGAAAGCTGGATGAGGCTAAAGTCCTTTTGGAAGGCAATCAAAACAAGTGAAAGAGGAAAACCTAGGTCAGGAGGCCCAAGGTACGTGCTGCTACAATGGAACAATAGTGGAGTCTGCCATTCCCTGGTAAGCTGATGAGGTTCATTTACCAGGATTGACATAACTTCAATATTCAGAAATGTGGGAAGGATTTCTCATCAGCTTAGAGAACTGCCTTTCCAATAACTACAAAACCATCACTTATACCTTGAAGGTCAGCTCCCACGTACAGATTGACTCCTAATGCATACCAATGCATCTTCTGGACCATCAACACTTCCATTACACTTGACCCACTGCTTTCCTCCTCTGGTCTCACCCCCAGACTCTTCACAAACCACCAGGTTTCAATGAGCAACAACCATGGGCAAAGCTCTGTGGTGGGTGCTGTGGAAATAAATGAAAAATCTCAATGCATCACTCCTGCCCGCCTTCAGGAAGCTTACACTCTTCTTTTCAGAGGTGCCAGGATAACTGAGCCACTGATTTTACGAGAAACAATTAATTCCACACATGGCACAGCAACACGGGGGATGTTAGGCTTTATAAGAAAGGGGCCAGCAAAAGGGGTGGGCGCATTTATGGCTGGCTTCCTTGGGCCTGCCTAACAAGAGTACTCTTCTTCTAGATCTGCTCATTCACCTGCTTCCTTCAGCTTCACACACACACACACACACACACACACACACACACACACACACACTCCCTGTCCCTTCTGTTTCATTTTGCATGGTCTTCCCTGTATAAAACCTCTTCTTCCTGCATGCCACAAATTCACTCTTTCACTCATGCAATCAACACTTTCCCTTTACAAAAAAATTATTCTTTAGCACTTGAAACTACAGCAAACTACTCAAGTGGCCTCACTGCCTAACCTCTATAACATTCAGGCATTCTTTTTTTTCTTTATTGATTAAAGTATTACATACCCCCATTTCCCCCCACCGCCCTCCCGTTCATGCCCTCACCCCCCTGGTGTCTGCATCCATTGCTTATGCTTATATGTGTGCATACAAGTCCTTATGTTGATCTCTTCTCCTCACCCCCAACCTCCCCTACCTTCCCTCTGAGGTTTGAGCATCTCTGATCAATGCTTCTCTAACATTCAGACATTCTTTTATTTAAAAAAATGTTTTTATTTATTTTAGGGAGAGAAGTAGGAAAAGGATATATAGAGAGAAATGTCAATGAGAGAGAAACATCAATGGGCTGTCTCCTGCATGCCCTGTACTATAGATAGAGCCTGCAACCTGGGCATGTGCACTGACCAGGCATCAAACCAGTAACCACCTGGTTCATGGGTCAATGGATCAATACTCAACCACTGAGCTACACTGGCCAGGCCGAGGCATTCTTATTTGAAAGCCTGCTCTTCCCTCTGTGTTTCTGTCTACTTGCTTTATAAATTCAGATTATTCACCCAGTGAGCAGAGGTAACATCTAATTATAGTTTCCACCAAAACATTAACACGTTAGCTACGCTTAGCAAGTAGAAAAAAATAATAATGCCTGACATTTCCCCTTTTTTTCAATCTCAGACTTTATATATATGTAAAAGGTATTTTAAAGTATAGCATGAAAGGATTTGGTCCATTAGATATATATTATGTTTTTCTGTCCTATACAAAGGTTCATCCTTTTAAATGGGGCATGCAGCGATTAGCCATTAACCCATCTGCTATGTTTTTTCTCTCCTGCTCTGGAGGACTGACACACTAGTCTCATGGCACAAGTCATATCAAAAGCTGTTATTTTCGCAATACACCTAGACCACAAACAATGAACTATTCTTCAGAAATGCTCAATTATACTCTTACTAGAGGCCCGGTGCATGAGATTCATGCAAGCATGGGGGTCCTTCAACCTGGCCTGCTTCTCACAGTCTTGGAGCCCTCACAATCCAAGAGCCTTCCGGACATCCTTAGTGCTACCATGGAGGTGGGAGAGGCTCCTGCCACCACCAATGCACTCACCAGCTGTGAGCCCAGCTTCCAGGCTTCTGGCTAAGTGGTACTCCCCTTGTAGGAGAGCACTGACCACCAGGGGGCAGCGACTGCATTGAGTGTCTACCCGCTGGTGGTCCGGGCACAATTTAGGGACTGATTGTTTCACTGTTCAGTTGATTTACATATTACCCTTTTATTATATAGGATGCTCCAAATACCTAAGAAACTCACAATAAGCCAAACACCCCTTCTCTTTATGCCCTGACCCCACCCTGCCTATACATGCTCCTATTCTCTCCCTTCCCTACACAAATCCTCCAGTCCAGACAACCCAGCCTCCTCGGTGTTTCTTGGAGATACCAAGACCTCTCTTTCCAGCAACCCCTATACCTAACCCATCCATTGAGGCCTAGAAAATTCATGACATTCCCCAAAAATATTTCTTGACCATAATAGCTCGTGGTGATGACTCACATTTTTGAATTTGGAGTATGCAGCTAATATTAGAAGTTAACAGCACAATGGAGTATATATCAGAAAGCCAAAGAACTAACATTCTGTTTATAACAAAGTTAAGTCAGCAGGCAGCAGAATTCTACAGATGATGTTCTCAGTATCACACATATATTTATACCACACTGAATTATCTGTGGCTTTTCCTCCTAATGAATTTATAATCTTCTTAAGGGGCAGAGACTATTTCTCAGACAGAAATAGTATGAAAACCCCCTGTCATAACTAGCACTAATAGTTCTGGACATGCAGAAAGTACACAGTGGCTTGTCAATGATTTGCTCCATAGGGAAGCTACGAATATTATGTGGCTGAACTGAAGAATAAAATCGTTCTAAAGCCATTCAGCAGTGATAGAGCATTGAGCATAAATATGCCATTTTCAGCTCTTTGAGTGGGACTTTGGACTCATAGAGACCCACTCTATATGCAATTTTAGCAGAAAGGATGTGGTGGAGGGAGGGGAGAGATTAATAGACTCAGAGTGTCGGTTCTCAAATGGCCTTTAAAATTATCTAATGGAAGTCATCCTTTTGGAGAGGAAGAAGTCCTTGGAAGTCTCCTAACTGAAACTGGGAGACCAGCTGCATCCCATGAGGTGGCCACGATCCTGACTCTGCCCTGTGCACATGCAAGGCAGCTTTGCAGCAAGAACACACTATTCCATTTCTCACTGAAGGAACTGCCTCACCTCTGCCTGGAGGCTGGGAGTGAAACATCACTCAGAGTTCCCATCCATGGTTAATGGGAATGCATTTAATGTTGTTTTAATGATGTGTAACATTGTTAATTGCAGATCTATTGTAATTGCTTTCTTTTCTTTTCCTCATCCCTGCTACATGAAACAAATACTAACACATCCTCTAAAAAAATTACAAGAGTACAGTGTGGTGACAAGAAAACTTGGGTTCAAATAACTAAACCCTTCACTGAGCAGCTAAGATATTTTTTCCTTTTAAAAAATATTTTTTTTTCTTCAATTTTTCTGACATGACTTTTTTATCTCAGGGAATGACAAAGCAGGGCTGGACATGGTCACCGGGATATTTTTATAAACAAACACTGACTGTGTATCTATGGGAAACAGGCACAATTCCAGGAATTACAGAAGATCAAATGAATAAGATTCTGTTTCTGTACTCAAGAATCTAGTGAAATGATTAAATATGAACATAAAATGTCTAGTAAAGGGAGAACATAAAGAACTATTAAATAAGCTATGGAATTTCAAAGAGAAGACAAATTCCCTGATTTTGCTTAATTGTGGGAAAGCAAAAGAATAAAACCATGTGTGTCTATAAAGCAATATCCACAGAAATTAGAAAGTTTTTAATTTCAAAAGATGGATATCTTATATATTAGATAATTCTTTAGAATGCACACTTACTTCTAACATTCAATTGCCTATTGACAAAAGAATATGCTTTTTTCATAGATGTTACATTTTTAGTTTTCTCCAAAGAGCAACTTTTATTTGCCTTCAACAAAATATTACTGCAACAAAGTTAATAATGAAAAACAATATAATTTTGCATGTGTGGCACACTTTACAGCTTCCAAAGCATTTGCACAAATGCTATTTCAATAGGTCTCATTGGATTGCCACAAAACCCTGAGGGGCACATAGGGTCAGCTTATCATGATTCTGGGTTTGTAAATGTGCATGTTATTATTATTTTCATTGTGCACAGAGGATTCTGAGGCTCAGATGAGTTTTATGAGTGACAGTGACAACTAGCATGTCAGGCTCATCAGACAAAATAAAAATTTCTGGCTAAGCTATCCAATCTAAAATTCCATACAGGTTATATTACACTTGAAAACTAAATGATTCTGGAAAAGTTGGAAAGCCACATGCAAAAAAATAAACAAATAAAACAAGTCTATACTTTGTCCCCACATATAAAAATGAGCTCAAAATGGGCCAAAGACCTAAATATAAGATCTGAAACAACAAAAAAAAAAAATGACATAGAAGAAAACATAGGTACTAATCCTGTGGACCTTGGAATTAGATAAGTTTTTTATGAATTTGACCCTAAAGGCAAAGGGAGTAAGGCCAAAATAAATGAATGGAACTATATCAAATTAAAAAGCTTCTACACAGCAAAAGAAACTGCCAACAAAACCAAAAGGCAACCAACCTAATGAGAGAAGAATTTGAAACAACAGCCCTGACAAAGGATTAATATCCAAAATATATAAAGAATTTCTACAACTCAATACCAAACAATCCTATTTAAAAAATGGCAAGAGCCGAAACCGGTGTGGCTCAGTGGTGGAGCGTCGGTCTGCGGACTGAAGGGTCCCGGGTTCGATTCCGGTCAGGGGCATGTACATTGGTTGTGGGCACATCCCCGGTGGGGGGTGTGCAGGAGGCGGCTGGTCGATGTTTCTCTCTCATCGACGTTTCTGGCTCTCTATCTCTCTCCCTTTCTCTCTGTAAAATATCAATAAAATATATTTAATAAATAAAAATAAAAAAAATAAAAATAAAAAGTGGCAAGAGACCTAAACTGAGACTTTTCCCAAGAAGACATAGGAATGGCCAACAGATTTATGTACTAGCTCAACCTCACTAGCTATTAGGGAAATGCAGGTCAAAACTATAATGAGATACTGTTTCAAACCTGTTAGAATGGCTATTATCAATAAGACAAGTAATAATAAGTGCTAGAGAGGTGAAGAAAAGGGAGCCCTCATTCACTGCTGGTGGGAATATAAACTGGTACAGCCACCATGGAAAACGGCATGGAGGTTCCTCATACAATAAAAACAGAGCTACCGCCAAAACTGATTTGGTTCAGTGGATAGAGCGTCAGCCTGCGGACTGAAGGGTCCCAGGTTCGATTCTGGTCAAGGGCATGTACCTTGGTTGCGGGCACATCCCCAGTGGGGAGTGTGCAAGAGGCAGCTGATAAATGACTCTCTCTCATCAATGTTTCTAGCTCTCTATCTCTCTCCCTTCCTCTCTGTAAAAAATCAATAAAATATATATATTTTTACAAATAGAGCTACCATGCGACCCAGTAATCCCTCTTCTGGGCATTTACCAGAAAATTTTGAAAACATGTATTCGCAAAGATATATGCACCCCTATTTTCATTACAGTATTACTCACAGTAGCAAGACATGGGAAACAACCCAAGTATTTTTTAATAGAGAACTATATAAAGAAAATGTAGTACATATATACAATGGAATACTACTCAGCCATAAGAAAAGTAAAATACAGCCATTTGCAACAACATAGAGGGACCTTGAGAATGTTATGCTAAAGAAAATGAGTCAGTCAGGAAAAGAACCACTTCATTTCACTCATATGTGGGATATAAAACTGAAAATCACAGACACAGACAACAGTAGGGTAATTACCAGAGGGAAGAGAGAAAGAGGATAGGAAAGGGAAAAGAGGATCAAATATATGATGATAGAAGATGATTTGACTTTCGGTGGTGTGAACACAATACAATATACAGATCATGTACAATAAAAATGTATTCTTACAACCATATAAATTTATTAATCAGGGTCACCCCAATAGATACAAATTAGAAACAAAATAAAGAAAGAAAAACCACGTTCCCACTGGTATATGTTCTCTTAAAAAAAAAAAAAAACATGCCTGGGAAGCACTAGGCATCTGGCGGCCCAGTTTCTCCTTTTCCTCATGCATGACCCTTTGTTCCCTCCTCAGACCCTGGCCATCCTCTCTACTCTCATCTTTTCTTCCCAATAGAGCTTCGAAAGGCAGCCATTTGTACTTCCACCCTAAAGAGCCAAAGGCACCGAATTATGTCCTTCAAGAGTATTTTGGCTTTAAAACTTTGTTATAACTCCGCAGGGGAAGTCTTTCAGCTGATAAACACATTTAGGGCAGCAGCCACCAGGTGGAAGGAGTTTGGTCCTGAGCCAGGATGTTGCCATGTTCCCCTGCAGCGAGCAACAAAGGGCCTCGAGCTTATCTTCAGGGTCATTGAAGAAAAGAGAAGCTGGCACTAATGCATCCCGCCTTGTGCCCCTGCAAAGAACTTCAGGGATGAGCAATGACAGATTTAACAAGCAGAGAAAACCCACTGAGTCTTAAGGGGCCAAGATACAAAGAAAAGGGGGCAGGGAGGAGACACAATCTGAGAAGCAGCCAGGGATTGAGAATGATTTCCCCAGCCCTCACTCCCAACGCCACATCCCCACATTGCTCCTGGCCTGAGCTCAGACTACAAAGGTACAAGCTCTGTGGTTCTGAAAATCTTCCCAACTACAGAAAGGGGAACCCTCACGTCCTACAGCCACGACCCATGCTACTCTTTATCCCATTTGGAAACACTGAGTGGGAAAAGCAGTCCTTACCTCGTAATGGGCCACGCGCTGAGATTCAGAAATCAGTTGTGCACTGCACACCTTGCAGTAACTGTCTGTAAATAAATCCTGGTCGATATCGGAGGACTTCATCAGGCTAAAGGAGAATCAACAGAAGATAAAAGTGAGTCCACTGCTTTGATGTTTGTGTAAGACATTGACTGTGTGAAAAAGCCAAAAGCATAGTAGCAGACCCCATGATAGCAACAGCGGAGAAGCACACCCTAAACCTTTGGTGTTGCCACTTTGAATAACCAATGTAAGTGTATAGTTTATAGTTTTCTCATAAAGTCCCAATAGGGTTGCCGGTACTGTCAAAAAGGAATTCCAGCTTTAATTTTCTCTGTTTGATAAATCAGACTTTCATCTAATGCACTCATTGTCAAGGAATTCTAGAAGAGGATATTTTCACATATGGTTTTATGTTCACAAAAGTTGGCATTTCACATACCCAACAGTAGAAAATAGGTTAAATGAATTTTGATGCATTCACACACTAGAACATTGGGTGATTCTCAAATCTACATTCAAATCAAATCCTTTTTAAAGGAATATTTAGTGAAATAAAAAGCTCGCTGTTGTCAACAAAAGAGGTTTATAAGTCAATATCAATTTGAATTTGTTTTCAAATATGAATAGGTACATAGAAACATTCCAGGAAATTTTAACAAAATTTTAACAGCAGTTATCATTGAGATATTATAGGCAATTGCCTGTGTAATTTACTTTATTTTTAAGTTGTCTAACAATAATCATGTAATATAATTTTGCTTTGAAAGAGCCTTATGATCAATATGAAATCTAATTTTGAGTTTAACTGCTATACTTTGAAAGTTCAAAAAGAAAATCTTACTGATCTATAACCTATACTTTATAAAATATAGAGTCCTCACCATTCCTGCTCACTTTTCTACCCATAGGTTGATGAAATTCATAAGGCCACCTTCATTATTTCATACCACAGTGAAACCACAAAGGTATGTATAAACATAATCATGATCTCAAATTCCAAACCCCAAATCAAAATGCATCCAAGGATTTAAAGCTTATGAAAGTGACTTGGCAGAAAGGTGTCTTATAGCAGCTAAAGTATAATGTTACCACTGTAGAGACTCACACTAAGGTATCGAAAGGTTTTCCTCCAGCCCACAAATTTGCTTTATTTTACCTCCTACCTGTCAGGCAAAAAGTAAGGAGTGTGCCAGACAACATGTGGTATGGAGAGGCAAGAGAATTTCAGACAATAGGTGGGCACCTCGGAGTTAATCTTATTCCAATGCCCTCTTTTTACGAATGAAACTGTCTAAAACAGTGGTTCTCAACCTTCTAATGCCACGACCCTTTAATACAGTTCCTCATGTTGTGGTGATTCCCAACCATAAAATTATTTTTGTTGCTACTTCATAACTGTAATTTTGCTACTGTTGTGCAAATATCTGTGTTTTCCTATGGTCTTAGGCTCTACAGCAGGAACTGATGGCTCTACAGTCATAACCCACAGGTTGAGAACAGCTAGCAGGGTTGCCTAAGACTATCAGAAAACACAGATATTTACATTACAATTCATAACAGTAGCAAAATTACAGTTATGAAGTAGCAACGAAAATAATTTTATGGTTTGGGTTCTTCACAACATGAGGAACTGTATTAAAGGGTCACAGCATTAGAATGGTTGAGAACCACTGGTCTAAAAGCACATTGTTGATACTTGGTGTGGTCATAAATACCACCTAGCTTACATGATTTTAATTTCCATACTCCAGATCAATCTCAGATCTATATGCTACCCCACTCATGTGATGTTGGAAAAATCATTACCGTATTTGCCGGAGTATAAGACGACCCTTTGGCCCTGAAAAATATGCCTCCAAGTGGGGGGTAGTCTTAAACGGCGAGTATATAACAAACTCTGTATTTTTAGTGGAAATGTTAGGGGGTCGTCTTATACGCCCAGTCGTTTTATACGCCAGCAAATATGTATTTTTCAGGGCCAAAAAATCGTCTTATACACCGGCAAATACGGTAAATCCTGTAGGTCTCAGTTTTCCTCCTATAAAAATTGAGAACATAATATTTTCCATGCCTCCTTAAAGAAATGTGGTGAATATCAAAAGGAGAAATATAAGAGAATATACTATATAAACAGCCAAATTATCTCTATTTTAAAGGGATTGTTTCTACACTTTTAATAATATATCTACTGATGTTGGTAAGATGTTGGCCATGTCTTTTTTTAAATTATATGAATAAGTTCATTTTCACGGTCCTTGACATACGCTGAACTGTGGAGCTGGGATCCATGGCAAGGCTGTGTGGTGCCTTATGTCTCTCTGCCTCCTGAAGTCCTGTTAATTGTCTCCAGAGACTCCACTTCTGGAGAAACTGAAGTACATTTAGAAGAGTATGTTCCCAGGAGGAACGAGAGAAAGTTGGATCCCAGTTCAAAAACATCAAATACAGTGCTTTGTTTCTTGGTCCATCCTGTTCTGGCTTCAGAGAAATAAGACCATTGCTAATGGATTGGTGCATTCTGTACCTTGAACTGCCTCGTGTCAGAGATCTTGTCCCTGGTTTTGTTTCTGTTCTGAAGGCTCATTGTGTTCTCTTTTTCTTCGAGCATGGCATCTAGGCCTTCAATTTTGAAACCAAATTTGGACTCTGGACTCTGGAACCCCAATTTCCTTAGCAAGTTGCTCTGTGGACTCCATGCCAGGATATGAGTTATCCCCAGTGCCACAGTGAGGGTGTGCAATTGGAAGGGAGTATAACTGGTAGGACACGGTCTTCTCTACTTTGAATCTTCTCCGCAGAGTGATCTTGGTGTTGACTTGCTTCTACATCCTCCTTGGGTTCTGGCCTTTTTCTGAACTTGGTACCTAGCTCTTCAATTCTGAAACCAAATCAGGATTCTAGACTCTTCGATGTCTATTTCTAATGCAAATTTTTTCTTGGAAGTATAACCCAAGTGAGGTCTTTGTTGAATGCTTTGATGAGGATTTTAATGGATCTTCTGTGAACTGGGTACAGCTTCCTCTATGACTCATTGCCATGGTCTTATCTGGAGAGTTGTCTTGAGCTATGTTAGAAGACTGTCCTGAAGTCTCAGCCTTCAACCAAGAGTGAGAAAGTCGTGATTAAAGCAACAAAATGAAACATCGTGGTCCATTTTGAAGGATGTTTGAATCCGTCTAAATAGCTGTGCCACATGAGTAAAGTATCTTCCTGGAATAAAAGGATGCCTGCCTTAACAACTCCAAACTCACTTTCTACTGTGACCTTGGCTGTCATGGCCCATTAGAGCATTTGTATTAAGTGATTTAGCACAACAGTACTTCTGGTTTTTCAATGCCCCACAACCATAGGAATGGCAGGTAGTAAAAACCACTGACTCACATAGCTGAAATGGACATGTTCTTCTGAAAGCATCAGTATTGGCAGACAGCCCAGGAAGCCTAGAGTCCCACACCGAAAGTGCCTGGAGACTCATTATCTCACATGACAACCTGTTCCAGAGAGTCTGGCAACTCTAGTTGTCAGGTACTTTTTAGGTTGCACCGGAATCCCACTGTAGATTTCACTCGCTGATTCTGTCTTTGGATATAACACAAAACATTTTATTCTCCTTTTCATGAGATATCCTCCATCAAATGTTTGAAGATAGCTCTCTTCTATCTATTCCCACTCTCTATCCTGTCTTGGTAATCTTGGTCTGTAT
Organism: Vespertilio murinus; assembly: GCA_963924515.1. Taxonomy (NCBI): domain Eukaryota; kingdom Metazoa; phylum Chordata; class Mammalia; order Chiroptera; family Vespertilionidae; genus Vespertilio; species Vespertilio murinus. The sequence goes on from OZ004707.1 coordinate 23,031,871, forward strand.
CTGTCTCTTTATAGGCCACATTCAAAGGCAGTCCTAAGAACATAATGACACATTACAGATATGGTCTAAATGGTGCAGAGAATCACAAATTCATGTGACTATCCAAAATATCCATTGTCATTTGTAATGGTCTCTATTCACATCCTGGAATGTAAATGGAGGAGAGGTGCTTTGGTGATGGGAAAATGTAGTACAACATCTTGAAATGCCAAATGGGAGACTTATTAGGTGTAGTTTTGAAGCTAGACTCCCACAAGTAGCTGTGTTTAAATATTGTGTTCTCTGCTATTTTTAATAAAGAAGTGCACGAAAATAGATTCATGGGTGACCTGGTTAATAGGAATCTACAAACTCACTGCACACTCCTTTCTCATTATACAATCGACTGCAGAAATCAAACTCTGTGAAAGCATATTCAAAGGTACATGTTGGACCAAGTGGGACCCGTAGGAGTCTGAGTCTTGGTAAAGCAGCTGTGCAGCAAAAATAGCATTAAAGACAGAATATAAAACTTGTGTGCTAAAATAAATATATTCAAAGGAAAAAGAGATGATCATGGATTTTTCTTTGATATATATGAATTTTGATTTTAAATAAGACCATATATAGTAAAATGACAAGGAAGACCCCTCCAAAATTTACAAGGCCCAAATGGAATACACAAATAGGTTAAATTCCAGTGGGAGGCAATTAGTGGACAAGTGTCAGCCAGGTTTGTGCATGAGGGCTTTTCTCAAGTAGAAGAGAACTCTCTCTGTGTAGGTCACTTTAAACAGCTAGAAGGACTGATTTGTGATTTAAAGAGTGAAATTCCCAAGGGGGCAAGGGACTGCCAGTTGACTCCCTCTTCTGGCTTCTTTTGAATAGTATTATCAGCTTCTTTAGCCTTAAGAAGCACAGGTGAGCTGCTAAGCAAAAAGAAAACAAACCTGATTTCCTGGCTTTAGCCTTGTCCATGGTTCTGAATTAGCAGCTAGACCAGAAACAGGGCAGGGCCACTTACTGGTCAGTCCTACTGTCACATCAGAGCCAATGTGTAGTGACCTCCACCCTAAAATCGCATTCACTGTGCTACACTCTGAGGCCTTGTGAGATTGTAAGGAGAGAGACAAGAGTGGGGAAGTAGGAATATGATTTTCGAATCTGAAACAGATTAAATGAAAGCTTCCTCAGTGTTCCCCATCCTGGTGCATTCCAAAGCAAACACTGAAAATTTGAATAACCTCTATAACACTCCTCAGTATTCATAGACAATAGTGTTACCTGTATATTAGGGGGGAAAGGAAAAAAGAAAAAGACCATAGTGGAGTCAAAGGCAGTATTGGAACAAGAGTCTGATCAGATTTTATTTTGCTATCCCAAGTCTCTATATAGAGATTTACTTATAGGTATAGCAGTGACAGTGTAAGACTCTGATGTACAAATCGATATAATATATAAAGGAAGCATGGAAGAGAAGGAATTTGTTTCTTAATAATGATTTTGAGCATCTACAATGTGTGAAGCACAGGGATAACAGAAAGCATGAGTTTTGTCTTCCAAATCTATCAGGAGTTATTGAATGAGAAGATACACACACACACACACACACACTTAAGGCATAGGTAGCAAGTATAATTTGGCCAATAAAACATGCTACAAGATTTAAGAAGACAAGAGGAACTATAAGAAACTCTTCAAAGAGGATCTACAAGAATTGAACATTTAAAGATGGATAGAATTAGAGTGGAGGGAAATGGGTTTCAACTCAAAAGCTAATTCCTTTTCATGGCACAGAGAAAAATCTTACCCCCAGCAGGCAAGGAAAAATAAATACGAGGGGTGTCAGTGGGGCTAATTTAAGATTATGCAGCATAAAGTGAGGTGATGGCAAAATGTAAGGGAGAAAAGATACACAAAGCTTTGGACCCAGATGGAAGGAGGAGAGACTGGGAAAGAAGCGTCAGGTCCCAAAACTGTTCTAAAGGTGCAAGTAATGGCCTTTTCAGCATCTTCCGTTGAAGGGATGAAGCTTCCTTTCTGCTTCTTTCTGTGTCTCACAAGCAGATTTCAGGAACGTGGCAAAGAGTAATATTCTTCATTCCATTCCATTTCTGATAGTGCTAAAATAGCTTCAGACTCCAAGATCCCCAAACCCAAGTGGGGCTCCTCAGAGGAAAAATACATTCGTTCAAATCCAAGTTGGTTGCTCGCCAACTAGGTTTTGAACAAGTTCATATCCTCCCTGAGCCTCTGTTTCCTCATTTGTGAAACAGGGGAGACATTCTCACAGGACTATTGTGAGGACTGGAAACTATGTAGATTAAACACACACACACACACACACACACACACACACACACACACATCTAACAAAGACTGTGGCATATGGCATACACTAAAAAACAGATATTACCGCCATTATTATAAATATTATTAATTTTGCATTATTATTATTATTCTCATTTTCAGGAGGGATGCTGTAAATATTTAAGCAGAGAAATAAATAGATCCACACTCCCACTAAGGGGGAAGATAACACAGTCGGTGTGCTGAAATCATAGCTTTTATTGCCATCACAGGCCTTCCCTTTTGTATTAACAACATCATCCACGCAAAAAAAAAAAAAAATATATATATATATATATGGCTCATTTCCACTGCATTCCGCTGCCAGCTGACACTTGGGTCTTTTGCTGTGAAGAACCCATGCTTCGTGAGCATTTACAATCTACTTTTGCTGTCAGTCAGTGCCGATACTGGCAGAGGGGGCAGTTTGATGAGAACCCAATCCCACCTTCTCTCTTGCCCATTAGTGCTCTTCTCACTGTGACCTGCTCCCTGGGGGACACTAGGAGAGGCACACATCACCCCAAAACTGGATGCATCCCGGCTATCTGGACTCTCAGCCACTCGCTGTGGTCACTCTGATATGGCCACAGCAGTCATGCCCCCTAGGGTGGCATTTCCTTGGCTCCAGTCCCTGTAGAGAGAAGCCCTTGGCTTAGTGATCCTCACCCATGGGTGTCCTGTGATTATAGTAAAATTGGGCATTTCCACTCTAAAACTCACCTATAAGATCTAATAACCTGCTTTCCTCCCATTCCATCCCCCTCCCCTCACTAGCCTTTAAAGATTTCACTTAAGCCCTGGCTAGTTTGCTTAGTGGTTAGAGCACTAGCTTGAGGACTGGAGGCTGTGGAGTTTGAGTCTCTGTCAAGGGCATATACTCGGGTGTGGGTTTGATCCTCCGGCCCAGTTGGAGAGCATGCAGTGGATGCGTCTCTCTCACGCAGATATTTCTCTAACTTCTCCTTCCTCCCTTCCACTCTCTCTAAAATCAATGGAATTTTTTCTAATTGGATTTAAGACCCATGGAAATTTTAAACAAAGAGCTGCTTTCACCTTCAGAGTCAGATTTCTGAATTTCCAAACTCGCTCCATATGCCTTTGTGAACTAAGTGATACCGGGGATTATGCCTCCTCTAAAGATGCTCCCAACAGTGCTTGACACTCATGACAGCTCCAAACCCAGAAGGAGTACAAATTTAATTTGACTATTAGCAAAGTATTAAGTGCTGCTCCTGAGCCAGGCTAAGGGCCTAACTGCCTGTTTTAATTCCTTCACAGAGACGGGCAGAGCCGTCAGCCTCATTTTCTAGATGAGAAACTAAGGTTTAGGAGTTGTGTCACTACTCAAGGGTCGCCCAGATCCTAAGTGGCAGTCAAGCGTCCAAAAAGCAAGCCAGGGGATGTCTATGCCACCAGCTCAGTCCTCACCCTGGGCTGTCTCCCTGTGATGGAACTCAGCACATGAGCCCTTCAGGCTGTTTCCCTACTGCCTATCTAATGAGCACCATAAAAAGCACTTAACATAGCCCACCGGCAGGGCTCAGTGTTTGAGCATCAACCTACCAACCAGAAGGTCATGGTTCGATTCCCAGTCAGGGCACATGCCTGAGTTGTGGGCTCTGTCCTTGCTGGGAGGCATGCAGGAGGAAGCCCATTAACGATTCTTTTGATGTTTCTATCACTGATGTTTCTGTCTCTCTTTCCTACGTGTGTGTGTGAGTGTGTGTGTGTGTGTATTAGAGGCCCAGTGCACAAAATTTGTGCACAGTGGGGGGGGGAGGGTCCCTCAGCCTAGCCTGCCCCCTCTCCAATCTGGGGCCCCTTGAGGGCTGTCCAACTGCCCATTTTGGCCTGAAACTCTGCCAGCCTGATCAACCCCTAACCACTCTCCTGCCAGCCTGATTGATGCCTAACTGCACCCCTGCCAGTCTGATTGCCCCTAACTTCCCTCCCCTGCAGGTCTGATTTCAACCCCCCCAACTGCCCTCCCCTGCAGGCCTGGTCACCCCTAACTGCCCTTTCCTGCAGGCCTGGTCACCCCTAACTGCCCTTTCCTACAGGCCTGGTCCCCCACCACCACCAACTACCCTCCTTTGCAGGCCTCGCCCCCCCCCAATTGCCCTTCCCTGCAGGCCCACTCACCCCCAACTTCCCTTCTCTGCTGGCCTGGTCATCCCTAACTGCCCTCCCCTGAAGCTTGATCGCCCCCAACTGCCTTCTCTTACAGGCCTGGTCCCTCCCAACTGCCCTCCCCTACTGGCCATCTTGTGTCCACATGGGGGCATCCATCTTTGACCACATGGGGACAGCCATCTTGTGTGTTAGCGTGGTGGTCAATTTTCATATTACTATTTTATTAGATAAGATAGAATAGATAGATAGGTAGATATAAATAGATAGATAGATAGATAGATAGATAGATAGATATGTAGATATGTAGATATGTAGATATGTAGATATATGGATATATGGATATATGGATATATGGATATATGGATATATGGATATATAGATATATAGATATATAGATATATAGATATATAGATATATAGATATATAGATATATAGATATAATACCATGAAAGCAGAGGGCAAACATCCTGCCCATACTTAATCTGCTGTGGCCTGGAGCACCCCTACTGCCCAGGCAGAGCCTTGAAAGCTGTTACTGACCTCAGGGCACAGACTTTCTTCCCGGTTTTCATGTGAACAGAGAAATAAGTAGAGCCACATCTGGAATATGCTGTCGCCTTCCTATACAATCTAGTCTGGCTTCTGCCTACACATCCATGGAGCCTGCTCCTCTGTGACCTCACTCACCATCAAAGAGGCACCTACCCCTGCCCTCCCCAAATACCACAGCACCCTCTGTCCTGACCACAGCTCCTCTTTATCCACAGTGGGACCCTCCACTCGATGCCCACCCCCACCCCACGAAGGCCACTGCTCCTAGCAGCTCTTGTCCTCTGTGTCCACTGAACGTCTGTGTCGTTCCATTCTGACAAGCTGAATGGTAGATTAAAAATGCCACCAGGTGAAAGGCACCATTCCCTGATTATGAAGGTGAAACGGATGTGAGGCATATCATTGCTGTGAAAATTCAGCCACATTTAAAAACGGTTAACATCCCAAAGGCTCTCGGCATTGTTTCAGTTTTGTTTTATCAACACTGGAACGGATCAAACGCTGCTCAGGAGGGGGAAAGGTGAGAGAACCAGGGCTGGCCTCATGATCAGCACAGAACAAAGAAACCTTAGTCTACTCCTGTGTGTCCTTTTAAGTTTTTATTCCACTTGCAAAAGGGCCCCTGAACCAGAATTCACCTCTGTGACCCAACCTTTGCTCCATTACCCTTTCAGGTTGTACACTGTCCTCCTGGGACAGGTTCAAATGCCTTCCCCCTCTAACTCCTGCAGCCACAAAAGGAAAAAGCCTTGAGAGACAAACCTGTGGTTTCAGCACACATCTCCACAGCAACCACCCCCACCCCCAACTCAGGTCCAGCAGTTGCAGAGGATGCACTGGAAGCAGGGACTGCCCTGTTCCTTTCACATCTCCCTCCACATGGAGGTGGGTGATGCAGGGCTGGGTTGCCATGGCAGCAGACCAAGCAACCTTAGGAGTAAAAAAAAAAAAAAAAAAAAAAAAAACACACACACACAAAACATGAGAAGTACTCCAGAAATGAAAGCGTATTGGTCTTCCATGAAACCTTGCCAGAGAGAGGAAGGGGGTGGGGAGCAGCGCCCCACAGCACAGAGGAAGTAAGTGCCCCAAACCTAGCTTTGGGGCCTGAAGACGCCAGCACACACACTCTCCTTTCATTCATCATACGCCCCAGAGGTGGTCAGTCCTGGAAACCTGGAGCCTCCTGGGAAGTGGCTGAATCAGCGTGAAAGTCACATGTGTGACTGGCTTAAAGAATCTTGTTGATTCCCTGTTTCTTGGGATGAGCCCTTTCTCCTGCTCTGACGCTGCTTTCCTGGTCCCCGATGTTGTTCAGATAAAGGAATGTGGCAGTCCAGGCCCCTCACCGTACATCCTGCACATGCAGGTGCAAGCTCTGCTTTCCAGCCTGAGCTTTGTTTAAAGAGACATACTGAGAAAGAGACACACTGAGAGAGCGGGGGGGGGGGGGGGATGACTCTGCACGCCACTCCCTTCTCTGGCTTGGCGTTGCCAGGAGCTGCATGGCTGACTCACACTACTTGAATAGTTGCCTTTAATGGCACCGTTTTCTTTGCATGTAAATCCAAGTTCTGTGATTCCTGACTCGGAGGCATCTGCCACTGCTGGGCACACGCCTCACCCGCCGCCCTGGGCCGCGGAGCCATACCTGTCCGTCTCACTCACATATGGCACAGGCTGGTCTGAGGACATCTGGCAGGACAGCAGCAAGCTTGGGCCCACCTCTGCGGGCACACACGCATGCCTCTGCCACCTCCTAGGAGGCATGTGTGCCTGAGTCCTCGCCACTTCTCCCTCTCTGGCCCCTTCACCCTTGTCTGAATGTACACATCTGAATTTCAGACTCCTGGGATCCGAATGGAGCCCAAGGTTTCAGGACACTCCGGCCCCTTAGTTTTGTTTTTTTTTAGTTTTTTTTTTTTTAATGGAATTCACCAAATGGCCCCTGTGCAAGTCCAGGCCCAGGCCCTTATACAGCCTCACTAGGATCCTCCCATTTATTCATTAAATGGATTTTTATTGAGCATTTACTATGTGCTGATCTCTCGGAGAAGATTTACATACTGGGATCCGGCATACGCCATTCTACACAAACACAGACAGGATTCCTGTCTCCTTCTGCACATACATAAACTATTCACGCCAGCTAACAGACAATGGCCCGACTCTCCCAGATGTCATTCTAGAATCTCCACTTGCCCCATGGCCCGATGGTCCTCACTAAGATCTTAATGTTGAACGTTTGCCTGCCTGCACCTAACAGCACAGAGACTGGGGATGGAGGTGAGCCGAGCTAGCAGGTATTCCAGATGATGAACGCCGTCCTACCTGGGTCCCAAAGGCCCTTTGGAAACTGCTTTGGGGAGAGCCCTGGCAATAAAGCAGCCAGCCCCACTGCACCAGGCTGACTGGCTGGTCTGGGCGCCTTGGTGGTGCACTCCTGTCAGGGAAAGCACTGTCTACGCTTGCACGATATTCACAAGAAAACTGCCTCCCCCCTGCCAGTCACAGTGGGACAGAGCCTTTTCTTCCTCTTTCTGTCCTTTCAGAGGGGTGACGGGGGTGGGGGATGGAGAGCTTGAATTTCCCATCGCTCCATCCCTTCAAGTCAGAGCACAAACGGAGCCAGAGGCAGAGAAAACAAAACAATCGCTGGCCCACAAAGAGAAGGAGGGGAGGGAAGGAGGAAGTAGGGGGGAGTAGAACGCACTTCTTAGGTTTTCTGTTGCTCATTCCATCAAACTAAAGGGCTGCGCACCCAGGTGGAAAAGCCACTCGCATCTAGGAGAGCAGGCACCCGCCCGCCCCCACCACTCCAGGGAGGAATGCCAAGGAGGACTCCCGCTCTCCAACGGGAGAGCTCCCTGTGCCTGCTCAACAAGCTCAAAGATAAGACCTTCCTTTTTAGCGGTGGATACAAGCCTTCGAACACACGGTTTATAAATAAGTATTCCATTACTCTAACTTGTTTACATGATTTATCTTCACAAGACTGCCCCTACCAAACCAGACAGATTGAGGGCAGATTTAAAGGCTGCTATCGCATCTGGGCTCAGAGGCATCGCGCTGCACCTGTACCCAGCTGCAGAGGAGGCACGAGACGAGGCAGACCAAGCTGCTGCAGGGAAAGCCATGGCTTTTATTTTAATCCATACGCCAAGGCTGCTGCATGGGCTGTCTGTCAGCCAGCAGGCACGCTCAGCTCCATCCTCCATCACAGCTCACTAGCTGGACTTGGCCTATCCGTGGAACCCTATTTGGTCTACATTTGCCCGCTGTCTTTTCCAAAAATCTGCACAATTGTAAAAGTCCATGGATAAGTATCTGGAGTGGCCAAGTTGGGAAGGCACAGTAATTAAAAGGCTGCAGAGTTAGGGGCTGCCCATTCACAAACTGACAAGAGCCCGTGCTTAGGTCTGCCGGTTCCCTGAAAGTGTTCAGTCAGAACTTCTTTTCCCATGGGAATGCTGGTGTGAGACCCAGTGCCACCTCTGGCTTTGAGATGCAGCAAGAGGTAGTGAAAATGGTGATAGCTTAGGGAGTCAGCTACCAAGAAGATAAACATATAAAGGTATGTGTATTTTCCTCATTAATGATGAAAGGATTAATAAAAATTAAAATAGCTGACTATCTCGAGTGTTGAGGACGTTGTGGGGACACATGGGGTCGTTCATGCATTTTTGACAGGAGAATGAGTTGAAAGCATTATTACATGACGCTAAACAACCCAACAACTGCACTCCTAGTTTACAGGCAAAAATACCCTCACTCATGTACCATTCCAGGCAGTTAAAGGATGATGACACTAGCATTGTTCAAATAGCCAACCCTATAATCAGCCCCAATGAGTAAAATGAGGTATCTTCATAATGTAAGTGAGTAAAAAATCCATGTCTGGGAAATTGTTTTCCAGTCCTGTCAAGCTCCTGGTGTTTAAGCTGAATTAAGGTAATGCTACATAAGCCCTGGAATCAGTGGCTTAGTTCACTAGAATGGCTAAACTGAGGTATAGTCACAACATAAGAGAGGCATGGCAACACACCAGACTGTGGCTGAACCACACACAGCAATCTAATATCTACATGGAAAAATGTAAGTCAAAGAACATACACAATATGCTTTTCATAAAGTCAAAAACAACTACAATAAAAATAGATACATGTACAGAAGCTACAACTCTTAAAATGTTTGGTACAAAAAATGAGGACAGGATTCAGGATGACGATTTCTTAGGAGAGGCAAGATAAGAATCACATGACTAAATAGACGCAGGTCCCTGCCAGATCTTAACTTTATTATGGAAGATGTTATAGGAGTACTCATTCAGATATGAGGGAGGGAGGAAGGGAGGGAGGGAAGGAGGGAGGGAGGGAGGGAGGGAGAGAGGGAGAGAGAGAGAGAGAGAGAGAGAGAGAGAGAGAGAGAGAGAGAGAATAGATACCGCATATGCATTAATGATGAGAGATAATTTTCTAGAAATGAATTTGCTATACTCTCTGTAACAGACATTTTTGTTTTGTTTTGTTTTGTTTGTGTGTGTGTGTGTTATTCTTATTGTTGTTGTGTTATTTTTGCCCCTTTTGCCAAGCCACAAAACACTGAGCTGAAATTCTTATTCTTTCTTGCACTGAGTGTGTCATGTAACTCAGTTCTGGCTAATGGAATGTGGGCAAAAGTCACATGCACACTTCTAGGTAGGCCTGGCCCCTAAAAGCCTGCTGCCTGGTCAGCTATCTGCTCTGCCTCCTGCGGGTTGGGGTACTGATAACCCTCGTCAGCGTTGGAACCCATATGTGAAAGAAGGAAGGGTCTCTGAAAGTCTGAGTGCCTGAATGACTTGCATGGAGTAGAGCCCCATGCCCCCAACCCCCGGTGCCCGCTGGACTATGTGTGCTTGAGAAATGAACTTCTAACACACTAAACCACTGATTCCAGAGCTTATGTAGCATTACCTTAAGTCAGCTTGAACACTGGGAGCTTGACAGGGCTGGAAAACAATCCCCCAGAGGTGGACTTTTTATCTCATTACACCTTTTACATGCTTTGTGAGAAAGCTGGAAAAAGTCAGACTTTCCAGGGCCTTGCACTCAAGAGCCTGCATTTTACCCTTGCCTCTGTGCTCGGCGCTCTGAGCAATGGCAGTGAGCAGTCCAGGCCTCCCTGAGAATGCTCATCCAAGGCAGTCCAGAGCTATTCCTCAATTGAACAGAATGTGGGACTTCTTATGACTCTAAAATCAACATATAGAAAATCATGGCACGATTTTGGGACACAGCCTGGGTACAGGTGCATTGACTGTGAGTCGCTTTTCTGGAATTCTAACCAGGAGTCCTTTTCAAACACCAGTGGCACCTTCTAGGAAGGCTTCTCTATTGCTCTCTAGCTCTGAGCACATCCATCTTACTCACCCACTGGCACGTTGGTGCTGGTGTCTTGTGAAATCTGCTCTGCCATTTGTGAGGGGGGTGCACTGAGCAGATGGTCATGACCACTGGGATGCCAGGTAATGAGCAAATGCTCCACATCAGAGTTTCAGGGTCTTGTCACCTCGCCAGAATGACAGCCTGGCTGTCTGGCAATAGCCCTGATGTTGGGAAAAGGCACACGTCTCACCAATCCAGGCCTTCACATAGTTACCCTTTCGAATCCTTGCCCCGAATCAATTCTTCTCACCTTTCAACTGAGGTGAGCAGGGGTTGGACAAGTTCCAGGAACCATACTTATATGGATTCATTACCTGGCTGAGCAGTTTCTGACTTTGGGAGAAAGAGTAGGCCTATAGGCTGGCGATGCGCGTCAAAGGCCCTACCTCACTCTCCCATCAGTTCTGCTCTAGCCCAACCCCTGCCTCAACCTGGCAGTAAATTTGTCAGCCCCTCCATCTAACCTGCCCACCTTCTAAACCCAGGGTGCCCTGAAACCAATGCTACCTCCCCTGCCTTCCTCCTACCCACCTTCCCCCCACTTGCTTGGAGGGAGGTAAGGCTGCTCAGTGGAAGAACAGAACAAGGCCATTGAAGGACTGGGCAGGAAACCGGGGAACCTACGCGCACTTCGACCGAAAGTGGAGGAAAGATGAAAAGTCCAGACAGAGCAAAAGCAAAGGGACAAGGACTCAGGCAAGCCAGAACCGAGTGGATAAGAGAATGAGACCCCACCCTTCAGTGGCGATGGGAATAAAAAAAAAAAAATGCAACACTAGAAAAGACCTTGGGGATCATCTACCTGGAACTTTCACATTCACAGAAAAGACACCCAGATGATGAGGGGAGTTCTGTACGTTCATCTTGGTAGTAAAAGACAAGGTGGGGATACCTAACTCCTACAATAATATTCCTTCTCTAGGCTCACTGCTGTCCAGAATATTTACTGTCTTCCTTTCAGGAATCATGTTGGGCAAGGAGGAACCAAAGGCAACTGCTTAAACTTGGAGGAAACCAGACACGTGTGGTCTTGACTGGTGGGAGCCAGTGATGCAGAGATGCCCAACAAAGATCACCTTCCCAGGCCAGATACCAAAGGGGTTGATGGCAAGAAGAGGAGCCGACATTTGGGTTGGGCTGTGCCTTGTGTCTTCTGCCACATTCTTGGGAGTTTACAGTTGATAATAAAGCCTAGAGACCTGCGTCAGTGAAGATATTCAGGTCAGAGTGGGAAATAAATTTCACTACTGATTTCATCTAAAGCTGAGTACCAGCAAAGCAATTTCTACCATAAGCAACAATTCCTATTCCTCTGTACCCCAAAATAATAAACCATCCTCCCACGTTGATGGGCTGTGGCTCGCTTAGTGACTGAGTAGCCTGGAACACTCAGATAAGTGCCCGAACCTCTCGTGGGACAGGGAAATGTTCGGGCCAGATGCCCTTTCAAGGAAGGACTGCTTTACCCCAGCTTCTGGGAGTAGAGTTGGCATTTGAGCGTTAGCTTTCTGGCCTTTCAGGAATGCCCTCTACTGAGAGAGCCACCTTAACCAATGTGGGACCCACACCAGTGACTGATGAATGCAAGGGTGAAGAAGCCCAGCTACACAGCCTGATATGGGACAGTTCTGGCAGTCCATCTCACCCCTAGAACTCCCCATAGGGCTGGTCGAGGCTGCATCTCTTACACTGAAGCCCCGTCTCCCAATCGTTCTTCTGCATCTCCCTACCATGGTGTCCATCAGGAGCCATCATGAGCGTTGAACTCTGCAGAGTCTGTCTCCTGGCAAACACTCTCTGAGACATCTCTTCTCACCTGCCTCCTCATAAAGCAGACCTCACACGGCAGCTCCAACTATGGACCTCACCTCATCAGAAATTCTGAGACAACATCAATTCCCAGAGCCTCAGAACTCCTCCAAGAATCCATCAGCTTAATCTCAGAGCAACATTTGTGCAATACCGAGCAAAGAGCTGTCTCTGGTGATGCTGTATCCTGAGATCATCTCTGTGCTATTTAATAATATGCAAGAGAGAGAAATATGCCACTGAATCCCATTCTTTTGATCTGTGGTCCCCAATGTGGTTACAATTACTATCATACCATCTGACTTGAACTGATGATTCTAAGCTTCATAATGTCAAATAAGTCATATTTCAGTAGCACTTCCTACCCACTGCTAAAAATATTGTTTCTTCCCACGCAGCTATTCCTAATGAGATATTTCAAGCCACCTGGAACCCATGGGAGTTCCTTAGCTAATATGCTATAGAGTCCTACAAAATAAAAACTATACAACAGAACCCCCGTGGATCCTGGTGTTGGGGCACAAGGAGCAGTGACATCACAGATTGTTTGTCTGACAGTAAACTCTGTGCCTTGGAGATGTCCACGGATCCACAATCAGTGGGTACAACACAGCACATCATAACATGTTTTTGCAGTGACTGCTCAGAAGCGGAGCTGGCCCCCATTACTGGCTGGCTTTCTTCCAGGACCTTAGCTGCTCTTAGAGACTCTGATGGGAACCTGTTTGAAACTTGAACAACTCCTCACACCCACTGAAATGTAAATGCATTGGGCGGGGGGCCCAGGCAAGGCCTCCTGTCCAGCCACATTGCCAACTGATTCTAGCCATTCCACAGGCACGCTGCACTGCAGCTGACAATGTGCCCGCTTGCTCTTCCCTTCCAATCTTGTTAAATGCTCCACTCTTTTCTCCTCATCATCATCCCTCTAATCCATATGTTGGGCATCCTCTCCCTGGAGCAGTCCCCTTGCTCCTCTCACCCAAGCTGGATTTGGAGCCCTTTCTAGGTTCTCCTATCTCCCCATGCACACCTATATATAAAAGACAAAATGTCCTCTTGCCATGCTGAGTGTGCTCCCCCATGGGCTGGCCTTTAGAGGCAGAACTCTCTCTTCTCTGTGCTCAGTACTCAGCACTTCAGCTAGTATCGCAGTAGCAAAACTAAAATGCACTGGCGTGGTCAACCATGTCTAAGTAGAACTTTCTCTTTCTATTCTTTGAGTCTTATCCTCAAAATTATTAAAGAGAGCCCAGAGAGGGTTCCAAAGGAAACAACTCCAAGAGCACCTCCGGGCTATCTCTGGTCTGTCTGGGAAGCAGGGTCTCCTCCAGGGAGAGGCAGGCAGCACACAGCCGCCGTGCAGACATTTCAGTGTCTGAGAGCCCATGGAGGGCTCCACTCTTATTAGAAAATGAGGCCTTTGTCATTAGGAAGAGGTCAGTATAAAGTCTTCCCTCCACCACCACTATCCCCTCCTTCACACTGGGTCTCAGCTGGGTGACACTTAGTGTCAGGAGGTGACACTAAGAGATCTTTAAAAAAAAACATGCTTTCAAGTGGCAGCAGCATCCCAGGGGACCAAGTGAGTTCACCCATTCTTCCTCTTACCACCAAATGCACCTGTGCTCTGAGCCATACCATCCCAAGGCCTTATACTGAAAGGCCAGGACAAGGTCCACATGAGTAGTATAAGCAGAGCAGGTGCTCAAATCTGTGTCTCAGGGACTCATCCACTAACACCTGTGGGACATCTGGGAAAATGCTACTCATATTCATCTTTATAATCAACATTTACATTATAATTACAGGTTTAATTATATCTCCCACAGAAGCTTTATTAAAAGTCCTAACTCCCAGGAGATGGCAAATGTGACCTTATTTGGACTTAGGATCATTACATATGTAATGAGCCTAAGATGAGGTCATTCTGAATCAGATGTGGCCTAATCCAATAACTAGTGTCTTATAAGAAGAAGAAATCTTGGATACAAACAAATGGGGAAGAAGGCGGTGTGAAACAGAGGCAGAGATTGGAGTGATGCATCAACCAGCCAAGGAATGCCAGAAGCAACAAGGAAGGGTCTTCCTCTCTAGCCCTCAGAGAGAGTGTGGTCCTGCCAACACCTTGATTTCTCAGAAACTAATGTACTGACAGAACATTTCATGCCACACTTACTAGTTTCACATAATGACTTTATACAGACCCGACATCAGCCCTGGAAGGTGGTTATGGTGGTACAGAAAGCCCATGTGACATGTCCAAGGAAACGTCGGTATAAGGTCCGCATAACTAGTATAAACAGAGCAGGTACCCCAGGGACTCAAAATCTATGTCTCCTGACTCCAAATCCAGTCATCATCCCAGAGCTCTTAAATATCTTTGTTTTAGTATTTGCTTTTAAAAACGTCTAATCCTTTTAAACATTCCAGTTACCTTCCTTTCCTCCTCCTGGCCAAAAAGAGAAATGATTTGTGGTTCTGACTGAATTCCAGGTCCTGTGGTCAGGCAGGGGAAGCCAGTTGCAGCCACTGCCTGCCCAGTTGTCACAGATCCTGCCTGGGTTGCTGCACTTGATTTACGGGTCAAGAGAAAGCGGTAATTTACAGCCATGTCTTCACCTGCCTGTGTCATAAAGGGAGTCCATAAGCAATTAGGCACTTCTAATCACTTAATCCACTTTAAATCTCTGCAAGAGGAAGGTAATAATTATGGAGCTCCGATCTGGCTAGTCCTTGGCTGGTTTTCAGTCAACCAGAGTCCTGCAGAATATTATGAAATACATTTTTGAAAGACTCCTGCAAAAACTCACCAGCCCTGAAACTCAAGCCCTGTGCAGAAAGGCAAAGCCAGGAAATGACTTGGGTTTCCTCCTACCCCTCTTCTCTGCAGGGAGCTGAGCTGTCTCAGAGCCCCCCACTGAGAGGACCTTGATTATAAATTGGCACCAGATCCTTCATTTTATCACATTTCTGTGGGTGACCTCTCCAGTTACTACTCAGCTCCACACACACCCCCTGACAAAGACCCCAAATGTATAATTCAACAGGCACTGCTAGATCAAAGCCCCAGTGCAACCCCGTGGCCCCTGTGTCCAGCTCACTGCAAAGTAGTATTTATGTTGGAAAAGAAAATGCAACTAGGAGGGAGCTAGGGAAGAAACGAATGCCATCCTTGTTTTCCCAGGGGGCAGAAGGCTTACCAAGGACACAGACACTCCCTCTACCTGCTGCACTAAAATGTCTTCTCTAATCTTCCCAAAGAAGCAGTAAATTCTAAGTATTTTAGGCTTTTTATCTCCAGATCCTTACCACGTCTCCAGCCTTCAACACCCACAATGGTTATTCCACAGAAGCACATTATTTATTCAATAGCCGCTGGCTTGATGTACTCAAAAGTGTCACACCAAGACTGATTCTTGTCTTCTTTCGGGGAAATTTGTGCCTGCAAGTCACCAATACATCCTGGTGATACAAGAGGCTCACATAGAGACCACCTCGAGAATTATTAGTGGAACAGAAATAGGTTGGATGGATTTGCTACTGATGTTGATTTTTGGCTGGTCAGCCAATTTGAGGCCCAACTGGGAAATAAACCCAGCAGGACAATGCACTAGTTTTCAGCATCTGCCCCCTCCTCTTTCCCCTCGGGTTTGCAGGCTGTGTATACACTGCATCAGAAAACCAGGACTCACACAACTTGGATTGGAACAATGCAGCAAAAGCCCAACCAATGGAAACTGAGTATCCTGAGTATCTTCTTCCGCCCAGCCCAGGGGCCTCTGAAGAATGCCCAAGGCTATACCCAGATCTGACACCTGAAAAGTGATGAAGTAGGGAAAATGGGCAAAGAAAATGTAGGCGTCAAATGAAATCACAGTTTACCCTGAATTAGCAACAGAACTTTCTAACTTTCCACAGTGATCCCACCTAGCTTCACCACGGTTTTAACTCACTTGGGGTAGTAAAAGTATCTTTATTTCACACGTGATAGAGCAAAAACTGAGACCTAAGGAAATTGAGTGACTTGTCTCATGTCATGTGGTCCATGGCAGGGTCAGGGCAAGAACTCAAGTGCTGGTGTCGATGGTGTAGGTGGCAACAATAGGGTTCTTCTAGGAGAAGGTCCACAAGGTGACCTCAGTACTGTAGACTGCGTGTGGACGGGACAAACACAGAGGTACTGGATGCCCATGTCCCAGGAGAGGGACTGTTTTAGATTCAGTCCTGGTTCACCTGATTGCAGATGCTGAGTGAGGCTCTGAGTTGAATCTCAATCACCAATAAGCATCCCATCTCCAGCCCTCACAGCCTCACCTTTCAATCAGTTCAGTTCCCCCATTGCCATGTAACTTGCATATTCTGCTAAAAGAACCATGTGGGTACCCTGGATGTGTTCCCAGATCAATACCACCAAACAGCCTCAAATAGAACATTTTAAGCATCTTTATTATTTTCAAAAGCTTTGCTTCTCCAGAGAAAAATCTCGTTTTGAAATGCGACACTGCTAATTGCCCATGGAAGAGGACAAAGAGTTAAGCGTTATTGATGTGCATCTGCAGGCAGTTACAAACACTCTGCCCTGGGGTCTCTGGTCTCTCCTGTGTGGTGGTGACTTGGCTGCTTTGGGAAGGTAACGCAGCCTTTGCTGCAGTCGGTGAAATGCTCCATCAGACCTGCAGGCTGTGGGAGCTTCTGAAAAAAAAAATCGCAGCGTCCTGTCATTTGACTGCAGGCAAGACAATCACTTGCATTCAAGCAAGGCAGCCCTGACAGGGTGAGAACCCCAAGAGACTGCTGGGAGAACGTGGTGAGAACCTGTGTTCACTGTCCCAAGGCATCTCAAAAAGCCCGTTATGAAATGTTTCACACTCACAGGCTTCAAGTGTGCTAGGCAAGTTAAAAAAAAAACCCTCAGGTGGAAGGGGACAGTGAGGGTAAAAACACATTTAACAAGGAGAGAGCCAAGCATCAATAAGGACCATCCCCAAAAGGAGACAAGATGTCCAAAGAAGGTCCCAGCCAACTGACTATTGGCCTTCACACGGGGAGGAGGCAGGGCCTTTCCTGTCTTGTGAGTCCTGGCGTTCCCAGGTTGGACTCCGGCCTCTTCAAACCCCAGAGAGAGCAGCTCCACAGTGACCCTCCCGAGGCATCAGCAGAAGAGCAGGAGAACCTACCAACATCGCACTGAAGAGTCTGCGGACCCACAGGCTCTAGCTGAGACCTGGGAACTAGCGGCTATTTGTGAGCTTTCTTCAGAATGGGATCCCCAAATCAACTTGTTTTCTTCTCTTACAGCCTCATCCATATGTCTGTCTCCTCTATCCGTTCCCCCAATAGCCCATCCTCCCACTCAGCTCCACTTCCAGCCTTCGAGGAAGACAGATTCTCCCTGTTTCCACAGTTCCTCTTGGACATCAAGGAAGGACCAAGGTCGTGGAGCTCAGGCCCAGGAACCTAGAATGCTTGTTCCACAAAAGGGAAGGGTTCCCTGGGCGAGGTTGCAGCCTCCTCAAAGCTTCTGAAGGCTGCCTGCCTCTGTATCCCATGATTAAAGTCCTGGTGTGTCTGATCACCTCCTCGATGCAGGGTTATCAAAATCGCTCCTGCTGTTTGTTTTTCGTTTCCTTTGATACATGGTGACAACTGTTGAGCAAAGAAGACTATCCCACTGCACTCACCCTTGGCGCCCCAATTTCCATGAGCACCCTACTTCTCTCTGGGCGGGCACTGAGTCAGGAACTGTAGGAGCAGGGACCGCCTGGCCCAAGAGCAGACACTTGACAGATTGGAACCAAGTGGCTGCTGGGAGTATGTTTGGGGGTGGCCTAGCAGAAAGAGCTTTCCCTTTCAACCTTGTAAGGGTAGAAAGGCTCAGGACTTCGTTTTAAAGAGAAAACTTGAAGGGTAAGTTTAGGTTATTCTGTTGGGCTTTTGAATGTATCCCCCTTTCCTAAGCCCTTATGAAAAAGAAACAGGAAATCTAGTCACCTTGGAGAAAACAGCCCCCCCATTGTCAGTCTCTCCATCTGTAGAATGGGGACTCTTGTATTTGCCCTGCTTTTCACACTGAGGTCTTCTGAGACTTAAGTGACATGTTATACATGAAAATGGTCCACAAGCCACAAGGCTCTGCACGATGCCTTGCATTATTCCTGCCTCCCTGAGGTTCTGAGTGAACACAAAGAGAGTTTGGCTGCTTCCCAGAGCAATTCAGTTAAAGCAGGGGGCACTGAGGAAGGACAGGGAAAGGGGAGGAGCATGGAGGGCACAGGGTGCTCCAGGGAATTTTCACACCCTTCTCTCGGTGAGAAGAGGAGCTCACCCATTCCTCCTCCACACTCTGGAAGCTGCTCCTTCAGGTTCCAGGCCGCCAGCTGGCCTCGCACACCACTCACTGCTTTCCCAAAGAGCTCCCTTCCATTGGCAACTGCAAGAAAAACGTCCTTCCCCTAATATCTTACATGTTCCCTATAATTGGCCTATGAGGCAAATGAAGGCACCTGCAGGGGTGACTTCTGCCCTGGGAGTTTTCTCTGGCAGCACCTCTATGTGACAGCTTATGTCCATCTACGATCCTGCTTAAATCAAGTCTGGTGCCCGCAGGGATCTGGCAAGAAAGCCTGAGGTCAGCCCTTCTTGGCCTCCAGAGTGCCAACCTGCCCGTGGATTATGTGAAATCTATTTCAAAAGTGCACCGGATATGGCCTCTAAGTCCCAGACTTTACCTCAGAACCACAGGGACCAGGCCACCTCTAGCAGTGAGTCATTGTGAAAATGCAAAGAGGTTTGTCTGCAGGGAGTCTGGATTCAGGTGCCCCTTCTGTCTGCCTCCTCTTGCCATCAGCTGTCCTGGGGAAAAGACGTTACCTTACCCTAGTAAAGGAAAGTGAAACCCAATCAGACGGACTAGAGTATCAAGGGAAAGGGCTTCACATGGTAGACAGTAAACTCTCAGAGGGAAACGATTCTGTTCCAAGCCACACCTGGCTGGCCCTAAGACAGAAGGCCACCCTGAAGGTGCAAAGCCTTCTCTAGGTGGAAGTCAGAGTCCATGTCCTCGACTCTATACTCATGGCCAGTGTGTCAATGTCTGGTTTTCCACCTTAGTATTCCCAGAACTATCTAAGGAGAACTATTAATAAAATGTATGCACGAAGGCCCCCTCCAACATCCAAAAGCCTAATGATTATTTTCAGTCATTTGGGGGAACTTAAGGGAACAGAACATTCTGGGGAAAAGTAGGAGATGATTTAGGCATCAGTCAAGCAGCAGTTATTATATCAAAAAGTAGAAAAGGTGTGACTGCTGACTTTTCCATTTGCGAGTTATAGAACTTTGGGTGAGTTATTTAATCTTTGAGCCTCAGTTCCTCGTCCATAGAATAGGGATAATAATAATAACCACATCCTATCATGGTGGTGAGGAGAACTAAGAATATAAAGTATCTAAAAGCTTGGTGTATTGTTGAGATTAAATAAATGGCAGCTACTATCATCTTTGTTATCAGCCATAGTATTATTGATTGAGGAGGAGGCGTGTATAATTCCTCAACCATCCCTTCTTCTTCACTGATTCCTGGTCACAGAAAAAAAAAAAAAAAAAGCTAGTGCCTGCATCATTTCAGCCAACCCCCAAAAATCTGTTTTGGAAAGGACTTGACACCAAGGAGAGCTCAGGGTCCCCTGCAGGTCAGTTCTCACTGTTTCTGGCAGATGGCAAGTCACGCCAGGAGGACAAGCTGCTGTCAGGCTGGTGGGCACCACCGCATGCTGGCATCACAAGTTGCCAGGTCAGGCCTGCACAGCTGCCCGGAGAGACACAGACAGCCCAGCCTGCAGAGCTGGAACGGGTGGAGGTGGGAGGGAGTGTGGGAGGAGAAAGCTAAACCCCTCAGCTTCTTCCCAATCTACTCTGGCCATGGCTGACCGCAGGCCACTCTCAGCACACAACTGCCCTGTTTTCATCATCTTTAACTGGGTAAATATGGCCAGACACTCCAGCAGGAACAGTCTTCTTTCCTCGTTTTCTGAGTACTTTCATTACTTACTCCTAATATATTTATGAGTAATGACATTCTTCAGCCCACCTCTCTCCCACTGGTACAGTAAGCAAGAGTGAGATAAAAGGCTCTACGCTTCCCAAAGAGATAAAAGATGATGTATTTATATCTCTTGGGTCCCCCAAAAAAATTGTAAAATGGTTATCCAATCACGCCACCTGTCTCCTAAAGAATACACAACTGACCTGATTGCTATTCTGTACCTCAATCATCCTCACTTACCCCCACGAATTGGGTGAGAAAGGATAATTGACCAAATTCACCAGATGGCATTACTCACTCCATCTTCTCTGCTTCCAAAACAACATAATGAGAGAGGGGGATAAACATGCTTGTGTGTGTGTGTGTGTGTGTGTGTGTGTGTGTGTGTGTGTGTGATTCATGAGGATCTCCTTCCATACTTAGATCAGTGTCTTGCACGGAGTAAAAGCCTAGCAAAGCTTCTCAGGCAAGGAGAATAGAATCCAAACTCCAAACCAGGTCCATGAGCCCCATCTAATCTGGATCCTACCTGCCTCTCCAGCTATATCTTCCCCTGCTCTTCTCCTCACCCACCACTCTCCAGCTGTGCTGGCCTTCCCTCCAAAAGCTCACACTTGGAATGTTTGTCCACCAGATTTTCACTTGGCTGCCTTCTTCCAAACACGACCAAGCCCCCACCTATGACCTTCCCACCCATCTCCTGCTGACATTGCTCTGCCACATCACTCTGTTTTCTCTGCTTTAGACCACATACAAGTATAGAAAGTGATGTGAGTTCTTTGTTTATGTGGTCACTATATAATTTCCTGCTTCCCCACCCTCCATCCCCCAAAAGTAAGCTCTTTAGATAAAACTCACTCTATCTTAAGAATAGCTGTATCCCCAGGGCTTGGACGATCACCAGGTACGTAGTCTGTACTCAATTAACATTTATGAGCTGACTGAACTAAGTGACTTGATCTAGTGCTGTCTTCGGTACCCAGGTTCTTTCTCATTGAATTTAGTTTTGTAAGCTCATGTATATTTATGGATCATTGTGGGAGGGGGAAGAAATAAACTCTCCAGAGACATTATATAAACCCTCAACCTTATGCCTATTCTTACAGTCTAGCAGTTTGCAAATACAAACATTCTCCTCTTACAAAATATCCTAGGTCAGCAGTTAAACGTTTTTTATCTCTGGACCCCTTTACATACTTAAAAATGTTTGAGAACCCAAAAGTTTTTGTTTATGAGTATTTTGTCTATCAGTATTTACTACGATAGAAACAAAAACTGAGATATTTCAAAACATTTATTAATTCACTTAAAAATAATAATAATAAACTATTATATGTTACATATATACTATATTCCAAGTGCAATGTGGTATTCTAGATAGAATCCTAGAACAGAAAAAGGACATTTGTGAGAAAACTGGTGAAATATAAATAAAGTGTATAGTTTAGTTAATAGTTTTGTTCTAATGATAATTTCTTAGTTTTGAGAAATTCTTTCATGTCCATGGTCATGAAAGATGTTAACATTATGGAAAACAAAGAGATGGTTGTATGAAATTCTTTGTACTATGTTGATATCTTTTCTATAAATGTAGTTATTGTTTTATTTTTTAATAATTCTTTAATGTTGAAAGTGTTACATATGTCCTCTTTTTCCCACCATTGACCCTCCCTCCAGCCCGCCCCTACACCTGTCCCCTCCCTCTTCCATCCCAGGCTTTCAGCACCCTATTGTCTGTGTCCATAGGTTATGCATATATGCATACACGGTCTTTGGTTGATTACCTCGCATCCTCCCTCCCTTCCTCCCCTCTAAGATTCCTCACTCCGTTTCATGCTTCCATGTCTCTGGATCCACTCCACTCAATTCATCGGTTTATTTTGTTACTTAGATTCCACATATGAGTGTGATTGTGTGATACTTGTCTTTCTCTGACTGGCTTATTTTGTTTAGCATGATACTCTCCAGGTCCCTCCATGCTATTTCAAAGGGTAAGATATTCTTCTTTTTTACTGTTGCATAATATTCCATAGTATACTAGTAAATGTATCACAGCTTTTTTTTGTCCATTCACCTACTGATTGGCACTTAGACTGTTTCACAATCTTAGCTATAGTAAAGTGTGCTTCTATAAACATAGGGGTGCATACATTCTTTCTGATTGGTGCCTTGGGTTTCTTAGGATATATTCCTAGAAGTGGATCACTGGGTCAAATGGCAATTCCATATTTGAGGAAACTCCATACTGTTTCCCATTATGGTTGCATCAGTCTGCATTCCCACCAGCAGTGTACTAGGGTTCCCTTTTCCCCACATCCTCACCAGCACTTGTCATTTGTTGCCTTGTTGATGGTAGCCATTCTGACAGGTGCGAGGTGATACTTCATTGTTGTTTTAATTTGTAGCTTTCTGATGATCAGTGACTTTGAGCATGTTTCCATATGTCTCTTGGCCTTCTGTATGTCCTCTTTGGAGAAGTTTCTATTTAGTTCCTTTGCTATAAATGTAAAGTTATTTTTATTTTTTAATAAAATTTTATAATTAGTTTTATTTTTTATCTTTATTGTTGAAATTATTATATAGATCCTTCTTTTCCCCCCATTAACCTCTTCCAACCTGCTCCCATCTTCCCTACCTCATCCACAGGCCCTCACCACCCCTTTGTCTGTGTCCGTCCACTGGTTATACATATATCCATACAAGTTCATGGTTGATCTCTTCCCTCTTTTCCCCCCTCCCCCACCTTGCCTCTGAGGTTCAACATTTTGTTCATGCTTCTATGTTTCTGGATCTATTTTTGCTCATCAGTTTATTTGGTTCATTAGATTCCACATATGAGTGAGATCCTGTGATACTTATCTTTCTCTGACTGACTTATTTTGCATAATACTCTCCAGGTCCATCCATGCTGTTGCAAATGGTAAAAGTTCTTTTTTTTTAATTGCCTCATAGTTTTTCATTGTGTAATTGTATCATAACTTTTTTATACGCTCATCTGCTGATGGGTACTTAGGCTGTTTCCAAATCTTGCTATTGTAAATTGTGCTTCTATGAACATAGGGGTGCATATATTCTTTCTGATGAGTGTTTCAGGTTTCTTAGGATATATTCCTAGTAGTGGAATGACTGGGTCAAATGGAAGTTCCATTTTTAATTTTTTGAGGAAACTCCATACTGTTTTCCACAGTGGCTGCACCATTTTGCATTCCCACCAATAGTGCTAGAGGGTTCCCTTTTCTCCACAGCCTAGCCAACACTTGTCAGTTGTTGATTTGTTGATAATAGCCATTCTAAACATGTGTGAGGTGATATCTCACTATTGTTTTGATTTGCATCTCTCAGATATTTTTTTCTTTGACACTGCCAAAATTTGACAACAGGATGCTTCTTAAGGGTTAGTTGCAGTATGAACGTGAAACTTTCTCATTAAACTTTTTATATGCTATTTATATTAAACTCTGTTGGCTTATCTTGCATTTTGGATGGTTCTTCAACCAATCAATTTTATAACAACATGTATTGATCATTTGAAAAACATTTCACTGAATTATGTAGATGTTCCAAATGTTAACACATTCCATTATACAGGATTTTAAAAAAAACATTCATTATATCAACCATCTCTTCACAAAAGTCTTTAAAATATGGAAAGTTGTCAAGTTCATTGTAATAGACACAAATTTTCCAAAAGTTAATTTGCTCTTGAATGCTTGAATTTTATCACTAGACAAAAATTACAGTCTGTTATAGTCCTTGAAATGTCAGGCTCATTTCATCCAATTTTAAGAAAATGACTACCAAATATTTAATTCTGAATGACCATGGTTTGGTTGCCAGGCATTTTTTTCAAGTAAAAATGATGCCCCATAGGGAAAACTCTAGGTCAGCTCACAACTCAGCTTTTCCTCGAGATAATCTCTGTACATCACTATGAAACAGAAGTTCTTTGTGACTTATTCCAACTTTGTCACACAGGATAGTTTTAAAAAGTGTACACAAAGACTGACATTTAATAAATAACTTCCAAAACGTCGCCTAGGACCTAAGTGAAACTGGCAATTTTTGTTTTGTTTTTATTATTACAAGCATATGGTGGTTGTACTGCCTTCTTCTACGATTTGGTGTCATCGCCTTGATTTGGGCTGAGGAGCCAGCAGCTGTAACCATCTTTGTTTTTGCTTCACTGTCCAAGTTAGAAAAGGCAAATAACACCTTCATATTATTATGAAAATAATTTTGACCTCATAGACTTCCTACAAGGGCCTTAGAAAACTCCAGTTGGTTTTTGGAACACATTTTGTGAACCACTGTCCTAAATGATTTGCCAATATGATATGCCAAAATGCAAACATTTATTGAGCACCAACTATAAGTCTACCTACTTCTAATTGCCTGTGGCTATTGAGGTTAAGACGGCACAAAAGAAAGACAATGTCCTTCTGTTGTTTATGTAACTGTTTAAAATATAGTTACATAAACAACACATAAATAAAAGAACCCTGAGGAGTATGATAAAACGTCAGTGATAACAAACCAGAGATTATAATGAGAATTCAAAGTGCTTAGGCAATACCAACTGTGGACCTGCAGGAAGCAGGGAGATTAGGTAGGCAGGAATTCTAGATGCCAGACCTTTCACAAAATGGCTCAGGCTCCCAGATTTCTCCTCCCGCCTTATTCCCAGCCAACGACCTAATGTGGATTCTGAAGACCCCAGCCTCAGCCCAAAAACTATGGGTAGAACTGTATGGAAGTTAAAACAATAGAGAAAAGAAAGGCAAAAGATACTTGCCAGATCCCAGGGGTAGTCAATTTCTACCTTTGGGTGAGAGAAAAAGATACAGGAAATACCGTGATGTGTACTAAGAGGGCTAATTATTGGGGGGAAAAGATAGTTGATTTAATGGATGATCAACATTCAAGGACAGGTAGGGCATTTTTGAGATGGAGTCTATGCCACATGAATACTGTAACAACAATATCTGAAACTCCAACAGCTAATTTGAACACAGTGGCATTCATGGTTTTTCTCCATCCCCCGCTGTTTGTATTCATTTCAAATGACACTAGACTTCAAAAATTGGCCACCAGCCCACTTAACTTAGGCTCTTTATAAACGGTTTGTCCAGACCAAAAGCGGCTTGAGCCTGCATTATTTTCTGACTCGCTGTGGTGTTTTACCCTGCAGAGCCACGATGCCCTGAATCTTAATGGTGCCCAGCAGAGTCTATCCCTGTAGGTATGGGCTTGTCTGTTGGCCATTTTGATGACCCTGGTGACAAATGACTCAAATTCCCTTCAGCTCTCAGTTGCTAGAGTTAGATGATTCCTAACTGAGGGCTAGAGACACCTTCAGCAGAGATAAAAACTATTTCTCTTCCAGCAAATCCATAAGGTCAGGAAGGGTGAAGAAGCATGGAATTCAACCAGAGAGCCAAAGGCACTGGATGGAATCAGAACCACCTGGCATGGAGGGTGCAGCATTTTCCTGAACAGAATTGACCAGTGAGAAATACTGATGACAGTAAAAACTAATATTTCAGGTCTACCCACCATTTACATGGATAACTCTAACCTTCCAGTATTTGGTGCTATCATGATGCTCACCACCACCTTTTAAAGAAGATTCCACCTAGTTATCCCTCCCATGTTCTGAATAGTGCATGAGCCCCACCCAGTAAGTCTTAGTCCACACAGGTTGTGTGGGACCGGATGGGAGGTACAATGAAGTCTAAATCATTCTGTGACTATCTCATTTGTATTTGTCTCAACTCTCTAAATAGATGATGGGCCTTTAGAAAGGATATGCTGACAAAGGAATTTAGAAATATTAAGTATAATTCTGAGAAGAAAGAATTAACTGCTAGTGTAGATGTCCTGGGATGGCACGTGGAAGAATTGAGGAGTCAATATAAGGTGGGCAGAATTGGGAACAGAAGACAAAGGGAAGAGGATGTTCCAGGTGAGGGAGGACATTACAGACCATGGCATGGGAAGAAATGCTTGTACTGTATATTATGTGTATCACTCCAGTAGGAGTGAGAGGCTAAAGCATGGAAATTAGTGAAGATTATGTAAGAGAAGTAGGTTGAAATCATAACATAAGGGAAATTGAATGTCAGATTGCTAGGCACAGGGGAAACAAAGTTGATTAACACTACTGCAGCCCAGCAGGGTAACATACAAGGGGAAGTGGTAGCACAGACAAGGAGACATCAACCCTGAAGACTTCATGTTCGAGCATCTTGGTACAAAGAACCAAGGCAGACATTGGGAGGATGGGCAGAGAAGCACTTTTCCAAAGACAGGGAACAGCATAAGCAGAGGCCTGAAAGCTTGGCACAGTACTTTATATTCAGAAGCCCATAAGCACTGAATATATGGCTGAAAGGGAATGTAAGGGAGATGTGGGAGCTGCTGCTCTAGATGTGGACAGGGGCCAAGTCTGGTCAGCTGGCAGCTTCTAATGAACACTTCAAAGAGCACAAGGAATCCACAAAGAACCTTGGGAGTTACAATTGTACAGGGAGAACAAATGGGAATGATGAATAAGCAGGTTCCCACCTTCCTTCAACCAGATGAGCTCCACTCTGAAGAAAGAGTTTTCCACTGCAATCATCATAAGTTTGAAGATTCCTGATATTGGTGTTAGTCATTAAAAATTTCAGCAGCAAAGGACAGCAGTGATCAGGAAGCCGCCAGGACAATACCAGAAGCCAGGTCGCCTGGTAAAAGGGAGGCAAGTGAAGAGATTACCACTCAGTTCAAACGAGAGTTGATCAAGACTGGACTAGGACTATTTTAAAAAAGAAGAAAACAAAATAAAAAGATGTATCTAAGAGACAATGTCAAGAAATGATTCACTGGGGCTTAAAGGATAATCCCACATGAGGAACCACTATGAGATTCCGCTGCACATCAACTAAAATGATTACAATTTAAAAGGCTGACAATACCAAAATTGGGGAGGAGACAGTCTTGCAAACCTCATCCATTGCTACTAGGAGTGAAAATGGTACATTAACTTTGGAAAACTGTTTAACAATTACTGTTAACATGAAATAGATGCCTACTCTATGACTCAACCATTTCACTCCTAGATATTTACCCAAGAGAAATGAAAACATATACCGCCCCCCTAAGACCCATGAAACAATGTGCATAATAACCTTGCTCATAAAAGTAAAAAAATACAGGAAATATCTCTTATGTTCTTCAACAGGAAAATGAACAAGCAATTGTTGGTATATTCATACAATGGAAGAAAACTCAATAATAAAAAGAATTGCACTACCAAAATAAGAACAAGCTCAAAAAACATATGTGTAGCAAAAGAAGCTAGATATAAAGGAGTACAAAATGCATGATTCCATTTATATGAAGTTCATGACCAGGCAAGACTGCTCTGCATGAGAGACATCCACAATGGTTGCCTCTATGGCAGGGGAGTTATTGACTACAAAAGGGCAGGAGCAAATATTCAGTGGTGGTAATCATGCTGTATTTTTTATTTGGGTGAGAGTTACAGAGTGTAAACACTTTTCAAATTCATTTAACTCTATGCTTAAGATTTATGCATTTTATTGTGTGCTTCAAAATATATTTCAATGATATTTTTCACATGAGGAACCTGGAAAAGGGGGAAGTCAAACATGACTTAAGAGTTCAACTGACCCTAACTGGTTCGGCACAGTGGATAGAGCATCAGGCTGCCGACTGAAGGGTCCCAGGTTCGATTCCAGTCAAGGGCATGTACCTTGATTGCAGGCACATCCCCAGGCAGCTGATCTATGCTCCTCTCTCATCAATGTTTCTAACTCTCTATTCCTCTCCACTCCTCTCAGTAAAAATCAATAAAATATATATATATTTTTTTAAAAGAGTTCAACTAGACAGATAGGAAGAATAAATTTGCCATTACTGAAATAAGGAAAACAATGAAGGATGAGATGGTTCTCATTTTCAACTCTTTTGAAGCTAGTTTTTAAACTTTGAAATATTTGGGTGTGTTTTTGTTTTTTTTCTTTTTCCTTCTCTTAGCTTGTAAGCTCCCTGCAATCTCCTCACTACAAGGACTTTGGCAGAATAAACCCTCAGTCACTGGATGTTGCCTTGCCATTGAGATCAGATGGTGAAAATTTCTTTTCCCTTTGGATTCTAAGACTGGCAGGTTTAATAAATAAGTGTATGAACACATTTTTGAATGACGACAGGTCAAAGTATTATTCTTGAGAATATGGCTTCATTTCTGCGGTCCTAGATCCAATGCCTTGACCCAGATGAATGATTAATCAGTAGAGTTTAGGCTCCATGAAAGGCCAGCAACAGAGATAATAAAGAAGGATTTCCTAGACCCCTCAGGTCACATTAACTATTCCATACATGAAGAATTCATCTCAGTTCTCAAGGTACCAGCAAACTCCACTCATTAGAAAGTCCTTCTCCTTACAGCTTCTCTTCTGTTCTCATTCACCATGTTCATCTGCCTGACCATTGTCTTCTTTGTCAACTTGATCAAACACATAATTGTGGATGTATTTTGGCCAGTTACCTGTAGGATAGCTGTGCTTATGATCAATGTTGAAGCATGTCATTTCTTGTCATCCTCATATCATTAAGATACATTTGGCTAGGACCTAACTTAATCGATTGAGATATGAGGGTTGGGGAGACTTTCGTCATTCAAAAAGCCCTTCTAATTGCCCTTGACCTCAAATTAAACTCTATGTAAATACTGTTTTCTCTCCAGCTGGGCCAGGGCTGCTGTCCTGCCTTGCCATTCCTGACCTCAGCAACTTCAAAAAGATTGTGTTTCAGGGAAATTGGATTTATGCAAAATACTCAGTGAAGTCACATGACAACCTGCAAGGTCTCCTGCAGGGAAAGCCATCCCAGGTAGCTCTCGCTGACAGGGAGGGTCACCCTCTACCCTCATCAGAGAATGAAGAGACTTAACCAGTGACACAAATCCACAGAAAGGAAACTGAAACTTCTTCCTTTTTCTCTCCACACTTCAAGCAGTACCTGCATGGAGACCCAAATCTTTATATTTCTACAATCCATGAGAGTGGTAGTGGGAAGGTCTAGCAACATATATTCACATATATCTTAGGGATTCTTAGTTCATTATCAAAGAGAAGTATAGACTTGGCAACTGCCTTCAGTGGGCTTTTAACTTAAGCAAAACAACTCTGATTAAGAGCAGAAACTCGCCGAAACCGGATTGGCTCAGTGGTAGAGCGTCGGTCTGCGGACTGAAAGGTCTCGGGTTCGATTCCGGTCAAGGGCATGTACATTGGTTGCAGGCACATCCCCAGTAGGGGGTGTGCAAGAAGCAGCTGGTTGATGTTTCTCTCTCATCGACGTTTCTAGCTCTCTATTCTATTCCTTCCTCTCTGTAAAATATCAATAAAATATATTTTTTAAAAAGAGCAGAAACTCAAGATAAGCTGGAGTAACTATGCTACCTGTCTGTATATATCCTATCAGATGTCAAAGCAAATTGTGTGTTCACATGAGAGATACACCAGCTGCAGTGGCATTGGTGGGGGACAGAGGTTACCCTGAAATATAATGAAGCTTCTAGATAACAGTGAGCAGCCAGGTGAAGTCACGAGAGTTAAACAGAGTAACAGGGTAGGAGAGATCATGAATCTCACATTTTAATATAGTGATTTCACGGGAGCTCATTCTTCCGTATCTCCCAGATCTACTTTTCGGCCTTACTACTCAACAGCTTTAAAATACAGAAAAAGATGTTGAGATTAGTCTGAGGGAAGAGGCTTCTAATTCTTTTTACTGAGAAGTGACAAAATTATGTGTGATCTAGCAAAAAGAATTAAGGCTTTATGATCATTTGGATCAAGGACTAATCTCCAGTCCTGCTATCTGTGCCTGGGGCAAGTCACAGATCATTTCAGCCTCAGTTTCCACAAATTAAAACATGGATAATAATACTTGCTTATACCCAGTGTTTGGTAATGACTCCTGCCACAAAAAGATTTTTCCTATATATCTTCAAATCCAAAAAAAATCATCATCATCATCATCATCATCACTGGCATGGTTTTTAATACCATCCTGAGGTGAGGCAGGGGATCCATCAAATAACAAGCAACTGAACTGAACCCAGATATGAGCCATTTTCACCAAGGTCATTGTCACACTTTGCCCCCTACCCTAAATTTAGACATAATTCATTTACTGATTAGGACAGAAATATTTTCATTTATTACAATATCCAATATCATCTTTAGTCCTTTCAAAGGGTGAGCTATTCCTATCCATTTTGGCATCTCTTAATGCTTGCTGCCAGGACCACACATGAAGCTCTGTGAAGAGCCATGGTTGATAGTGACACAGCCCTAGAGATGTAAGTTTGACACTCCGAACATTAAGACAATGACTCCCAAATTTTTCCATCTTATGAAGAATTCTGGCAGAGGACACAGTCTACCTACTACAGTGCCTCTCGAATTACTGGGAAGAGTTCTAGCTTTATCCCAAACTGTCAACAGACTTTCATGAGCAACTACTTACTTGCTTAAAATTGAAGATGCGGCCAGTGAGGCTCTGACCCTGTCCTCATCAAGCCTAGAGTCTAGAGGGGAGTGGTAACTACAGTATAGCAGAACAACAAAAAAAAAATCTAATAGGGCATGTGTAATGCTATGTGAGCCCTATGTCATTAAACCCAAACTGGGAAGGCCAGTGAGAATTTCTTAGAGGAAGATGTAGAAAAAAGACGAATAGAGAAGCCAGTCTCAGGTACCCTCACTGTCCAAAGGAAGCCCTTTCTGATTATTCTACCCAGTCTAAATTAGGTCCATCTCACACTCTCTTATAGTCTATGTTCCTTCCCTTACTTATCACCATTTGTATTTACATATGCATATTTAACATTGGCCTCAGATTGAATACATTACTAAAACATTACATACCCAAACCCTTTGAGGGGAGGGACCATGTCATTTTTGTGTACCAACAACATGCAGGACTGGGCACATGCTAAATGCTCTACATGTACGTGTTGAATGAATGAGGAATCAGAAGACTATTCTAGGCAGAAAGAAGCAGCAGTGCCAGGGATGAAGGGTTGAAAAGAGTTGATGCATTCAAGAGATAGATAGCCATCCCGGTGATCCAGTGATCATTGGGGGGCAAGAATAGCAGCAAGAGATGAGCCTGGGGAAAAGGCAGTGAACAAACCAGACAGTGTCATGTAAGCCTTATGAAAAATTTTGGTCTCTATCACAGGACAATATGTACTTTTGGAGAACTTTACATAGGTAAGCAAGATGATCATATTTGTATTACTCTTATTAGAGTAAATAAAATGCTTAGAAAGAACCAAAATTAGAAGTGGAAAAAGTGGTTAAAAGTACATATGTAAAGCCATGGGAAAGATTGTGGTGGGCCTCTCTAGAAATAGAAAAGAATTTGGAGAAAAATATAGGTACAAAAAAAATCAGTAAGGAGTAGAATCTCCTGTGTTAAGGATCCTTTGAAAGATGTAGTTGAAGGAAAAGGAAAAGTCAAGAACTGTGTCCCAGCATTTGGCTTTAATGTTGGTGCCATTCACATTGACAGGGAACAACCCAAAGGAGGTAGAAGGTGAGGCTGAGAGGAGGGAATGTAGAAGATTAGGTTCAATTTACAACTGGGTAAGTTTAAATTTCTATAGCACTTTCAAGTGGAAATACCCAGTTGATAACTGAATATACTATAGTAAAGCAACTCAGAGCAAGAAATAAAATGGAGATACAGATTTGAAGAAAATCCGTACAGTGATGGTCACTGAAACAGAGGACTAGAACAAATTTCCCAAAAAATTAATCTGAACAGTATATTTTAATGAGATACCAAGTATGGAAGGCCTTGGAAAAATCATTAATTTATGTCAGAACTCCAAGTAAAGCTATCTATCATGAATACTCATGATCTAGAATTGATGTAAAGCAGGGGTGGGGAATGTCTGGCCCATGGGCCGCATAGGTCTGGCCCTGCCAAGGCACTAGGATAAGTTATTTAAATGTTTGACCAAATATTACAGGCTAATTTTTAAGTTGATAATTGTGTATGGCTCACGAATGATGTTATAAATATCCAAATGGCCCTTGGCAAAATAAAAAGTTCCTCGCCCTTGATGTAAAGATTATACACACAGAGAGAGAGACACTTACATTTTTTATTGCAGCATTTATCTATATAAAATAATTGCCACACATTACTTGCTCAGCAATCATAAAGTCCCAAAAATGGGTATATATTTAGTCATATTGTATTCATCTTTGTATCTCTGGTACCTTTTACAAGGAACAGCACATAAAAGATGCCCAAGCAATGTCTGTGGACAGCATTGAATTGAATGCCCTGATTAAATGACCTTCTAAATTCCTCTCTCAGTACAGTAAATGAATGCATCTGACTTCTGCCTAGATGAAATAAAGCAGAGTTTTGTGTTTCAGGCCCAGAAAATCACACTTCATCCTAGAAAGGCATTTGCCCATTTGCCAGTACCCTTAAAGTCATCAGAAAATGGCCTATGTTGAGATTCATTTTCCCATTGAGAGTTTCCCCTTCTCACAACTGCGCTAGATATATATGCACAGGTTGCACACATTACTAAAACCTTACATACCTGAGAGTGTTTGTTTTTCAAGTCCTCACCAAGTAGGTGGGAAAGGGTGATTCTAATGGCTGAGATAATGGCTAGGGCATCTTAGTGGCAAGGGCAGGAGAAGTCAAGTGTCGTGTTCCCTTGTAGTCTGGGTACCTACTGCTACTCACAGAAGCCATGAGCTGGTGATGATATCCTGATCCCTGGTCTAAATTATTTGTCTCTGTGACTACAGTGGGGTCATGACTTGTCGAAGTGACTGGACTTTTTACGCATTGTGATGCTACAGGTTGAATTTGAACACTCACGGAGAAAGCACCTAGCATGTTAGAAGACCGCCATAAAAAGCCTACCAAATTCTATTTCTCAAAAAACTATATGTCACAACATATCAAAAACTGAAAATGCACTGAAGCTGGTTTAGATTATATGAAATTCCAATATTTATGAAGTACCAAGTTCCTAAAAATATAAAATTCTGAACACTTTTATTAAACCGCTTATTGAAATTCTCTTTCTATTTGGGAAGTTGGTTCTTTAAATAAAAGACTGACATTGTACATAGCACAGAATTTTACTGAATGAATCCCGAACAGGACCAGACAAAGATGTAAAAGTAAATCTTATTGGCAAATTCAGACGTAATATTCCCTAAAAACTGTCTTTTTGTGTGTGGATATCTTTTGGCAAAGGCAAGGGCTGAACTAATCAACCTTTTGCTGAATTCACAAGTTCTGGATGACTCCTAGCAAGATTGGCAAATGCCACTTTCTCCCACTTCTGAGCTTCACATAGCATTTTGCACGATTAAGCCCAAGACAAAAAGGATGTTGTGAATGCAGAATTAAATGTGGCTACACAGGCCAAGACTGATACTGCTCAGGAAACGTCGTCTTCGAACACAGTCTTCCACACAATCCTGTCTGCAGAGCCATGGGAGTGTGAGGCCTGTGCCCAAAGCACAGTACTGCACTGCCCAGGGCTGAGAGGCCTTCCAGGCAGGATGTGAATTCAGTGCCCAGAGCAATGTTGTCAGTGACCCTGGCCTGCTCCCTCCCAGGTCCACAGAGGATGAGCAATGAACACTGACCCAGCATCTTCTCCATGCTGATCCCCCCAGCTGGGTGATTGAAATGCATGGCTCATCACTCCCCAGCAATTGTCCTAGGCGGGATTACATCATTCTCATTTTACTGGGACTCAAATAGAAACTGGAACTCAGAAAGTTAGTCACATACTGTCCCACAGCCTCAGTTTATAAAGCTGATACTCGAGCCCAGACTTTCTGATTCCATCTTATGATGTTTTCTCTGCCCCAGGCAGAATGTAGAAGTCTAGAGCCTGAAAAGATGTCCTTCCTTCTCCTACCATTTGCTGAACATCAGTCTGATTTTCCCAACCCTTTTTTGGATTTTACAATGCCAAACCAACTCACTTTCCAGTTTCTCAAAAGGATATAAAGCCATGAAGCAAGGGAATCCTGTCTAATAAAAGAGTAATATGCAAATTGACCATCACTCCAACACACAAAATGGCTACCCCCATGTGGTCAAAGATGGCGGCCTGGCCCCCATGTGGACACAAGATGGCCACCGCAAGATGGCCAGCAGGGAAGGGCAGTTGTGGGCAATCAGGACAGCAGGAAAGATCATTTGGGAGGGACCAGACCTTCAAGGGAGGGCAGTTGAGGATGATCAAGTCTGCACAGGAGGGCAGTTAGGGCTGACCAGGCCAACAGAGGAGGAAAGTTGGGGGTGACCAGGCCTGCAGGGAAGGGCAGTTGGGGAGACAAGGCCTGCAGGGGAGGGCAGTTAGGGGCAAACAGGCTAGCAGGGGAGCAGTTAGGTATCAATCAGGCTGGCAGGGGAGTGGTTAGGGGGTGATCAGACTGGCAGGCAGAAGTGGTTAAAGGCAATAAGGAAGGCAGGAAGGTGGGAAGTTAGGAGCCAGCAGTCCTGGATTGTGAGAGGGATATCCCAGATTGGAGAGGATGCAGGCTGGGCTGAGGGACACAACCCCCCCCCATGCACGAATTTCATGCACTGGGCCTCTAGTCTATATATAAAAGGTTAAGTGACTGACCGTATATCCATCCAACCAACTGACCAACCAACCAGCCAGTACATATGATACACACTGGCAATTTAAAAATAAATGTTGACTCACACATGCACAATATAAAGCTCTTGGAGTGGATATTTTGAAATTTCCCATGAAATGATTTGTAATGGATTTATTATTGAAGCTTTAGAAATAGTATATCTAGAGATAATATTAAAAATATATCTAAATATGCAATTCTTTGTCCTAAAAATGAGCACATTCATAAATTAAATGAAGAAATTTTGGATATATACAATGGAGATTTTCACACCTATTTGAATGATGATTCCATCCATTCAACGGATGCTGCTAAAAACAAAAATGTTCCTATTGAATTTCTTAGTAGTATTACTACTTTGGGAATGCTGTGTCAAATTAAAATGGAAAGTAAGTACAATCATCATGCTACTGAGAAATCTTAATAGTAAATGGTCTTTGTAATGGTATTAGATAGATTTATTATCAAAAGATTCAACCTAATATAATCAAAGCTGAATTCACAAGTTCTGGATGACTTAACAGAATCTGCGGAAGGTTGTTCTGATTCCAAGAATCTATTTGTCCCCCTCTGACACTTGCCTCCCATTTACATTAATTCAAAGACAGTTTCCCATGAAGCCAGCATTTGCAATGACTATTAACAAATCATAAGGACAAACTCTAGACAGAGTAGGAATATTCCTACCTGAACTTGTTTTTGCACATGGTCAGTTATATGTTGCTTTCTCTCGAGTGTGTGACATTAAAGTTAAAGTTGTTAATACTTGATTACAAAGAAAATTCATCAAGCACTCTGAAACTGTTTCCACTCTTAATGTGGTATACACAGAGGTATTAGAATAAGTTCAATCAATTTATCAGTCATTGTTTTTATCAATGTTGTTTTAATATCATGTCTTTGTTGTTGTTATATCATGTTGTTGTTGTTTATTTATTAATCAATTTATATATTATTTTCATATACATTTTACTAATTTTCTAATAGCGATATTAAAATATTTCTCCTAATTTCCTTTCAATGTGCACAAATCTGTGCACTGGGCCACTAGTAGATATAATAAAGTCTCAGCTCTCAGAGCCACCTTAGTTATGCCAAGCTCCTAGCCAGCTTGGTGTTCTTGAACATCTCCCAGCTGAAAGCAGGGATCAGCAATTCCATCCCATGTCATTCCCAGAGCATAGCATTCTCAGCATATAGCCCTGCCAACACTGGCCTTCCAGGGCCCCTAGAAAGAAGGTGATCCCCTACAGCTCTCTGCAATTCAAATCCAGTGCTCTGTGTGTGCAGACACGCTAACTGTGGCCATGCCTCCTTGTTTTGTCCTATGCCTCTCCTTCCTGCTTTTAAGGGTTGGTGGGCACCACAGGATCCAGGGCTGTCGGCATTAGGGTTCTGCACACAAGGCTGGTGTCCCAGGGCTGGGAAGCCTCAAGTGCCCCATTGCAAGCAGATCCATTTCCACTAATAGCTGGTGGATGTGCATTCTGAGCCCACTGGCACCCCAGGCACATTTCCAACAGACGATGTTGCACACACAGGAATTCATCCGAATCCAGCAGAAATCACTTAGCTTAATAACGCTGCCCTGATTTAATTTTAACTTTTCATAAAGCATGAGAGATGAGTGGGGTGTGCTTAGTGTTTTATGGATTACTGATGAGTCTGGGCTCACATCTGGCTGTTTTATCTTGTTTTTTTTTTTTTTTACAACTTCCAAAAACAAGGGGGGTGGGAAAGGAAGTGGATGGGTAATTAAGAGGAGGGCAACACCTGCAAAATGAGCAACCAAAATGTTCTGCCGTAGCAAGTGGGAGTGTTTTGATTCTCTCTGATGTATAAGTAGCTGGCGAGAGCCTGGGGAGTCCAGAGATAATGGCCTTGGTTAATGGATTCAGTGCTGTGGGTACAGGGATCCAACAGGAAGGCAGTATACACACATGCACACACGCGCACGCACACGCGCACGCACACGCACACGCACATGCACAGGGCGCACACACAGTGAAATAATATTACACTTGCATTCCCTTGTCTGCATTCAGGCAGCCCCTCGGGGCACAGTAAGCCCAATGACTACCCACAGGGTGACGAGGCTTGCAAGCACTAGATTAGAGCAGATGTTCTAACAGTCATCCTTAACTCTTCTCTTTCTCCTACTCACCTCCCCCAGCTCTTCGCCACCCCACTAGCTGTGCTGTCAGGGGCACCCGCGCCTCACCAGCACTGTGACAACAGTCTCCTGCTCTTGTCCTCTATGGCCCCCTAATCTATTTTCAAAGGAGCAAAGAAGCGATCCTGATAAACACAAGTCAGGTCCCACAATTCCTTTGCTCGGGCCTCTCCAATGGCTTCTCCTTTCAGAGTTAACGCCCAAGTGCTTGCCGTTGGCTGCAAAGCCCCTGTGCTCAGCAGGATCTGAAACACCCCCCCCCCCTGCACTTTGCCTCTGTCCAAATCACCTGCTGTTCTACCCGTGCTCCTTATTGGCAGCCACAACTGGCTTCCTCCCTGTTTCTCAAACATGAGCATGCCTCACCCCAGGGCCTTTGCACTTGCTGTTGCCTCTGTGAGGTTCTTCCCAGAGATCCACATGACTCATTCTCTCACTTCCTTTGAGTTCCTGTCCAAATGTCACCTAACCATCACATGTAGAATTCCAATCCCTTCCTGCTACCCTTCCCTTCCCATTCCCAGTCCTTCTTACCTTGTTTAATTTTCCCACCCTGCACATATCACCTTATAAAATACCATAGAATTTGCCCATTCATTTTTCTTGTTTATCACCACCAAGCCCCACCGCAAGCTCCACAACAGCCATGATTACTGTCCTAGGCTGTACCCCAGAGGCTAGCACGATGTCTGACACAAATAAATCATTACCATAGTTGCATATGTGATTATATTTTAATATATTCACTGAATAAAAATGAACAAATGCTTTGTTCTGATTTGCAAGTATATGCATACAAAAATAATCCCATTAAGTTTACATTTATAAATCTCCTGTATTCAAAACAACAAAATCAGACAAAAATGTGGAGGGCTACGAGATATCGGGAAACCTGGGAACAAAACTGCTGTGGCGCACAGCAGCTTGGAAACCTCCACAAGGGGAGCGAGTCTCCGCCTCTGCACCTGCAGTTGCTGGTAGCCGGGGACTCTGCCTGCAGGAGCAATGCTTCTCTCTCTGCTCCAGAACCACGAGTGCATGTCTCCGGAACGCAACACCTCCATGCCCAGCGACCAGAGTCAGGAAAGCTCAGTCACAGACTTCGCTTGGGCATCAAGAGGATTCATCAGGCCCAGGACAAGAAAGCAGAGGAAAGGAGATGTTTGGGTTAGGATTATCAAGGCAGAAGAGAGCCCAGGTTCATCTGTCCTGCACCCCACCCACCCCATCTTCAAACTAAGATCCTCACAAACCCCTAAGGCCAGCTGGCCAACTCTAAAGCTTAATGCTTATCTTCGTAAGCTCTTGAGAAACCTATGTCCCTCCCTCCCCATTGCCACCAACGCAGATGCACCAGTCATCCTCCCTGACCGTAGGCTCTACTTCGCCCAATCCATCCTGCAGACTGGACTCGGGGCTTTACATACCATCACTCTTGTGCAACTGCCCTAACAGAGTCTACAGTTGTACCTATTACACAGAACTGCAGCTCCTGCCTGACCTAAAGTCCTGCAGGGCAGGCTTTGCCTCGACCTGTCTACCCCCACGGGCCATGTGGCCCTGCCTGAACTCTCTAGTTTGGGTACCATTCTTCATTCCATCTCACTTCACATGCTCATTTTCATGCTTGTCCCCACCTCTGCTCACTTATGTTTGGGTGAGTGCCTTTCACTGAAGGCCTTCCCCTTAGCTATTCAAATACTAGTTAAGCTTCCAGAAGACCTGGTTCACCCTTCATCTTCACCAAGAAATTCTACTTCTCTTCTGAAACTTTAAATAACATCTGGTCTGCATACCACCACTGCCCTATACCGTATACAGGGTGTCCCCAAAAAAATGTATGTACACATGTTGAATAATTATAAAGACAGTGTTTATTAAAATACATTTCATTTCCAGAACTGAGCTATCAGCTGTTAAAGTGTGTATACATCTTTTGGGAGGACACCCTGCATCATGTCATCAGTAGGACATACATAAGCAACCTCATGAGTATTTACTGATTTATTTTCTTTCCTCTGCTTTCTTGTCCTGGTCCCAGTGAGTCCCCATGATGCCAAGTGCAGTCCACGTGTGATGATTGAGCTTTCTTGACCGTGGCCCCAGGGAAGTGTTGTGCCCTGAGAAAACCACTGGGTAATTACCTTTGTAGGATATCTAGGGGATTCTTTTTCCTGTGGGGAAGGAACAAAATACCGCGCTTTGGTGTAAGGCAGACTTAGACTAAAATCTCCAGCCTGCCACTTACTATGCCTGAATTTTGGCTAAATGACTTACCTGCGTTTAGTCCTGATTTCATTCTCTGGAAAAGAAAAATAAAAGTACATATCTCCCCGGGTTGTAATAAAGACAAAATGAGATGATGCCCAAACTCTGTTTGGGCAGGGACTCTGCCTCTTTCACCTCAGGGCCCAGGATAGTAACTGACACATGGCTCTCCTCAATAACAGAAAATGTGACTGAAAAACATGCGTAATCCTCTGTGTGGCAGATTATAAATAACCAGAGCTGCTGCCAGCAGCCTTATTCTGTACCAAATGGAAGAAAAATGCACCACCTCTCCCTGAAGAAGTCCCCCAG
The DNA here is from genome assembly GCA_963924515.1 of Vespertilio murinus. Taxonomy (NCBI): domain Eukaryota; kingdom Metazoa; phylum Chordata; class Mammalia; order Chiroptera; family Vespertilionidae; genus Vespertilio; species Vespertilio murinus. Next base: position 23,071,642 of record OZ004707.1, read on the forward strand.
CACCTGGCGGCCATTGGCAGGACACTGCTGCACCTCATCCGGCAGAGACAGCCCAGGCCCATTAGCTCGTTCTTACTAATCTCATCCTCTCATCTTTTCATCACCATCCTTGAGGACCTTTCCAATTACACACAAGATAATAATTAAGAAAGCAGGTTCATTCTAGAAGGGAAGAAGGTCCTTCCCTAGAAATGAATTCTTTATTTCATCGGTGTCTTTCATGTGCTGCTAAAAAAAAAACTTGGTTTCATTCTTTCTTTATGGGTCACATGTCCTCCTCCCAGACTGAGGATGGATTCTTAGAGCTACACATTTCTGGCACGCATGTGTCCCTCACATGCCAGGCGCATGATAGATGCTGAAAAAATAATTGTTGAGTAACTGAATGAACGTGCCAATTGGTTAACTCAAGTCAATTTTATAACTGTGGATCTTAAAAAAATAATGGCAGAAAAAGAGTCTAAATTTTGGTCTTAAAAATAAAGCAGAGACTTGCTTTCTTGTTTAAGAAAGATGATAGAGGAGCAAACCACTGTCTTAAACCGCTCTCTTCAAGAAAGGGTTTCTGTGGGCTGGGCCATCTGCCAGTTTTGTAGTTATTCCAATGTACATGTCACCCTTCCCTCTCTTCACCAGCTCCCCTAGTTTTAAAGCAAGCCCTCAGAACTCTCCATGACCTTCCAAGAGGTTGATTGATAAGTGAGGAGGTTCACTTGAAAGGTTCTCCATCACAGGGGAAATCAAAAAGTTTTGAAGGAGGTATATTATTAGTATTACTCCACTGTCGCATGAAGATGGAGCTTATGTCCTAATGCCCCACAGAGACTCCAGGCAAAAATTTTACACCATTTGCTTAAGGGTGATATGGGCAGGTAAAAAGGATGAAAAAGAGACACCTCCCTCTTCTTTGAGAGCACAAAGACAATTAGAATTAACTAGAAGCATTAGATAAAACACAATATTTCTCCAAATTTGTAAACTGAAATAGCAAAAGCATTAATTTGCCACAGATGGGGAATTTTCAAAACCTCCGTGGGTCTACAGAGAAGGATCAGGAAGGGCAGAAGCAAAGGGGCTGATGGGTGTGGAAACAAGAAAAGGGGGTTCCCTACCAGAAAATGGGCCAATAAGTGACTACATCCCCAACAGTGAACTCAGTCTTCACAGGAATGATAAGACCCACCATTGGCCTGGGAGAACAGTGAGGCGTGGACTAACCCATCCTCTGCACTCACTTTCCGTCAGCCTTTCTCCTCTGCAAGGGAAACCTGCCTTTCCCTGGGTGGCCCCGTTCCCTTGTGCCCTTCCTGCCTCCCTTAACGAAGCGTTTGTCTCAGGAAAAGATTTGTTCCACTGCCTCCCGATAAGTCCAAAATGATAAAGAGGACTCCCGAGTAACCACTCCTAAATAATATGTGTTTTTCAGCTCAGATTAAAACCTAATGTGAATGAAAGTCATCTCAATTTTGGGCTTTCAGGGAAAATATGTGACATGATTTATAAAGCAGAATAGGATATTTTAAATCAGGGCCAACTTGGGCAATTTTGGAAGTCTGGTCACTGCAGCAGTCAGCCCAAGGGGGGGAGGTTTCTACTTGCAAGCAGAGGGGGACTTCGGAGACCTCTGGAGTCACACTAACTGAGCTGCGGCTTTCACAGCTCCACTCCCCACCCCGCCTCCATGCTCACGCACATCCATGCTCACCCGCGTGTATGCTCGCACATGTGCACACACATTCAGCAGGGAGGCCATTGCTCAGGGCAGGAAAGGCACCCCACATTGGGAGTCCCGAAGGGGGTGCCCCTCAAAGCACCCCAAAAGCTCCCCAGCTTGGAGAGAGGAGCAGAGAGGCTCTCCAGGGGCCAATGGAAACATCCTTCCTTTAGACACAAGTCCTGTCACAGGATATGGCTGTTGCTAGGTAACAGTGGTTCCCCCACTCTTCCAGAATACAACCCCCCCCCCCAAGTATCCTCGCCCTGAAGGAGGAAGGCCGAATAACCTATTAAATGCCTCCAGTGTGTCCCCCCCCCCACCCCTTCCTGTAAAGGCAGGCTTCTGGCTCCCATTTTATCGGGCTGGTGGGGGCGCAAAGAGTGACAGAATGGTGCAAAGGCTATGGTGGCAGCTGGTGCTCCCTCCAGCAGCCCTCACCTGTGCCCCCCGGATAATGCCAGAGTGAACTATATGTAACATTCCTGCTGCTTCAAATCACAGACTATTGTCAGAGAACTAGATTTGAATTTGAGCAGAGGGACACAGCTAGTTGGCCGTGGGGGGCCAGTCAAGGGGATTTTGCTTGTGATTATTTTTTGTCAGCTGTTTTAGATGTTAAAGGGGGTTCTTCTATTCCAGAACACAGAGAGCCAGAGCGATCAGAAGAGGCCAGCCGGCTGAAGTCTCTGCGGACCAGGACGGCAGAAATTGTGGCCTCCAGGATTTTAAATAATCAGGGGCTGTCAGTACCAATAAACCTCAATCTCTGAAGTCCTGAGAGGTTAAAAAAAATCCTTCATGCAAGGTGACAAGGAGGTTTAGATGAAGAATCCTTCAGGGGGGAAAAAGGGTCGGCTGCAGCTTGAGGGATGCGTTGCCTTTGGCCCATCAGAGAAACCCCATGTCACCTGACTGGCAACTCAAGCCCCAAATTGGCCTTCCCTGGATGCATCAGCACATGTGCTCAGAAAAGATAATGTTAATGTCTCTCCGTGTTTGTCTTTCTGTCTACAAAAATGCCCACTTATCAGCATGTAATGGCTCTCAGAAATAAAGCTATTTTAGAACATTATCCAAAATGCAAATGAGTCACTGAAAGCTGTTGCTACGACCTTTCCCTGTCACTGGGTAGATGTTTCCAAATCAACAGCGGCCTTCCGGATGGCCTGACTCATGCAGGCTTCCCTGAGATAGCAGAGGTGTCGAGTGATGGACCCCTAACCTTTGCTTAGGGAGTGGCAGACCCCCAAATGGCCCACAGATCTTTGAAGAGCCAACTCCCTCATTTTACAGGGTAGTCCCTGCATTCTTATTAGGCACATGGTTTCTCATTGAGAGGTGTTTGTTTTTCTGGGTCTCCTGGTTTCTAATGAGAAAGCCAGGTCATCTAGCATCTTGTGACAAAGAAAGCCCATACAGAGAGCCCGGTGTCCTGGGAGATCCAGGTACGCAGAACTGTCAAACCAGGTCCCCCAACAAAGTAGTCTGAGAAGGTCTGAAACTAGTACAACTTCACCAGGAGTTAGGAAATGGGGCCTTTTAGAGACCACCAGTCCTCCCCATTGTTTTTCAAATGTCATTGTTTGTGATTATGTCAATTCCACTTTGACAATCTGAGAATTTCACCCTCAGACAGTTGTGAAAAGGGGCAAGTTGTTTACTACTATTCGAGTAAGCCAGGCTTATATGAAGGCATTTAACTCTCACCATAAGCCTACTGTTCCCACCTTCAGGCAAGGAAAAGGTGAAGACGGTTAATGACAATGTGGGAATTGAACTGCACTTTCTCATATCAAAGTTGCTTTTCCCACAGGAACACACACCCACATGCCTTTTCTTCTTTTCCACCGCCACCCCAGACACTATCCTTTATGAAAGTCTCAGACCTGCTGGCAGCATTTTCAAATTTCCCTTGATCCAAGTATCCCAGAACTAAGAGCCATCCTGTACTCTTTCATGTCTCAAACTCCCCAAGATTCCTCTCTCTTCCTCAGTGTCTTCATCCATTAAATGGGATGATCTTACCTAACTTGGAGGCACAATAGTGGTGTGGGTAAGGGCATGGATTGTGAAGTGCCTGGCTATGTGAGACTTTGGGCAGTTTATTCAAATCTGTGCCTTACTTTCCCTCACATATAGAATGAGTTCTTAATAGTACCTATGTCATAGGGTGGTTGGAAAGATTATATGAGAATAGCGCATAGTTCTTAACTGTCATCGTTGTCATTAAAGACTAGTTTTAAGAATCAAAAGTAACCTAAATGCAGAAAGGTACCAATGCCTCTCCAATTGGCCTCCGCCATTTAATGCCCTAATCAAAGTCACCATCACTTCATGCCTGGACTATTGTATAAACCTTTCATCTCTCTGATTCCTGAATCCCATCTCTCCGATATCTCTTTCGTGACACTAGGGACTCAGTCATTAATTTATATCATTCTTCTGATTAAAAACCTTTAATATCTATCAGCTGCTTATTGGATAAAGTCCAAACTCCTTGTTATAGCCTACAGGGATGTTCATCAATGAATCTGCCTCTTCAGGTTCCTCTTTCATCACACTACTCCCATCTGCCTGGAATGGCCTTTCCATTTCATGTGCAAGAACCACTCACTGCACATTATTCTCCACACAACTCTTACTGAGCTCTTCCTTTCCCCAACTCAACCTACACTGTTTACATATCTGCCTCTTCTAATAGACTGAGTGGTAAAGACTGGGACAGTGTGTCAAGCTTTCTCATCTCCCCTGCCCCCCTGCCACACATGGTGGCTGACACAGAGTATATGTTCCGTAAGTATCTGCAGAGTGAAGAGTCATCTCAATGACTTAGACCTAAGCTGGTTCAATATCAACATGTTCTTATCACTGGGGAAAAAAACATCAAGGATACGTCAACTAAGTAGCTCTGTGCATTAACCTGGGTATGCTTTTAGCCAAATCTCTGTATCAGCAAAGTGGGATTCTGACCAGAAATCTCTGGAGCTCAGGATCACAAGAAGTCCTTCCTTTCCTCCCCAGCCCTATTCTATCTCTCCAGAATCCAAAAGGAACATTTCATTTATAACAGTACTCACACTCTGTTGGCATACCAATTAACACCAATTAATCATCTTCATTAGGTGTGATAATGACTGAGAAAGATTAGTTTCAACAAAATATTCTGTGCCTATATCAACTATCCTGGTGGCTCATGAGATTAACTCACCTAAAATCAAATCCTCATCAAACTACCCCTGCTCCACTGGATTCCTGTCACTAAACTTCTGGGTTGTGTCAAAGAAGCAAAAATACCCAGCTGGGGAAGCATCCAGATGTAGAGATCTGACCTAAACAATCATCACAAAATTAATTGATGCCCTCCCAAAACAGGAATTTTTTGCAACCATGACAGCCCCTGAAATACGAAACATCCATCAATTATAATTCCTGAGTCCCTTAGGAGACAGTAAAGATGAATCACAGAGTGCATCAATTCCTGAGTAGTTTCCAGTCCAATGAGGACCACGCTCCTTACTTGCTGGAGGCCTCTCTCACAGCCTTTCTCGTCTCTGATATTGGCATCTATGGCTTTCCTGTTGTTTGGGCCAAAATCCTTGCAATTGTTCTTGATTCCTTGCCTTATCCCATATATCACAATCTATTCATGAAAAATAAAGTTCAAAATACATACAGAGTGTGACCACTTTCTCGTTGATTTCACACTGACCCAGGCCACCTAGACTACCACAGCAGCCTCTAAACTCGTCTTCTGCTTCCAACGTTCCCTGCCTTCAGTGTATTCTAAACACAACATCCAGAGTGAATATTTTAAAAAGTAAATATTCTCATATCATTCTTCTGCTCAAAATCCTCCTTGTCTCCCTCAGTCCTTAAAAAGGCCTGCAAGTTCCCATGTGATGTCCCCCAGTACTTCTCTGACTTCATTCCCTATGCCTCTCTCTCCTTCTCACACCACAACAATACTGGCTTCCAGTTTCTTGAACACATCAAGCACACTCCCATCTCAGGGCCTTTGCACAGGTCTCCGCATAAATGTAACCCTCTTCAGGAGACCAACCTATTTAAAATTGCAACCCAATGCCACTCCCCCTACCTTAGCATTTCAAATCCCTACTTACTTTGCTCTTTTAAAAAAATGTTTCCATAACCTTCTAACATTTTATAGAACTACTTATGTGCTATTTCTAGTATTCATTATCAGTTTTCCCCAGGTAAAATGTAAACTCAATGAGAGCAGAAGTCTTTGATTTATTCATTAATTTACCCAAGGTACAGAGAATAGTGTCTGTCATATAAGGGGTTCTCAATCATTATTTTACTATTAAGTAGTAAGAGAAGTACATAGAGGTGACTATGAGTATCTCTTAGAAACAGGAGAAAAAAGATCAGAGAAGGTTCCATACAGAAAATTACATTTGAACTGGACCTTGAAAAGATGGTTAGGACTTGAATCTCTAGAGTTATGGGAAGGGCATGCATGTGCTTTGTCTCTTAGGCCAACAGAGGGCCTGTAGAAAAGACTGGGGTGGTTCATTTAGACACAAGGCAGACAGTGGGCAAGGAGGTGGTAAAGAAGTAGGTTGAAAGAGTCAATTGGAGCCACAGCCTCCATGGCCAGGGAGAGGATTCTGTTGATAAAAGTGGCTAAGGATTCACTGATGAGTTGGAAGTATCCTTTCCCTTCAGCCACATCTGCCTTACAGAGACATAAACTGTGATTATTTTGCAAAGCATCATCAACTTTTACAAACTGACTACAAAGGTGCTTCCTTGATCATCTTCCTTTCCACCTCCACATCTGCCAGCTCATGCAACCTTCCCATCCCAGGGCCTTCTTTTACTTCCTAAACACTAAGTAGAGCAAACCTTCCTTACACTTGCAGCCTTCTCTGACCACAAGCCAGTGACTCATCAACCCCTCCTCTGCACATTTACTGCACCCTCCTCCACCCCACTGAACGCTCCCTTGTTCTCTGAGCACTTGATGTGTATCTATGCCCTCATCTACATTGCATGTAACCTGTGAGCAGGACCAAGGCCCTGACCCTCTTTTCTGTCCTTGACACAGTTATAAGCACATAAAAGGTGACACATTTAAATGTCTGTATCCAGGTATTCTTCCAGAGGCAGAACCAGCCTGACCCAGTGCAGCATCTGTAATGAGTGCACCTACCACACCCAGCAGCTAAGATCATCACTTGGCATTCTCTTGAAGAATAGAATCTTTTGAGAAAGTGATGGTGATAAAGGTACTAGTTAAAGGGTTGATTGGGGCCTAGTTGGTTTGCCTCAGAGGACAGAGTGTTGGCCTGTGGACTGCAGAGTCCCAGGTTCAATTCTGGTCAAGGGCACATGCCCAGGTTGTGGGCTTGATTCCTAGTAGGGGGCGTGCAGGAGGCAGCCAATCAATGATTCTCTCTCATCACTGATGTTTCTCTCTCCCTCTACCATCCTTTCTGAAATCAATAAAACTATTGTAATTAAATAAAATAAAAATATATAAATAAATAAATAATTGGTTGGTTGGTTGGTTGGTTTTTAAGTGAATGGGTATAATGTATACTTGAAAGACCCCTCCCCCTCCTTTGAAGTGGGAGTGAGTGTCAGCAACCACCTTAGTAGTTTCCTACTTGGAGGTCGGAATGATCCACCCACTAAATCTTCCAATTGGAGACCCACAGCCATGCCTGACACCTCAGAGAAGAATGCTCCCCTAAGCTAACACAGTGTTTTCCTTTTACTTTCCCTTAAGTTCCACCCCCAGGTGAAAATTATACAAGTCCACTCTACATTTGGCATTTGTTCCTATACTCCTTCCCATGGCAGCCAAGCATACCCAATTTAAACACAGCTTTATGATGGCTACATTTTTGCACATGAATGGCTTTTGGCTACTGGAACTTTTGTTTAGGGCTTTTGTCTGTTCAGTCACCCAAGACCTTCCCTCCTTCTAACTCTTAGCCTGAGCCAACTGAAGTGAAGGACATACATAGCTTATCTTAGTAGGCAAAACCAGAGATGTGGTGGTGTCTGCATTTGTAACTCAATAGAAGAAATGTCCCCTCCTTTCCATTTTTCTACTGTATTTTTCGTCTGTGCTGCTCAAAATGTCAGGAGTAGGGCAGAAAAAAATGCCGAGAAGAACACATGCTTGCCAAACCTGTGTGCACTGAATTTGCACCTATCTCTGGAACCCCATAGCATCTAAGGACGGTATCGAGACAGCCAGAACGAAGTCAAGTTCTTTTTTAAAAAATATATTTTATTGATATTTTACAGAGAGGAAGGGATAGAATAGAGAGCTAGAAATGTCGATGAGAGAGAAACATCGACCAGCTGCCTCCTGCACACCCCCTACTGGGGATGTGCCCACAACCAATATACATGCCCTTGACCGGAATCGAACCCGAGACCCTTCAGTCCACAGACTGACGCTCTACCACTTCGGCCAAACCGGTTTTGGCCGAAGTCAAGTTCTTACCTCTCAGTTACACCAGGCTCTATTCCTGTCCTTCAGGTTCTGGCTCTCCAGAGGAACTCAAGTTTCCACCTGAGAAAACATAACTAACCCCTTGGTCCCCTCTCCACTGTCACCTGCATATACAGCCTTTGCCCCGATGTGTATACTTGATACAGATGTATTCTTGAATCTGAATCTTGCCTCTGCTCAACCCCATCCCCTCAGGCGTGATGACTGTGGGTATAAGAACATGAAACACTGAGGGGACACTAAGGAGCATATTGTGTTTCAGACAAGGGAATAGGTTAAAAAAAACAAAAACAAAAACAACTAATGAGAATGCGCCTGAAAAGTATATTCCAACACAAAGCAGCACATTGGTGCTTGCAGCACCCACACTGGCAATGAAAATACTATTACCACCGTGGTACGGCAGTCCCAGAAAACTAATACAACTGTTAAGAGATTCTCTATAGAACTGTTAAGGAATCCCCATGAATTTATCAAAGGTATCTTTTCACATTTTATGCTCAAGAAGACTGGTGCTAATAAAGCTGCCCTCTTGTTGGACTGTGAGCTTTGGTGACAAGGACTAATTTAGTCAGCACTACCTAGTCATAGCTGATACTTGGTAAAGTAATTTTTCTATTGTTGGAAACTCTGTAACTTCTTTTTACCTAAATCAAAAAGAGAGAGAGAGAGAGAGAGAGAGAGAGAGAGAGAGAGAGAGAGAAAGGAAGAAGAGAAAAAGGAGAACACATGCGTTTGAACATATTCAGATTTTTTTTACTAATGTCTAAATGTAAGAGTGTGTGTGTGTGTGTGTAGGGAGAGAGAGAGAGAAAGAGGGAGAGGCAGGGAGGGAGGGAAGGGAAGGAGAGAGAAGAAGAAGAAGAAGAAGAAGAAGAAGAAGAAGAAGAAGAAGAAGAAGAGGAGGAGGAGGAGGAGGAGGAGGAGGAGGAGGAGGAGGAGGAGGAGGAGGAGGAGGAGGAGGAAGACAGACACAGAGGAAGGGGAATGGGAAGGGGGTGAAGAGAGAATCTCTACCAAGACTTTCAGTGGGTGGCAGGGGAAAAAAATCAGCATCATGCCAGCTTTATAGCTGATGTTTGGTACTATTTATAGAGCCGGCCATGGCTGTGTCAGATCTTTAAAAGAAGCAAAACATCTGGGCACGTCCCAAGGGAGAGGAAGAGCCCAAGTCACAACACAAGACACAGAGAAAGGCTGCATCTTTACAAAAGTCACAATTTACATTTGTTAAACATAATCTCATGCCTCTGAGGATTTTAGGAAACCTGATTCTGGCACCAAGTGACATGAAAGAATAACACAATAGCCATTGTATTTTCAATTTGAAAAGAGTTCTGAGGTGAATGAATAAATGACTTCTGGCGGGCAGAAAACACACAGCATCTCCTCAGCCAAGGGCCTCACAGTGGCCAGTGGCCACGGATAGCCAGTCATGAGAGGCAGCCTCACTGAGTGAAGTCTGCAACTACCCCAGGATGTGTGTAGCAAGGCCAAAGTCAGAGCCAATCCTGGCCAAAGCTCCTCACATGAAGGCAGGTGGCACCCACTCCCAGAACCATCTCACAGAGATATCCTTAGGATGAATGAAAGAAAAATATTTAAACTTATATAACACAACAGTAGCCCTTTGCATGAATCCATGTGCCAGTAGCTCTCTGCAGGACCTGGCCGCTCTGCACCTGCTGCCCTGAGGCTCTCGGCAGCCCAGAGACCCATCCCATCCGCAGCTGAGCGCAAAATGCTGGCCTCATCGCCATGGTGATGAGGCAAGCATTCCACCAGGCTGCTCACAGCAGGACTGGGCTTCTCCAGGAAGGCTGAGAGGACTGAGCACCGCCATCTCATGGATATGGGCACCACCATCTCTGTGATGGAGTGATGGCTAATTTGCATATTATCCTTTTATTAGATAGTATGGGACATATGCACAAAAAGAAAAAAAATCACTATTTCTCCAATATTTCATAGACTTAAAGCAAGTGTGTCCTATTTTAAGCAAAACCAACAAATTTTTAAACTCCAGATTTTGAAAACATACATTATCAAAATTGATGTTCAAAATATAAAAAGAAAATAAACTCTGCCATGACCTCGGCTTTGACCACCAGGGAAAGCCCAGCATCCAGCCCAAGACCCAGAATGGTGCATGTCCTCAAAAGGTATTTGTTGAAAAATTAATATTACATGTTAAATAGCTAGCTCCATCAATATCCTTAATGTATTATATAGAAAAGGCCCCATTCTTCAACATGCGTGGTGTGGCAGGTGAGATGCTCCTATAACACTGCCCAGGCTTTGGGACAACTATGTCCTGTGAGATGCCCCAGCCCCCAGCCCCACTGTCTCTGCAAGTGTTTCCTGCATTGTCCATGGTATGTCCAGCCCCAGTGTTCTTTGAGCATCATGTATGATGGGCTGCTATTTATCTTCGCAAACCTCTTCCTGGCCTGGCAATGACAACTGCAAGCAGGAGGGCAGCAGGTGCCAGTGGCTTTGGGGTGAGTGACTAACATATGGGTCGTTACCATGTCTGTGAATCTCTGGACAGAGAACAAACCCAGCAGGCCACCTACTGTGCTGGGCACTGTCTTCACACCCACTTCTACCTCTTCATTCCACAATATTTGTTTGCTCACTTATTTTTCTGATTTTTATTAAACTTACTAGAGGACCGGTACACAAAATTCATGCATAGGTAGGATCCCTAGGCCTGGCTGGTGATCGGGGCGGTAGGGGCCTTACTTCTCCAGATGCCGGCTGCTAGTCAGGACCTTCCTTCCCTGGCTACTGGCTGCCAGCTGCCGGGCTGGGGCCTTCCTGCATTCCACACCACCCCCTGGTGGTCAGCACAGGTCCTAGCGAACAGTCGAACTCCTGGTCTCCTGGTCCAACTCCGGAGAGGACAATTTGTCTATGTATTAGGCTTTTAGATAGATGATAGATAGATAGATGGTAGATAAATGATAGATAGATAGATGATAGATAGATAGATAGATAGATAGATAGATAGATAGATAGATAGATAGATAGGGGTGACATTGATTAATAAAATTATATGGGTTTACAATTTTATACAGGTGTGTTCACCACCCCAAGTCAAGTCTCCTTCCATCACCATTTATACCTCTTCTATCTTCCCCCACCCTCACCCCCATTTTCCCTTTTGTAATCACAATACTGTTATCTGTTGTCTCTGTTTATAAGATGGTCCTGTTTCTTTGTTTAATCACTTCACCTTTTTCATCCAAAATATTTGTTGTCTCCCCCCGCCCCATGCTCATGTTCAGGAAGGGGTAAGAGGAGGACTCATACAAAGTCATTAACAAGCTTCCAGAGAATCCACACTAGGTCTGGTCTACAGAGAAATACTTCCTAACTTGACCTATACAGGCTACTGGATCTCATGTCTTTCTATAACTTTTATCATAATAATAAAGGCTCACTGTGGAATATTTGTAAGCCACAGATGCAAATATAAAGATGAAAACAAAATGTGTCCGTAACCTCACCATCCAGAGAGAATCTCTATTGGAATTTTGGCATATTTTATTCATTTTTGCCTATATCTCTATACAGATATAGATAATTAATTAGCCAGTTTAGAAGATATTTCACATATAGCTCATGAGCACTATCTCATGCCATTAACACTGTTCAGGATTTTTATATGGCTGCCTACTACTCCACTGTATGGACATACTATAATTTGCTTACCTAGTCCCCTCCTACCTCAGAAAGTTGATCCCAATGTTTCATATAAAAGCATCACCATGAACAATTTTGCACACACATTTCCCGACACTTCCGATTGTTTCCTTGGAATAGAATCCTAGAAGCAAATTTTTTAAAAGTACAGAAACCCCCCCAAAATCAGTTTTCAGAAAGGTTATACCAATTACAGTTCTATTAATAGGACATGATACTGCATTTCAATGGCAAGTCATTTTTAACCAACAATAATTTTGTAGCTGGGAAAATAACATTTCATTTAAATTATCATTTTTAGTATTATTATTATTATCCTATCTAATAAAAATGGAATATGTTAATTGACTGCCATGCCCTCACAAAGATGGCGGCATCCACAGCTAATAAGGAGGGAATATGCTAATTGCTTGCCATGCCCTCAAAGATAATGGTGCCCACAGCCACAAGATAGTGGCCCCTAGTCACCCCAGCAGGTACACAGCATGGCCGGGCCTGACCCCAGGCAAGTCCAGCTGCTCCATGCATTCACCTCCAGAGTCCCCCAGACCCCTCAACCCCTAGCCACCCAGGGCCATCCCAAGACACAGGCAAGACTCAGATGGTGGCTGCCCAGCTGACACCCAAGGTGCAGGCAAGCCTCAGATGGCAGCTTCCCAGCTGCCCAGGGCTGCCCAAGACTCAGGTATCCAGGGCTAGCCAAGGCTTGCACTGCCGGCAGTGGCAGCAGCAGAGGTGTGAGGGGGGCATTGCCTTCCCCTGATCACCGGGTCGTCTCCTGCCCTTTAGGGCTACCAGCTATGAAAGGGGGCAGGCTGGATTGAGGGACCTACCCCTTCCCCCCACCCTCACCTTTCCTACCCCCGCACTCCAGTGCATGAATTTTCATGCATCCAGCCTCTAGTTATTATTATATAATTAAATTATTATTGGTGGTAAGCACTTGAATTTTCCACCCCTGCTTCACACTATAGGGCTTCCCTATACGGTAGCCCTCTCGTCCTCACCCTACACACGGAGAAACTGAGTTCCTATTAAATGGCTTGTACACAGTCAAACAAGGACCTTCCAGAGCCAGGATCATAGCCCAATTCCAAAGTTCCATCCACCTAACTATTCTACTGTGCTGACCATTCACAGAGTCAAACATTTTTTTAAACATAGTTTTATTGATTTCAGAAAGGAAGGGAAAGAAACATCAATGGTGAGAGAGAATCATTGATTGGCTGCCTCCTGTATGCCCCCTACTGGGGATCGAGCCCACAACCCAGGCATGTGCCCTTGACTGCAATCGAACCCAGGACCCTTCAGTCCCCAAGCCGATGCTCTATCCATTGAGCAAAACCAGCTAGGCCAAACATTTTTCCATGTGTTTTTAGCCTTCGTATTTATCTTCCTCTGAACTGTAGTAAATTTATTTTTCTGTGTAGAAAAAAAAAAAAAAAAAACAGCCCTAAGCAATTTTGGGTGTTTTGACACTCCACACATGTACTAAGATTCACACATCACCCCCCTAACTCCTCCTTGCCTCAATCCAATCCAAACAGCCGCCCATCTCCCCCACACAGTGAGTGACACAGCTTCTCCCCGCGATATTGCAAAGAGTTTAAATGGCTCCACCTAAGCTCTCTTGAGATTACTCTAAATGCCCTGCAACTTAACTTCACTTTGGTTAGGGAATATCCATTCATGATCAAAGAAGCAGTACTTAGGATCAACTCTATGGTGCCCGATAACATAGATCAGCATGAAAACACAGCTCTCACAAGGGCCATTCTATTGGATCATCCGTTTCTTTCCTGTAGGAGGCAGAGCAATAAGTCCATTACGTTCTGTGCAAACAGAGACAGGAGTATCTGCTGACCAGATAGCTCCTGGGACAATGTCACAGTCCAGTGCATAGCCAGGCTAGCACCCACCCATAACAGTCACTCCTCAGAAGCCCAAGGAAGTGTGCGCCCCCGCCCGCCATGGGCAGAATCCTCTCAAAGGACGAGATCCCGGAAGCTCTTCCATGCGCAGCCAGAGAGCCCTGCACTGACAGCTGACAGGGAGGCGGGGACTTTCTTTCCTTCGAAGTCACCTGCTTGCCCAGGAATTCATGCCGCAGGAAAGTTCTGCAGGATCATAAACCAGCCTTGCGCTGCCTCAGAGCTCACTCTGCAACTCGCGGCGATCATCTGCTTGATTCAGCTCAGGTTAGGGAGATGGATAGGATTTCCCCACAAATCACTTGATTAGTATGAGAGATCTATGCTCCTGCTGTTCTAAGCATTGCAGAGATGTCTGGTTCCCTTTAAATCTCTCTCAGTATGATGGTTCTTGCAGCTTTCAGAGTTTCCCTCCCCAGATTTATTTTTTGAAGGCGCTGCACTATTTGGCAGTGCTACCCTGTTCCTCTCTGGTACTGTGACCAGCAATATTTTTGGGAGGAAGCTCTTGAGCTCCAAAACTGGGGAACAGGAATTCTGACCTTTTATTAATCACTCTGGGATCCCCCTCAGCAGGGAATCCCTGGCCTGGATCCTCCTCACCCTAGCCCACTCCCTGGCCCATCTGGCCCATCCTTAGAGAGAAACCACCCTACTCTCCCATCATCACCTTGTATTACTCCCCACGGACCCTTTAGCACTTGCAATATTTCAGGCTCTACACTGGATACTTGACAGCTAACCCTCCACCTAATCTCTACCACAAATCTGTGATGTAGGTGTCCTTTGGGAATTTTAAACTGAGGAAACGGAGGTTTGGAGCAGCCACACACACTGTCTGAGCCAGGTCTGCAGAGATGCCTTGTGTGAGATGAACTCTGGGTCCCTATATCTCTGTGTTTTCATCTTCTTTATTTTATCTCAGAAAGACCACCAGGAATAAGATTTAGGGAAAAGATGGGTGACTTCCTCTTCTTCCTTGATCAGCCCTGAACCACGAACTCTTCATTGCCTTCCTCACTGCCACCAACTGCCTTGTTCACTAAGTGAGAACAGCATGTTAGACCCTTTGCAATCCATGAAGAGTTCCCTCTTGAGGGGGGGGGGGGGGGGACGGGACGGATGGCTGCAGGGGCCAATCACGTGTCTAGTCACACCCAGCTCTGTACAAAGTCCCACCCCTTCCTGGGCTGGGCTGACAGCGCACTGATGAAACCTTGCCATGTTTTCTGAAGTCCCCTGGGCAAACCCTCCACTCCCCCCAGCGTCATTTAGTCATTTACCATCCTCTGATGCTCTCAGTCCCCACACAGCACAGTCTCAGCATCAAGTCTTACAGTAAAAAATAAAGAGTGGAATTTTCCTGTCATTCTTCCTCCTTCCACATAGGAAGATGGGGGGGGGGGGGGAGTAAAAAAAACAAAATAAAAAACAAAGGCTTTAGAAGGCAAGGACAAAAGTGCAATGAGTAGCGCTAAGTCCCCCCCCCAACCCCAGATCAATGGGGTCTCACCCTTACCCATTGTCTTAATTCTAAGGTGGATTGTCAGTAATTGCAGGCAAGTGATTCAGTTTCTTCAAAATATAATTGCACAAAAAAAATTGTAACTGTGTGTGATAGATGGCAACTAAAATTACTGTGGCAATCATTTCATAATATATACACACATTGAATCATTATGTTGTACATTTGAAACTATTGTACCTCAATTTATATATATATATATATATATATATATATATATATATATATATATATATATATATTAATACAAGAGCCACCTGGTTAGGCAGCTCTAGGCATGTGGTATCTGAGACTATTTTTTTTAAAACTTTCAATCCATACCCTCACCATGGCCTTATTTTTCAGTCATAACTTTTAAGAATTTACAGGGCCCCTTTCACAGTGAAAAGCTCAAGTGAATGCATCAGCAGAAAACTTTTCATTTTGGTTTAAAGACTCTGACCTCCCTCCATCACTGTCTCCCATCCCTCTCCTCCTATACTCGGCGGGCATCTATTCCCACAGCCCAGGGGCCAAGGTCATACTCCTCCTCCTCTTTCAGAGATCTTGGTCTTACTTCCTAGTCACTGAGAAAACAAAGCCAAAGGAAAGAATCACCACTCAGATCCCCACCCATCCCACCACACCCACCCACCCACCCACCCTTCCCTCCCTTGGCTGTCCCTACCACCAGCCAAAGCCATGCCCACACCTCCTCGCTGGGTCCCAATCCCTTCCCTCAAAGCTTTGCTCCAGCAGTGCTCACACCTCCTACTGCAACCTTACTTTTGTGCTCTCCTGACTGCACCATTTCCATCAGCGCAAAAGCATCCTGTGATTTTCCCATTTTAAGGACGAAATACTTGCTTTGACCCAATATGCCCCTGTTAACTTTTCATTTCTTTGCACCCTTTTACAATCACACTTCTCCATAAACGTGTTTACTTGAGCTATTATCAATGCCTCTCTTCCAACCCGCTCCAACAAGGCTCTCACCTCCCACTCATCCAAAATGCTCTTATCAGCTCACAATGGCCTTCATGTTGCTAACATTCAATTCTCAGTTCTCATCTTACTTCAAACATTAGCAGTATCTGATCCAGCTGATCACTCCCTTCTTCTTGAAAATCACTTCACTTAGTTTCTGAGGCAATTCTCTCTAGCTTCATCTCTTATCTCATGGGTTACTCCTTCTCCATCTCCTTTGCTGGTCCATCTTCATGTCCTAGACTCAAGGTCAGTAAACATGGCCCACGAGGCAGATGCCTCTTTATATAAATAAAGTTTTGCTGAACACAGCCACACTCATTCATTTATATGTTATTTAGGGCTGCTTTTGTTCTAATTAAGTAAATTTGAGGGTTGCAGCAAAGACCGTACGGCTCACAAACTCTAAAATATTTACTACCTGGCTCTTTAAGAAAAACTTTGCCGCCGAAACCGATTTGGCTCCATGGATAGGGTGTCAGCCTATGGACTGAAAGGTCCTGTGTTCAATTCCGGTCAAGGGCATGTACCTTTGTTGCAGGCACATCCCCAGTAGGGGCTGTGCAGGAGGCAGCTGATCAATGTTTCTCTCTCATGGATGTTTCTAACTCTCTATCTCTCTCCCTTCCTCTCTGTAAAAAATCAATAAAATATATATATTTTTCAAAAATTAAAAGTTTGTCAATCCTATTTTTGATCTATAAATATTGGAGTTCGCAGAACTCAGTCTTTTTACATCTTGTCTATCTGCACCCACTCTCTAGGTGATCTCATCTGGTCCCAGACTTGAAATATTATCAATACACTCATAATTCCCAAGATTTTCCTCTAGCACAGACCTCTTCTCTGAAATCCAGACCCATAACACCCCTGGCTAGAGGACATTTCTTTTAGAGGTCTAACCTGTCTCAAAACAAATTCCTCGTGTCTTATTTCTCCCTAGTGCTTCTTCCACAAACATTTCCATCCCATGCCAAAAACCTGGGAAACAGTCCTTGAACCCTCTTTTTCTCTTAAACCTCACATTCAACCCATCAGCAAATCTTGCTGGTTCCGCCTTCAAAGAATACCCAGAATCTGACCGCTCCACACCCTTCCACGGATACCACCCTAACCCAACCCACCACTCTCTCCCGCCAGGATCACTGTCTCCTGGCTGGCCTCCTGTCCCCAGGCGGCCCTCCTACAGCTCTCAACACGTGTGGCAGCCGGAGTGATCTGGTTGATTAAGAGACTACGTTACTCCTTTGCTCAGAACTTCCCCGTGGTTGGAGGGAGCTCACCCTGGCCTCACTGCTGCACCTGCCACCTCAAGCGTCTCTAGCTTCAGGGCCTCTGCTGGCCTGAATGGACTGCTCTTCCCCCAACCATCCACAGGGACCACCCCACTGCCCTCAGTCTCTGCCCGTCACTTCACTACCGGGGCCCTCCTGGACACAGCCTGTCCCCACATGCTCCCCATCCTCTGGCTCTGCTTCGGTTTCTGCATTTCACCCATCGGCCCTCCTACATATTTACTCATTTGTTTGCCATCTGTCTCTCCCAACTAGAACGTAAGCTCTAAGAGGTCAGGGACTGCTCAGCGTGGCCCACTTCTGTATGCCAAAGCTTCAGCACTGTGTTTGTCGGGTCTCAGTCTTTCGGGCAATGAGGAAAAGGACACATACAATTTCAGAGGCTCGTGTCCCTGTGAAGGAAGCTGAAGGATGGGGAAGAGAAGCACATCATTTCCATCATGGAGAAAGCAAAGAGAAGGCCGCGGCTCAAAGGCGTCAGGCACAGCCCTGGACCCAGCAGTATCCCTCACTGACCTGTCCCAAAGAATGCATAAGTGACAAGGGGACTGCTCATCAGCAGCTCCTCGAATCTCCCTGCAGAGACTCCTGGGAGTGAAGAGGGGGCAGAAAGGACAAATGGAGAGAAGCTACTCTGCAGGCAGATGGAGCCTCATTCTCTCCCCCGCCCTCCACCCCAACCCCAGCCTTGTCACCCAACTTGGACCAAAAGGAGTGAGTGGATGGGGGCGGAGCAGATAGCAAGCCAGAAGGTGGAACCTGACACCTACCAGCAGTGTCACCCTGATGAGCTTTAAATTCTCTGTGCCTCAGTTTCCCCTCTGTAGTATGAGGGTGATGACCAAATGTTTTAAAATCTTGAAGATTAGTCTCTTTATTTCCTTTCTTAGTTGGGCCTTAACACATTTAAAAGTCTATAGTTTATAAAGAGGTTCTACTGAAGTTTTTCCATGTACTATAAGTTGCTTCTTCATTTCTAAACCTGCTTGAGTTCCTCACCTGCTCCCCATTCTACTCCCATTTTTTTTTCCTTTTCCTTTTTGTCTCATAATTTACTCATTCTGAAAATCCCAGGTTCCAGGCAGGCAGAAGAGGCACCACCCAACCCTCCTGTCTCTCATCCTGGGTGCTACAGGGCAACTTCAGCAGCAGCAGAAACAAAACCACAAGGGGCGTGAGAGGATCCATATGAGGACCTGCAACCCATCTCCTCCTCCCCATCCTTCACCTCTTCACAGCCACATTGTCCTTTGCTTACCAAGGGAAGCAACGCCTGAATGATGGGACACCCAAGGCATCTCACCCTATCTTCCCCCTGACCGAGCCAAAGGCCCCTGAGCACCCCCTGGCAAATGCTGGCCCTTGGGTTCAGACCGCCACTCACATCAAGGATAGCCTCCTTCCACCCACATCGGCCTCATCCTTCAGTGCTTGGAGCTCAGGACCCACTGCCTCCGTGAGTCTTCTGAGACCACTCACACCCACATGGACATCCACGCTTCTCAGCACCTACCTGAACCTCGTGCTGGGACCTTTGTACTGGAGGTCATCCAGTGTGTGCTACTGCTTACTCCTCAAGTGCCCGCCAAGGCCACCAGGGGGCTCGGCCCCACCCCTCCCTCACCTAGGACAACCCATAGGTCCGCAAGAAGCCCTTGCTGAATATGAGCTTGGGCAGCATTTGCAGGCAGAAAATCTGGCTCATTCCACGATAGCTCTTCCGCCCACTGCCCGTACAGACTGGGGTGAGTGGCTTTGACTTTCAAAGTGTCAATTTCCTCCTTTGCAAAATAAGGATAACAGCTTCCCTACCCACCTCTGAGGCTTGTGGATACAAAAATAAAATAAAATAAAATAAATAAAATAAAATAAAATAAAATAAAATAAAATAAAATAAAAAACACATACAAGCATGCATTATTATTAAAATAAATAGAGCAGCAAATCGGCCACTCGGCTCACAGTGCCGGCCCATCCACTTTTCCCAATTAAGCCTGTGAAAGCCCCAAGGATGTGCCCATCAGAGCTGCCACCTGCCCCGCCGTGGGAAGGCACCCCAGAGCCCCCACGTGGCCCAGGCGCGCATCATGGAGCCAGCCAGCTGTGACTTCCACGGAGAGCCGGACTCCCAGGCCGCCTGGAGTTTATGCAAGGAGGAAAACCACAACGGGAAGCAAATGCATTCCGGAAAAGCGACAATAAATGACACACTTGGTCAGGAGGCACAACCCCGAGGTCGCCTCCGGAGAGCCTTCAGCACCCAGAGCCGCTCCTCTACATGTGATAGCTGTCAGTGCCTTCATTTGTCTTAATTACCAAGCGAATCAAGCAGGAGGCCTGGCTTCTGGGAAAGAGGGGCGGGTAGCCCCGCACCCTCCAGGTGGACGTCTGCCAGCCCAGCCCTCCTCAGCTGCAGGAGGAGACCTGAGGACCCGCTAGGCTCTGACACCAAAGTTCCGTTACCTCGCTCTGCCTGGCCAAGTCAGAGCTTCTCTGCGCCTAACTGCCCCACCTGGGAAACAGCAGCTGCATGTGGTCGGCCCCCTGGAGTGCTAAGCTAGGACTGGCCAGATGCAGGTGGGTGGTGAGGCCTAGGGATGGGGTGGGGAGGAAGGAAGGAGGATGCAGCAGCCCCTGGGCATCATTCCCTACACAGAGATCCTGCGCCCTCAACACCTGAAGAACAGCCCTCACAGATGCGGGTTGCTCTCGCCGCATTTCCTGCGCGCACTGATCTATCTCACCCAACGTGGAGAACACTCTGCCCCTGCCGGGTATGCCCTACAGTGAGCAACACAGTGTGTGGCACATTGCTGCGCGCATACTCACTGCTTACACGTTTGTAGCTTACTGAGTAACTGATTTAAAAAGCATGTTTTGTTTTTTGTTTTGTTCCTGATTTGTAAAATAATGCATTTGCCGCAGGAAATTGGACAAATAGTTTAAAATTTAAAAAAATCTGTTGTTAAACCTAAAACGCAGAGATAGCCACTGCTGTGGCTGGATAAATTGTATTCCATTCTATTTTTCATGACTGCATACATCTGTGGGGTTTTTTTTTTTTCTTTTTACAAAATTGCATGTATACCCTATTTACTTTTAAAGCTTTATCTACTTAATGTATATGGTTAGCATTTTCCCATATTCTTATATATTATTCAATGTAATTTTAATAGCTTCCTTGATTTCCATTTTACAGATGAGCTACATTAAATTTAATTAATCCCTCCACACAATGTTTTGTTATGATGCATAATGCTGAAAGGAGTATCCTCGATCAGAGCTATTTTGCACATCTCTGATCATTTCCTGCGGATAAATTCCTAGAAGAGCAATTGCTTACTGGTTCAAAGGCTATATTTTTGAGGCGTGCCTCCCATATATGCAAATTCTCCTCCTACCAGCTAAGTGTAAAAATGTCCTTTTTTTTTCTCCCCAGCACTCTTAATGACACTGGATATTACCGTTTTCAATTTTGGTAATATTGTAGATGGATAATGATATCGTGGGGGGTTTTTTTGCATTTATATTTTAATTATTAGTGAAGGTGGATACTTTTGCATATTTTTCTGGGCATTTCTGTTTCCGTTCTCTGTTTCTACGCACTTACCTATTAGGGGACAGACTGATGGCTTAAATATTTTATGAACAAGGGAGTAGTGCTCGGCCTGCCTTGATGACCCTGTCCCCCTGTGTAACAGTCCCCTCCACAAGGCATTGATGCTCATGTCTAACGCACCCCCTTTCCCTGCCTCTTAAACCCGTTTGCTCTCATGCTGTCTTGGGGAGACCGGAGGACACTGCTCCATCTTTCACCTACCAGTGAGAACTTGTTCACCTGTCAGCTTCTCCTCCAGGGAATGAAAATTGCTCTTCATTTTTTGCTTAATCTAGTGTAACTTATGAAGTCAGAGTGTCGCCCTTTGATGCTGCCCCCTCCTCTCCTTCCAAAACCAACGTCTTTCTCGGGGCCCTCATCGCTTCTCACCTGGACAGCAGCAAGTTATCCGCCTCTCCCGCCCAGGCTGCCCCCCCCAAAACCTCACCCCCACTCTCCATGTCTTCCTAAATGTAAACGGGACCTTGTCTCTTTCTGCCTAAAACCCTTCTGTTCCTCAGTTTGGCCAACCGGTCCCTCGACATCTCTTCCCTCCCCACCCCCAGAACACAACTCAGATGCTTAGACACAACAACCCAAGGATCACTCATCCTGCTCTGAGGTGCTGTGCCATTTCATGCTTCTGAGTCTTGTAAAGGTGGCTGGTCCCCCTTTCCACCCCCCCCCCATGCTCCTGGTGGGACCCTATCTATTTTTCAAGTCCCTCAGATGTTCCTCTCCAGGAGCCCTCCTCTGACCATGCCAAGTGTTACCATGTATACCCCACAACCAGGACATACTACTCTCATGCTACCACAGCTTACTGCACTCTAGTGCAGTCTGTCTGTGTGCCAAGACTGAGGGCAGAAGTGTGATGCCCACGGAGTGTCATTGTGATTGGGAAGGTCACAGTGAGGGCACCCTGGGCAGGCCAGCCCATCGGGCATATTTCTGTGGTCCTTCATCTTCCACCTGCAGGCTCCCCGGTCCCTTGCTTTCCTCTCCTTTCTCATGCTAGCCCACCCCTCCTCTCTCTCCTTCCTCTTTGTCAGCTCTCTCCTTCCTTCAAGCCTGTCTCACATCCTAGGCAGCCCAGCCCCTGGTGCCCACTGCGTCCTGTCCCCTCTGAACTCAGCCAGTCCTTGGACAGACATTGCTGTTGGCTACCTCTGGTGCTAGGGGTCTTTCCACACAAATTCCTGCAGGAGAAAGATCACACCTACCTTGGCTGATAGACACCCTAGTGCCTACCTTGGTGCTGGGCACACCAAACAGCTCAGGATGCTCTTGTTAGTGCAAAGGCATGCCAGCAGGCTGCAGGAGTGGAAAGCTCATGCCCTCCTCCTGGGCACTGCCTGCTGACCCCTAACTAGTCCAGCGTAAACCTCTGTGTTTTCTTCCTCCTTCTCAGTGACTACACACACGAGCTTACTAATTATGCATTCATTTTGTGGGGCCCACCTCATCCGTTCATCTTGATTTCTAGGTGGCTCAAACCACCGCAGACAAAGCCCTCCACAGCCTCTGCCCCGTTCTCCTGAGTGGGAGGTCCTGCTTTCATCCGAGGCCACCAGCTGGATGGCAGCACTCCATCCCTTCCCCGCCGTGGGCAGCACCTGGCCCTGCGCTAACCCATGCCTTGCTGTAGCCTCCAGGGGTTCCCCTAACACTCCATCCACGGGGCTCCAAGCATATCCGGGAGACGTGTGCACCCAGAAACAAATCGAGTCTGGCTGGAAGAAATATAGGATTTCAGCCCCACGTTGGAGAAGCTGCTCTCAGAAATGAGAATCTGCATGAAATTGAAAATTCTGTTTTGTTTTGTAAAGGTGACTGGTGAAGCGTCTTATCCAGGGCTGGGGCGTGCTGTGCACCTCTTTTATTTCACATATCCCACAAGGAGCCTCTTACCTTTGTGAAATTCGGATTAAACAAGGATTGATTTAACTCATGTCTCCCAGCTGTACCCCATCCCTTCCTTTCGGCTCCAGCTTCTGGCATGCATTCGGCCGCCCCGGGCCCTCCAGCAGCCCCTTCCCAGCCACTGACGGGGGACTCCAGAGTTTACTGTGTAAATCAGGGGAGCTGGGGTTGAGTGCGCAGCGTCCGTAATGAGCACTCAATAAATACTGCTTAGCTGCAGGTGTCCCTGCCTCCGCCATTTGGTTAGAAAGAAATTAGGAGCCCAGAAAAAGCAAACCGTCTATTCAATTTGGAAACAAGAAGAAGAAGAAAATGAGCTACAAAACAAATGACACCGACTTGGGAGATGGAGGGCCTCGACTCTGGCCCCAGCTCTGCCATCGGGGAGCTGTGTGACTACACCAGGGACTGTGACCTCGCTGTTGCCACGTCTGGAAATGAAAGATTAGACCTGCTGAGAGATCCTCAAGCCCTAGGCAGAGCCTGCCGGTCAAGGCCGCACCCTAAGAGGGCAGTGCAAGGTGGGTTGCACCCCTTCCCCACTCGTCCCAGGGACTGTGATCCTCAGCCACTTTGACAGCCCAAGAGCGAAGGCGAGGTTTCAGAGAAATAGAAAAGGACCTCGTCAGGAGGGGGTGGAGGGAGAATCCCTAGATCCAACATCCCCTGCCTCTGGCCTCCGCACAGCCCTCTGCTGCCTCCTCCAGCTCAATCTCCATTTCCTAAACATCATCACAGAGGCTCCCAAGCTCCCCCTTTTTAACAACTCCTGCGGATGGAAAATTCTTCCTCATACCTAATCTAAGTCCATCTGCTGCAATCTCTGTCTATTTTCACTCCGCTCAATCCTTACTGGAGATGGAGAACAGCTGGTCGCCATCCTCCATATAACATCCCCTCCGAAACCAAAATCAGTTATTACATCACCCCTCAGCCTGTTTTTCTCCCGGTCTAACAGCCACCATGCCTTCCACCTGCCTTCATGGATGCGAGCTCTGAAGCGTCGCTGAGCACCGTGGCCCGCGTTGGAGGAGGCTCGGCAAGCTCCAAGTCCTTCCGAAGCTGCAGCATCCCGGGGGCACATAGGACTCAGGTGACAAAATCCAGGGCGAAGGTCAGGCAAAGCAGAAAGGGCTCAACTAGTCCAAGGCCTTGCTTTCCACGTGGGAACTGAAAGACGGAGCAAGGAAGTGCAGCAACCAAGGGCAAATCTGAGGGACCATGCCCCAGAGGCTGGACCCCAAATACTGCCATCGCAATGCCTGAGCGAGCGGCTGCAATGTGTCCTTGATGTGGGAGAGAGCGGGATTGGCCTCTCGGACACTCCCTATCCAAACTCCGTCTTTCCAATCCCACCAGCAAGATGGGAAACTCCACCAGGAACAGCTTTGACTTCCGTCAAGAACCCAAATACCTCTGCTAGTGGCAACGCTGCTAACTGTTCACACCTGAGTATGAATAAGTAGATTTGATTCTTTCCAACTCTCGATAGAGAGAATTGGGGGTGAGATGAGGATAAAGGACAAAGAAACTGGGAAAATGACAGACAGATTTCACTGCTTGCTAACTTTTTCAAGGTCACTTCTATGCTTGGGGGCTGAGGGTAGGCAGGACAAAGGAGCCGGCAAGGCTTTGCCCGGTAGGAATCCCTTGCACCCTACAGGCCTGTCTGCGGGGGGAAACACCTGCCCTGCCCGTCTCACAGAGGGAGCTGCACCACCCCAGGTGCTCTGTGAGGTCTGCGTAGAACTGAACGTGGAGAAAGGATTACCTCATTGCTCCCTCAGGGCCGACCCAATGTGCCTCCCAGAATTCCCGAGTCCCCCGGTTAACCGGTTAACCATTTCAGATGTCAAGTGAGCAGGTCTAAATGGAATCTCACCCCCTAGGGTGCCCTGGAGTGACAGGAAGGAAGAGCCAGAAGGGAATGAAGAAAGGAAGGTATACAGGGTGTCCCCCAAAAATGTAGACATACCTTAATAGCTGATAGCTCCTTTGATGTTTGTGTCTTTTCAGATTTAACTCATTGGAATCAATAATTCAAAGTGTATATGCATTTTTGTGGGGACACCAAGTATTTGTGATTAAACAGGATTGCTCAGGTACCTGCTTCAATAGCTCCCCAATGGGGAGGGAGAAAGGTATAAGGAAAAGTCAATCCGGGGAACTTATGTGCTAATGATTTTCCCAAGTGAAGACTGAAAGGGAAAACAGCGGAGTGTGGTGAATGCATTCCAGAGCCCTCACCCTCTCCTGAATCAACTGACGCCTCATGCCCCAGCCTCTTCACCTCTCGGGGGTGCTCCGGGTGGTCCCCGACCTCCAGACATACCCCCTCTTCCACAGAATAACCAGGGGAGTTCACACATCCACCAAAACAAAAGGAGACATGTGGACAGCATTTACAAAAACACCTAACGCAGTCAACGTCTTATTTGATTTCTCCCAAACCACAAAATTAAATTTTAAAATAGAAACCTAAACGGCTTTACTCTGATTTAAAAAAAAAATAATCTACTGTGTTTCCAATCCTATTTCAGGGGACAGTTTTCTTTAACAGCAAAATCAGCACAAAATGACAAGACCAAAGCTGGTTGGCAAAGGGATTATTTACTGATGTGTTGGTGATGAAGGGGGATGACAGAAAGAAGGTGGGATGGAGGGAACAGATATATATATAAGGGACTTCTACTAGCCTGGTAAACCACCCAGGGCTTGAGGAAAAAAGGAAAAGGTAACCCCTTCACAGCACAGTGGTCAAATGAGAAAAATCCTAGTTGGCCAACTAGGGAGAGAAGATGCTAGTTCTATGGAGGACCTCTATCCAGGGTCCTGGCCAACGCGACCTTGTTTGATGACATCACAACTAACAGATTTAACTTCCTGAGCACTCACTGGGCTCTCCAGACACGAGCAGGTGCCTACTTCACAACAACTGGCCAGCCTCACACCGACCCCCGCAACTAAACTCTCCAAGCTGGGTCACGCAGAGGGGCCGGATCTAGGTGTCAGGCCCTGTCACCCAAGGTGAAGTTACAATGATGGCATTTTTTGCGTTTTTGTCAATTATTCTCCAGCTCCTATGATGCTTTTTTTAGTCTGAAGTTGTTATTTTAATGATCTCTGATCCAAACTGGGGAACTGAAAAGGGAAGAGAAATGAGGGGGAAGGAGAGGGAGGCGAGGCAAGCGCTCCAGTGTGTCCCACTTGTGCCTCTGCTCCCTGCCCCCAGCTGCCTTTCCCTCTCTCTGCATGAGTCACCATCCAGAAGCTGCTTTAAAAACCCTACTTTTAATGTCCTCTACGATGAAGGGAACCCAGCAGATCAGCCTCACTGGAGGGGGACCCCGATGTTGTCGCCTGTTCCTTCTTCTAGACACCTCTCAAAGGCTAAGGTAATTTCTAGTTTTGTCGCTGTCTTCATGGAAACCGAGGCGGCCCCTTTCAAACGCTCCCACCTGCTGGGTGCTGCCTCTTCTGGGCTCTCTGAGAGTCACCTGCCCGAGACAGACCACAGGGGAGGACCATAGGGGCCAATTATAACAGGCAGCCTATAAATTATAGGGCCAGCGTCCACGCCAGGCCCCTGAACACAACGGCGTTAGAATTTGTGGGACCCCAAGTTTGTTTTGCTTACTGTCAGGCACCATGTGCAGAAAAGAGAGCTGACTGTTATCTTGCTCAGAAAAAAAAAGAATAAAAAAATAAGGCAGCTGTTTTTTTTTTAATCATTGTGGGAAGAGCTTTGACAATAACAACTCCCACCCAAAATAGCTGCCTCGAGGAGGTGGCGGAAAAACCTGTTGTAGAGGTTAGAGAAAATACAAATTAAAAAGTGAAAGTGATTCATGGAGCCAGAGGGGAGGCTGCCACCCGCCCCTCAGCGGCGGGAAGAGGAGCGTCACAGGGAAAAGGTGTCGCTGGAGGCTCCCTGCCCAGAAAGTTCACTTCCGGCCAGGACTGGGGACCGAGCTCCCCAGCTTCACGTCCAGGAGAGAAATCAGAGCCAGACGATGCACCTGCATTCCCCAAAGCCTTAGGGACACGTGGCAGACCCACCCCGGACTGGGAGCTTCAGGGGACCCAGCAGGCCAGAGGACATACCTGGGGGACCGATGTGGGAAGTTCGAATAGGAAGCGCATTCAAGACCAAGCGCCTCACCTTCTCCCCTGTGGGTGCCTGGCTCCCTAGGAGGCCCGCCAGCCTACAACCTCCTATTGGCAGAAGCTCGGGTGCTCCGGGCACGGAGTTTTCCCGGGTCTAACAGGGGCTCTGAGAACAGTGAGGCCTGGTGGTCTCAAGATGCACTCGGGTGCCGCGAGGCTGAACCAGCTGCTGCCATGCTGAGCTTTGCTACTCAAAGAGCAGTCGTGGAAGCAGTGTGGTTGGTGGCTCCAGCCACTCCTGGGCCACAAAGGCACCAGAGAGGAGCCAGCCCCAGGAATCTGCCCCTCCCACCAGCCTCCACCTCCCAGACCTGCTTAGCATTGAATAGCCCTTCTCCCATAAAGGTGGAAACGCGACCGGGTGAAATTTAGTTCTATCCCCTTCATTTCAGTACACCCCAAGCCTGGAAAGTCTTCCAGAGTTTTTCTCGGGAGCTAATCAATTAAGTAATGTCTCTCCTCTGAGAACTGCTTTGCTGGTTTCTCACCAAGTTGGGTGGCACACAGATACCCACCAGATCCAACAGGACACCCACACCCCCCAGTAACTGTCTCCTTCCCTCCCCATAAAACCAACGGAGACAGGGTGGGCAAGGGGTAAGAAGAGGCAGGAAGGAGACAGAAGTTCCAGGACTCGGGTTGAAGGTCACAATAGTTGAGGGAAAGGCAGGTGCAGGTAATGGAGAGGGGGCTGACCCCCATGGCGCAAAACCCAGCCGACCAATCACGTTCCTCCCAACCAGCCTCCCAGTGGCCGGGTCCACCAGGAAAGCTCTACTTACCTCTTGGAGGTCCAAAGCCCCTTCACCCAAAGAACCCAGCCCTGCGGGCGCCCCGAGCCCCCCCAACACCCGAGAGCTATTTCCACCGACGTGAGAGCGCAGCTAACGGAGAGGAGTCGACGCACCCCGTTCTAGACGGCCGCAGAAGTTTTCCAGATTGTCACCCCTTTTCCCTCCCGACTCAAGCCGGGCAAAGGTGTCCCCCACCTCGGCCACCTCTCCTCGCCTAAACTTTTCTTCCTGCATTCCCCATGCGGAGGCTGCGCTGCTGCTGCGAGCCCCGGGCAGCAGGGAAGCGCAGGGGCAGGCACCGGAGGGACGGGGACGCGCAGGCAAGGAGTACCTTTTCCGCGGAGCCGGCAGGGGCCGGTGCCCGGAGGCTCGCCCGCCCTGCCGAGCCGGGGAGGGAGGATGCTGCCGGAGCGGAGCACCGCGCGGAGGGAGGATGCCGCGTCCCCGCCTCGGCGACCAGACCTTTCCGCGGCTCCGACCCACTGTGCTGGCGAGGCACTTAGCAATTATCTGCGGGCGCCGAGGCCCCGCCCCCCGCGCCCGCCATTGGCTCTCCCGTCCCGGGCGGGACCGCATTGGTCTCCGCCGACCTCACTCAGGGCTCCGGCTCCCACTATTATCTAAGCCATCAAAGGGAATAATTCCATGTTTCATTGACAACCTGTAAGGCTTTTTCCTCCGGGCCCGGTGCAGGAGGCAGGACGGGGGAGCCCGGGAGCCCGAGGAGGGCAGAGTGGGGAAAAGTGGGGTGAGGGTGGGGGTGGCGGGAGGAGAGGCAGAGAGCTCGGGGAAGGGGTGGAGAGAGGAGGAGAGGGAGAGAGGGAGTGAGGGAGAGAGAGAGAGAGAGAGAGATGGAGCTATCAAGCAATCAGGTTTTTTTGGGTTTTTTTGCTCGAGCATTTTAACTTCCACAAAACAGAGTCCATAGCAACAATGTTCTGGCCTGATCCCTTCCCCGCCCCCCCAAACAGTGCGTGTTCCTGAGAACAGAGAGAAAATACAGTATAACGCGGGGTTCCGCCTGTGCCAGACACGCTTTGGGAAGCGGAGCAAGGTAAAAAGCTGGAGGAATGTAGGGGCATTGTTCCTGGGGCCGCCCTGGAGGGCATGTGAAGGTCATTTGAGATGGCATGGGGGGCATAGGATGCACCTTCCCCCGGAGTTCGTCCTTCCGTTCCTTCTCTCGTGCTTCTACCCAAGCCCCCGACCTGAGGAGAACAGTTTCCTGGTGCAGCCTGTGCAGCCTGTGCAGCCTCAGCCTGTTCTCAAAGCCAGCGAAAGTCTGGGATTCCTCACTGGTCTCCCTGGGAGGCCCGGAGAGGTGGGCGTTTCTGAGCGAATAATTCCGCTAGGACCCTCATTTCCACTCCCTCTGACCAGGCTTCAGCAGCAAAGCTGGGGAACAGCGGGAATGGGGACAGCCTGAATGTTTTCTTTGTTCAACAAGGAATCCCAAAACACAAGTTTTTACAACACCGCCCCCCCCCCCACACACACACACCTTCATGTATTTTTTCACCATATAGGAGGGACACTATTTGGTAACTGAATTTTTTTAATGGGGGGAAAAAGGGAATTTAAAAGGAGTCTTTCCAAGGAGTCTTGAAATATCAAGTTTCAGGTCAGTCAGATTACACTAACCTTTCACCCTTCTCCTACTGGGATCTGCACACCCTTGGGTCCCGGCTGTAGCCCCCGGTCCTCCCCGCTGGCCTGGAACAACTGCAATTCTTATCACTGTCTGCACCCTTGCAAGCAAGTGGCATGCCCCCTCTGCCTTGTCCAGTGAGCTTCTGCTTCCTGCATACACACCTGGCTTCCCTAAATGCATTGCAAGCTCCGTGTATCTTGATCACTCCACCGACAGCACCTAGCACTCAAAGAGTGGGCTGACTGCTAAAGCCCAATTCAAAGCATGAAGTGTGCAGGGCTCTGAGCCTCGCGGAATCATCATTCCGCTGTGATGCTCAGCCAGCTGGGCAGCGGAGGGAGAGGCCACCCTGCAGCCTCGGGAGGTAGAACTTCCGGACTCAGCACTGTGACTGCTGCAGCTCGGAGGTCCCTCCAAGCCCCCGGTGCCTTGATCTCCCTGGAAAAGGAAGCTGCCCTTCCCTCAGTGCCGTCCTTCCCCCTCACGCATCGGAAGGACATAAGACGTGGGATGCACATTTTCATATGTGAGGCATATACTTCCAAAACATAACCCAAGTCCTTTCCATCATGGCTTTCCAAATATCAACATGGCTAATGAGTGACCATATATTAGGAGTCCAAAAAACTAGAAATAAGGGACGTAGCAAAACACGTGTTTCTGTTTAATTCATTAGTCTAAGTGGAGTTCTTACAAAGGTATGATGGTAGAATTAAACTCAGCTGCTCATTTAAAATTGACACCATGCCAGTCATGTTCTGGTCATGGTGTAAAAACCATAGGTAACACTTTTATGATGTGAGCAGTGAGATTTCTTCCACTTCAAGGGAAGGCAGCTTTCACACTTGGACCTTTATCCCCTCTGGGAAGAAAAAAAAAAGTAGAAGAAAAATAAACTAAATTGTAAGGTTCTTGAGCACCTATCAAAGGGTTCAGTTGTCTTCAAGGGAAAAAGGAGAGCATTTCAAGTGATTTTCTGAAATGCTTTGTCTGAAGCAGCATCTCACGTTTTGCCTTCTGAAGATGAGAGAGAAAGAGAGCTGCAAACAGTTGTTTATGGCAGCGCCTTTTCAGCTGCCTGGTCATAAAATATTCTCTTTGAGAGAAGGATGGTGCCTTTGTGTCCCATAGATCACCTGCTTAATTCTGAGCGTTCAAGAAAGCAGACTAAGTATGTAGATTCCACTGGTACTTGCACTTGTATTAAATCTCAGCACCATACAATTTAAATTCATTGGAGTATGAAATATACCAAATTCCATTTTGTGGGCATTACCCTGGCAAAGTAGTCCATTTTGATTTAACAACAATTTTAGTGAATTAGCAGTCTGAAAGTCTTTTTTTTGGGGGGGGGGTGGTGTTCATGTTTTATTTTGAGTAATTAAGGAAAGAATGGGGGTATTAAAACACCAATTAAATAGCAGCCGCTGGAATTGCCATCTTTCTTGAACGTAACCACTTGCTACGACAGATTACCCCAACCTGCAGTGGGAGGCTGGAGAAACCCCGTGTTTACTCTTCTGTTTATACCATTTTCTCAGTTATCATTTATTTATGCCAAATTCTGTTCCTAAAAGGGAGAAGGAGGAGAATAAATCTAGTCAATGCCAAGAAAGAAGGAAATGTGTGAAAACAGGAGGGGGAAAGAGGGTGACTTTCAACACTACATCTTTGCTAACTGAGTTGAGCCACACAGCACCATTTTAGTGAAAAGATGATATTAGCAGGATTTCTTAAAAGCAGTACCAGATGAATGGAAGATTTTTCAGAAAATTTCTCCCAAGTAGAGAGACTTGGAGGAACATACTCACAGCTTTCTGTTCTAGCTGATGGCTGTTGTGAAACTTTATGTGATCTAATTCCCTCCCCCTCCGCCCACCTACTCCACCCCTCGAATCAAACCTGTGGAGCCAGTGACATTTCCACTAAGTACAAGAGGGGATTGTGGTTGCCAGGAAGGTGTCAGTCACCATGAACCATTTTTCATGATTTCATTAATTACTAATGAGTCTTCAGTAAGTTGGCATTAAAATAGACAGTGCTTCATGAGGTTTGAACACAGTAAGGAATGTTTTATTATTTAAAATACCCTGCTAAATAAAAGCAGGTGATTCTCTTGGTTATATTTATTAGTGAGCCAGAGTTGTAAATAACCTTAAAAGAAAAAGACAGAGACAGACAAACAGGGATTTGCAAGTCTAAATTGTCCACCTTAATTCTGTTAAATTATTTATAAGAAATATGGAGCTGGCCCTGACCAGTGTAGCTCTGTGGTAGAGCATTGGTCCGCACACCCAAAGGTCATGGGTTCAATTCCTGGTCAAGGGCACATACCTGGGTTGCAAATTTGTTCTCCACTCCTTTTCCCTCCCGCACCCCTGTCAGTGTGAAGTGTGAGAGAAGCAACCATTCCATGTGGCTCCCTCACATCAATGTTTCGTTTCTCTCTCTCTCTCTCTCTCTCTCTCTCTCTCTCTCTCTCTCTCCTCTCCCCCCATCTTCCTCCCTTCCACTCTCTCTAAAATTCAATAGAAAAAATATCATCAGTAAGAATCAACAAAAAATAAAGAAACATGGAGCTGAAAGCTGTCATTAAATATTGCCCAGCAATGCACCAGTTGACAAAAGTTGGAGAACTGAATTAAGAAGGTCAGCATGCCTTTTCTGAGGCTGGAAGATCACATGTGGCAGGAAGCACCTCCAGAATAAAGGACTGCACACACAAATCCAACTGCTGGACCCCCTGCCTGCCAGGACCCGTGTCCTAACGCAGAAGTTTTCTTGAAAGGACTCAACAAACATGTTTACAAAACCTGCCACCCATCATTTTCTCATTTATAAATCAAAAAAGTAATAATTATTATTTCCAAGGCTATTGAAACAATAATGTGAAATCAACCTACAGAGGTCTGCACAAATGCCCTACCACTTCATACTAAGCAACCATGCCTTCCTTGGCATGGATCAATATAATGTGACATATAAACACTTCATTCCACTAGTCCAGGATGTCAGATAACCTCTTGGAGTGGGACCAGAAAATGCTCAGAGGGGCAGAAAAGATACTCCAGACACAGGGCACAGCTTCAGAAAATGAGGTTTCACTTCCTATTGCCTAAGGAAATTCTCAACCTGTCTGATCCATGCATACCATTTGCTCGTGGGGTGCAAAATGTGTCATCAAAGTGATCTGCTTCAACTCAAAATTTTTTAAAGTATGCATATTTTATTGTTAAAGTCATGCCAAGTTTGTATGCTACTGCTAAAACAAGTCCATGTTTGTTTTAGTACATGAGTTAAAGAATGATTTGCCCCAAATATCTGCGTAGCTCTGAATTTCCAGAAAGATGATCCAAATTTATGAATAGTCTGAGGTTTGAGAAACTTGGGCCTCAATAAAGTCTATAGTCGGCCCTCTGTCCCATTTCCAGAGTTAGGTAAAATCTGGCTTCATCCCAACTGTCTAATCTCTTTCAACTACATCCTCATGAGCTGAGTCCCATCACAGCCCTCCTGTGAGCCTGCTCATCCGAGCCTCCTGACCTTCCCCTGGCTGCTCCAGTTTTCCCTCGCACCCTGCCTTCTTCTGATGAGATTGCAACCATCCTTCAGAACCCATATTCATCTCTCCTTTCCTCACTACTCCTGTTTGCCCAGTGTTTCAGTTTTACTGTGCTCCACACAAGTTAAAATCGGTTGCCTTTTTTGTTTGTATTTTATTATTGTTTCCAAATGGCCATTTTCATATCTGCTACTATATGCTAAATTTATTTGTTATTTTTAGTACCACCCCCACCAAAAACTACCACCCTCAAGTCCACAGTGATGCCCAGAGCAGTTAGTACTGGACAAAAAGAAATCCCAACAATGAACAGTTAATGACAAAGTGGACAGATGTCCTTCATGCATAGCTGGAGGAAATGGACTGCTTTAACCAAAAGATGGACACTTCAGGTAACATCTAGATGGCCATCTAGCCCAGTGTTCATCCTGACCTATTCGAAATGGTCTGGAGAGAATGAAATGTCCCATCTTGGTCTCTTCAGCCATCCACACCCATATTGCACTTAGGATAGGTGGAAAGCAAATAGCTAAAATCATTGAAATGTTGGCAGGACCTGATTGTCCCTCCCTTCTACTCTCTTATTTTTCTACCAGCCAGGAAGCCTTGATAAGGTCATAATTGCTGTTTCAGCATAAGAATGCATCTAGGTTACCCAAGAAAACAATCAACAACAACAATAACAAAACACACACATAAAAATAAAAAAAGACCACCCACTAATCTGTCATGAAGAAGTATTTTAAGAATATTAAGTGTACGTCCCCCCTTGGCAATGATGGGGTGGGTACTGCAGCAAGGAGGCAGGAGTGGAGAAACTGAATGGAGTATAATTGAAAAGAAAGACAAGGGAGAGAAAGAACTCTTAGATTCTCATCTAAAGTGGTCAATGTTATGACTAAAAAGTGACTGATGAAAAAAGCAAATTAATGTTTTTGTAGACTCCTCTGCATTCTCTGTATGCTGTGGATTGACTAATAGTAAGAGTGCTTTCTGGCTGAGAATGGAAATCTTTCTAAGCACAACGAGGTAACTACCAGTTTACATTATAATGCAACAGGGGTAAATAAGTGATGTGGCAATAGCCCAGAACTGTTAAGGGAAGATGAGATTATGTTCAGTGCATTCTCTCTAGGATAGCTTCAAGAGTCTTGAAAGGCAGCTCTTAAGAATAACTCATTCTCCAAGGGTTTACCGATATAAGTTATCTTCCCCTTTTGTCTTAGAAGTCACCTTAATATGCTATTCATCTCCAAGTTTGAGATGCAAAAATGTATTAAGTAGAAATTAATTACATGTAATAATTATGGGCTTTGGTTATCTAAATATCTGCTTTAGACTTAGAGATTTGGCTCCCTCCACCCCCCATGCTTGGGATTGCTGAGGGATCTCTCCCCAGCACCTGGGCATATTTTCTGGGCTCTTCTGCAGCAGACATGTGTCAGTTTCCCGTGTAAAACTCCCAGAACACCAGCTTCTGTTGGTTTCTCTCTGCCTGGACCCTCTTCTCTTTGCTGGTAGAGCTCTGAGCTTTTTAACCTATGTCCTTGGCAAAGGCTCTGGACTGCTGTTCCCAAAAGGGATTTCATCGGGTACCCCTACGCCACAAGCCTCCAATAACAGCAACAAAAATCTATTTCCTCCTCCATGAGAGATGCCTCTATTTTACTCTCTAGTTTCTTGAGGCAACCACTCTTTCTTTGGACTTCATTTCTGATCATAAGACCACAAGGGCCTATTTTCAACAAGTTCTTTTCATATGTGATAAATAGGCGAGAAGCAATTATTGCTGAATCCCACCGAGACAGGGTAGATGGCCTGGCTTTGTCCTACAGGGTATGACAGATGGGCTAGCTCTGAAGAAACAGTCTTGGGGTCTGGACTGGAGAGCAGAGCTTATTCTCCAGGGGATTTTAGGAAGATGCTCTCCTCCTATAGGAATACTGTAGTTTCAGTGAAGGTATTCCAGAAGAGGCTTCCATGTTCCCTCAGGTTTCCCTCTGATCTCTAAACTCCGTTTCTTCTGAGTCTCTCCTTCCTTTCTCTCCTTTTTTTCCCTTCCTTAGGAGTCTGCTTTTATTTTCAATTTCCTTTTCAATTTTCAGTATTAGACCCTCATGATTAACACTCCTAAAAGTGTCTTCTTCCTTTTATAATTCAACCCATACTGATTATTGAGCCACTTAGAGAAAAGGAGACCTGAAAATGTAACCAAATAGAATAAGAAAAATTCCATTTCTTTTCCTAGATTGCCTAGAGGGGGCAGGGGGACAAAATACTTAGTTTTGAAAAGATTTCAGGCTAAAAGTGTTGTGAGGCCAAAGTGATGGAAAGCCATAGTATAATAGCTCTGTTGAGCATTTTATTGATTTTTCTGAGGAGTTGGGATGAGGGGTTATTCTCAGATAACCTCAGCAAATGATTCCTTGGTGCTAAAATTCATTAAAAATCAGACCCATTTCGAAGCATACTCAGCTAGAAAGTATAAATGTCTAAGGAAGTTGGAGGATCAAACAGAGTAGATGAGGAAAAAATAAAGAATGATGGGACCAACATTTCAGCTTAAATCTTCTTAACATTAGTTTTACAAAATGTCTGAGCAAGGAAGTTTCAGAATCTAACTCTGCTTTTGACCTATTAAAGAACTGTTAAGAAGAGCTTAAGCTTCAAGAGGGAAGCTTTGAAATTGACACATGCTCCTTAAGACAATCTCCACAGTCCAAGACATTGAAGCAATGGTTATGCCAATGTTTTTATAGCAATGTCACTGTTATGATGAAGAGTGGTCTTTAATCTTTTTTTGTTTTTTTGAGGTTTCCTTTCAAGGTACTGCTCAGCTCCTATGATCTATAGCTTCTATGACTGGTGTTCCTTTCATGGTTCTTTCATTTTGGATCCATTGAGGGCAGCCTTTGTGTAAGGAAATATGGTTCTTCTGCCCTTGTAATGGGCACAGGGCAATGGCCTTGTCTGTGAGAACAAGAGCACAGGTGTTTCAGATTCGTAAGTGGAAGTTCTAATAAAGCTAATAATCAGTTGTGTAGAGAAACCCAGCTGGAATTCTCCATCTGGACTGGTCATGAAAATAATTCCTGAGATTATGAGTAAATGTAGAGCTTCTCCAAGACTAGGCTAGGAAAAGTCTTGAGAGGCAAATGGTCATAAAGTTTTATCAAAGACCCCTGACCTATAAAACATTCTATAAACCAAGAAGATCAATAAAAAGAATGTTCCTTGTTCAAGACAAAACAATGATGGAAGCTGAGGAATCTAAAAGAGCAGTTTCTTGGCCTTACCAAAGCACAGAGCCCGGTACACACTAAGGGTCCATAATACTTGTTAAATGAATGAGAAAGTGGAGGGTTGTTCAGTAACTTAAACCTCTGGTTCATTTAACTTGGCTTTTCATTTCCTGGATAGAAAATTATATGTTTGTAGGAAAAAGTAATTTCCTTTCTTGACTTCACATTTAATGATTAGAAATGCCTCCTAAACATCACATCTTTGTAAGTTACTATACATACAGTGAACTTTACACGAAGCTAGCCTCAACTTTGCTAATTTATCTCCTCCAACACCTTCACCAAATATTGAAGAGTCCCTAACACTCCCCAAACTACCTCTGGATGGTGGGATATTGCCACAACCTGCATGGTGAGGTTCAGGATCTGAAGAATGAAAATCTTATACAAGAAATAAGAATTTGGAAGGCATGGTGGGCCAGATAGAAACCTCTTTCATGAAGAGGCTCACCAGGACTGGATCCTGTTTGCTTTTTATTGACTCTGAATACATATTTTCCCTTTAGCAATGCATATAAGCAGATCAAAGATAAAGTTTGGTATACAATGTAAAGATTATCAGGTTGGGAAATTTCCTGAAGCCATTGCAGTCACAGTAGGTCTTGTGCCTTCCAACGTCTCTTTTGCACTTTTATGCTAATTGCTATTTGCTTAAGCCCCCAGAAGGATATATCCTATATAATAAAAGTCTAATATGCTAAGTGCCTGATTGTCCATTCAACCAAAGTGTAATATGCTAATGATATGCTAAGGCTGCTCAACCACTCACTATGACATGCACTGACCACAGGGGGCAGACAATCCATCTGTTAGATTAGCTTGCTGCTGGAGTTCAGTTGATCTGCACTGAGCAAGATGGGCTGTATATGCCCTGGAGCCCTCCCATGCCCCCCCCCCCAGCTGGCCAACCTCTCACATCCTTCCCCGTCCCCAATCATGCACCAGTGGGGTCCCTTGGCCTGGCCTGTGCCCTCTCACAATCCCAGGACCCCATCAGGGAATGTCAGAGAGCCAGTTTTGGCCTAATCCCACAGGCCAGTCCAAAGGACACCACTGGTGCATGAATTTGTGCACCAGGCCTCTAGTGTGATTAACAAAAGACTTTCCTAAGTTGCCTCAATGCTAACCCTTTATATCTCAGCACTCTTAAGGTCATTAGTGCTAATGATGGATTAGTGAGGAGTTCTAGTTTATGGAACTCATTATAAAATACAATGTGTTTGTATTAGTCAGTTTGGGCTGTAATACCAAAATACCATAGATAGTAATGACATCCTTTTCTTGGGGTGTGGAGGACAATGTATTAAGGGAATAAATCAGTAAGTGCAATTTGATACTTTAAATAATTATCAAACTTATTTTAATCTCGCCAAATTTTATCCAACCAAATAGTTTTTAAAAAAAAAAAAAAGAAAAAGAAAAAAAGAAAAGAAAATTGCCAAAGCCAATTTGGCTCAATGGATAGAGTGTCTGCCTGCAGACTGAAAGGTCCTGGGTTCAATTCTGGTCAAGGGCATGTACCTCGGTTGCAGGTACATCCCCAGGGGATGTGTAGGAGGCAGCTGATTGATGTCTCTCTCTCATAGATGTTTCTAACTCTCTCATCGATGTTTCAAACCCTTCCTCTCTGTGAAAAATCAATAAAATATATTTTTTAATGGAAAAAAAGAAAATTATTTCAAATAAATTTATGTCTCAATATTCATTCCTCTAATCAAAAGTCTTCAAGATCATAAAACTGATTCTAGCATTATAGGAACATATGTCAGTTTAGCACCAATTGTCCTTAGTTATTTTTAAAAATTGAATATAGAATAGAAACTGTTGGAAACAACTAAAACAATATTTTGAAAAACATTTCTTAAGAATGCATTAGTAAACAAGAATGTCTTAGATACTTACATAAATAGTTTTAAATGACTGAAAAAAAATAAACATACTACAAGCAAGTTAGAAATTTTAAATTTTACCTAAAATAAACAGAAATGGTAATTAATTAAAACCAAAAATTAATAAATTAGAAAACTAAAATGAAAGAACTAATATATAATTTAATGATTCTTTGACAGAAGCAAACAATAAAATTAATGAACTACTAACTTACCCAATCAAGCAAAAGAGAGAAACACAATCATTTAAAATAAAAAATGATAAGAATAAAATAACCTCGAACAAACAATAAGTTAAAAAATTGAAGGAGATTATTTTGTTCAAGTTTATGCAAATAAATTTGAAACCCAGGCCCACTGAAAATTATAAAACTAAAATGTAAAATAAATGAGATAGTAAATCCAAGCAAAATAGTTATCATAAAATAAACAGAAAAAAATTGTCACTGAGCTCCCAGTCTAGCTGGCTATGCAGAGGAATACTACCACAGACCTAAGGAAAAGATAGATTTGATGTCATTAAATCTGACCCAAAGCACAATAATAAACAGAAGGAAATCATCTAAATCTTTCTAGAAAAGAAAAAATAATACTGATAACAAAATCTGAAAAGAGCACATATACAAAACATAGGCTAAGTTCACTTATGAATGTCAAAGCAAAAAAATTTTAAATATATTTTTATTGATCTCAGAGAAGAAGGGAGAAGAAAAGAGAAAGAAATATCAATAATGAGGGAGGGAGAAACATTGATTGGCTGCTTCATGCATGCCCCACACTAAGGATCAAACCCACAACCCAGACATATACCCTGACTGGGAATTGAACCGTGACCGCCTAAATCATAGGTAAATGCTCAACCACTGAGCCACACTGGCCGAGTGCAAAAAATTTAAATAGGATGCAATATACAAAGTAGTAAATTAAAAGAATAATGTACCATAATTATGTGAATTTTACTGAAGAAATAAAATGATTCAATATTAGAAAATTGATTAACATAATTTACCATATAATTACCATATCAAAATAGATCAAACTACCATTGGAGTACAAGCAAATAAATACTTGTCTTTTCTGTTTGTTGCTATATTCCCAATGATTATAATATTTCCTGGGACATATAATAGGTGTTCATTTGTTTAATGAATCAAACAAACAAATGAGAAAATATCATATGATAATCTCCAAAGTTTCAAAGTATAAAACTTCTATTATGTATTTGCATGTATCCATATATAAATATCACCACAAAGAAAGGTCAAAAATAAAATAAGCATATCTAACATAACTATTTTTATTTAACATTCTTCTGGAGACACTAGCCTATATAATTATATGAAAGAAAGAAGAGGTATAAAAGAACAACCATTATTATTGGTGATGATATTGTATACTTAGAAAACATAAGAGAATAAAGTAACAAATAATACATATTTAAAAATGGATAAAGACAGCTGAGGATATAATTATTATACCAAACTAAATAATTTTTGTATAAGTAAAAAATAACAATTAGTTGGAAGATATAATGAAATAATGGTAATAGTAAAGTTAAAATACTTAGAAAGATACATTAAAAATGTGTGATATCTATGTGATTAAAACTTTCAAATGCATTGAGGAACACAAATGAACAATTTAATAAATAATAATAAATAATAAGTATGACATGTTCTCAAACAGAAGTATGCAACATCATAAAGATGTCAATTCTCCCCTAAATTAATCTATAAAATAATGCAATCCACAGTATTTTGGGAAAAGGATTACACAGACAAACATATTAGGGTTCTATTTTTATAATAAAAAATAAATAAGTAAGAAAAAAGAGGGATGTTTTTTAAAAGTAGAGCCCCATCAACTATTAAAATATATTTAAACTATAAGAATTAAAAGAATATTATACTGTTTCTTGATTAGGCAGACCAGTTAATGACTCCAAATAGAAAGGCCAGAAGCAGATTAAATTCATATAATAAAGGGGGCACTTCAAATCAAAGGAGTGAACATGGATTATTTTATACATGGTACTGGGAAACTGGATTGCCACTTAAAAAAATTAAACTATGTCCTTTAGTGCATATCCTATATAAAATAACGTTCAGATGAATCAAAAATTTAAAAAAAATAATGAAAATGCTAAAAGTAACTAACGTATACTATGAGGAGATTTTACATTAGAATTTTTACTAGGGAAAGTGTTACTAAGTATAATGCAAAATCCAAACAAAAAAAAAAGAGGGGAAAAACCCACACATTTGCTCACAACACTAGAAAATGTTATGCCGGGCAAGTGGGGGAGGGGGAATACCAAAACCAAGATCAGATGGCAAGTAAGAAAATGGAGATAATATTTGCCAATAATAGTACAGATAAAACAACTAATTTACTTAATATATAAAGTGTTCTTTCTATATAATAGAAAGGGACAGAAAACAGTAGAGGGGAAGAGGGAGAAGCAAAAAAAAATCTATTTCTAAAAAGACTCCTAAACATAAGAATGCTTAACCTCACTCTGAATGTAAATGATATATTTTTAACCTACCATAATTTCACCTCGCTTAAACATTTTTTTTAAAACCTTGATAATGCTATGTGTTGTCGATGGCGTGGGAAATAGGCTCACCACTGGTGCTACGAAAAGTTGGCAATGTTTACAAAATGTAAGACACATGCTCTTTGTGCCCATAATTTCACTTCTGGGAATTCACACCACAGATATATTCCCACACGTGTGAAATGATGTATGTACAAAGTTATTTATCACAGCACTGTTTGAAGTAGCAAAAGAGAGGACATAACCCAAATGTGTTAAATAAATTCTAGTACTTGCAGACAATAAAAGACTATGCAGCCATTTACAAAGCGTTTAAAAAGAAAGAAGCAATTCAACAGGACCTGATATGTTAGCAATCCCCAAGGTAAGGCATGTTGCTAAATAATGAAAGAAGGATGAAGGACACCATGAATAGTGTGCTGACATTTCCATGACACAGAAAGAAAAGAGGAGCACGTATTTACATGTGTATGTGCTTGTTTGTCCGCACCCAGGATACCCTGGGAGGGCACATAGGGACCTGCCGGCAGTGAGCCCTTGAAGGAAGGGAACTCTCATCTCCCTGAAATGGAAAACATTTTATAGGTCTACACCCTTTGTACTGCTTTGATTTCATATCATATGCATATATTGCTTTTAAAATAAAATAATGTTGCCCAGCTGGCCTGGCTAAGTGGTTGAGCATTGACCTATGAACCAGGAGGTCACAGTTCAATAGAGGGTCAGGGCACATGCCCCGGTTGTCTCTATCCCCAGTAGAGGGCATGCAGGAGGCAGCCAATCAATGATTCTCTCTTGTCATTGATGTTTCTATCGCTCTCTCTCACTCTCCCTTCCTCTCTGAAATCAGTAAAAATATTTTTTAAACTAAAATAATGTTTATAGTCCTTGCCTTTTTCTTTAATGAGACCGTATTGTTTACAACGAATCAAAAAAAAATGTTTGATATAGGGAGAAAACGGGGTTTAAAAGGCAAATAGCATTAGGGAAATAAGGCCAAAGACTAAGCAAATGTTTTTCACCTTTTCTTCATTTCATCCACACAACTCTTCAAAAGAACAATATTTGAGTGATTTTTTTTTTTTATCATAACAACTTATCTCTGTGAGCACAGAGAGGTTGCCCCTCCCCTCCCGGCCTCCATTTCTGCCTTTTTATAATGAGATCCATGGACTAGATGCTCTCCAAGGTCTCTCTAGCCCCAGAACTCTATAAAACATCACGCTGATCTTTCCCTGAGGTCATTTTATTAACTTGCTTCAGCATTAGCACACAAATTAGGGATTACCAGCTGCTAACTACTGCGTGAAACTTCCTCTTCATTTAAATAAAATGGTTCCCTTCTCAACCTTTTTCATAAAGCCAAGTTTATGATTTGAACAGATTCTGTGTATCTCTTTTTAATTAACCAAGTTTGTGTTTATATAATCCCAATTTACACCATTGTCTGTTTTCTATGAGCCAGTGTTTCCCTGTAGTTCAAACTATGCCTAACTGAAATTTAAAATATGGTGAGCTTTATGTCTAAACAGGAGTATAAAGCACTTTCTGCTTGCAGTCGTTGTTTTATAAGACAAGACCATTCTCCGGAAATAATTTTTCATTTTCAGAAGCGCTCTCTGCTCTGTTCTCTCAATAGCCTCTGTGGCTCTAGCTGGGTTTCTCTCGGGGCCCAGGACCAACCCTCACCAGAGGGGTTTCTGAAAACTGGGTCAGGTAGCCAGAGGATACAATACCCAACTCCTTAAGCCCTTTTTTCATTTTTCCTGGGTA